>JAVIAB010000139.1:58847186-59534686 GCA_032433765.1 Megaustenia siamemsis
GTATTCCAATGGACGAAACATCATCTGTGAGAAACCACATATAGTAGTCATGAGAAGCAAGTACTTACGTGAAGTAAAAGAGGTGCGCAAGCAAGGTTATGATATTGTGTACTTGGATGAAACATGGATCAATGCTCACCACACTGATCCAAAGGGAATGGCAGTCATCAGATGGAAAGATTAATAGATTAATACCTAGCAGCAAAGGACAGCGCTTGATAATTTCTCATGCAGGTAGTCGACAACATGGACTAATACAGAATGCAGAGCTCATTTTTCTTTCAAAATCCATAGACAATCGGGATTATCACTCTGAGATGAATGGTCACACATTTAGACATTGGATTGAAAATTCTGTTCTACCATCACTAGATCGACCATCTTGCCTAATAATGGACCATGCAGCGTACCACAACATTGTTGCACTTGAAGATAAAGTCCCGACGTCATCCAGTACAAAAGATGTTATTAAGATATGGCTCACAAAGGAGCACATACAATTTAATAACATGTACTTAAAACCTGAATTACTATCTCTAGTAAAGCAAAAACAAAGGACAAAGATTTTTCAAATAGATAAGATTATCCAAGAGCACGGTCATATAAGTTTGAGGCTGCCACCTTACCATGCTCATTTAAATCCAATAGAACTAATCTGGGCAAAATTAAAAGGACAAGTGGCAGATGAAAATACAACATTCAAAATATGCGATGTAAAGACTCTTGCTAATCTCGCTTTATTAAATATAGACAAAGATTATCGGGCTAAATGTGAAGACCACGTCTTAAAACAGGAAGAGGAATATTGGAAAAATGATGGTTTGTGGAATGTTCAACCCCAAACAGTTATTAATCTTTTAGATTCGTCTGATTCAGAATGAAAGTATATAGCCCCCACAATGTTGGCCCCTATATTACCTTAAATTAGTTCAACAAACGGTCCTTATCAGGACCACACAACTATGAAAATTGGACATACAGGTATACCTTGATATTATCGTCCGTCCTCGAACTGAGAAGACAATAATTCTCCTGGTGTTTTGTCTTATTAGGTTATTTCCCCATTACGGCCACGCCTTTACCTAGTGAAAATTAATCATAGACCAGCAACTACGGTAATTTCTATTATTTAGGGGTTCACAATTTACAATTTTGACAAACATCAAAGAAATTCGCCGCTTTAAGAAAACTGCAGCTGCAAGATATTTGTTAAATATACATTTAAAGGGTCTTTTGCATTCTAATTTGGACAATTTCAACAGTTTTTAACAAACGGTTACTGAGTAATAACGTTTTGAAGTTGGGCACGTGATTTGAAACGAGCTATACAACTACAACTACTACTACAACTACAACTACTACAACTACACCTACTACTACAACTACAACTACTACTACAACTACAGCTACTACAACTACACCTACTACTACTACTACAACTACTACTACAACTACAACTACTACTACAACTACTACTACAACTACAACTACTACAACTACACCTACTACTACAACTACAACTACAACTACTACTATAACTACATCTACTACTACAACCACAACTATTATTACTACAACATCTACTACTACAACAACTACTACTACAACAACTACTACTACTACCTACTACTACTACTACAACTACTACAACTACAACTACTACAAATACAACGACTACAACTACAACTACAACTACTACAACTACAACGACAACTACTACAACTACAACTACAACTACTACAACTACTATAACTACAACTACAACTACAACAAAACTACAACTACTACAACTACAACTACTACAACTACAACAACTGCAACAACAACAACTGCAACAACAACTGCAACAACAGCAACAGCAACAATAGCAACAGCAACAACAGCAACAACAACAACAACTACTACTACTACAACAACAACAACAACTACTACTACTACTACTACTACTACTACTACAACACCTACTACTACTACTACTACAACTACTACTACTACTTCTACTACTACAACTACTACTACTACTACAACAACAACTACTACTACTACTACTACTACTACTACTACAACAACTACTCCTACTAAAACAACAACTACTACTACTACTACAACAACTACTTCTACTACTACAACTACTACTACTACTACTACTACAACAACAACAACTACTACTACTACTACTACAACAACAACTACTACTACTACTACTACTACAACTTCTACTACTACTACAACAACAACAACTACTACTACTACAACTACTACTACTATTACTACTACAACAAGAACAACAACTACTACTACAACAACTACTACTATCACTACTACAACAACTATTACTACCACTACAACCACCACCACCACCACCACCACAACCACCACCACCACCACCGCCACCACCACTGCCACCGCCACCACCATCAACACCACCACCACCACCACCACCACCACCACCACTCCTACTACTACTACTACTATTGCTACTGATACTGCTACAACAACAACAACAACTACTACTACTACTATAGTTCGTTCAGAAATTCGTGCACACAGAGTTTATCAATTATCTCGGAAACTGATGAATTTTAGTAAATTTTTGCATGAAATCTTATTTTTCACCGACCTTAAGATTTTATAACATTTAAATACAAAGCGAGTCGAAATTTTGCACAAAACGTTTTTTGTTATATAATTATAATAAAATATCAAACCGTATGGCCTAAACATGAGATTGTTACTGTAAATTATGTTAATTTTCTAACAATGCACGTCAAAGGCGTATACGTATCCCATTGAAGAGTGCATAATTTTTTATTTGATTTTTATATCTTCGTCATAGAGATAGGTAGACTTGACCAAAGTATCAAACAAAATAGTCGCCCAATAGCAGGCATGCCATCAATAAAAACATATGGAACAACCAGAACATTAAACACACATAGTTAGCAAATAGTAAGAGTGTCATCAACAAAATTGCACACATGTCATACATATGTCATTCTGAATCAGAAGTCTCTAAGAGGTTAACAACTGTTATCGGTTGGACAAACTGCAATCCATCTCGTTGCCAAGTATTGTTCCACTTCTCTGAGCACATGGTCGCCACATTTTCTCCAGTACTCAATGTCTATCGTATCATCACGCGTCAATTATTTAACATCACAAATTTTAAACGTCGTGGTCTGCGCAACAACTTGCCCTGCGACTTTAGCCCACAAGTTCTATTGGGTTAAGGTGTGAATGATAAGGTGGGAGGCGAAGAGATGTGTGACCCTCCTTTGTAATTTATTTATCAATTTGATATAACTTTGTCTTCTTAGTTTGTCTAACAAGTTGCAACAACTCTAGTTTTAATGGGCCAATTAATGGAACAATTTTCATTTCTAAGCCATGTGATAATTTAATATTTTGTGCTTGACGAATTAGGAACTTTGTCCTCCAGTGGTGCCGCATTATGATAGGATGTATTGTCCATTACAAGACATGAAGGTCTATCCAGAATGGGGAGTAGAATGTTCTCTATCCAGTCTCTGAACATTCGTCCATTCATTTCAGTGTGGTAGTCCCTACCATCTGCAGACTTTGATTGAAAAATAAGTTGTGTCATTAAGAAGTCTATTACCTCTACTGTCAGCATATACTAATATAATGTGTTGTCCTTTGCTGCTAGGAATACTTCTTTATTTTCTGTCAACTGAGTGCCATTCTTTCTCATATGTATGGTGAGAATTGATCCACGTTTCATCCATATATACTATATCATAGCCTTCCCAAAGTCGCTCACGGATCTGCCTCAGGTATTTGCTCCGGACAACAGTCAGGTGTGATTTTTCACAAACAATGTTGTTACCACTAGCAGATTTTCGAAAAGTGAAACCATCACCTCTTACGATCTTCCAAAGAGTCGTTTTTGAGATTTTAATATCGTATTCTAATTGCAGTCGAACTTTAAGTTTGTGCAGTGTAACAAGTTGATTTGATTCAAACATTTTCAAAATCTCAATCTTAATAACGTCGCTCTCAAAAGTATCAGCTTTAATTGATCTTTCTTGCTTGACCGTCGCCTCTGCAGATTAAAAGTTCTGTCCTATCCATTGATTGAAAGACTTTTTTTTCTATACTTAGAGCTGCCCGTATTCTTTTTTTTCTGTTTTTTTTTTTAATCGGAATATAACTGATGTAATATAATATTTTATAGTGAGATTATTTTAAGATCCATAAGGGGCATGCCTGGAATTGGAGGTCATAATATAGATAATCTAAGGTATGCTGATGATACAGTATTAATCGCTAAGAGTGAACATGAGTTACAAGAAATGTTGGACATTGTAGTGAAGGAAAGCAAAAATAAAGGACTCAGCCTTAATAGCAAAAAGACAGAGGTAATGGTAACAACAAAGAAAAAGACATCACCTCAGTGAAAAATAAAGAAAAGTGGAACAATATTAAAACAGGTAAATGAATTTAAATATTTGGGAATTTTGTTAACCTCAGACTGAAGATGTACAAAAGAGGTGAGATGTAGAATGGCTCAGGCAAAAGCAGCTTTCCAAAAAATGAAGAAAATACTATGCAATCCATTTTTGACAATAGAAACAAGAAAAAAAGTTCTTAAATGTTACGTAGAGCCAGTCTTAACATATGGATGCGAATCATGGACAATAGGACAACAGACAAGAAAATCACTGGAGTCTGTAGAAATGTGGTTTTACAGAAGAATGTTGAGAATACCATGGACAGCTAAGAAAAGTAATGAAGAGGTTCTGAGAAAGGTCAAAGCAAAAAGAGAGCTAATTTCCATTGTTAGGAAGAGACAATCATCATTTTTTGGCCATGTAATGAGAAGAGAACAACTGCAATATATTGTAACAACTGGAAAAATTGAGGGACGAAGAGATAGAGGGAAGCAAAGAGAAAAAATAACAGACAGCTTAAGAGAATGGCTTGGCAGAAGGTCAACAACAGAAATGATAAATAGCTGCTGAGATCGAATGTTGTGGAGAGACATGATCACCTACGCCACTAGGCCCGGTACTTGATGATGAATATAATATTTTAAGCACACAAGACTTAAGAGGAATGCACACAGAAATAAAGAGAATGACTAATAAAAATAAAAAGCCGCAGAAGGTGGTGACAAAAAAGGAAAAATACTAACAGACGATAAAGATATTATAGATAGATGGCAGGAATATATAACAGAACTATTTCATGACCAATGGGACAAGAAACCAGTTATAAAATGTACATCAGGCAATACAATCTTAAAATCTGAGGAGGAAAAAGCTATAAAAACAGTGAAAAAGGGAAAAGCAGCAGGACCTGAAAGCATACAGATAGAGATGATACAGGCACTAGAAAATGTTGGCATTCAAGTGATTACAGACATATGCAACGACATATACGACACAGGATACATACCAAATGAACTAAAAACATCAACTTTCATTTCATTGCCTAAAAAGAATGGTGCAGTTGAATGCAATGACTTTAGAACAATAAGCCTAATGAGTCATGTTACAAAAATCTTGCTAAAAGTTATACAAGGAAGGATTCAGAATAAATCAATACTGAATTAGATGAGCAGCAATTTGGATTTAGGAAGAATAGCGGGACAAAAGAAGCCATATTCTGCATGAAAACATTACTCAAAAAGTACACAGAAATAAACAAAGCAATATATGCCTGCTTTATAGACTACACCAAAGCTTTTGATAGAGTACACCACAAACAACTTATAGAATACCTAAAAGAGATACATCTAGATGGCATGGGCATACGACTAATATGTAATCTATACTGAGAGCAAACAGCATCAATAAAATATAACAAAGAGAACTCTACACCCATTGATATAAAAAGAGGAATAAGACAGGGATGCATCCTATCACCAAGCTTCTTCAATCTATACACTGAGCAAATCTTTAAAAACATCATAGAGATGCCAGGCCTACAAATTCATCATCAACGTGTGCCCTCTCCGCAACGAAGGTTGGCTGCCATGGATCGCCATTCTACTCTGTTTCTTGCTTTGATGGTGCAGGCTGTCATAGATTGACTTGTCCATCTTTTGATGTTACTCGTCCATGTTAGTCTTGGTCTGCCTCTGCCTCTTTTACCTTGTATTTTTCCTTCCAATATTACTTTTAGTAGGCTGTTGTGTCTTTTAACGTGCCCCAAAAATTTCATTTGTCTTGTCTTAATTGCATTTAGTAGTTCTCTTTTTATTTTCAGTTGTTTTAAAACTTCATCGTTTGTTATCTTTTGTTTCCATTCAATTGTACCTATTCTTCTATATATCCACATTTCAAAGGCTTCAATTCTCTGTTCTGTTTTCTTGTCTAATGTCCATGTTTCTGCACCATACAGGAATATTGAGAAGATGTAACATTTTGCCATTCTTAGTTTCAGCCCTGCTGATATTTGTTTTGTTGTTAGTATGTGAAATTAATGGAAAGGTAATCAACAATCCAAGATATGCTGATGATACTGTACTACTAGCAAAAAATCCTAAAGATCTACAACAATTACTTAATGAAATAAACATGACAAGCAAAAAATATGGACTAGATATGAATATCAAAAAGACTAAAACTATGACCATAAACAAAGGAAATACTCAAAATCCACAAGTGGATATCAAAATTAAAAGAATAGACATGGAGACAGTTCAGAACTACAACTACCTTGGACATACTATAACAGTGATGGAAAATGTACAACTGAAATAAACAAAAGAATAGGAATGGCAAGAAGTAATTTTAATGTCATGAAGAACATACTAACATCAAAAGAAATAACAGCAGGGCTAAAACTAAGAATAGCAAAATGTTACATATTCTCAGTATTCCTATATGTTGCAGAAACATGGACATTAGACAAGAAAACTAAACAGAGAATTGAAGCCTTTGAATTGTGGATATATTAAAGAATATGTAGAATTGGATGGAAGGAAAAGAAAACAAACGATGAAGTCTTAAAACAACTAAAAATGAAAAGAGAACTACTAAGCACATTTCAAATGTCGATTTTTGGGCCATGTTAAAAGACACAACAGCCTACTAAAGTAATCCTGGATGGGAAAATACAAGGTAAAAGAAACAGAGGCAGACCAAGACTAACATGAACGAGTAACATCAAAAGATGGACAAATCAGCCTATGACAACCTGCAAGTAGTGAGAGCCGGTGTATTGTATCTCGCCTGGATACAAAGGGATATATGATTACTCCAGGGTGGAGCAACGTGATCCAGGCATCAGCTGATAATAATGGTTATATAGAGGAACTGCTCCACCCTGGATGATGTAGATAGTGTATATGAGAAAAGTTTGTCAATTGGTAGGTGGAAAGTTAATAATGAGGGTATAGATTAGGGTGTGAGCTGACCAATCTGAATCGATAGTTATATCGATTGTATAGAGGTTATCCACGCCCACTCCGGATACGAAATTACCATATTAGGGAGTAGTGATACGTTAGTTATTTCATAGATATGGTGAGCATATATACATATAATAGTAATAAATTAATAGTTATTATATTCACGTGGACGTAAAGGGACCGTATTTAAGATAGATATGGACCATAATCAGGTGTATATACATATATATATATATATATATATATATATATATATATATGGCAAATCCTGCTGGCGACATGAACGAGTCATATTCTCCTACCGTGGCACATAATGAACTTATCAATTCTGCTCTCCTGTAAGACAATCAATTGCTTTTTCCCGCGCGCGAGATTGCTGCGACGTGGTCTAAAAAACAATAACACTCCTGCGCAAACGGATAGCGTTGGTCAATCGCCACAAGGTAGCCAATAGGTTTAAGAAATACTAAGAAGTGTCCACCGGTCCTTAGATATCGAGAGTTCACACCAACGATCTTAAGAGGAAAGATATGTGTAGTGCATGTCAGCTGCCTCTCTGGTACGTTTATTACTTACTATTCACAGAGCATGTATATTTAATAACAGAGCCCAAAAAGGCTGTGTGCGTGTTCGTGTGTGTGTATGTGCATATTACTCATATGAGTACTCAGAGTAAACATAAGGAGCAGTCTTCTGATAGCTTTGCAGACTGATACAAAATGTAATGTTTTTTTTGTGTGAGGTGCCCGTGTTCGTGTGTGGGTCATAGAACAAGTGGGTGGATAGCTGGGTTTTATGGAGAGGTGAGTGTGTGTTTGTGTGATTCAGTATGCAAATAGCTGTATAAAAAAAAATATATATATATACATATATATATATTTATTGAAGTGATAAGTGACTGGTTAGAGTGGTGACTAAGTAGATTGAGCAAACGCTCACCCAATATGTCCATACACGTTCTTTACATCACTATAAAGTGGTTATCAATATCAACACACCGTAATCAAAACGCTAATAAAATAAGGTAGTTATGGGTGAGATCCACTCTGTCTGGCATATTACGTGACCACATTATTCAGTTTTCGCGTCCATATACTGTCAATGAGGGGAAAAAGTACTAGGAATATGTTTGTATCGTTTCCCCTACCTCATTCATACGGATACAAGGCGTCTAACACATTTTATATTTGTAGTGGTAAGTTTTCTTACTGCATTGCCACCATATACATTTCAACGATAATAACAACTCAAAGATCGGAAGAAGAATATAACATAGACTGACCAATAGACGGATATAATATATGTTTGAGGCTGTGACACATTATGCTGCATCATGAGTCTATGTCGAACACCGATGCGATCTCATTAAACAGCCTAGGTAATTAATGTTAATCGGAGGTGAGCTTTATGATAACAAAAAAAAATAAATAAAATAAAACAACCTAACCAGTGACGTCATAACAGACGGTTTGTAGCAAACAATCATGATAAGTCAGTAGTTTGGTGAAACATTTGTGTCTCATACTGGGTGCACTGAAAAGCGTCGCAAGTGGCTGAATTTGCCAATACTGGACAGACAGATCCATCTACAGAATGAACAAAATGCGTTTTTTTTTCTTCTGAATTTTATAACAGCACTGTCTCGAAACTTGCTGCACCATTTTTATTTTATTTTGCTCTCCATGTGCAACGATCTGCAGCCACATTTTCTGTTTCTTTCACTGATAAAAAAAAAATTCCCTCAAGAAAGCCCTGCAAACATCCTTTTATCTCAACACTGATCTCCCATAATGTCTCGTTCCATCTCTAAGTTTTCCATACAATTTTTTTAGGGAACACATCCTTTTTTATATTTTACATTCTTCTCGCGTGACTCACCCACTGCAGTCTCCGATTCCTAAGTAATACCATAAGGGACGGGAGTGTGGCTCACCGCAAGACGTTAGCTTGTTACTCTGTCCAGTCGTTAGCTTGCAAAGACAACTAACATTAAAAAAAATGTATAACCTGTTTAGCACATGAAGAGCAAAATAAAATAAAAATGGTGCAGTAAGTTTCGAGACAGTGCTGTTATACAATTCAGAAGAAAAAAAACGCATTTTGTTCATTCTGTAGATGGATCTGTCTGTCCAGTATTGGCAAATTCAGCCACGTGCGACGCTTTTCAGTGACACAGCACCCAGTATGAGACACACATGTTTCACCAAACTACTAACTTATCATGATTGTTTGCCACAAACCGTCTGTCATGACGTCACTGGTTAGGTTGTTTTATTTTATTTATTTTTTTTTTGTTATCATAAAGCTCCCTCTGATTAACATTAATTACCTAGGCTGTTTAATAAGACATGAGATCGCATCGGTGTTCGACATAGACTCATGATGCAGCATAATGTGTCACAGCCTCAAACATATATTATATCCGTCTATTGGTCAGTCTATGTTATATTCTTCTTCCGATCTTTGAGTTGTTATTATCGTTGAAAAGTTTATAGTGGCAATGCAGTAAGAAAACTTACCACTACACATTTAAATGTGTTAGACGCCTTGTATCCGTATGAATGAGATGGTGAACGGTAGGGAAAACGATACAAACATATTCCTAGTACTTTCGCGTCCATATATTGACAGTATATGGACGCGAAAACTGAATAATGTGGTCACGTAATATGCCAGACAGAGTGGATCTTACCCATAACTACCTTATTTTATTAGCGTTTTGATTACGGTGTGCTGATATTGATAACCACTTTATAGTGATGTAACGAACGTGTATGGACATATTGGGTGAGCGTTTGATCGATCGACATAGTCACCACTCTAACCAGTCACTTATCACTTCAATAAATAAATATATATATGTATATATATATATATATATATATATATATATATATACACAGCTATTTGCATACTGAATCACACAAACACACACTCACCTCTCCATAAAACCCAGCTATCCACCCACTTGTTCTACGACCAACACACGAACACGGTCACCTCACACAAAAAAAACATTACATTTTGTATCAGTCTGCAAAGCTATCAGAAGACTGCTCCTTATGTTTACTCTATGAGTAATATGCACATACACACACGAACACGCACACAGGCTTTTTGGGCTCTGTTATTAAATATACATGCTCTGCGAATAGTAAGTAATAAACGTACCAGAGAGGCAGCTGACATGCACTACACATATCTTTCCTCTTAAGATTGTTGGGGTGAACTCTCGATATCTAAGGACCAGTGGACACATCTTAGTATTTCTTAAACCTATTGGCTAACTTGTGGCGATTGACCAACGCTATCCGTTTGCGCAGGAGTGTTATTGTTTTTTAGACCACGTCGCAGCAATCTCGCGCGCGGGAAAAAGCAATCGATTGTCTCACAGGAGAGCAGAATTGATTAGTTCATTATAAGCCACAGTAGGAGATTATGACTGTTCGTTCATGTCGCCAGCAGGATTTGCCATTATATATATATATATATATATATATATATATATATATATGTATATACACCTGATTATGGTTCATATCTATCTTAAATACGATCCCTTTACGTCCACGTGAATATAATAACTATTAATTTATTACTATTATATGTATATATGCTCACCATATCTATGAAATAACTAACGTATCACTACTCCCTAATATGGTAGTTTCGCTTTCGGAGTGGGCGTGGATAGCCTCTATACATACAACTATCGATTCAGATAGGTCAGCTCACACCCTAATCTATACCCTCATTATTAACTTTCCACCTACCAATTGACAACCTCTTCTCATATACACTATCTACATCATCCAGGGTGGAGCAGTTCCTCTATATAACCATTATTATCAGCTGATGCCTGGTGCACGTTGCTCCACCCTGGATTAATCCATCCCTTTGTATCCAGGCATGACCCAAAACACCGGCTCTCACTACTCCTGCACCATCAAAGCAAGAGACATATCAGAATGGCGCTCTATGGTAGCTAACCTTCGTTGCAGAGACGGCACTCGATGATGATGATGATGAATATATATTTGTATAGTGAGATTATTTTAAGATCAATTAGGGACATGCTTAGAATAACAATCGGAGGTCATAGTATAAAAAAATCTAAGGTATGCTGGTGATACAGTTTTAATCGCTAAGATTGAAAATGAGTTACACGAAATGTTAGACATTATAGTGAAAGAAAGCAAAAATAAAGGACTCAGTCTTAATAGCAAAAAGACAGAAGTAATGGTAACAACAAAGGAAGAGGCATCAACGCAGTGCACAATAAAGACAAGTGGAACAATATTGAAATCGGTAAATGAATTTAAATATCTGAGAACATTTTTAACCACAGATGGTAAATGTACAACAGAGGTGAGATGCAGAATGGCTCAGCCAAAAACAGCTTTCCTTAAGATGAGGAAGATACTGTGCAATCCATTTTTGGCAATATAAACAAGAAAAAGAGCTCTTAAATTTTATGTAAAGCCGGTATTAACATATGGATGTGAATCATGGACAATAGGACAACAAACCATAAAATCACTGGAGGATGTAGAAATGTGGCTTTACAGAAGAATGCTGAGAATACCATGGACAGCTAAGAAGAGTAATGAAAACGTTCTGAAAGAGGCCAAAGCAAAAAGAGATAATCATAGTTTTTTGGCAATGTAATGAGAAAGGTACAGCTGGAATATTTTGTGACAACTGAAAAATTGAGGGACGAAGAGATAGAGGAAAGCAAAGAGAAAAGATACCATACAGCTTAAGAGAATGGCTTGATGGAAGGTCAACAATTGAAATGATAAATAACTGTCGATTTTAAAAATTAAGTTGTCACTTCAGAATAACTTGCAAATTATCACATACAAAGGATTATACATCAATAGTAAATATTTTGTCAAGATACGCCTATGATTTTTTTTTTCACAAGAAATCGGAAACAGCAAAACTACTTTCTGAACGGCGCGTCTTACAATTTACAGTTCAATAAGTGCGAAATGTCTGTCTGTCTGTCTGCGATCAGGACTCAGTCAGAGTAGGATCCCAGACTCTCACATGAAGTCAGCTGTCAGGCTAAGTGTGTTGGTCGCCCCCACAGGCAGAACATCACAGTTAGAGTCTGCCATATCCACTCCGACTGAACACCCGTTAAAACGTTGCACTGTGTTCTGCGCCAGTGGCCCAGTGCATCCGATTTCAGCCAGCATTTTATTCAGGTTTGCTTTCATTAGCCTTTGATTGTCCCCAATCTTCCTGCAAGGCAACAGATGATATTTTCTGTAGGGGGATTCTGCCCTTAGACGGTCGGCCTTCCCAGCTTTACGAGCACCGTCTGCCCGAGTCACTAGAGATGACTAATACAGCCATGCGACTTGTAATGTGAGGAAACTGCAACAAGGAACACTTTTCATGCATAGCTTTCAATTGTTCCTGCCGCCTATCCCCATATACCGGTAAGTCACGTCCTCTTGAAAATGATGATCGTCGTAGCACTTGACGATGTTAGGCCATCGTTGATGACTCCAATTCCGAACATATGGACACACAGTCAGTCGTCAAATTATCCTCGTCGCACATCAAACAGCAGACCGTAAGATTTGCGAAATGATGCTAGGATTGTGTGGTGCACACGTGAGATTTCCATTTTTTAAAGATGAGGTGATTGCAACAAATGGTATTGTAAACTTCTAAAAATTAGGACAGCCAAGAAAATCATATTTTTATATACCTCAAAGAAACAAAAATCTTTCTTTGCATGATAGTAGCACAAAAAATCAGACTTATGGTCGGTGAAAAAATTAGATTTCTTGAAAAAGAATTATTGAAATTCATCAAACAGTTTCTGAGATAATAAATTTTGTGGGCACGAATTTCTGAACGAACTATAGAAGAAAAGTAGAAGTGTCACAAGAAGAAACATAATGATAAATGATGGCATCAGTACAATTTTAATAACACAATACTTCAAAAACCAAATCAGAATCAAGCGATCCTGCTGTTTCACGAGCATGGTGCCATGTGCCACTAAGTGCTTTCAACAGGCGACAATCTGCTTTCAAGGTTCAATTAAATCTGAGGCTCAAGAGAAACAGAAATTCTGCTACCGCATGGGCGAGCAACAAGTGCGATATGTGATCCAAGAAATAAACAACAACTTATGCGCAGATAAAAAAAGACGATACTATTTTTAAAATGTCACTCTTATTCAGGAGAACTATGCACCAACATTAAACAGATATTCCCTACCAAGGCGAGCCTAATTGTCTGTGAACAATAACAAATTAGGACACTTACTTTCTGAAGAGACATTTGCTTAGGATGAATGTACTCTTTCATTATAGGCTACGACATGCTATCACATAAACAATAACTACTTCCAAAGTCCATTTTTAAAGGTTCGGAACGAAAGAATGTGCTCTAATATCAGTCTTATCTCATCTCTTATACATGTGCCTTTGTATCAGTTTAGAAGAAGGAAGAGTTATTTCTCTTGATAGCTCACGTTTTTGTCTCATATTTGTGTCTACGAAATAAACATATTGGACTTACTTTTTAAACCTTCTCGATGAACACAACAAACTCGCCTACTAATGTGTCAGATAACTATTCTTTTAAGCTAAATCTAATTACGGTACAAATCTTGCCGTTGACAAAAACTATTGTAACAGTGTCACAACGATAAATCAACGCCAACACACACTATTTGTAGCTAATCATGTTTTCTGAGGGTTCACTTTGTGTACATGATAGCATTTTGGTGCAACAAGAAGGTGGCGAACACTTGACAAAGTTCACTGTTAGCGTCCCGTCCATTCCCCACTGTATTGCATGCACTTATTTATTGTGAATGAACAATCATAAGGTTTGAATCTCAAGAACAGCGATGTCTTTAAATTACAAAACCGTTACCGCACAGTGAGGCCTATAATGTATTTTTTTTATTGTAAGCTCCCTGGCTATTGTTATAATCCTGTTGCGTTTGAAACGTTTCAGAAAGCACGACAGGCCTTCAGGTCTGTTCTGTTTGTCAGTGTCATAACCCCACCGCTCTCCAGTTACGACGTGCTCGTTCAACGACTAAACGAAAGGATGTTCGGCAACAACATTTCCTTGTACGTGAAACAGTCTGTTAAAGAGGAGGTAACATGTTTGTCCTATTTAATCTGACTCCTTTTGCATTCGTTATTTTTATTGTTATATTGTTGTTTAAAACAAGATACATTTTTAAATAATTGTTAGATCACTCGTAGTTTGTTGATGTTACTAGAGGAGATTTGACACTGCCATGTGTTCAATCATAGGAAGACGAGGTTAGTGCCGACAGCACGGATATACAGCAGACAATCCTGGCTGGCTACTACAACTCTATAATGATGTACCTTTCTGTAGCCAACGATACTTTTAACGAAGGCGCTGACATTAGGGACGGAAGACAGATGGCCCGAAGAATGAGCAACAGAACCTTCAACGGTGAGTTTCTCTATCGAAAGACACCACATGATCAATATAATCAATTAGACTGTGAGTCCACGTGTCTAGTCAATTAGTTCATTTTGATTAAAAATTAGAAAATACATTATATTATAGATAACATGTGCTACTATTGGGTAGTGGAGCATTGTCGCGTCTAGACCTGTACTGTTTCCAAGGTCATTTTCCAAGAAGATAGACACGCGTTTTCTACGAGTAAGTTTGCACTTGGGGTGAATTTGTCATTTGACAATAGAGCCTCAGGTGCCAAAAAGACAGTTCTGCCCCAAGTGCTGGGTATTCTAGATCCACGTATAATGTGCGTGCGTTTGGAAAATGTTGAATGTATTCTTTCTTTTTTGAGTAACCATTTACTAATAGTTGTTTGAAGCGAACTTCAGTCGGCACCAACTCTTGCAATATTATTTTCAGCACATCACTTTATATCCATGCGGGCATAGCGCATTCGGAATGGTTGCGGGCATAGCGCATTCGGAATGGTTGCGGGCATAGCGCATTCGGAATGGTTGCGGGCATAGCGCATTCGGAATGGTTGCGGGCATAGCGCATTCGGAATGGTTGCGGGCATAGCGCATTCGGAATGGTTGCGGGCATAGCGCATTCGGAATGGTTGCGGGCATAGCGCATTCGGAATGGTTGCGGGCATAGCGCATTCGGAATGGTTGCGAGCATAGCGCGTTCGGAATGGTTGCGGGCATAGCGCATTCGGAATGGTTGCGAGCATAGCGCATTCGGAATGGTTGCGAGCATAGCGCATTCGGAATGGTTGTGAGCATAGCGCATTCGGAATGGTTGCGAGTTGGTTTAAAATAACCTGTAAACATTTCGATCACCTGTCACGAGTGCAGTTAACTGTGAATGGAAAACTGACTAAGCAATTACGTTGATGGACACTGCGAACGATAATGACGACATAGTGAATAACACCAAAACGTACTTTCACATCAACGACAACGAGTAGAACTCATTGTTTGTATTATCATCTCCTCTTCTTCCTCTTTTTATTTTCTTCCTCTTCCTATGCTTTATTTTCTTATTTCTCTTCGTTTTCTCCTTTTTCTTATACTTTTTAACGTTTACCCGTTAAGTGGGCGTGTATACGCTGTATCGCTAGTTTACGACAAGTCGCGATATATGCGCATTTCGACCCGACACATCCGTCTTCAACAAGACTGTTATGTTTTGCTAAATCTTTCGACTTTTAAATGCAAATGGTTCTGTAACGTGCGAAAGTGTACACGGGCCCTCCTGTTTCTTGCTAATATCGGAGAGAGCTAAACATTGGATCTCACTACTGAGAGAGCTAAACATTAGATCTCACTAATGAGAGAGCTAAACATTAGATCTCACTACTGAGAGAGCTAAACATTAGATCTCACAACTGAGAGAGCTAAACATTAGATCTCACTACTGAGAGAGCTAAACATTAGATCTCACTACTGAGAGAGCTAAACATTAGATCTCACTACTGAGAGAGCTAAACATTAGATCTAACTACCAACGGATGGTCCACGAAGAAATCACGGATTCGAAGAGAACAAATTCCCACGTGGGGACATTCCAACCCGGGTCCTTCTTGTCCAAAGTCGACGTCTTACCTCTAGACCACCCATGCCGACGTCTTACCTCTAGACCACCCATGCCGACGTCTTACCTCTAGACCACCCATGCCGACGTCTTACCTCTAGACCACTCAGTCTCCTATTTTGAGCAATTCAGTTCAGTGTATCCGTCACAAACATGCATTTGTTTAGGGCTGCATTATTAGTCTTTGATATTCTACAAAGTGCAGTTATTTGTAGTCATAGTTGCCTCCCTAGGAAAGCAGACTCGTGAAATGGCTCACTTGATTTTATGAAGAAACAGTAGTTTTGTGTGAGTGTCGTTTCTTGTTTAGCGATGTTGTCACCCCTCTGCGCTGTTCTCTTCCTCATCCAGGAATATCTGGCTCGTACCACATGGCTATTGACGGCCACCGAGACACAGATATGGCTCTCATCGATATGACAGACCCGTGGAATGGAACCTTTCAAGTAAGTCCACACAAGTTGCACGTGTTTACGTTGTACATGACTCATAAATCAACACATGTTTTTTTTTTAATATTTCATTTACAGCTTCTAAATTTAGAACACAAAGTTGCTGCATTTGTTTATTAAAGAAATAATGAAATAAGAGCTGCCTGGCGCAACATCACTGGTGCTGAAGGTAATACAATATCATTGAAGATTGTCTCTTCAGCATGTTCTTGTGGAACGTTGTTAGGGGGGAGGCGGGAGGAAGAGAATCTGTAGTTTTTCACCCTAGGCCAAGAGTATCACAATGAGAGCTGATAGTCCGCACCGTATCAGGATTTATGTAACACTGTCCAACTACCTGACTCTCCACAACTTTCGATCTCCACAGTTATTTATCATTTCTGTTGTTGACCTTCTGCCATGCCATTCTCTTAAGCTGTCTGATATTGTTTCTCTTTGCTTCCCTCTATCTCTTCGTCCCTCAATTCGTCCCTAACATTGGAAATTAGCTCTCTTTTTGCCTTGACCTCTTTCAGAACATTGTCACCACTCCTCCTAGCTGTCCATGGCACGCTCAATACTCCCCTGTAAAACCATATTTCTACAGACTTCTACAGACTATGAATCCATCCATCCATCCATCCATCCATCCATCCATCCATCCATCCATCCATCCATTCACCATCCATCCATCCATCCATCCATCCATCCATCCATCCATCCATCCATCCATCCATCCATCCATCTATCCATCCATCTATCTATCTATCTATCTATCTATCTATCTATCTATCTATCTATCTATCTATCTATCTATCTATCTATCTATCTATCTATCTATCTATCTATCTATCTATCTATCTATCTATCTATCTATCTATCTATCTATCTATCTATCTATCTATCTATCTATCTATCTATCTATCTATCTATCTATCTATCTATCTATCTATCTATCTATCTATCTATCTATCTATTGACATTTCGAGCCGTAGCCGGCCCATAGGGCGTAGACCAAGATACTCCTTCTCTTATCTGAATTTTTATTCTAGCAGTTTTCAATTCTTTTAAGGATGTTTTATCAAATCTCGCCATTTGTCTCTGTTCTGTGCAAGCAGCTCTATCTCAATGAGGAAGCCGATTCCTGCTGCTCTTGCCTCTCTGATCAATGTTCTTCTCAGTGTCTATCTCGGTCTTCCTCTTTTCATCTTACCTGTTGTTTCCTACATGAGAGCTTGCTTTGCTATTCGGTTATTATCTCTTCTCATCACATGTCCAACATATGACCATCGTCTTTTCTTTATTACTGGAGATATTAGTGGTTGATTGGCGATTTCTCTAATTTCCTCGTCTGTTTTTAATTCGTTCCACGCTATACCAAGTATTTTCCTTAGACATTTATTTTCGAATGCGTTCAACTTTGTTTCTATGTCTCTTGTTGTTTTCCAGCTTTCACACGCATACGTAAGGGTTGGTAGTACATTTGATTTGAATAGTCTAAGTTTTGTGTTTGTGCTGATGAGGTTTTGATTTCCACAACTTTTCAAGGCTTCTGAATGACATTGCTGCTTTAGCTATTCTGATTCTAATTTCTTTACTTGTTTCCCCTTCTCGATCAATGTGACTTCCAAGATAGATAAAGTGATAGACCTCTTCCACTGGTTTGTTTTCCATGTATATTTTGTCGTCTGTTGGAATTAAGCTTTTCATAACCTTAGTCTTTTCAGGATTGATCTCAATCCCAATTTTGCTGGCTATTGATGATAGTTCATTTATGTTTTCCTGCATCGTTTTTAGCTTACTGCTGATGAGAACTATGTCATCAGCAAAGTCGAGGTCTTCCAAATGGTCTCCTTGTATCCATTCGATGCCTTTATTACCAGTGCAGCATTTCTTCATTATGAAGTCCATAACAACTTCATATAACAAGGGCGTTAAAATACATCCTTGTTTAACCCCAGTTTATATTGGGAAACATTCGCTCAGTCCTTCCTCTGTTCGAACTGCACATGTGTAACCATCATACATGTCTTTAATAATATTTATAATTTTTGATGGTAAGCCATATTGCTTCACAATTTTCCACAAAGAATCTCTATGAATACTGTCAAATGCTTTTTTGAAGCTGATGAAGTTTAGTACAAATGGTTTTTGCTTTTCAATGTGTTTCTCCAATATAAGCCGTAGAGTAAAAATGTGGTCAAGGCAGCTTCTCCCTTTTCTAAACCCAGCCTGTTCTTCACGCATTACTGTATCTATTGAATCCTTTATTCTATTTAGGATGATTTTGCAGAATAACTTTGAGGCAACTGACAAACGTCAGTGTCACGCCTCTCCAGTTGTTACAATCTCTGAAATTGCCCTTTTTTGGAAACTTAACAATGATTCCCTTTTTCCATTTATGAGGCGTCTTCTCTGCTTTCCAAATGATGTTGAACATTTTCTGGGGATGTATTAATTTATGGCTATCAATTGCCTTGTTGAAGGAATGCCACGAGTTGATGCGGGCAGGTTGCCCTTTGACTCATAAGATGTGGCGGGTCGTAATGGCTTTCTTGACATTCTCGGCTCTTACTGGAGAGGTTGGATTTCGTCTGTCCCAGGCTATGTTGGGAAACTACTAGTCCAGCCCAGAGTTACTGCAATACTGGGTCCTCTATATCAGTAACAGCCACCACTACGGGTAACACGGCGATCCTAGCTTCTGTTAGCCAGTCTGATTTGACGCAGACTGTTTCCAGGGGAGACTACTAGGAGGTAGAACTGCTAGGTCTTGGTCGGCTGATGGTGCGCCGACCTTGCTATTGCGACCGCAGGTCGCAGGCGCTTCTGCTCTGCCATCAATTGCCTTGATGATCTCAGCTGTTAACGTATCCTCTTCAGCAGCCTTGTTGTTGGCCATACGCTTTAAGGTGGTTTCTATTTCACTCAAGGCGAAGTCATCTACATTTACATCTAATTCTGCTGCTGGCGTTTCAGCTTCAAAATCTATTACATTGTGGGGTAGTGGACGGTTAAGAATTTCTTTGAAGTTTTCCGCCCAATAGGTTTATATGTCTGCGCTTGTTGTTAGCATTAATCCAGTCTAGAATTGGTGTTCCACTGGATGTATAGGTGTTTGTCAGCATATTTTGTACAGTATAGAGAGTTCAGCTGTCTCCTGTAATTGCAGCTGTCTCTGCTTTCTCTGCCAAATTGTCTATATAAGCTCTTGTATCTCTACTTGCCGAACCTTTTACTTTGTTGTCTAATTCTTTGTATGTTGTTTCTGCCAGGACATTTCCAAGATCTGTTTTTGCATAAGTCAGGCTCTCTTCGCTTCTCTTCTTTCTTTGATGTATTTCCATGTAGTGAATGAAATCCAAGCTCGTTTTTCCATTTTCTTCAGTCCGGCACTTGATTCTGCTGCTGTCATTAGTATTTTGCTCTGTGAGTCCCACATTTCATTGATATCTAAGTCTATGATTAGACTATTAAGACTATGTATACATAGTCCTTATTAAAATAAGAATTCGCTGGCCACATGACACACTTCGCTCGCCTGCTCATGGGATCCAGTTCAAATTAATTTTCAGTTTCATTTCTGGATGCAAATTGCAATCTATATAATCTACACGACTCAGATTAAGGTCGAACGGTTTGAGCATCGCAAAGAATTAGGAAAACCACGCCCCCCCCTTTATTCCCCAGATAATACAATTCACATGGCCTTTTAAATATATACCTTTAGAAGTGTATTTTAAAAAATAAATTAAGGCCCAAACTATTTGATTGTTGTTCAAAGCCTATGTTACAACCACAATTATTCTTATTCTCAGGGTTTCAATTCTAACTATAGGTAAACGCTTCTTTCCTTACACGGTTTGAACAAAGGAAATTGATGACATTTTGCTGCTAAATTAAACGAAAAAGATACCCTCCATAAGGCACCTAAATAATACTAATAAGTAATTCTAACGCAATTCTAACACTCTAGGTTCCTCCCATTTCAGATCGTCAGACAATAATACCTCTGACGACTTCCACGTTCCCGGTTGCTGGTATCATCTCTTGTTCCTCTGACGACTTCCACGTTCCGGGTTGCTGGTATCGTCTGTTGTTCCTCTGACGACTTCCACGTTCCCGGTTGCTGGTATCGTCTGTTGTTCCTCTGACGACTTCCACGTTCCGAGTTGCTGGTATCATCTATTGTTCCTCTGACGGCTTCCATGTTCCGGATTGCTGGTATCATCTGTTGTTCCTCTGACGACTTCCACGTTCCGGGTTGCTGGTATCATCTCTTGTTCCTCTGACGACTTCCACGTTCCGGATTGCTGGTATCATCTGTTGTTCCTCTGACGACTTCCACGTTCCGGGTTGCTGGTATCATCTCTTGTTCCTCTGACGACTTCCCCGTTCCCGGTTGCTGGTATCATCTATTGTTCCTCTGACGACTTCCACGTTCCGGGTTGCTGGTATCATCTGTTGTTCCTCTGACGACTTCCACGTTCCGGGTTGCTGGTATCATCTCTTGTTCCTCTGACGACTTCCACGTTCCCGGTTGCTGGTATCATCTCTTGTTCCTCTGACGACTTCCACGTTCCCGGTTGCTGGTATCATCTGTTGTTCCTCTGACGACTTCCACGTTGCCGGTTGCTGGTATCATCTCTTGTTCCTCTGATGACTTCCACGTTCCCGGTTGCTGGCATCATCTGTTGTTCCTCTGACGACTTCCACGTTCCCGGTTGCTGTTATCATCTGTTGTTCCTCTGACGACTTCCACGTTCCCGGTTGCTGGTATCATCTCTTGTTCCTCTGACGACTTCCACGTTCCCGGTTGCTGGTATCATCTCTTGTTCCTCTGACGACTTCCACGTTCCGGGTTGCTGGTATCATCTGTTGTTCCTCTGACGACTTCCACGTTCCCGGTTGCTGGTATCATCTGTTGTTCCTCTGACGACTTCCACGTTCCCGGTAGCTGGTATCTTCTGTTGTTCCTCTGACGACTTCCACGTTCCGGGTTGCTGGTATCATCTCTTGTTCCTCTGATACCCACAGTCGGTTCGAGTTGGAGAACCGACTCATAGCTCGTTTTGGCACTCTCCAACAGAGACAACTCTTTTCACATTTCCTTTGATCACTTGTCTCCTCTCCAATTCTTTCCTATGTCCTATCTCTGTTTCCCATGATGGCGTTATCAGTATTATCTCTCTTCCCTATTGTCACCCCTATCATCTCTCTCTTTTCCTTTCTTTTCTCATTGTCATCGTAGCCTAAGAGACAACTTTCATCCTTCCTCACGAGACCCCATTTCTAATTTTCCACTGTTTGGCTCCCTTTGGTCCAAATAAATTCTATCTGTCCTATTAGCTATTAATAATATAATCACCATCTACGCAAATCATGGCCACCGTTTCTTTCCGTCATTCTTTAGATCAGTGTTTGGTTTTCGTGCTTTGGTTTATTTGTTTAATTTGAATAATTTGTGTATTATACCTGATGAAAGATTTTGCCCAGGCGTCGTAATTTGTCTTGACTCTCTAATAATTTAGTTGTTTCATACCGTTTTATGTTTTTTTAAATACCACACTCGACTCTACCGGCGCCACCACCATGTCACTTAATGAAGTGTTAGAGACCCGAATCGGAAAGGCAGCTTCAACATTTGGTAACCTCAAACATAGAGCATGGGCCAACACAAAACTAACATCCAGGATAATAATTCAAATTTATCAAAGTTTTTATCTCTTTTATATGGATATGAAACTTGGACTACCCATACAGGACAGCTGGAGAGAAGGTCAAACAGTTTTCATTCCTATTGCCTCCTCAAGATAATGAATATCAAATAATGCCAGGACAAGCCAAACTCCCAACCACCATGGCAGTACTTTGGAATCTGAGATTACGGTGGTTGGGTATGTAAGAAGGATGGAAAACAATTATATTCTTGAACAATTATATAATAGAGGACTTAGGGGCGGAAAGAGACCAAAGGGCAGATCAGTGCTGAAATATAAGAATGTTTAGAAGACTTCATTAAGAGTGTCTGTCAGCAAAATTAACTGTGATATGAGAATCGCTTCTAATTGTATAACAAAACACCACAAGCGACCATACACTTCAGAAACATCAGAAGGGAACAAACAAACCTGTCCAAGAAAACTACAACTGTAAAGCCAATGTCTGTTATTGAACTGTGGAATTGGTTGTAATGAGAGGACAGATGCACTATCAAAAAGAGGCAGCAAACTGGAACAATTCTGCCTGCCATGTGACCTACAAAGAAATCAAAACCATCATACACAACAAATTCCACTAGGAGTGAGAAAAAAGATTGGACATCAGCTACAATGACCCCATACACCGACTGCAGAGGTTTCAGCAGACCATCATCATTCGCCTGAGAACAGGTCACTGTAGACTCCTAAGTTGTTTCTACCGTCGCAAAGTGTCCCCACACAAAAGAATATCAAAGTGGAACTTTTATCCGGGACCCAGAGCTTAACCTTCATCTGTGTCCAGCCGTAAGAAAGCACGGTGCCTAATCTAGCCAGAGGGTACTAAAATAAGGCAGAAACTATAGGGCAACCGTCATGATCTGGAAAAAACTGTCAGCTCTATCATTGAAAAGGGACTACTGCAGATCTGAGTTCATGAACCATAGACCAGATGGATGGCCTCTCCTACCAGGATGAGGTGGATGCAACAGATGGAAACGTTGCAACAATTGAAAAAACGCCCCATATGAACAACTATGAGGTAAGCCATGCGAGTAAGAGCCGTATGCAAATTTCCATCAATGGGAAAAGACGCCCCAGAAAATAAACCACTGCTACCTAGCAGTTACCATCGGGAGAAGGAAAGGCTGTCGGAGAACACCCAGACAGAAAGCACGGGCAATGTGGGCCCTGCAGCCCTGGCCAGCTCCACCCTACGAGAAGGAAAGGGTGTCGGAGAACACCCAGACAGAAAGCACGGGCAATGTGGGCCCTGCAGCCCTGGCCAGCTCCACCCTACGAGAAGGAAAGGCTGTCGGAGAACACCCAGACAGAAAGCACGGGCAATGTGGGCCCTGCAGCCCTGGCCAGCTCCACCCTACGAGAAGGAAAGGGTGTCGGAGAACACCCAGACAGAAAGCACGGGCAATGTGGGCCCTGCAGCCCTGGCCAGCTCCACCCTACGAGAAGGAAAGGCTGTCGGAGAACACCCAGACAGAAAGCACGGGCAATGTGGGCCCTGCAGCCCTGGCCAGCTCCACCCTACGAGAAGGAAAGGCTGTCGGAGAACACCCAGACAGAAAGCACGGGCAATGTGGGCCCTGCAGCCCTGGCCAGCTCCACCCTACGAGAAGGAAAGGCTGTCGGAGAACACCCAGACAGAAAGCACGGGCAATGTGGGCCCTGCAGCCCTGGCCAGCTCCACCCTACGAGAAGGAAAGGCTGTCGGAGAACACCCAGACAGAAAGCACGGGCAATGTGGGCCCTGCAGCCCTGGCCAGCTCCACCCTACGAGAAGGAAAACTGCTACGTCAAACCAAGATCCTGCCTGCCGAAAAGAAAGTGTGTCCGTCACGGCGCAGGTCTATGGGAAAAACAAGGATACACATGTACAAACGAGTACTGTCAATGGAACCAGCTCATTGTGTGTCATGATGTTGTTTGTATCTCTCCATTACCAAACAGGACAATGAGTCAAGTTCGCATGATCACAAGACTTGAACGATGAAGAAGAAAACAAATGAGTAAACCTGGTGTCAGATCATAGCATATCTATTGACCTTTCGAGCCGTAACCGGCCCATAGGGCATAGACCAAGATACACCTTCACCTATATGAATTTTTGTTCTAGCAGTTTTCTTTTAAAGATATTTTATCAAATCTCGCCATCTGTCTCTGTTCTGTGCAAGCAGTTCTATCTCATTGAGGGAGCCGATTCCTGCTGCTCTTGCCTCTCTCATCAATGTTCTTCTCAGTGTCTCCCTGGGTCTTCCTCTTTTTCTTTTACCTGTTGTTTCCCATATGAGGGCTTGCTTTGCTATTCGATTATTATCTCTTCTCATCACATGTCCAACGTATGACCATCGTCTTTTCTTTATTACTGAAGATATTAGTGGTTGATTGGCGATTTCTCTAATTTCCTCGTTTGTTTTGAATTCGTTCCATTCTATACCAAGTATTTTCCTTAGACATTTATTTTCGAATGCGTTCAACTTTGTTTCTATATCTCTTGTTGTTTTCCAGCTTTCACACGCATACGTAAGGGTTGATAGTACATTTGATTTGAATAGCCTAAGTTTTGTGTTTGTGCTAATGAGTTTTGATTTCCACAACTTTTCAAGGCTTCTGAAAGACATTGCTGCTTTAGCCAGTCATAGCATATGGTGAACAAAAATAAAAATAAAAAAAAAAACGCCACACAACTAGAGGGCAAAACTCAGATTTATAGACGTGTGTAAACGTAACTTGAAGACCCTGAACATAAACACTGCTGCCTGGGAAGAAATAGTTGCATACCGTAGTCTTTGGAAACACACTCTAAAGCTTCATTTCAAGGACGAAGTAGACAGATTGATAAGAGAATACACGGCGAAAGAAAAGAAAATATAATATTTCTTAGGGACGCTGCAAAAACCATAATCAACTATGACTGAATGAGGTTTCTTTATATATATATATATATATATATATATACCGCGCTCGTTAATATTTTTGCACTAACTCATAATTATAGTAGTTGAAAAAGTGCACCTACAGGACTGAAAGCGGTCAGCTACTCACAGCTCACTGCTTGCCAAGAAAGGCAATCAGATCTATCCAGATTTGACTCCATCTCTTGTTCGTGGTACCTTCAGAAACAGACTAACCAGTCTGGCCAAATAATTAGGAATCGAAAGGTAAGGCAATCCGGTACTCAAAAATCTCAAGCATAATTCGGATGTTTTGGGCTGCAAATATCAATGTTTGCTATAAGATAACAACACATTGCAATTACGACCATTTGACGTAGTTTTAAAACATACAACACAGACTATTTTTCTTTTTAATTTTCCAGATGAACGCAAGAAAGAAAGAAAGAATAATTAATGTATATGCAAAAAAGGGGGGAAAAACAGCGTTGCACAATCAGTAGCAATCAAATGCAACAAGCGAAGAGACAGAGGAAAAGCTCCCAAGCGATTGAAAAGCAATACATCTGAAAGCACACAAATTAGCACGTGTGAAGCGAACCGTTCTAAAGTGAACTGTCAAAGATACTCTATCTTTCCTGCAACGCTGAAAGGCAAAATAGGATTGGGCACAATAAAAGCAACAAATAACACATAACTACATGAAATTGTTTTAAAACAGCTGTATTTGTATGTTCTCATTCGTTACTTTCAGACAGTTGGAATCTACAAAGCAGAAAGTGGACAGTTGGTTTTGTTTGAAGGTATCAAGATAAGCTGGCCGGGCTCTGGACACCCACCACAGGATAATGCAGACTGTCAACCCCATGATCAATTGTGTGAGGAATACTCTACGGTAGCAGGTGAGAACTGTCAGGGAATATTGCCATGTTTGTTATTCCTTCCAAACATTCAACTACTGATTTTCCGAGCTTTGATCATTCAGTACATATATGACCTTTGTAGTCTTGGCTGGTCTGTTGGAAGCAGAAATGTCAGCAGATTCTGTTAGATATTGTTTTCGAGAAACAGTTGCTCTAATGGCTGAATCTATAACAACTCTTTATTAGTTTGTTTCTTGGCCATGACATATGTCTGTATACTCAAACGACATAAGGTCTTGATTTTGTCTGTCTACCATTTATCAATGATGTGTAAATGTTTATCACTTATCATTATCAACCTGTTTACTATTTGATTAAACGTTTAGATGATATTCAAAGTTTTAAACTCTATGAACCTGTTTATACACTTGTTTAAATATAGCTATGCTATTTTACGCAAATTTTGAAATTATTAGACCACTTATTCATGTGTTTAGATATTATAATGTTACTTACACACTTGTTTAGATATTATTATACGTATTGTTATCACTCATTATTAGCTATCGATCCACCGCGCCGCGTTACTCCATGATACAATGAGAGTATGTAAAGACGTCATGCACAGTAACGAGCCAGTTTTAGACTGCTGCTACCATGAAGAGAACATCAATGTGGCAGGTTAAAGCGAACACAGTCGCGTGCCACCAAGTATAGACAATAGAATAGATAACAAATGTTGAGCAGAATCAATTTATTTATTATATGTCGAATGTAGTGTGAGCCTTACAGTTTCAATGCAGCAGGAGGTCATGACACAGGCGGGCTAAAGTGTAAAAGAAGCAAAAGGGCCGCAACACTTTGATGGACGTGGTCTATTTCTGATGATCAGATTGATTCCTGCTGCAAAGCTCTGTATAAAGTGTATCCTATTACTGCTACTTACATATTTGTTCAGTTATTATTATGCTACTTACACATTTGTTCAGTTACTATTATGCTACTTACACTTTTGTTCAGTTATTATTATGCTACTTACACATTTGTTCAGTTATTATTATGCTACTTACACATTTGTTCAGTTATTATTATGCTACTTACACATTTGTTCAGTTATTATTATGCTACCTACACATTTTTAAAAATATTGTTATTACATTTACATTTTTGACTATAGCTCGTTTCAAATCACTTGCCCAACTTCAAAACGCTATTGCTCAGTAACCGTTTGTTAAAAACTGTTGAAATTTTCCAAATGTTATTAGAATGCAAAAGACCCTTTAAATGTATATTTAACAAATATCTTGCAGCTGCAGTTTTCTTAAAGCGGCGAATTGCTTTGATGTTTGTCAAAATTGTAAATTGTGAACCCCTAAATAATAGAAATTACCGTAGTTGCTGGCCTATGAGTAATTTTCACTAGGTAAAGGAGGCGTGGACTTAATGGGGAAATACCAGGAGAATTATTGTCTTCTCAGTTCGAGGACGGACGATAATATCAAGGTATACCTGTATGTCCAATTTTCATAGTTGTGTGGTCCTGATAAGGACCGTTTGTTGAACTAATTTAAGGTAATATAGGGGCCAACATTGTGGGGGCTATATACTTTCATTCTGAATCAGACGAATCTAAAAGATTAATAACTGTTTGGGGTTGAACATTCCACAAACCATCATTTTTCCAATATTCCTCTTCCTGTTTTAAGACGTGGTCTTCACATTTAGTCCGATAATCTTTGTCTATATTTAATAAAGCGAGATTAGCAAGAGTCTTTACATCGCATATTTTGAATGTTGTATTTTCATCTGCCACTTGTCCTTTTAATTTTGCCCAGATTAGTTCTATTGGATTTAAATGAGCATGGTAAGGTGGCAGCCTCAAACTTATATGACCGTGCTCTTGGATAATCTTATCTATTTGAAAAAGCTTTGTCCTTTGTTTTTGCTTTACTAGAGATAGTAATTCAGGTTTTAAGTACATGTTATTAAATTGTATGTGCTCCTTTGTGAGCCATATCTTAATAGCATCTTTTGTACTGGATGACGTCGGGATTTTATCTTCAAGTGCAACAATGTTGTGGTAGGCTGCATTATCCATTATTAGGCAAGATGGTCGATCTAGTGACGGGAGAACATAATTTTCAATCCAATGTCTAAATATGTGACCATTCATCTCAGAGTGATAATCCCGATTGTCTATGGATTTTGAAAGAAAAATGAGCTCTGCATTCTGTATTAGTCCATGTTGTCGACTACCTGCATGAGAAATTATCAAGCGCTGTCCTTTGCTGCTAGGTATTAATCTCTTAATCTTTCCATCTGATGACTGCCATTCCCTTTGGTTAGTGTGGTGAACATTGATCCATGTTTCATGCAAGTACACAATATCATAACCTTGCTTGCGCACCTCTTTTACTTCACGTAAGTACTTGCTTCTCATGACTACTATATGTGGCTTCTCACAGATGATGTTTCGTCCATTGGAATACTTTCTGAATGTAAAGCCTGCAGCTCTCACATTCCTCCATAATGTAGACTTTGATATTTCAATACTGTTGTTCTTTTTCAGCGAAATTTTTAATTTTCTTATTGTAACAGTTTCATTCATACCCAACATTTTGCGAATTTCACTTCTAATAAGTTCACTGTCGAAATTATCCAACATTTTTGCTCTTCCTTGTGATTTTGTATATTTTGAACATTGACGGTCACGTGCTTGAATCCAGCGATTAAATGACCGTTTAGATAAATCCAAAATGTGTCTTGTCCTATTCTCAGGGTTTTCTAAAGAATTAAATAATCTTCCTCGTTTAGCCTCTTTGCAAAAATAGTCATACATTTTTATTGCGATGTTTTGTAAACTGCAGAATTTCATTTTAAGACTCATGATAAATGTTATCGTTCCACGTCTCACCTATGAATGAACGGAAATGGAACACACAATTTCTCAAGTGTCTAATTGTGTCAAAAAAACCACGGCGAAAGCGTGCAAACTCGTCAATTTTACCGTATATGGATTTTTACTCGCTATTTTTAACTTAAAATACTGTAAACATTAATTAATTCGCTAATTTTTATAATTTTCCGGTGGGTGTTAAAAAACAGAAACAACAAACACTCTACATTTATAAGCAAAAAAATTTCAAAGAGTGTAGCAGTCACACATACACACGGGTCTGTTAGCCGGAGGGGAGGGGGTGGGTAGTGCGTTCGTGCCGAACGCAGATTGTAGGCGTTCACGGCTCGTATCGGAGGTATAACTGTAAAGATAATGGTGGTTTTGCATTGACTGACCATGGAAATTGTGACTGTCACTAAGCAATAGCATGACTTGAGATATAACCTTGTACACATGTGTGTTATCTCAGTGACTCAGTGAGTCAGTGACTCAGTGACTCAGTGAGTATGCTCAGAAACAATGCAGTTCGCTGGTCTCGACGGCAGTGTCTCTGAGGATGTCTATATTAACAAAAGTCTGCTTCATGTTCCTGCCAGAGCAAGCGGGTGTAAGAGATAATGGGCGTGATTAGTTGGCTGATGATTAGTTGGCTGATGATTAGTTGGCTGATGATTAGTTGGCTGATGATTAGTTGGCTGATGATTAGTTGGTAGATGGTTGTTTGGCTAATATTGAGTGCGGAAGGGCAATTGACTGCATCGTCAATTTGAAAGTCCTCAGGGACGCTGGAAAAAAAAAAGAATTAGTAAAAATTACTTAAAAACCGCAACCATAAAAAACTGCCAGAAATTCATGTCAATATGGAAGATTCCAGAGGGAAGCGTTAGACATGAATCCTAAGAAGACTTATCAACAAACGTAACACCGGCGTCTTTAGTCGCTACACGTTGTGGGATATCATTTGGAGCAGATCTGATCGCATATAGACCTATGTCCGATATGCAATGAGGATGACCTGTCAACTAAACTAAACTCGTGTCATTCAGCCAACAGACATTTTAAGAAAAATAAAATGTGTTCAATTACTCACGTATTACACGTGTATTGCGGAGCCGCGGAGCTCGGTGGTTAGTGAACTGGACTACAAAGGACATGAGGCCGGGTTCTATCCTGACCGACGGCTGCCAGGTTCACCCAGCCTTAAGTGGGTACCGGATTTTTTCTGGGACAGTAATGCGGCGCTGTCATAATACATTACCCCTAAAATCACGTGCCGAAGGTCTGTAAAAATTATGGTCACACCATATTATCTATACGCCACTTGGCGTGACGGGGCTCTTTACTTTACTTTTTACACTCGTATTGACATTGTTCATGTTTTGTAAAATTTATTCATATCAACCTGTCAAGATGTATTTTCCTATTTTCTTCTGTAATTAAACAATTTAAACAAGAAATTACAAGCTTAGAAATAAAAGGAGACCAAAGGTCTGAAAAAATTCTCTGTCAGAGAAATACACTGGATATGCTCGCATCAGATCTTAGCACACGGTGAAAAAAAAATACAATAAAATGGCACAGTAAAGCTTGAGGAAGAGGTATGTTCAAATCAGAAGGCAAGAGGCGCAAGAAAAAGGATATAAAGTTAGGGACCAAAAAAATTACTTTTTCATTCTGTAGCTGATTATACCACAGAAAGTAATAAACATCATATTAATATATCTATACAATGGCTATGCATGTGCAGTTCGTATCATCATCATCAAGTACCGGGCCTGCTGGCGTAGGTGATCATGTCTCTCCACAACTTACGATCTCGGCAGCTATTTATCATTTCTGTTGTTGACCTTCTGCCAAGCCATTCTCTTAAGCTGTCTGTTATTTTTTCTCTTTGCTTCCCTCTATCTCTTCGTCCCTCAATTTTTACAGTTGTTACAATTTATTCTAATTGTTCTCTTCTCATTACATGGCCAAAAAATGATGATTGTTTCTTCCTAATATTGGAAATTAGCTCTCTTTTTGCTTTGACTTCTCTCAGAACATCTTCATTACTCTTCTTAGCTGTACATGGTACTCTCAACATTCTTATGTAAAACCACATTTCTACAGACTAAAGTGATTTTCTTGTCTGTTGTCCTATTGTCCATGGTTCGCACCCATATGTTAAGACTGGCTACCCATATGTTAAGACTGGCTTTACGTAACATTTAAGTATTCTTTTTTCTAGTTTCTATTGTCAAAAAATGGATTGCAGTTCGTATAGAGGAAGGATTGAGTGAGTGGTTCATGATCGAAACAAGAGTTAAACAGGAATGTATCATCTTTGTTATTTGGAGCATCCATTGATTACATCATGAGGAACTGTTGCACTGGTAAAAACGCTATTAAGCAGCTCAGTAGGATTTAACTGGAAGATCTAGATTTTGCAGACGACATTGTGCTCCATAGTGAGAGTATATATATATATATATATATATATATATATATATATATATATGTTGTTTGCAAGCAATCATAAGTCAGTAGTTTGGTAAATCATTAGTGTCTCATACTGGGTGCTGCTTTACTGAACATCTTCTCTCGTGGCTGAATTTGCCAATCCTGGACAGACAGATCCATCCACAGAGCGAACAAAGTGTATTTGCGATACATGACCTTGTCTCTTTTCTCTTGCGCCTTTTGTCTTCTGAATTTGATATCATCACTGTCTCGAAAGTTGCTGTGCCATTTTTTATGTTTGCTCTCCAAGTGGTACGATCCGCAGCCACATTTTCCTAGTTTCTTTCAATGATAAAAAAATCCCTCAAGGAAGCACTGCAAACATCCTCATATCTCAATACTGGTCTGCCTTTCGGTCTCTTTCAGTCCTTAAGTTCGCCATGCAATATTTGTTTGGGAATACGATTCTTTGCTATTCTTCATACATGGCCCAGCCACCTTAGTCCACGAATCCTAAGTGTTGCCATGATCGATGAGAGTTTGGCTCGTTGTAAGACATTAGAGTTAGTTACTCTGTCCTGCCATTTGATGTTCATAATCTTGCGAAGGCAACGTACATGAAAGCTGTTTAACCTTTTCTTCTGCCCTGCATAGGTAGTCCAAGTTTCTGATCCGTATAGAAGTGTACTAAGCACACAACTTTGGTAAATTTGAATCTTAGTCCTGAGTGTTAAATTGATGTTGGTCCAAGCTCAATCTTTAAGTTTATCAAATGCGGAAGCTGCCTTTCTGATTCGGAAATTTATTTCTTCTTCAAGGGAGACATTGGTTATGACCATAAAACCAAGATAGGTGAACATTCTCATAGATTCAAGGGTATGTTATTTAACGATATAGCTGCGGGGCTGGCTACACCTTGTTGAAGCACTACAGTCTTGTGGATACTTATTGATAAGGAGAATAATTCACATGATCTAGCTAGATTTTCAGTCATTGACAGCAGGACGGATACATCGTGAGCAACTAGTGCTGCATCATCAGCGAATAGAAGCTCCTTGATTAGGGTCTCAGTTGAGAATGTGTCTTCCTTCTGTTGTGTCCTAACGATGATGGAACTGACATTTAACCTTGCTTGTTGTGCCTGGGCCAATGATATGGAGATAATACTTTGCCCAAAACGCACTACCCCCCCCCTCCCCCCACTCGGCTCCTTTTTGAAGAATTCCGAAGGAGGGACACACATAAGTGCTATGTGATCCGCAGCTGTGATTTGCACTAATTTCGTGTTCTAACGTATGAAAAGTCTGATTACATTAGATCAGTCTGTGGTGTTTTCAAACACATTTCATCCACCCTCCCCTGCCTATATAAAAAGCTGTAAATATCCATTGATTTTTTAAAAGGTTGACGTGCAGATAAGATATGGAGTTATGGTTTGTATTCTGAACTACGCAGTAACAATGTCAAATACATTAGAAACCCACATGTTTACAGTTTATTTAAAATGTATTGTTTCCATTACAAATATTTTGAGCATTAGTCGAGTTTGTTTCTCTGTTTAGTTTTGAAAATCATGCATGCTTAAGCACGACGTTTAATGTGTAACTTTTGTCTGTCCCCATTTACTTTTAAACGTGAAAGATCCAGCGATGTCTGTTCCAGACTCAACCAACTTGGCAATCGGTCTCTCCACCAGCATCTCTATCTTTGTTGTCGCTACCGCAATTGCCCTTTTTATTGCTCTAAGGTTAGTAACGTATTTAGGCTTTTGCAGCTATCAGGTAAAGTATTACTCGTTCTTATGCTTTCATTGTACTAAGACATAGTACTGAGCATATGCGTTATTGTTCTGTAGAAGTGTACATCACATAGACGTTCAGTGCTTCAAGGCAGCATCTCCTAAACTGTTGGTGTCTGTGGACTCCTTCAGACAATTTCACAACTTGACCCCAACACTAAGGAAGTTCTTTTTTTTTAAAAAATAGTTATAGCGATCCGCGATTGCAGCTGCGGTTTTATAATGACCAAACTGATAAATGTGTCAATCTTACGATTTGTATCTATCTCCGCGGACCACAGTTTAAGAAACGCTGAGAGTAAAGGGCTTCCCAAAGTCTTTAATTTCTGAATAAATTGTTACATTCTCAAGTTCGACTTACAAAATGTGCAAAAAAAGAAAAAAAAAAGCGATATTTAAAAATAGAAATGTATGTTATATTGTTACAAAATTATTACATTTTGTTGTGAAAGGTGAAAAAAAATATTTGTTAATGTTTGCTATGGGAAGGTAGGTGTTATATCCGTGACACAAGATATGCAAGGTTTGATACACGTATTCATTAATCTAGGGGGACTGGTTGGTCTCGCGGCAAGACGCCGGCTTTGAGACAGAGAGGTTGTGGGTTCAAATCTCGGATGCACTAGTTGGGATTTTTATTTATGATTTCTCTCTGCGGCAACCACCTCTGGTCTCAGTAGCGAGGCCCGGCTTGAAACGTCAATTACTCATGGACGGAAAAAAATAAAAGTACCTCCGATGACGGAGTTATCTGTTTGTGCGACGAGGAAGCCATGTGCACACGGCTACCAGGGGAAAACGATTAACACGCAAAATTCAGTTCATGGTCTAGGGACTTCGTCAGAGCTCGTCAGAGCTGGCGAACGCAAAAAAAAAAAAAAAAATTTTAATTAAAAAATGCATTAATCTGGTTAAACATTTACGCGGTTTTTATACGTGTTTATCATATACACAAGGATAGAGGAAGTCTTTTCACACAAATGTGTGGTGCAGAAATAGACTATTTGTTTGATAGCTTTTTCTGTCAATTATGTACTTATTTCTCATCGTTCATTTCTCGCCAGCAAGGTTGTTCGCAAGGTTGTTCTGTAGGAAAGTAATAATATAATATAAAAAACGAGACTTGAACCGGCGTCTTAGCACGCGAGTTTACACCCATATGTGCTCGGCCGCCTATCCAGAAATGTTCGGATTTTTCTGTATAGTGTCGCCTCAAGCATCGAAACTCAGATGCGAAGCGACATTCCTCACCTTCCCAGTGTGATACCCTGGTACCCATTTCTGCCAACGGCTGGGTCGACCGTGGGGGTATTTTTTTTTTCCAACCACAAGTACAATTCACACTGCTCCCAGCGGGAATCGAACACGGGTCGTCCGAACGTCGGTAGTCCAGTCGGGCGGTTTTTCCAACTAGCCTACCGAGGCCCCCGTGTTGGAAAGTAATTTTCCAGGAACCACAGCATGTTAATTCCGCAAACTGTTCTTGTTCAGAAAAAGTCAATGTTTTGAGTTCATGAATTTCTTGATAATAAAATGGATCTCTTATCCAGTAAATTGCTAACTTAGATGTTGGAAAATAAAGCCTGAAATTTCCTTTCAAGCGTACAACGAAATATGAATAACACAGGGAGTCTGTGTATCTCCAGAAGTGGATAAGAACTCGAGCACGGTGGGGAATGAAACAAAAACCCTTTTCCAAGTCGATTAGCCCACAAGTAAATCTTTTTTGATTAATGTTTCTACTTTGTCTTGGACTTCAAAAATATGCACTGATGTTCCTTGTAAGCTTCAATTCAGTTCATTGCGAAAATGTCTGCTAAATAGACCATCTTTACAAGCCAAAAGAAACAATTGAAGCGATCTTTCAAAGGAAATTTGGAGTCCATTAAAAACAGCCTTACTTCATCCAAAAGTTGAGAAGAATGATTTAAGACTTTTCCTCAAGACAGTCACCTAATTTCAGTGTGTACATTTTTTAATAATGTGGAATTTAAGGGACGAACATTAATAAAATTTACTACAGAAATAATCTACTCGAAGATGTCTTCAAATCTTCAAGCATTTTTCTTGGCAGCTAGAGACGACATGTGCTTCTGCTTTAATCTAACTGATCAGACCATTAACTTTTCCACTCATGGCTCGAGCCCCATCTTGTATTTAATTCTAATTTATTAATTCCGACTAATTTATTCCTGTTGCTTTTGTGAAAATAGCTAAACAGGCAAACAACGTTTCTCTAGTTGTGGGAGCTGGAAGTGACCTGCACAAGAAAAAGTCTCCACAAACCTTACCACCGAATTCATAAAGAACAAGGCTATCAAATTAGAATTGTTTGATATATATATCTATACTCTCTTCTAGTTGTAGTGAGTAAAGCTGACTGCTTTTTGCGTTTTCAATGAATAGGTCTTCAATATTTTCAGAAAAATCAGTGATTCTGTTCTTAACTACGTCGTTTGATAGTGAAATTAAATGTCAATCCTTTGCTGCTCTTTCGCACAACATTGTTGTGACCATTGCCTTTGGTACTTTGCAGCTGGTGCAATTCAATTTTTTACAATCGTATGGGGTTTTCCAGACTTTGCTACAAGCAGAGACACTTGATATGAAGCAAAAAGTCTTTTATTATTGGAACCAGTTGCTGTTTTTTCAATTAACTACTGCCGTGTTTGAAATTCTTTTAACTTGTTTTAAAAAAATAAGTTGTTTTGTTCAAATAATTGTTGTGTTTAATTTGTACATGTCGACGAAGTTTCGCTGCTTTCATAGATTTATTTGAAAGTATTTCGTGGCAAAGCACACAGACAGGCTGCTGCATTTTCTCTATATGTATATGTATATATACATAACAAGCGTGTGTGCTTATTACACTTCTATACGGATCAGAAACTTGGACTACCTATGCAGGGCAGGAGAAAAGGTTAAACAGCTTTCATGTACGTTGCCTTCGCAAGATTATGAACATCAAATGGCAGGACAGAGTAACTAACTCGTCTTACAACGAGCCAAACTCCCATCGATCATGGCAACACTTAGGATTCGTAGACTAAGGTGGCTGGGCCATGTCAGAAGAATAACAAAAATCGTATTCCCAAACAAATATTGTATGGCGCACTTAAGGACGGAAAGAGACCAAAGGGCAGACCAGTGCTGAGATATAAGGATGCTTGCAGCGCTTCCTTGGGGGAATTTTCTATAAGTGAAAGTAACTGGGAAAATATGGCTGCGGGTCGTAGTACATAGAGAGCAAACATTTTAAAAAATGGCACAGCAACATTTGAGACAGTGCTGATGTCAAATTCAGAAGACAAAAGGCGCAAGAGAAAGGAGACAAGGCCGGGTACCGCGGGTACACCGTGCTCATTCTGTGGATGGATCTGTCTGTCCAGGATTGGTAAATTCAGCCACGAGAAAAGATGTTCAGTAAAGTAGCACCCTGGTATGTGACACTAATGCTTTATCACTACTTACTTACTCCTGAATTATCATGATTGCTTGCTACCAACCGTCTGTCAAGACGTCAGAGGCCAAACATAACAAGCTCGTAAATCCTAATGATAGGCACTCTGCAGAGTACTTACGTTTTGTCCTTGACGGTGCAGTATTAATTATTAGTGTATTCCGTCACTCAAATAACTGTTGAAGTATGAGGTGTGTCATTTTTAGAGTCACTTCTCTATCTTTACGTTTTACTGCACTACACGTTACCCATTTAGGGATCACAAGATATATCAGTATTGAGGGGCACTATTCTTGGATCAATCAGTGAACGCACTGTTCAACAATGAATATAATTCTCTCGCTAATATTTTAATTTAAAAGCATTCAATGGGTCAAAGTGGCACATAAACATAACGAATGCGCATGCGCACAACACTCGCAGTGAACGCAATATTTGACTTTTACTTTACTTTCAGACATTCGGTACTTGTCAGACATTCGGTACTTGTCAGACATTCAGTACTTGGAACATATTGTGAAGTAATGAAGAGTTGAAACTATTTTGTTCTTTTTCAATGTTCTTTTTCATATAATTTTTTGTATGGCTTGCGTTCATATGTATGGCTTGCGTTCAAGCACTTGGCTGTAACGAAATAATGATTAAAATTGCATGACATGATTATCGCTTTTTTTCCTAAATAAAGCTTAAGTTTGATTCGCAGGCCTCTGACCATAGGCTTGCAGGGGCCAGCGGACCACAGTTTAAGAAACGCTGCTTTAAGGTAAAGTGTCACACTCCTTTATGCTGTCAAGGCACTCAGATAAAGTACTGATTTATTACTTTATTTTTCTAAGGTAAAGTACATAACATAATCTGTTATTGTCCTAAGATAAAGTACTGCAACGATGCCGTTATTCACTGAGATAAGCATTGTGTTTTTATTTAACTGAGATAAGCATTGTGTTTTTATTTAACTGAGATAAGCATTGTGTTTTTATTTAACTGAGATAAGCATTGTGTTTTTATTTAACTGAGATAAGCATTGTATTTTTATTTAACTGAGACAAGCATTGTGTTTTTATTTAACTGAGATAAGGTACTATACTTATGATTTTATTACACTAAATTAAACTACTGCTTCTATGCTTTCATTGCACTGAGATAACGATTTGCACTTATGCTTTTATAGTGCTAAGGTAAAGTACTGCACATATGATTTTGTTACTCTAAGATAAAATGCTGCACATATGATTTTGTTACTCTAAGATAAAGTACTGCACATATGATTTTGTTACTCTAAGATAAAATGCTGCACATATGATTTTGTTACTCTAAGATAAAATGCTGCACATATGATTTTGTTACTCTAAGATAAAATGCTGCACATACGATTTTGTTACTCTAAGATAAAATGCTGCACATATGATTTTGTTACTCTAAGATAAAATGCTGCACATATGATTTTGTTACTCTAAGATAAAATGCTGCACATATGATTTTGTTACTCTAAGATAAAGTACTGCACATATGATTTTGTTACTCTAAGATAAAATGCTGCATCTAAGCTTTTATTGGATTAAGATAGTTATAGATATTGGAAGGCCCCGGTATCACCTCAAACGAATGAAAATCCATAATTGCTCAACAGCCCGTGCCAGCGGAATCATCCAAGTTAATATCTCATCGACTATCCAAACAAAGAAAGGCAGCTTCAGTCCCCATCATAGCAAACACAGCACACGTCAAAAGACATAAGGCTTATCAGCACAGAAAATGAACGCAGCTGAACTGTCCTTCGTCATACGATATCATTATTCATTGTAAGCAATCTGAATATAGAAACAACATCCGGATGAAAAGCACAGCTTACAGTGTGCACAGAGCATTAAACTTAGTAGCTCCGGCAGCAAGCCGGACTTGGGATATGAGAAAACTGCAACAAGGAACATTTTTAAGACAGTACCTCAACGGTTTCTGCCGCCTATCCGCCATATTGACCGGAAGTCCCATGCACTAAGATTTAAAAAAAAACGGTCATCATCATCATCACTGAGTGCTATCTCCGCAACGAAGGTTGGCTACCATGGATTGCCATTCCACTCTGTTTCTTGCTTTGATGATGCAGATTGTCATAGATTGACTTGTCCATCTTTTGATATTACTCGTCCAAGTTAGTCTTGGTCTGCCTCTGCCTCTTTTACCTTCAAATGTACCTTCCTAGGTTACTTTTAGTAGGCTTCTGTGCCTTTACCATGCGCCAAAACTCCATTTGTCTTGTTTGAGTTATGTTTAGTAGTTCTTTTTTCATTTTCACTTGATGTAAGATTTCCTCATTTATTTTCTTTTCTTTTTATCCAATTCTTCTTACTCCGTAAATCCACTTTTCAAAGATTTCAATTTCCTTTTTCTGTTATCTTGCCTGATGACCATGTTTCTGCACCATACAGGAATGTCGAGAAGACGTACCATTTTGCTATACTTAGTATTAGTCCTGGTGCTAGTTGTTTTGATGTTAATATATTTTTCATGGCATTAAGATTTCTTTTTTGCCACTCCTATTCATTTGTTTATTTCAATTTTATATTTTCCGTCGTTGGTTATAGTATGTCCAAGGTAATTGAAGCTCTGAATTCTTTCACGGTATCTATGCTTTTATTGCACTAAGATAAAGTACTACAATTATACTTTAATTGCACTAAGATAAAGTACTACAACTATACTTTAATTGCACTAAGATAAAGTACTACAATTATACTTTAATTGCACTAAGATAAAGTACTACAATTATACTTTAATTGCACTAAGATAAAGTACTACAATTATACTTTAATTGCACTAAGATAAAGTACTACAATTATACTTTAATTGCACTAAGATAAAGTACTACAATTATACTTTAATTGCACTAAGATAAAGTACTACAATTATACTTTAATTGCACTACGATAAAGTACTACAATTATACTTTAATTGCACTAAGATAAAGTACTACAATTATACTTTAATTGCACTACGATAAAGTACTACAATTATACTTTAATTGCACAAAGATAAAGTGGAACACTGGTACTTTAATTGCAATAAGATAAAGTACTACAACTATACTTTAATTGCACTAAGATAAAGTACTACACTTATACTTTTATTACTTTAAATTAAAGTCACACCCAATAAATATTACGCGCCGTGGGCATGTACTGTGTATGATGGGACAGTGTTACATGAAGGCCTGAACTAAACTCTACTCTTTTTTTTTTTACCAGGACGATTGTACACCAGCTGTTCCTGACAACTTTTTGTCCCGTACTCTGGAAAAAGTTTGAATTATGTTTATAGCTTGTTTCATAACTCGTGCCCAACTTTGAAAATCGATAGCTTTTTAACCGCTTGTTGTAAGTTATTCAAAATTTGCATGTAAAGTTATAATGATTAGAACCCAACAGGGAATTAATTTCATTAAAAAAATTTAGTTATTATTGTTGCTTATTTGATTTATATAAATTTATAACGACCCATTGATGTAGTCAAAACGTCATGTTTACAGTATTTTAAGTTAAAAATAGCGAGTAAAAATCCATACACGGTACAATTGACGTGTTTGCACGCTTTCGCCGTGGTTTTTTGACACAATTAGACACTTGAGAAATTGTGTGTTCTATTTCCGTTCATTCATAGGTGTAGACGTGGAACGATAACATTTATCATGAGTCTTAAAATGAAATTCTGCAGTTTACAAAACATCGCAATAAAAATGTATGACTATTTTTGCAAAGAGGCTAAACGAGGAAGATTATTTAATTCTTTAGAAAACCCTGAGAATAGGACAAGACACATTTTGGATTTATCTAAACGGTCATTTAATCGCTGGATTCAAGCACGTGACCGTCAATGTTCAAAATATACAAAATCACAAGGAAGAGCAAAAATGTTGGATAATTTCGACAGTGAACTTCTTTTACCTTTTACCTAATAGCTCCCAGTGGAGCATAGGTCTTCAACAAACACTTTTCGAGTCGTTCTGTTTTTTGCCATTCTTTTAAGATCATTCCATGTCTTCCCCATCATCTTCATCTCTGCCTCTGAAGTGAAATTCGCAAAATGTTGGGTATGAATGAAACTGTTACAATAAGAAAATTAAAAATTTCGCTGAAAAAGAACAACCGTATTGAAATATCAAAGTCTACATTATGGAGGAATGTGAGAGCTGCAGGCTTTACATTCAGAAAGTATTCCAATGGACGAAACATCATCTGTGAGAAGCCACATATAGTAGTCATGCGGATGACACAATCTTAATAGCAGAGACAGAGAATGAACTTCGAGAAATGATAGACATAATAGTAGAAGAAAGCAACAAGAAAGGTCTCAGTCTGAATAGTAAGAAGACATAAGTTATGGTCATATCGAAGAAACAATCATCACCAGCATGCAGAATAAAAATAAACAGGACAAATTTGAAACAAGTGCAACATCTGAAATACTTGGGCACAATAATAACATCAGATGGAAGATGCGCCACAGAAATAAAAAGCAGAATAGCTCAGGCCAAAATAACATTTCAGAAAATGAAAAATATCTTATGGAACACATTTATGTCAATAGAAGTGAGAAAGAGGGTTCATCGGTGCTATATAGAACCAATTCTGACCTATGGAAGCGAATAATGGACAGTAGACAAACAAATAAAAAGACGATTAGAGGCTGCAGATATGGGATTTCTCAGAAGAATGTTGAAAGTTCCCTGGGCAGCTAAAAAGACCAATGAGGAAGTTCTCGAAGAGGCCAACACAAAAAGGGAGCTCCTAAAAAACATCTGAAAGAAACAAACAATCAACATTTTTCGGACACATCATGAGAAGAGGAAGATTGGAATACTTGGTTACAACTGGCAAAATAAAAGGAAAGAGAGATCGCGGACGACAAAGAGAAAAAATACTGGATAGCTTGGTGTCATGGCATGGAAAACAGTCAATAACAGAACTGATACGATGCACTGTAGATAGAAGATTGTGGAAGGACATGATCGCCTACGCCAACCGGTATGGCACATGATGATGATGACAAGAGGATTAACATACATCATTTAGTAAGAGTTAATAAAATCAAATACATCGCTTTGATGGCTGCTGTTTGAGATTCTATTGATAAAGTAACAGCAAGAACAGCGCAGACCACATCTGCTTCAGTAAAACTAAATCTTGCCAGGACAAATATAGACATGACGATTATATCTAAAATTACATTGTTGCGATCTTTCGTTAGGTTCATCTTCTAATGAGATTGTCAGCTCCTTTTTTTCTTTACTTCCTCATTTGCCGGCGTCGAGGTCCCAACTAGGACCTTAGGGGAATATATGCAGAAAAATATTCAAAACCATTCGACATAGCAATAATACAGACAAACACACCTACTCAAGGCTACACAGATGAACAAATATGGGCATACTATATGAAGATCTAAATAAATTTATGAAGCAAGTGAAATCCTCTGACATATTGATTGTAATGGGTGACATGAATTCCAAAGTAGGAAAAGGTAGATATAAGATCATTATAGGAATTTGTCACAAATAGTCAACTGTCACTAACCTCAACTATCACTTACTGCCACTCAATTGTCACAAACATTCAACTGTCACTAAAACTTAACTATAACTTACTGCCACTCATTTGTCACACACATTCAACTGTCACTAAAACTTAACTATAACTTACTGCCAGTCATTTGTCACACACATTCAACTGTCACTAAAACTTAACTATAACTTACTGCCACTCATTCGTCACAAACATTCAAATGTCACTAAAACTTAACTATAACTTACTGCCACTCATTCGTCACAAACATTCAAATGTCACTAAAACTTAACTATAACTCTCTGCCATTCAACTTTCACTGCCACTCAACTGTCATTAACACTTAACTATCACTCTCTGCCATTCAACTTTCACTGCCACTCAACTGTCATTAACACTTAACTATCACTCTCTGCCATTCAACTTTCACTGCCACTCAACTGTCACCAACATTTAACTATCACTCTCTGCCATTCAACTTTCACTGTCACTCAACTGTCACTAACACTTAATTATCACTCTCTGCCATTCAACTTTCACTGCCACTCAACTGTCACTAACACTTAACTATCACTCTCTGCCATTCAACTTTCACTGCCACTCAGCTGTCACTAACACTCAACCATCGCTCACTGCCACTCAACTTTAACTCACTACCACTCAAATATCACTGATATGAAGCCGTAATTGACACCAAACTGTAAATGACACTCATCTGTCACTCAGACACTCTGCTGTAACTACCACTCCGCTGTTATTCTAACATTCAACCGCCACTAAGACATTCAACCGTCACTAAGACACTCAACCGTCACTAAGACACTCAACCATCACTATTACACTCAACCGTCGCTATGACACTCAACTGTCATTCAGACACGCAGCTGTAGAAGTCACTAACACTCAACCGTCACTCAGTTACTCAACTGTAACTACCACTCAGCTGTCATACGAACACTAAACTGTCTCTCAGTTACTCAACTGTAACTACCACTCAGCTGTCATTCTAACACTAAACTGTCACTCAGTTACTCAACTGTAACTACCACTCAACTGTCATTCTAACATTAAGCTGTCTTTCAGTTACTCATCGGTAATGGCTCATCGTACATCCCTAGAACTGCCGTACGCTAATCTTACGGTCAGTTGTTTGATGTGCGATGGGGATAATCTGACGACTAACTGTGTGTCTATATGTTCGGAATTGGAGTCAACAACAATGGCCTAACATCATCAAGTGCTATACATTTTTTAAAAAAATACGACGATCGTCATTTTCAAGAGGACATGAACTTCCGGTATATGGTGGATAGGCGGCGGGAACAATTGCAGGCTATGCATGAAAAGTGTTCCTTGTTGCAGTTTCCTCATATTCCAAGTCCGGCTTGTTGCAGGAGCTACTGAGTTAAGTGCTCTGTGCACACTGTGAGCTGTGTGTTTCATCCGTTTTGATCCTGTTTCGATATTCCAATTGTTTACGATGAATGATGATATCGTATGACAGGGAACAGTTGGCTGTGTTCACTTTCTGCGCAGTTTCGCCTTATGTCTTTTGGCGTGTGCTGAGACTGCTACGATGGGGATTACAGTTACCTTTCTTTGTTTGGGAGATGAGATATTGATTCAGATGATTCCGCTGGCACGGGCGGTTGAGCAATTATGGATTTTAATTCGTTTGCAGTAATGCCGGGGCCTTCAATAACCAGATAACCAGATATAGGAAATCATGGTTTAGGAAAAAGAAATGACAGAGGAGAAAGATGAATACAATTTTGTAAAGAAAACAGACTGATAATATGTAAACCTACTTTGAGAAAGAGAAAAGGAAACTATACACTTGGAAACGTCTTATACAATACAAGTAAAGATGCTTATACAATACAAGTAAAGAACATATATAAGAAACTGCTAGAAGAAGGGACTGAGCAGTACAGAAGATAAAATCCTGATGAAAAAGTTACTACCTAATGGCAATGCATAAAGAAAAGCAAACAATAAACTTGCGACACCTTATCCAAAAAGGAAAAGTGCAAAAAATAAAAATGGATAACTAGTTCTATCTTAAAAAAGTTGGAAGAAAGAAGACAATCGAAGAACACTGCCCAATAATAGAAAACAGATAATGAAATATGCAAAATGTGTAAGATGGCAAAAGCAGACTAGCTCAGTCAAAGATGTCTAGAAATCGAAACTATGGAAAGTAAACACGATTTAAGAGAGATGCACACAGAAAAAAGAGACTGACTAATAACAATTTTAAAAAAGCCACAGAAAGCGGATGCATTCAGACAAAAAAGGAAAACAAAATGCTAACAGACAATAAAGATGTAATTGACAGATGTCAAGAATATATAACAGAATAATTTCATGATCAAAGGGCCAATCCAATTATAAAATTTACATCAGGCTATAAAATCTTAAAATATAAAGTGGAAAAAAGCTATATAAACACTGAAAAAAGGGAAAAGCAGCAGGGCCTGACAACATACAGAAAGAGATGATACAAGCACTAGAAGATTTTGGCATTGAAGTGATCACAGACATATGTAACGACATATGACATACAAGATACATACCAAATGAACTAAAAACATCAACCTTCATTGCATTATCTAAAAAGAACAGTGAAGTTGAATGCAGTGATTACAGAACAATAAGCCTGATGACCCAGGTAAAAAAATCTTGCTAAAAGTAATACAAGGAAGAATTCAGAATAAAATCAATACTGTATTATATGAGCAGCAATTTGGATTTAGTAAAAACAGTGGGACAAAAGGAGCCATATTCTGCATGAGGATTGAGTTATTGAGTTATTTGCGGGGCATGAATCATTGCACTCCGAACATGTCCATAGGTGCTCAGATCCCCTCCTCAGCAATTCTCGTAGTGTCCAGCGACTGACGACTCCAGTTCTATGTTGGTTGATAAGTCTTCGTACACGGCCAATAAGTTTCTCATTTCTGGCTGTGCCCATCTTAACTCCCATTTCCATCATCCGAAGAAGTGACGTGGACCTGTGTTTGTTGAAGTCCTGTGCTCTTCCCGCATCTTGGAGGGCATTGATGATGTCCGCCCGATCCATTGGTTGCCCGTCCTCAACGACAGCGCAGTTAGCCAACCTGTCCGCCCTTTCATTTCCCCGTACTCCCGCATGTCCAGGGACGTAGACAAAGGTGACCTTACGTATTTTTTATTTCTGTAACGACTCTACCCATTGCATGCGTACTGAGCCCGCCTCCACTTTTTTATCATGCTCATTGAATCACTCAGTATACATGCGTGGATGTAGTCTTGTGACTCTAACCATTTGAATGCCTTGGTCACTGCCATCGCCTCCATTGTCATGCTACTCGTGGTTATGCACCACTGTCTTCGTAGACTATTCTGCCTGCCGAGCGTGCTGTAAATGTCCACGCACTTCTTTGGTGTCGTATTACAGATCCGTCCTATAGATGACTGCATCTTTCTCATCGGTGTTATCGCAGATGTGACCGTTGACCTCAGCATTAACCACGACCGGGTTCTGTTCCCTACTTTTCCTGTCGAGTGTGACAATACACGAGAAAGTCCCCTTGAACGACGTTGGCACCAGTATCCACTCCTCACCAACGCTGATATTGGTAAGCCCACAGACCTGTTTGATGACCACTTCTGCTCGACCCATCCATGATTTGCAGCTTTTTTATCCTGGCACCTTTCTCTGTGTTGAGCACGTGGTGCAATGGATGCTCTTTATCTGTACTAATCTTCAGGTATGCTTGTGCTCTCCAGATATTGATTCTGTCGTCCATGGTTGGAAAATCAAGAAGATACATTATTGCTACATAGGGAGTATCCCTTGTACATCCCACGATAATGCGTATGGCTTCATTTTGTATTTTCTCCAGCCTATCAATTTAAGTCGTACTGACAGTAAGAATTGCCAGGGCATACTCGATTGGCGCGAGGACTAATCTCTGGAACAGAAGAGTAAGTAGCCTCTGCTCGATGTTGGCAGCTGCCATGACCTTCAAGGCGGTTTCTTTGCAGGATTTTGTTATCACATAGTCAACGTGGTCCCGGAAACACAGGCTGCGATCAAACTTAACTCCGAGGTATGTCATCAACTTGTCCCTGGTCACCTCATCAGCTCCCAATCGTACTACCGGTGTGGTCGTATTATATATATAATTGTTAAGGGAGTTAACCATGAAACTGATGCTTTATTAGGATTAACCAAGGCACCTGAAACCCCACAACAGGAAGAAATGCGATCGAGTTCGTCTTGCATTGTGGAGGTGATTCCCCGTCTGTCTCTTCCCTGTCTATATACCAGAAAATCATCAGCAAAAGTCATAGTTCTTCCCCTCCCATCCAGCTGTTGTTCCGTGATTGTTATTGTGTACACGTTAAATAGAACTGGTGACAATGGTGATCCTTGCTGGACAAATGGATGTTGGCTCGGAAGACCAACTTCCACATCTTAGTATCCCCATCCTTTGATACAGTGCCGCGGCGATCCATCTAGGAAGGGGGCACCGCCAGTTTGAGGAGCATATGCATGAGATATTCAAATGGTACCCTGTTGCATGCATCCTCCAGATCTATAGCAGCAGCACATGTCTCCTCTCGTCTGTGGAAGCCTTCGAAGACGTCATAAGCAAAGACTGCCGCATTGAGCCATGTCTCTTTGTTATATCTATAACCTCCGAGTGTGGATTGGAATGCGCGTTTCTGTTCAAGGTGACAGGTGAGGACACGGCAACTATTTTCTCCAGCAGCTTGCCCGCAGTGTTCTACATTGCAATGATTCTGTAGGCACTGATCTGAGAATGTTCCTTGTTTGGCTTCGGTAGCGGTAGTAAGTAGCTGTGTAGCCACTCCTCCTTAATCTGGCCACTCCGAATCCTGGCATTAAACTCATTGGCCAGTTTTGTCAAGTCGTCGTCAGCTAAATCGCATATGTCATCTTACCGAACACCATCGGGACCAGGAGTAGTGGTGTATGACCTTTTAAGTATCGTGCGAATGGTATCGGTTGTGATTGTGAGATCTTCCAGCACTACATCCTTACACAATTTTGACATCGATTCCCGTACCCTCATTCTTACAGCCTCATTTCTTTGGTCCGTCTGCTCAATGTAGCGGTCAAACAGTGCCTTCACTTTTCTCACATCAGATTTGTGCCATATCCGGCCTGTGCTCTGAAAATCTGGTATGCCTCTGTGTCTTGTTGCGCCATTCATGTTCTGATGAAGGCGCCAGAATGTGGCGAGCGATTTTTCTGAGCACACATTTTTACAGAAGTCATTCCATTTGTCATTCTTAGCCTGCTTAGCCTGCTTAGCACATAGTTTAAAGTGCATCATTTTTTGGTCGATCTCTACTTTCAGACGCTTCAAGAGCTCAGGTTGTGCTCTTCCATTCTTTCTAGCTTTCTGCCATGTCTTGGCCGTTTGTCTCTTGTTCCGCCAAGCTTCTTCGACATCTACGTTCCACCAGGGCGGCATGCTTCCATCACTCCCGCCTCTTACGAGGGGCGCTCTGTTTCCTATGTCTGATTTTGCTAATGACGTCCTGGTCTGTTTTCTCGTAGTGGAATGTGTGGAGCTTTCTGGCATCTATTTCTGCTTTTCTCAATTAGGAGGACACATGGATAATGATCACTTCCGTGGAACCCCAGTGCACTCCACCTGCAAACCGGCGCGAAGGTGGAAAGAACCAGTGCAAGGTCTATGACACTATCAGAGTCCCCTGTTCGAGTGGCCATTCTTATTGCCCTTCCATCATTCAAGCACACTAAATCGGCCGACACCAGTGCACTCTCTAGGTCTTCTCCCTGCTTGTTGGGTATGACGGTATCCCACTGGTTTCCTCTAGCATTAAAGTCTCCGCTAAAAATGACGTTCTCTTCATCGAACTCGAAGAGATTCTGCCATTGTTGTGTGTTTACCAGTAGTATTAGTGGCTGTTTACCAACTCCTTTTCTGGAAGAACATGCACCGAAAATGCACCACAGACAATGGATTTTGCACCGTGCAATGGTGCAAAAAAAAAAAACACAAAAAACGCTATTTTTTCGAAATTGAATATGTTTTTGAGGATAATTTTTTTTTTTTTTTTTTTTTTTGGGGGGGGGGTTCGTCAGTTTGTCGAAACGGTCCACTGCGCCTCAGGGATTAACTCAGGTAAATTGAAAAGATCGTCGAACAGTCACGTCTCAGCGGATTATCTTACGCGACACGGTGTGTTAGATGAAAATATTTGTGAAAGAGTATTTTAAAGTATTTTAAAGATGTGAAAGAGTATATTTGTGAAAGCAAAAATTCAGAATTATTTAAAAAATATGTATTTGTGAAAGTAAAAAAATTCAGAATTATTAAAAATAAAAAATAAAAAATAGGCTCCCACCGATAGTCGAACACGGGACCTACGGCGTGACAGAGATATTTGTGAAAGATGTGAAATATGCGGCTACCCCTCGACGGCTCGCGCGCGGGTGGGTGACGATATTTAATGAATCAGGGCGGATATGGTGTACATTTTAAAAATTCAGAATTATTACAAAAATAAATAAAAAATAAAAAATTTTAAAAAAGTCTCCCACCGGGATTCGAACACGGGGTCTACGGCGTGTCAGGCCAGATGCTTTCCACTATACAACAAGCGACCACAGAATTCGAGGCTAAATGAGCCAGATGACTAGTGACGCTTTGTTGGTGCTCGACAGCTATCTCTCGCGGACTAGGTAAATATTGTTTCTGATGAAAAAGCGAAGTAGAAATTTAAGAATGTGCTATTTACGTTTAAGAATATTAAAATGAACGATTAATTTATTTAAAATGAACGCGATTTCCGGAGGTGCCCAGTGTTCTGGTTGTTAGCAGACTTTATAGTTGTAGTAAGGTGGCGTAGGTTGTTTTATTCAGGTTGTTAGAGGATCACCTAATGTCCACACTCATCGATAGTAGGTGTGGGTATGTGGTTTTTGGTCTCGCCAAACTAGCCGTGGTCTCAACCCGATTGGAAAGAACTTATTTTAAGGGAGGGACTTATTTTAAAAATGATAAAAATCAATATTTAAAAAACTTAAATGAAGGGAAATTTATAAATATAGGTGGGCTCTCGCGGGGTGGAGAAATTTTATTGATTGAAGTGGTATCGCTGTTCACTTAACATCATCATGTGCCACCCTCAACAGCATCATCAACATGTACCCTTCATGTCCTATCATCATCATGCCACACAAAGTATCAAGCCGATTATTAGTGTCTACATTTTAGTGACACATCATCATCGTGTGCCACCCTCAACATCATCATCAACATGTACCCTTCATGTCCTATCATCATCATCATGCCACACAAAGTATCAAGCCGCGAAATTCTCTCTCTCTCTCTCTCTCTCTCTCTCTCGCACAAAGCAGCGGTGTTATTGTATGACAGTCCTGAAAACAATGTAACTAAAGCGGTGGGGCTTATTGGATTAGCTCGTCGAACGTTCTCGCGTGGTCTTAAAAAATATTTAAGAAATGAATATTATCACTCCCCAAAAAAGATAGACCGCTTAAGAGAATCGCTTGGTAGAAGGTCAACAACCATACTCTCCCCTCCACAGCATCATCACCTGTATCACAGAGAAATTATACCCCCTTCGCCCCGTCAACATTCCGTGTTGATAATATAAAGTATCGTTGTCATGTATCATCATCAATATGGGTCACGATACCGTCCCCCTCCCCTCAACACAAGCCCGTTGGTGTAGAGTGAACATGTCTCGCCACCACTTTCGATCTCGTACTCTAAATAGTGAGAAGGGGAAGGGGTGTAAGTGGACGTGGTTGAGTATTATCTCTTAGGGTATCTGCTGCTAGTGTGCTGTTATCGGGTGACCATAAGGCCAGGTGTGCAAATCTAAATAACGAAGTGGTGGTTGTGATGATTCTAAAAATATGGAGAAAGGGGGGTTTTTTCCCTTTTGATTGTTCGTCACGGGGTGTAAATATGTTGTCAGTCTTATTAGTGTCGAAGTTTTTACTATCGCTGACATGGTGACTTAACGTCGTCGGCATCATCATCATCATGTGGCATAGCGGTTGGCGTGTTTTGTAGTAAGGTGGGTAATGTGACCGGTTTGTAAATCAGCTACCTTTGGTAATCTAAGAGTAACTTTAAATAATGACGGTCTCAGAAAGTATGCCCAGTTAAGAAAGTTGGTAGATCAAGTTATATCTTTATTGGTTCAGTGTTTGCGTACCGCATTTGAACACCAACTTTTTCTGGAAAACGACAGTAAAGAAATTATGCCCAGTTAGAAAGTAAGGGCCTCTGGTGAGTGCAAGAAGCCGAGTCACCAAGAAATCAAAAGGCACCCTATTGTACTCATCATCGAGATCGATTTCTCCCTCGAGCGTTCTCTAACATTGCCTCGATCGTTCTCGGGGTGCCCTCCCTTTCAAGCCCTGCTCACTTGACCAAACTAGACAGGTTAGTCTGTTACTAGATACAGTCTGTCTTGCTAACATGCTCATCGCAAAACTCAGCAGGAAACCAGTCTTTATATTCTCTATTAAACTCAGCCTGCATACCGGCCTTAACTATGTCCTCCAACTTAGGTGCACTTAAAGCCAAGTATAAACTATCACTATCTGTTTCAAATAACTGAAAGTTGGACCTGGCTACAAACTTATCTAAGAACTCGAAATAAAAATCTAACATACGAAGTTTCGTATATTGCTAGACGAAGAAACCGATTTGTAGGGGAAAGTCCCAAGGAGTCTTCTTTTTCTCCATCTCAATTTCAGTCATCTTTTTAAATCGGGAATTATTTATCATTTTCGATATCTCATCCCCCTGAATATACGAGACAGAGCTATGATTAGCCTTATTGGTTAGAGTCCTCCCGTAGGCTGAGTTTCCTAAGAGCTTCATCGTATCGCTTACTATAGATTGATTTTCATCTAGATCACCAGCCCTCCTAGCGTCAGAAACTATTTCTCCAAACTTTTTAAAACAACTAGACGGTTGATATTCTATCACTTAATAATATTTTTTTTGATACCTCTAGCCCATGATCTAAATACCATTTTAACAGTGGTGTTACCAACAAATTTTTTTTCCCCGAAATAACTACCGATTAGTGTGCGACGAGGGGTTGGCAACAAGTTATGGTTGAGGGCATATTCACCCATAAACGGTCCAATATTGTCACGAGTGACGTCAATATTTTTTGAAAATTGGGGTCATCTCACTGAAATATCCCTTCAAGCGGTCGGGGACATGTTTCAAGGTACAAAAAGTTAGGCGAAATCACAAATTTTTACCACCAAAACACACAAAATGTAGGCTCATAAGCAAAAAGTGGACCTAAAAATCTACTCCCACACTCATACTAGTTAGACACAGCGACCAGGAAGTTATATTCAAGCTCCAAAAAAGTTAGACCAAATCGCAAAAATGTTACCACCAGATCACAAAAATGTAGGCACATAGTCAAAAAAGCGACCTCAAAACCCTAAAAAATCTACTCCCACACTCATCTAAAAGTTAAACCAAAACCGCACGAGATTTGCACCGTGCAAAAACATGTAAATGTTTGACACGCGCACCAGTTTGGCACAATGCACCTTCGTAAGGGGCGTAACAATCATCCTTCGTAAGGGGCGTAACAATCATAAAAGAGATTTTTAAGTAAATTTTTGGTATGGGGATGTCTATTGGTGCATTGTTATTGGTAACTGGTGCGCGTGTCAAACTTGTGCGCAAACACTGAACCAACAAAGGTATAACTTGATCTACCAACACCCCTCTGTTGATACTGCAACTCTTCTCTGCCTTACTGAGCTTGTACTCAACCTCAACATCTTTGAGTTTAATTGTAACTTGTATGACCAAGTCAGTGGAGTAGCCATGGGCACCAAGATGGGCCCTAGCTATACTTGCCTATTCATTGGTTACCTGGAGTACCAAATTCTCAATTCTTATCAAGGTCCTCTTCCCATCATATACCTTCGGTACATTGATGACTGATTCGGACTCACCGATCTACCTCAGGATGACCTCCCCAGGTTTATCGACTATATTGGTAGCTATCACAAAGCTATCAAGATCACATCTTGTATATCCACTTCCTCTGTCACCTTCCTAGATCTTATTGTTTCTTTGGGTACTTCTGGCCTCCACACCTCGGTTTTCTATTAACCTACAGACGCCCACTGCTACCTTCTCTATACTTCATCCCATTCACCTTCTTGTCGCGACTCTATTCCATTCTCACAGTTATTGCGTCTCCGTCGCATCTGCCAGGATAACAAAGATTTCCTCCAACAGGCTCACCTCATGTTAGGTTTCTTCAGGTGCCGGCTTTATCCAGACTCGATCCTCCAGTCTGCCCTCCAGCGGGTCCTCCTTATCACCCGTCCCGAGACACTCACTCCTTCCGACCGCCCCCCCCCCCCTCTGAGAGAACTATACTCACCCTCACATATCATCCTCACAACTTAGCTGCTGTGAGGATACTCAACCGCTACCATTCCATTCTCCTCTCTGATCCCACTACCCGACTACTTTTTAGTGATCCCCCGATGATCGCTTTCAAGCGCGACAGGATTTTGGGTGACATTCTGGTTAGGAGCCATCTCCCTCGCTCCTACCCTCAACACTTCGGTACGGCCCCTTGTGGTCGTAACTGTATCACCTGTGCCTATGTGCTCCCTACTGACTCGGTCTTATTCCCCAATGGATGGTTCGAGATCAAGCATGGCTTCACATGTGTGTCCCGCAACATCATTTATGCCATTATATGCCAACGATGCCACATGACCTATATTGGCGAGTCTGGTAGAAGATTAGCGGAAAGATTTTGTGAACATCTACGAGATGTCCAACAGAATACTGGCACTCCAGTGTCTTCCCATTTCAACTCACCAGATCACAAGGGCAAAGACGACATCCGTGTCACTGGTATTGTCCTCTGTCACTCTGGCGACCGCAGCCGATATACTTTGGAAAATCGCCTCATAGTCCAGTATGGTTCGCTGACCCCACGAGGCATGAATGTATCACACTCATACACATAGTTTCCTTTCGGCTGCTCCTTCCCTCTTGCATAGCCCTCTCTACCACCCATGTTGTGGCTCTTTAGTCTATCGACTATGCCACGCTATTCTTAGTTCTTCTCCACTAGTCCCCGTTGAGGCACTTCGGTGTTCTCCTATATACCTTTTCTTCTGCGCTACTTACCCCTCATATGTTTTTATTGCACCCCACTCTCATACATCTCACTCTTTCCGCCTTTTGAGTACCTGTCATTCTACTGTTCTATTCTTTCTCCTTCTAGCTTGCACACTGACCCCGGTGTGAACCCTACCACACATATGATTGTCCCCGTATAGATATCTGTGCACATGCATGTATGTGTTCATAGGCACGGGTATTGGTATATATATATGTATACGCATATACATGCATGTATATGTGCTCTTGCTTATATGCATACACATGTATCTGGGTGCATATGTATGGGTATGTTGATATGTATTAGTATGTGCACATCTTCTTGCACGTGTACATATGTATACACGCATCTGTGTGTGTGTATACATGTATTTATGGGCCCTTAGATACTTTCAGATATTGCCTGTGCCTTTGTGATCGACGTACCTAGATAGTGCTCCCCCCACTCGTGTATTTTAGAACCCTTCACCTCTGACCATAGGGTATAAATTACAGCTACACCCGTGAGAAATTCCTTTCATAGCCTGACCACAGTCCACGACACACAGGGAAGTCAACATATTTCGATTATTTTGTTTTTGATGTTTCATTACTAGTTAGCTATGTAGGATTAGTTTTATTTATTCACATATCTGTGTGTGTATTTTTTTGTTTGTTCCTGCTGAAGGCATATTGAGCCGAAACGTCGTTCAAATTTGTGCCGTCTACTAATCACGTAAAGCTTCTAACATACCTTTTTTTCAATTTTTCTTCCCAACTTTCTTAACTGGGCATACTTTCTGAGACCGTCATTATTCAAAGCTACTCTTAGATTTCCAAAGGTAGCTGATTTACAAACCGGTCACATTACCCACCTTACTACAAAACACGCCAACCGCTATGCCACATGATGATGATGGCGACGACGTTAAGTCACCATGTCAGCGATAGTAAAAACTTCGACACTAATAACACCGACAACATATTTACACCCCGTGACGAATAATCAAAAGGGAAAAAACCGCTTTTCTCCATTTTTTAGAATCATTACAACCACCACTTCGTTATTTAGATTTGCACACCTGGCCTTATGGTCACCCGATAACAGCACACTAGCAGCAGATACCCTAAGAGACAATACTCAACCACGTCCACTTACACCCCTTCCCCTTCTCACTATTTAGAGTACGAGATCGAAAGTTGTGGCGAGACATGTTCACTCTACACCAATGGGCTTGTGTTGAGGGGAGGGGGACGGTATGAACCCATATTGATGATACATGACGACGACGACGATACTTTATATTATCAACACGGAATGTTGACGGGGCGAAGGGGGTATAATTTCTCTGTGATACAGGTGATGATGCTGTGGAGGGGAGAGTATGGTTGTTGACCTTCTACCAAGCGATTCTCTTAAGCGGTCTATCTTTTTTGGGGAGTGATAATATTCATTTCTTAAATATTTTTAAGACCACGCGAGAACGTTCGACGAGCTAATCCAATAAGCCCCACCGCTTTAGTTACATTGTTTTCAGGACTGTCATACAATAACACCGCTGCTTTGTGCGAGAGAGAGAGAGAGAGAGAGAGAGAGAGAGAATTTCGCGGTTTGATACTTTGTGTGGCATGATGATGATGATAGGACATGAAGGGTACATGTTGATGATGCTGTTGAGGGTGGCACACGATGATGATGTGTCACTAAAAATGTAGACACTAATAATCGGCTTGATACTTTGTGTGGCATGATGATGATAGGACATGAAGGGTACATGTTGATGATGCTGTTGAGGGTGGCACATGATGATGTTAAGTGAACAGCGATACCACTTCAATCAATAAAATCTCTCCACTCCGCGAGAGCCCATTTATATTTTAAAATTTCCCTTCATTTAAGTTTTTTAAATATTGATTTTTATCATTTTTAAAATAAGTCCTTTTTCTTTTCAATCGGGTCGAGAGCACGGCTAGTTTGGCGAGACCAAAAACCACATACCCACACCTACTATCGATGAGTGTGGACATTAGGTGGTCCTCTAACAACCTGAATAAAACAACCTACGCCACCTTACAACAACTATAAGGTCTGCTAACAACCAGAACACTGGGCACCTCCGGAAATCGCGTTCATTTTAAATAAATTAATCGTTCATTTTAATATTCTTAAACGTAAATAACACATTCTTAAATTTATACTTCGCTTTTTCATCGGAAACAATATTTACCTAGTCCGCGAGAGATAGCTGTCGAGCACCAACAAAGCGTCACTAATCACGTGGTTCATTTAGCCTCTAATTCTGTGGTCGCTTGTAGTATAGTAGAAAGTATCTGGCCTGTCACGCCGTAGACCCCGTGTTCGAATCCCGGTTGGACACTTTTTTTAAATTTTTTATTTTTTATTTATTTTTGTAATAATTCTGAATTTTTAAAATGTACACCATTTCCGCCCTGATTCATTAAATATCGTTACCCACCCGCGCGCGAGCCGTCGAGGGGTAGCCGCATATTTCACATCTTTCACAAATATCTCTGTCACGCCGTAGTTCCCGTGTTCGAATATCGGTGGGAGCCTATTTTTTATTTTTTATTTTTAATAATTCTGAATTTTTTACTTTCACAAATACATATTTTTTTTAATAATTCTGAATTTTTGCTTTCACAAATATACTCTTTCACATCTTTAAAATACTTTAAAATACTCTTTCACAAATATTTTCATCTAACACACCGTGTCGCGCAAGATAATCCGCTGAGACGCGACCGTTCGACGATCTTTTCAATTTACCTGAGTTAATCCCTCAGCCGCAGTGGACCCCCGCCCCCCCCCCCCCCCCCAAAAAAAAAAAAAAAAAATTACCCTAAAAAAATATTTAATTTTTAAAAAATAGCGAATTTTATTTAATTATTATTTTTTTTTGCACCATTGCACGGTGCAAAATCCATTGTCTGTGGTGCATTTTCGGTGCATGTTTTTCCAGAAAAGGTATGGGTAAACAGGCACTAATACTACTTTTACCTTCCGATTACAGGCATACACATTTACAATTACGAAATGAACTGGGGTCTGCACCCTAACCGCAAGTACCTGCAATTCTGCATTGTCCCACGTAGACATAGCAACCTCAGGTGCAACCATTTTGTTGCGCACAAGGATGGCCTACCCGAAGTGTCGTCTATTGTAGAAACAATTAAATCCAGGACTACTTACTGTCCTGTCACCAAGAAGAGTTTCTTGCAAAACCATTATATCGGCGCCGCACAATAGCTTATCAAGAATAGGCCGTCGTTGATTTATGGACCCACAATTCCAATATGTAACGCGCATATACTTTAGGCCTAGCCTCTCACACTTCGATAGTTTAATGCCACCACGTTTACCTTGTCGTGTTTTCCTTCTTCGATGCATCTGAATACTTACCATCGTCATAGTATCATAGATGATTTTCTCGCTGGAAGTCGATGCTTTGGATGGTCTAGACTCACGTGCACTTACTCAGTCACACGGGCCAGAACCCGTTTCCACGTTATGAACTGGCCAACTCCAGTAAATAGCTCAGCAGATATACTATGAGCCTTTTACAAATTAAATGAATTACGCGTCCTTGACGACAGCCCGGCGTAAACAAACCGCAATTTTTTGACGCGTTAAATAGCACAATCACCAACAAGGATGAGTATAAGTGATTAAATAAGGAAATTGTAATAAAATGCATTGAATCAAAAGAAGCAAAGTGATTTACATCAAAAAGAAAACGGGTACAATCACATGATCCCTTCAAATATCAATAAAAACAAATAAATAAACAGAAAAGTTCACTGGAAATCAGCACTTATCTGTGAGTACTCTGAAGAAGCCAGAGAACAGGGCGCCATATTCCCCGGAAGTCTCTCTCTACATGAGGATGTTAATCGAAAAGTACACAGAAGTTTACAAACCAATATATGCCTGCTTCACAGACTAATCCAATGCTTTTAATAGAATACACCACAAACAACTTATAGAATGCCTAAAAGATATACATCTAGATGGCACGGACGTACGACAGAAAAAGATGAGTAAGACAGTGATGCATCCTATCACCAAGCTTATTCAATCTATGCAGTGAGCAATTCTTTAAAACACCACAGAGACATCATGCCTAAACATTAATGAAAAGACAATCAATAAACTAAGATATGCTGATGATACTGTATTACTAGAAGAAAATAGTAAAGATCTACAGCAACCACTTAATGAAATAAACATGACAAGCAAAAAATATGTATTAGATGTGAATATCAAAAAGACTAAAACTATGTTAAAAAAACAAAGAAAATACATAAAACCTTCAAGTCGATATAAAAATTGAAGGACTAAACCTGGAGATAAGTTCATAGTTACAACTATCTTGGAAATACTATAACCAGTGATGAAAAATGTAAAATTGAAATAAACAAAAGAATAGGAACGGCAACAAGTAATTTTATTGCCATGATAAATGTAATAATAATAAAAAAATTAACGTCAGGGCTAAAACTTAGAATAGCAAAATGTTATATCTTCTCAACAATCTTGTATGGTGCAGAAACATGGACATTAGACAAGAAAACAAAACAGGAAATTGAAGCCTTTGAAATGCGGATTTATAGAAGAATAGGTAGTTTTTTTTTTTTTTAGTCACTAAGCGGAAATCTCTATTCTTTTATCTTGCTGCTGGCCGGATGTTTATCTCTTGTCATCTATCTTTGACTGAACATGTTTAGAGAGCCCCTACAATTGTGTACGCTCTATCCAGCTACATTCGTGGTGATATAAATTATCAATTTATATTTCAAAATAACATGAGAAGATAATAGAATTATGAATATTCTCTATGGAAGTAGGAAGAAAGAAGCTTACTTGTGTTTTAGACATCTCTTTTTCTCTCAATTTCTCTCGCTCATTTGCTCTCTCTTTCACATTCCTATACGCATTATAAGCCCACCCCGCTCTCACATTGCTCCTCGTATTCTAGTATAGAATAAACGTACAATGACTTCCAGTCAATATAGCAGATAGGCGACAGGAACCTATCTGAGAGTCTGTTTGAAAAGTGTTCCTTGTTGCAGTTTCCTCATATTCCAAGTCGGGCTTGCTGTTGAAGCTACTGAGTTTATTGCTGTGTGTATACCGTGAGCTGTGTATTTCATTCGAATCGTGTTTCAATATTCCGATTGTTTACGATGAATGATGACATCGTATGACGAAGGACTGTTTGGCTGCTATCACTTTCGGTGCGGTTGTGCCTTATGTCTTTTGGCGCGTACTGTAACTGTTATGATAGGGACTGCAGTTGCCTTTCTTTATTTGGACCCTTCAACACAATGAGATTTTAATTCGGATGATTCCACTGGCACGGGCGGTTGAGCAATTATGGATTTTAATTTGTTTGCAGTTATACCGGGGCGTTCCATTAACTAGAATTATACAAACGTACAGTCATTATAGATCTCACACAAATGCACACATGTGCAAATTATAAATGATAAAACACTCTAAAACATATCCACGTTTAAATAAAATGACCACATCAATTATTTCAGAAATAAAATCTTCTGTAAAAGAGCCCAAGCCACATGGTGGAAGATTGATGTTGATGAGCTTCAACCAGTTAAGAAAAACATGACAAAATCGACTTTTTCATCTATCCTCCGACAGGTAACAAGTTCGGTACCATTAACATCATCTCTCATCATTCACTCCGTTCATGTCGTGTTATGAACCTCTGTGTCTAATTGTGATTTTTGCTTTGTTATTGTTCCTATTAATGTTAATTGCGTTGTTTTCTTCGTCCGTCACATAGCAGGGCAAATCTGAAGGTGACCACGTAAATACATAAATGGCTGTTGTCCCCCTGAATCTACTTGTTAATATTCTAATTCCATACTGATTTTATTTTGGATTCTTCCTTATATAACTTTATGTAAAATATTTTTTAATGACTCACCAAACTTAATGTTCTAAAATCGCTGCATTCCATATCCGCACACCAGTCTTCTTGTGGAAGTAAATAAATACAGACGTTTTCGGATTAAATGACATATAATTATATATACTGATCTATAAATATATATATATATATATATATATAAGTGCATAAGTCTGTGATAATTTTAATGTCAAAATCTTCTAGCACTTATACCATATGTGTTGTAAGGAATTGCAGCTTTTCTACTTTTCATTCTTGCTATAACCTTCTCCACTTCAGATTTTAAGATTCTATAATCTGTCATACATTCTATGGATACAAATAATAATACATAAATATTATTATATGGGGAACTTCCGAGGCGATAATAGGGAATAATAGAACAAAGAAGTATGTGTTAGCACTCGGAAAATTTGACAGACAAACAACAATAGAAAAAAACGAAGAACAATATATTGTCCGAAGTGGGATCGAACCCGTACTCAGTGGCACCGCGCCTTGCCACGAGAAGCCGAACGCTTGGCACACTGCCACGCAGCCAACTAAAAAAATTGGCTATTGCAGCAGTGTCTTACACGATGACGTTCTCAATGACTATAGCATAGGGTAACGATCACAGACCGGAAATAAATTGTATATTTGTACTTTCCTATTAATGCAAGTATCTCCCAGTAGGGCTGAATACTTGTGTTGTAGACAAACATTTATTGGACGAAACAGCACGAATAGTAGTTTCCAGTGGTTATATACTGGGTACAAATACAGTGGTTATATACTGAGTACGGGTTCGATCCCACTTCGGACAATATATTGTTCTTCGTTTTTTTCTATTGTTGTTTGTCTGTCATTTTTTCCGAGTGCTAACACATACTTCTTTGTTCTATTATTCCCTAATATCGCCTCGGAAGTTCCCCATATAATAATATTTATGTATTATTATTTGTACCCAGTATATAACCACTGGATTATATGGCTGTGAAACATGGAGAATGACAAAATTGACAATCACGAAAGTACAGACTTTCATTAATGGATGCTTGCGCAGAATAAAGGGATGGAAATGGCAGGACAAAGTCACTAACGTGGAATTATGGAAATGTACCGGTCAAATACCAGTGGATAAAGAGATACAGCGAAGACGATGGCGATGGATAGGACACACACTACGGAAGCCAACTGAGAGTATTACACAACAGGCCCTTTTTTGGAATCCCCAGGGGAAAAGACAAAGAGGAAGACCAAGGAATTCTTGGAGAAGACAGATAGAAGCAGAGATGAAGATGATGGGGAAGACATGGAATGATCTTAAAAGAATGGCAAAAAACAGAACGACTTGGAAAGTGTTTGTTGAAGACCTATGCTCCACCAGGAGCTAAAAGGTAAAAGAGAAGAAGAAGAAGATATAACCACTGGAAACTACTATTCGTGCTGTTTCGTCCAATAAATGTTTGTCTACAACACAAGTATTCAGCCCTACTGGGAGATACTTGCATTAATAGGAAAGTACAAATATACAATTTATTTCCGGTCTGTGATCGTTACCCTATGCTATAGTCATTGAGAACGTCATCGTGTAAGACACTGCTGCAATAGCCAATTTTTTTAGTTGGCTGCGTGGCAGTGTGCCAAGCGTTCGGCTTCTCGTGGCAAGGCGCGGTGCCACTGAGTACGGGTTCGATCCCACTTCGGACAATATATTGTTCTTCGTTTTTTTCTATTGTTGTTTGTCTGTCAATTTTTCCGAGTGTTAACATATACTTCTTTGTTCTATTATTCCCCATACATTCTATGGTTGGCTTATATTCATTTTTATCATCGACTAATTCTCTTCTGTATGCTTGCAATATTTATATTCATATCTTTTTAGTCTGTTGGCATTTCTACTTATTGTTTACTATGCACACACTGTATGTGACGTTTTAAAAAAAAAACTTTAATGATGATTTCGTTATAAAGCATAAATTAAGAAAGATGAGCACTTCAAGTCCAGGCCAATTCATGTCTGTTATCAAAATGAAAGAAAAGTGTAATCGTAAAAGACAATTTAAAAAAAAAAAAAAGAGTGCACGTGCACTAAAAAAGAATTTCGCAGCAAGAATTTATAGAAAAAAAATACGTCAGAGAAAAAAACTGAGGAACATAAAAGTGAACAATTAGAGAAAAAGGGAGCAAAAGACGAGTAACATGGAGTGAATTAAAAGACACGGGAAAAGAAGAAAGAATATACTTGATAACATGAACAAGAGAAAAGAAAAAAACATTCATGAAGTGGGCAAATGAGTGAGAGATGAGGGAAAATATAACATATTCTAATTACTACTCGTTTATTGTCGGTGCAAATATAATTCAGCTCATCGTGAAACAATGGCCTACACCAAACTTACAGACTTGATAAAGGATATGTCATATCTCTTTTTTTTATGCTTAGGTAGCCAACTTGTGCAGCTGCCCATTTTCCTCATTGTCCATGAGTTGACAGTGGCACGCAGGTGCTCAACACAGTGCAACAAGGAAGTCAAAGATAATGTGCAACTTTCCATATTAAAGGATGTCACTATTTGCAATATATATGCAAATGGTAAACGATTGTTGTGCTGTGAAGTAGTGTTAACATCATCGACTTAATTTGAAGAGCTCCTGCGCAAGACACCAACTACCAACAATACAACAAAAACCACGCAAGAATGCATAGACAATGCACCGAATATCCCAAAGTTCATGAAGGAAAAATCGAATAAGTAAAAAAAAAACATGCAGAATATTCAGTGCAGCATAGAAACAACAGAAGGTTCCAGAAAATTGGAAACAAGGGATCATCGTACCAATATGGAACAACAGAAGGGTTATTCAGTTATTGAGTTATTTGTGTGTAGTCATCATTGCATTCCGAACATGTCCATAGATGCTCAGATCTCCTCTTCAGCATGTCACGCAGCGTCCAGTGACTGACGACTCTAGTTCTTTGTTGGTTTGATAAGTCTTATACGCCCACAAAGTTTCTCATTTCTGGTTGACCGTCTTCGGCGACAGCACGGCTAGCCAACCTGTCCACCTTTTCATTTCCCAGTACTCTCGCATTTGCAGGGATGGGGACAAAGATGAGTCTACGTATTATTGACGTCTGCATTGTGCCTACCTATTGCCTGCGTACAGAGCCCACCTCCACTATTCTTATCACGCTCATCCAATAACTTAGTATACAGACGTAGGTGTAGTCTTATGATTCCAACCAGACGAATGTCCTGGTCGCTGGTACCACCTCCATCGTCAGGCTTGCGTGGTCATAACGTACACACCATTGTTTTCTTTGACTATTCTGCCTGCCGAGCGTGCTATAAAAGCTCATACACTTCTTTGGTATCTTATTATGGATCCATCTGTATAGATTACTGCCTCTTCCTTGTCAGTATTATCCCAGATGAGATCGTTGACCCCCATGGCGCCTATATGTTCTTCCCCACCACTGCATGTTTGACTCTTATACGCATGTATATTTAGATTAGTATACGCAGATGTTCTCACCTATGTTATTCTCTGCCCCTCTCTACTAGACTTCACTGAGACCCCCTGGTAGTCCCCTTGACTTCTTCTGTCCGTGCTGTTTAGGTATGACAACACCTGTACTACGCTGTGTCTTTCTTGTTTGTGTGCTCTCAGGGAACCATTTTGAGTCATTTCTCTTTTGACTTACTCTTTGTGCTTTGTGTATGCACACTGAACTATGTGTGGACACTTGTGGGTGCGTGTATAGACTTGTATGCCTACGTTTATACACTCCTACTTTGCAGATGTTTAGAACCTCTCCAGTTAGAGCCCCATTACCTGCTGCGCTCAGGACCGCCCCTTCCTCCATTGAGAATGAGACGCAACATCGCGATCGATTTTGTGCTGTCCACAACTCACGTAAAGGCTTAACCACACCATTTTTTATTTTTTGGGATTTTTTTTTGCTCATTTCTCCTAGAACAGAAAAATAAGTAGCCACTACTCGATGTTGGCAGCTGCCATGACCTGCACAGCAACTTATCCTTTGCAGATTTTTGTTATTGCATGGTCCCTAAAGCACAGGCTGTGATCAAACTTAAGTCCTAGGTTAAACATCGACCTGTTCCTGGCCACATCATTAGCTCCCATTCTTAGCACCGGTGTTTCCGTGTTAACAAAATGATTGTTAAGGGTGAACCATGGATGCTTTATTTTAATTAACCAAGGAACCTGAAATTCCACACCAGGAAGAGATGCGACCGAGTTCTTCTTGCAGTGAGGAAGCGATTACCCGACTGTCTCTTCCCTGTCCATATACCAGAATGTCATCAGCAAAAGTCATAGCTCTTCCCCTTCATCCAGCTGCTGCCCCGTGATCGTTATTGCGTACACGTTAAATAGAATTAGTGAAAATGGTGAACTTTGTGGCTACCCTGGACAAATTATGTTGACTGAGACGATCAACTTCCACATCTGAGTATCATCGTCACATGAAACAGTGCTGCAGCTATCCATCTGATGCGGAAGGGGTGCTTCGCCAGTTTGAGATGAATATGCATGATGTATTCAAATGATACTCTGTTGTATGCATCCACGAAATGTATCACATCCGCACATGTTTCCGCTCGTCTCTGGAATCATTCGAAGATGTCATAGTCGAAGACTGCCATATTGGACCATTCGTTTTTTGTTATATCTATAACCCCCAAGTGTGGGTAGGAATGCGCGTATCTGTTCAAGGTGACAGGTGAGAATATGGAAAACCATTTTCTTTTAATAACCTGCGGGCAACGTTCTGCATGGTGATGATTATGTAGGCATTGATGTGAGAGCGGTCTGTGTTTGGTTTCGGTAGCGGTAGTAACATGACTTACTATATATGTTTCCACTGCCCACGGGGAAGCTATTTTGATGTCAGAACGGTAGGATGAAAGTTAGTCTAACGTTTACAATTTTAAGAAAGCATAAACGTAGACAGTAAAGATCTAAGAATAATAAAGAACATGTACTGGCAACAAACAGCGGCCATAAGAACTGGAAACCAATTGGGAATGTTTCAACAAATAAAACAGGGTGTTAGACAAGATTGTGTGCTGTCACCTGGTTTGTTTAATATTTATAGTCAGATTATTTTAAGATCCATAACGAGCATGCCTGGAATAACAATTGGAGGGCATAATATAAATAATCTAAGGTATGCTGATGATACAGTCTTAATCGCTAAGAGTGAAAATGAGTTACAAGAAATGTTTGACATTATAGTGAAAGAAAGAAAAAATGAAGGACTCAGCCTTAATAGGAAAAAGACAGAGGTAATGGTAACAACAAAGAAAAAGACATCACCTCAGTGCAAAATAAAGACAGGTGGAACGATATTAAAACAGGTAAATGAATTTAAATACTTGGGAACTTTGTTAACCTCAGACGGAAGATGTACAACAGAGCTGAGATGCAGAATGGCTGAGGCACAAGCAGCTTTCCAAAAAATTAGGAAGATACTATGCAACCCATTTTTGACAATAGAAACAAGAAAAAAATTTCTTAAATTTTACGTAGAGCCAGTCTTAACATATGGATGCGAATCATGGACAATAGGACAACAGCCAAGAAAATCACTGGAGTCTGTAGAAATGTGGTTTTACAGAAGAATGTTGAGAGTACCATGGACAGCTAAGAAGAGTAACGAAGATGTTCTGAGAGAGGTCAACGCAAAAAGGGAGCTAATTTCCAATATTAGGAACAAACAATCATCATTTTTTGGCCATGTAATGAGAAGAGAACAACTGGAATATATTGTAACAACTGGAAAAATTGAGGGACGAAGAGATAGAGGGAAGTAAAGAGAAAAAAATAACAGACAGCTTAAGAGAATGGCTTGGCAGAAGGTCATCAACAGAAATGATAAATAGCTGCCGAGATCGAAAGTTGTGGAGAGACATGTCAACCTAAGCCAGCAGGCCCGGTACTTGATGATGATGATTATAGTGAGGATCATACATCAGTATTTATTAGTGTCCACCTTGTAACTTGTCGTAGAAATAAACTGGTTCCAAATTTTCCGTTGTGTTATTATTAATATAAAGACTTGAATGGTTTCGACAAATTCACTGGTGCAGATGGTTCAGAACACACAGTTTGACTGAACAATTAATATATTCTACTCTATATATGGAGCCTAACAGAGTACCAACTATAGAACTAATTATTAAAACTGTTCAAGATATCTCATTCAGTGTTTATCTTAAGATACATTTGATTAGATTAAAGCAAAGTCATTCCACTGACTGGGAGCCGCGATAGCTCAGTGGTTAGTGAACTGGACTACAAAGGACAAGGGGTAGGGTTCGATCCCAACCGACGGCATCCGGGTTCACCCAGCCTTAAATGGGTACCGATTTTTTTCTGGGAAAGTTAAGCGGCACGGGCGTAATACCGACCACATTACCCCAAAAATCATGTGCCGAAGGTCTGTAAAATTTATGGTCACTAACACCATATTCCTTATACGCCACTTGGCGTGACGGGGGTACTTTACTTTTTTTTTTTTACATTCCACTGGTTGTGTAGTAATGGGAAATTGGAGATATTGTCCTAGCTAATAAATTTGTTGAGCTATTGTACGAGCACAAATATTGAAGAAAATGTTACTGTTTATGACTCTACTATAAAGGTCCATGATAATATTATACAATCTATCACTCACAAAACCCATTTTTCTACTTTTAACTTCATGACTCTACATTTATTGAAGTGTATTTGGCACAAGTGGCCAAACTTAAAGGAGAGCAGACTTTGACATGCCCATTATACCCAGTAAACTCTGATGGAACCCTAATGAAAGCTACTTTGTCTAGTCTGAAATACTTGTACCATCAAGGCCAACAAAACATTGTAAAACTGGCACCAGCTTTAACATACAAGTCACTCTACCCATCTAGTTTGGAAAGGCAAAAGGTGTCCCTGGATCTTGGTGTATTTAACATTTACAAGTGGCAAAAACGATCATGATGGACACCGATGAACACCTGTGGACAATGTGTAAAGGGAGATAAAGGTTGAAATTAAAATGTTTTGGTATGGGGATAATATAGGTATGGGGAGATAATAAAGGGAATTAAAATTATTGGTAAGAGGTAGGTAATTGTTGAAGATATAAGAGTGAAATATAAAAAAAAAATAGCCGACTCATAGCTGACCGATTGATTTTAAAAAATAGTATATTAATGACTTTTAATGTGATATTAAATGGTGGATAGAGCACAGCTTGGTAGGGTGGTCTGGTTTTAATGGCGGAAGGGATGGTTTGGCGGTCAAATGTGATAGCCGACTCGTAACTGACCGATTGAATTGATTTTATTGGATTTTAATTACTTTTATTGTTTTCTAGAGTGGCGGAACGGCATGTGTGGTGTGGGGATAGCAAAGAGTGACACATAAATAGTTAAAAAGAATAAAAGAACCTACTCATAGATGACCGATAGATTTTTAAAATTGCATTTTAATTAATTTTTAGTGAAATCTTATTTGTTTAGTGTCGAATAGTGAAGTATGATCAACATATAACGATAATAAACAAATTTGACTGATTTATTGCATTTTAATAAATTTTGGTGGGAGGTGGATGATTTTGAGTAATTTAAGCTGGATATGAAGTAGATGGTGGGTGATTTTTTATTTTTAGTGATTTCATGGGATGGAATAGCATGGGGATGAGAGGAGGTAGGTAGAGGTACAAGAGAAAGTGACTCAAAGCTGATCGATGGAAAAATATGGTGAGGTGAAATGTAATTGAATCGGCTTTCGCAAATGGGAAAACAATTGTTTGACTATATAGGATATATAACAAAAATATCCACCCTTGCTTATGTAGAATATATATAGAAAATATTAAAAGTGGCCAGAGATAACTGTGTTTTTATTTAATACAAGTAGAATTCATTATGTCCGTGGGGATAGATCGAAACGGCGTGTTTTAAGTTTTTTCCCTAAACACACGTAAATGGATATATGAAAGAAAAGAAAAAAAAGTAAAGAAAGTTACGAAAAGTGTGAGATTTGTTTTGCATAGCAAACAATTATAACTTTTTTATGATTAAAACAGTCACAAAATATTACGAATTAACAATCATTCAAACAATTATTTTATATTATGGTCATTGATCTTCCTCTTGTTCTTCTACCCTTTTAGCTCCCAGTGGAGCATAGGTCTTCAACAAACACTTTACAAGTCGCTCTGTTTTTTGCCATTCTTTTAAGATCATTCCATGTCTTCCCCATCATCTTCATCTCTGCGTCTATCTGTCTTATCCTAGAATTCCTTGGTCTTCCTCTTTGTCTTTTCCCCTTGGGATTCCAAAAAGGGCCTGTTGTGCAATACTCTCAGTTGGCTTCCGCAGTGTGTGTCCTATCCAGCGCCTTCGTCTTCGCTGTATCTCTTTATCCACTGGTGTTTGACTGGTACATTTCTATAATTCTATGTTAGTGATTTTGTCATGCCATTTCCATCCTTTTATCCTGCATAAGCATCCATTAATGAAAGTCTGTATCTTCGTGATTGTCAATTTTGTTGTTCACTATGTTTCACAGTCATTTAATAGGACCGACTTAACATTTGAGTTGAAAATTTTTATTTTTGTATTTAATTTCTTTGGATTTCCATATGTTTCCCTGTGCAACAAAATATCTTCTTGCTTTTGATATCCTTATTTGGTATCATTTTCTGTTCCTCCCTCTTTATCTATATTACTGCCCAGATATATGTAAGATTGTACGTCAAGTAGAGATATTTCTCCTAATTTTATTTGGTTATTGCCAACTGCATTAATTCTCATAATGTTGGTGGTCTTATCTCTATTAATCTTCAGTCCTAGCTGTTGTGATCTCTCATCAAGTATTCTCATTTTATCCTGCATCTGTTGATGGCTGTGTGATAGGAGAGCTATGTTATCAGCAAAGTCTAAATCATCAAGTTGTTTGGTCAGTGACCACTGAATTCCATTTCTGTTGTTTTGAGTTATTATCATAATCCAGTCTATGGCCAGTAGAAAGAGAAATGGAGACAGAAGACATTCCTGCCTTACTCCTGTTCTTATTTCAAATGCTTCTGTAAGCTGTCCTTCATGCACCACACTACATTTCATTCCTTCATACATTGTTTTTATCAGGTTAATAATCGTTATGGGGATTCCGTAATGACTCAGCAACTTCCAAAGCATTCTTCTGTCTAAACTATCAAATGCCTTTTCGTAATCTATGAATCCAATATAAAGTGGGCATTTTAGTTCTAAACTTTGTTCAACTGTTATACGTAGAGTAGTTATTTGATCAGCACATGATCTGTTCTTCCTAAAATCTGCTTGTTCATCACTCAAATGTTTCTCTATGGCTTCCTTCAGTCTTTCCAGAATGATTCTGCTTAATATTTTTCCTAGCACTGATAGTAGCATAATTCCCCTATAATTTGTGCTCTCCTGTAAACTTCCTTTCTTTGGTAGTTTGATTATATAACCTTCTTTCCAGTCTTTAGGTATTTCTTCCCTCTCCCAAATTTTATCTTATAGATTATGTAATCATCTTGGTAGAGGTGTTAATATCTGCTTTGATGGCTTCCGAAGGAATTTCGTCTGGTCCATTGGATTTACCATTTTTTAATAGTTTGATGGCTTTCATTATTTCTTCTTTGCTTGGTTTTCCACAGTTAACGTGTAACTCTTCTTCTGCTGGTAAATATATCTGGAGAATTATTTGAGCCGAGTCTGTTCAAAAGTTGTTCAGAGTGCTCTTTCAATCCCTCCATTTGTTCCCTTATATTACTAAGCAGATTTCCTTTCTTATCTTTAATAAAGGCATTGATCTGTTTGTATTTTCCACTTAATTTCTTTTTAGCTGTTGTACAGTTCATTCATATTCCCTTTATTTGCTGCTTCTTCTGCCTCTTTAGCTAGTTCATCTATATATTTCCTCTTATCCCTTTTAATGCATCTTCTCACTTCTTTGTTCACCTCTGTGTAGGCTTCCTGTGTCATGGCTTTATTACTTCTCGTTTTGCTTTTATTTATGTCTGCTTTCTTGTTCTTTCTTTCTTTAATTTTTTTCCAGGGTCTCTGCTGCCATCCATGCCTTATTCTGGCGTTCTCTTTTCCCCAGAATTTCTTCACATGTCTCTTTCCAAATATCTTTTACCTGTTTCCAGTGATCTTCTATATTTATTGTATTTTCTAGTTGTTGGAGGACTTGGTATTTGTTTGATGTTGTGACTGCGAATTTATCTTTAATTCATTTTACTTTTAATCCTACACTGAAATACTTTCTACCCTTATTCGTTGTAGTATATCTTTTTAGTTTAATTTTAAGTTTGGCTAACATAAGATGAAGATCTGAAGCTACATCTGCCCCTCTATATACTTTTACATCAAGTAAGGATGACTTAAGCTTATTATTAATACATATGTGGTCAATTTGATTTTCCGTTCTATGATCTGGTGAAACTCATGTATTCTTTTATGTTGGAATATTGTTCCTCCTAGGCTCACTTGATTAAGGGCGCAGAAATTCACAAATATCTCTCCGTTCTCGTTTATATCCATGTAATTAAGTCCATGTGTTCCCATAATCTCTTCGAAGTCTCTGTTGTCTTATCCTACTTTAGCATTTAGGTCTCCCATCAAGATTATAATATCCTTGGCTCGTCTTTCATCCATCTGACATTGTAACTGTTTATAGAAATCATCTTTAACTAAATCATCCTTATCGTTGATTGGTGCATAGCATTGGATAATGTGTAATTTTATTTTGTTTTCAGGTTGTTTTTAAATGTTGCTTTCATTAGTCTTGACCCTACTGCTTCCCATTCTATTAGTGTCTTCTGTGCATTCCTTGATAACATTATAACTACCCCTTCACTATGTTGTGCTCCAGGTTCCTGGTGTCCTGATGATAAAATCATCTCTCCCGTATTTAGTTTTATTCTTTCCGTTCCTAGCCATCTTGTTTCACACATTCCCAGAATATTTATTTTGTAATTTCTCATTTATGTTGCTATCTGTGCAGCTTTTCCTTGTTCGTTTAGGGTACGTACATTCCAGGTACCAATTCTGGAGGATTTCCTGGTAGACAAAGGGTGAGTCGGCAATCCAGACTCCTTACGGCTTTCTCCGGCCGTCTCTTAGACAGAGAGCCCTTATCTTTCCTGGATGGCAGATTTACTTTTTACCTTTTCTTTAACTTGTCCATGTTTGTGAAGTTTTTTCGGCTTATATTTTTACAGTATGGGATAGCCAGTCCCATGCCCAACCCTCCTTTCTCGCCTCTTACGAACATGCCTGGTAGGGTACAGCGCCGCTATTCTTACTCCCCTTTCGTGCCCCGGCAGCGCACGGGAGATTATGGTCTTTATATACAATTAACACCCAAAATAGTTCTAAATTAAAAAATTATTCAAAAAATGTTTATATCCATAATACATGTATATACTAAAACACACAAAATATTTAGGAAAAACTAAGTCCTCTAAACAATTAAATATAAACAATAAAGTTTAAAAAAATGCTGACCATAGCATATTTATCCCTCTAATCCAGTAACCCTACTTTTTAGACCCATGAAGGAATAAGCGCATCTCCGTCTCCAGGGCAGTGGAACAAATCAATGACCCGTATCACAAATAAGATATATAGAGAAAATAGGAAAAGTTGTCAGGATGATCCTGAGCTTTTTGAAAGACGTATACTAGAATTTGACACAATCATCTCCTCCTACTTTTACGTTAACAACATATTTTATAATAAAAAACGAATATAATATTTACAGCGGAGTCGTTAGTCCGGATAGTCCCTCGGTGGAAACACCCGTTTACAGCTCTCATAGCTGGACCTACCGGTTGTGGGGAAAACGGTATTTGTGAAAAGGTTTCTACAAAAAATAAAGAGATTGTTGTGCCTATACGGGAGGGCGATATCGTGTTACGGTTAATAGCATATGTACAAGACTATGAAGGATGTCAGATTCCTCATGGGCCTACTAGACATCGATTAAATGGAGTAAAGGGATAAGATAAGGTAGAAACAGTATGACACCGTACTTAAAAGCGACACTGTGAAATGTTGGGATTTCTGCGTTCCTTACCTGATACGAGTAATGACAACTTGAGAGATTTAGATGATGGAATGCAACATATCCTAGACCGCAATGATTTAACGCCTGTGGATAAAGTCAGATTGTACCAACGTACTCTGCATCATTATTTAACCAGATTGAAACAATATAACGATGCTCGTTGATTTTGGTCAATCTCACTGAAAGTATCCTATTGACGGAACCAATACCGCCTCCATTTTAAGTGACCGCGGATAAGGCAATGATTGACAAGACACCAGAAACCTCAAAGGTGGGTAATAAACACACAAGCTGAGTCAGCGTCGTATAAACTGAGGATGCGTAAAAGAAAGTCTGAAAGTCAAACAACAAAATTGGAACGATGAGTAAATTGAGAGACCCAATCTATGAAAGCACAATGGAGAGATAACTGGAAAATAGGAGCCAGAATACGACAGCTTCAATAAACTCTGCATACATGATCAATCTATGATATTCAGACTCACAACAGGTCACTTTTACGTCAGAGCACATCTACACAAGATACAGACTCACAACAGGTCACTGTTACGTCAGAGCAAATCTACACAAGATAGGACTCAGTGACTTTGCAACGTGCCACTGCGGAGCATACAGCACAACTCCAGAGCATATCTACAGGATTGCAGCACTATCGACACCTGAACAAACATAAATCTGGCCCACAGAAACAACTCTGCATTATAAGTTATGGCACCCAGTGAAGCCTCAGACGCACCATCTTATTTGGGGTCCAAGCTGGTTTAAATGTCTAAACGCATAGCAATAGATGATCGATGAAAAAGAAGATCAGACCCTTGTATTTCCTCCCCCCCCCACCACTGTGCAGCTCACAGTGTTCATCATGACAGCGACTATCGCCCTTGCAGAGTACTGGTACAGAAAGTCAGAACAACAATCCATAGCCAAAAGTAGAGAACGAAGATGTGGTTCTAGAGAGGCATGCGAAGTTCAGTAGAGATATGTGGGGGAACAAACAGAACAGCAGGGTCAGCCGTGCTAGTCATAAGGCGCTAAACACTTTGGTGGACAGGAGAAGAATCATCATGGTTCGACAAAGGTTGAAAAAACTGGTACCGCCCTGCCTGACCACACCCTGCAACTTCAACAAAATAAGGACGATTTAGTTGTTTCTTGTAAAACACTGTTTTAACAGTTAAAAGTGACAAGTGGGCAGAGCTTTATAAAAGCATACGAAATTTTAAAATATTTACAATTTTCTGAAGACTCCACAGAAATATGAGCGGTATTTTAAAGCACAAGAGTATTTCTGATTTCTAAACTGCAGATCTTACCTGGAATAGGATAGATGAAATGATAGGTTGGTCTATATGAATATTATATGTCGCAGTGTGATCAGATGGACTTGGTGAGTATTACCATCGCCGGAACAACCATTTCGAAACTATAAGGGGATCAGGAATTTAGGGAAGATATGAAGGTGCTGGTAAATGCTACCAGGGCAGATTTCATCACCATCAGCACCATGTACCATGCCTGCTGGCATAAGAGATCAGGTATCTCCACAACCCTCGACCTCGGCAATTATTTTCCATTTCTATTGTTGAAATTCTGCCATGCCATTCTCTTAGGTTGTCTGGTTTATTTTCTATTACTTCCCTCTATCTCTTCGTCCCTCAATTTTCCCAGTTCTCACAATATATTACAGCTGTACCCTTCTCATTGCATGACCAAACAATGATGATTGTTTCTTCCTAAGATTGGAAATTAGTTCTCTTTTTTCTTTGGCTTCTTTAATAACGTTTTCATTATTCCTTTTAGCTGTCTATAGCAGGGATGGCCAATTAGGTGCCCGCGAGCCACACGTGGCCCGCGACGTCCTTTTTGTGACCCGCGGCGGATAAAAATAAAATCAGGTTGCATTGAGCAAAATGTCCTGGGTAAAATTGATTAAAAATTTGTTACATTAACTTCTACAGTGGAGAAAGCTAACTCAAATATTCCATAGTAGACCTATGTTTAAAACTCAGAACACTCTAGTAGTTAGTTTAACGTCGACTTCCCGTCATTCCCGGCCCATCATTTTTTTCCTTTTGATCATCCTGCTACCGACTTAAACAAAGGAAGAAGCCAACGAATGGTTCTAGAGCAGACTCTCGGTTCGGCGAGTTTAAACAGTTTCCGCCAAGAAATACTGTCAGTCACCCACCTCCTCCACCCCAACACATTCACCTCACAATTATTTTACTTTCAGTTTCTTTCTCTCCAAACCTCTTTTCATCAGTCAAAATTATATATATCCGATCTGATCATTCTGATTTTGTCGAGTTACAGTGAACAGTTCCATTTTATCAGGAAACAGTGCTATTGTTGTAATCTGTGTTTTCATTGTCTGTTGCTTGGGGTCGTGGTATAATATGAACAATAAACGTCAATTAAAAGAAAAAATCAGATTTTTTCATGAGAAATGGGAACATGATTTTTTATTTATCAACAATAAGGATAGCAAACCGCAGCGCCTTGTGTGTTTGCAAGTGTTGTCTGTAAATAAAGAGAATAATCTTAAACGGCATTACACACAGCATCACGCCGCTAAATACAAGGACTACATTGATACAATACGTTCTACACTTGTGTGCGATTTGAAGAAAAAGGTTAGTGCTCAGAAATCTGTTTTTACTACATTAACAACAAAACAAACAAGTTCCTTAATGGCATCGTTTGTTGTAAGAGCGGAGATAGCGAAATATAAAAAAATCATTATGTGACGGTAACTTCGTAAAGCGTTGTTCTATTAACATGGCGCGTGCATTTGGGGAAGAAAAAATTGCCAATATTTTTGAGAGCGTTCCACTATCAAAACAGACAGTCACTAGAAGGGTTGAGGAAATAGGTTTTCATATATCTAGTAAATTAAAGAGTGTCGTTACAAATTCCGCTTACTTTTCTCTGGCTTTGGATGAATCTACTGACATATCAGATACAGCACAACTTTTAATTTTCATAAGAACTGTTTCAAAAGATTTTATTATCAATGAAGAGCTACTAGCTTTAGATTCATTGCATAATACGACCAAAGGTCAAGACATTTATAATTCAGTTATGAAAGTTGTTAAGGGTATCGGTGACATAAACAGACTTTCAGCAATAGTGACAGATGGCGCTAAGTCAATGTGTGGTACTTAAACAGGTCTAGTTGGATTATTAAGGAAGGCTGGAATCCATTGCCCAGCATTACACTGCATTATACACCAGGAGGCGCTGTGTGGCAAGATTCTAGACGTGGAGGATGTTATGAAAACTGTAATAAAGTGTGTGAATTTAATAAAAGGCAGGAATGGAGCTTTAGTTGGATTATTAAGGAAGGCTGGAATCCATTGCCCAGCATTACACTGCATTATACACCAGGAGGCGCTGTGTGGCAAGATTCTAGACGTGGAGGATGTTATGAAAACTGTAATAAAGTGTGTGAATTTAATAAAAGGCGGGAATCGGTCTTTGAATTACCGACAGTTTATAAATTTTTCTATCAGAATTTGAGGCGGAATATGGCAATTTGGTGCTCTACACACAAGTATGCTGGCTAAGCAGAGGGAATTGTTTGAGGCTGTTTTTTGCTTTGAGAAACGAGATAAAGCAGTTTTTAGAGAAACACGATACCAACAAAGAACTGATCAGAAAAATGTCTGGTCCACATTTTAACCACGTATTGGCCTTTTTAACTGATATCATCCAGCACATGAATGAACTCAACGTGAAGCTACAGGGACGTTCCCAAACAGTCTCAGATTTGGTAGGACACCTAGATGGATTTATAAGTCAACTAAAAGTTTTTAGATTTACCCTGGCCAAAGAAAACTTCATTCATTTTCCTTCGTGCAAAGAATTGATTGAGGAGCGCAGTGACACTGATTTCAAATTTTCTGTATTAATGTTAGATAAACTATTGGAGCAATTCAATGAACGATTTTCTGACTTCAGTGGTATACGACCAGAACCAGAACTGGCATTGTTTAATAACCCTATGAAGTGTGACATTTTCCAACAACATGACACTTTTCAGTTGGAGTTATGTAACCTCCAAAGTGACCCCTTTATCCAATCAAGGATGGAGATAGGAGTTGACTTTTGGAAACTTGTGCCACAAGAAAAATATCCCGCATTGAGTGATTTTAGTTTGAAAATTACTTCTATGTTCGGAAGCACATATATATGTGAATGCGCTTTTTCAACAATGAAGGAGATAAAATCGTCACAATGAAACCGACTCACTGATGGCCACCTTCAGGATTTATTACGAATATCATCATCATCTTTACACATTGACTTTGATGAACTTGTTGCTGCACATGAACGTCCACATTTTCCTCATTAAGGTTTGTTACATGTCAACTTTAAAATGACCTAACTAAAACATGTTTGTTAAACAATATAAATAGCACATTTTATATTCATTTTTTATAAATCAACTAGGCATTTTTAACTCTGTTGCAATAAAATTATTTATGTAAGCAAATAATGTGGATAAATAACAAAAATATTACCTTAAAACAAATGCCAAGTTTATTTGTATTGATGTTGTTATGTGTGTGGCCCGCCACCAAAAAAAAAATAATTAAAAAGTGGCCCGCTATTTGAAAGAAATTGGCCATCCCTGGTCTATAGTATTCTCAACACTATTATTTAAAACCACAATTCTACAGCCTCAAATGATTTTCTTGCCTGTTGTCACATTGTCTATGATTTACATCCATATCGTAATGTTATTTCTACTTAATATTTAAGAATTCTTATAATTTCCACTGTAAAAGAAATTAATTGCACAGTTTCTTCCTCATTTTTTGGAAAGCTGCTTTTGCCTAAGCCATTCTGCATTTCATCACTGTTGTACATCAACCATCTGAAATCAACATTGTTTCTAGGTATTTAAATTAGGGCAGATCTATGTAGCGTTAAAACAGTGCACTAGATTCAGATGATATCCGGTTCGATGACCTCAATAACAATAAACATGTACAATGGCAATATTGATAGATCAACGATTAAGGAAAATTAGCTTCATAGATATGTAATACCTCGGCAGAAACATGGGAAAGTTGCTTTAATATTCTGGTTTATCTAATAATCATCATTCAGAAGACGACAGACAAGTTGCTGAAGAAATAGTTGAAAAGAAGGTTTCATGTCACCTTGACCTAAATCTTCTTCCACCCACCTTCGGCGGCTACCGTCTGGGTAAAGAAATCTGGAGTAAAACTGTTGTGTTTTGCTCACCATATATACTAGGACGTCCACTCAAGCGTTGATACATATTGTATTGCAGCAATCGGTCTTTATGACGCATACAATAGATTTGATTTCTTAATGACCTAGCTGCATGCGCCCTGTATCAGTCTAGTCATTAAATGATTTACAGCAGCCCTTTTTTTAGCGGAAAGTCGTCTTTAAATGTGGACCTCCTACCCCTACAACAATACACCCTGGCTTAAGACAAAGGCTCACCTATGTTTCCAGTCAGTGCTTTTCTCCGCTAAAACAATGAGAATCAGGTATGAGTCGACTGCTGGACTTGGGAGGACGTTATGTTATGCAATATGTTAGCAGGTTGCTGGATCTCTCCAGACTGAACGTAACCGTCTGAGCATATGGTGCTGTGAAATAGGAACACTGACAAACCCGGCGTAGATAGCTGTGACATATTTCTCTCTAAACAGTTCTATCTAAACAACCGGATTGGCAACATACCGACAACAATGGTGAGCATTGGTTCAAAAGTTGTTGTGACGACTCACAAAATACGATATCTGGAAATACGGTTCGATCGAAGTATTGCTTTCATCCATCTTTTCTTCTTATACCATGGACTGGTAGTTTCAATTATTGAGTGTGCCCTTGTGATTCTAACTCTCGTCCATACCATACGCAGAATGAACGATTGGAACAAATACAAAATGAGGCCACACGAATTATACTTGCATTCACGAAAGTTAGATAACGAAGGGCAATGCATTATCTCAAAGTCAATGTCGGTGTACATCTATATACAGTAAGATTGGGAGGAAAAAGGACAGCAAGCTAAAAATGAGGAAAATGACGTTATTAAACATATTTGTCCACTTTAGGGCATTGAGCCTGGGAAGAGTGGGCATGGGTGCTAGTAGAGTGCTCTAGGTTCTTTACGATTTGTATCACAGAGTGCTCTAGGTTCTTTACGATTTGTATCACAGAGTGATCTAGGTTCTTTACGATTTGTATCACAGAGTGCTCTAGGTTCTTTACGATTTGTATCACAGAGTGCTCTAGGTTCTTTACGATTTGTATCACAGAGTGCTATAGGTTCTTTACGATTTGTATCACAGAATGCTCTAGGTTCTTTACGATTTGTATCACAGAGTGCTCTAGGTTCTTTACGATTTGTATCACAGAGTGCTATAGGTTCTTTACGATTTGTATCACAGAGTGCTCTAGGTTCTTTACGATTTGTATCACAGAGTGCTCTAGGTTCTTTACGATTTGTATCACAGAGTGCTCTAGGTCTTTTACGATTTGTATCACTTTGAACAGAGATTGTAGACAACAAGACCCTGTCGTTTGGAGGCAGAGGTGAAAACCTTGATTTATGAGAATTTACCTCAGGGTGAGGCAGTCATTTGCGCTGATGTTCCTTTATTCTGATTATTGGGAGCTCATGGGCTTTCACGGCCCAAGTCAAAGAAATATTAGTAAAGGAGGATAGTGGTGTTTTCGGAATAACTACAAGTAGTTCGACCATGAAGATCATGACAGTAATTAAATCGATGGTCTAGCTAAAAAAAAAAACCAACCTTTAACTGGAGTCTGTTTTCTGAGTGACTCCATGAGCATGTTCAGGAAGGTCGAAGAGGGCTGGGATCGAAGGCAGTGAGTGAAGTTAATCATCATCATTAAGTGCCGTCTCAACATCGAAGCTTGGGTACAATTGAGCGCTATTCCGCGCCGTCTTTTGCTTTGATAGTGCAGGATGTCATTGGCTGCCTTGTCCATCTTTTGATTTTACTCGTCCATGTTAGTCTTGGCCTGCCTCTTTTCCTTTTATTTACCCCTTCCAAGATTACTTTTAGTAGACTGTTGTGTCTATTAACATGTCCCAAAAATCTCATTTGACTTGTTTGAATTGTGTTTAGTAGTTCTCTTTTCATTTTTAGTTGTTTCAAAATTTCGTCGTATGTGTTTTTTTCTTTCCATTCTTCTGTAAATTCACATTTCAAAGGCTTCAATCTTATGTTCTCTTTGTACTCGTCTAACGTCCATGTTTATGCACCATATATATACATGAATTTTGATAATATATAACATTTTGCTATTCATAGTTTTAGCCCTGGTGTTTAACGAATGATAACAAGCGATAACACAAAAGAGAACGAAATATACGTACCAGAAAACAACAGAAGAGAGGAAGAAATAAATGAAATACTACTTGCAGACGACCAAGTTCTGATATATGAAACAACTGAGGACCTACAAGAACATATCAACAGGCTAAACAACACTTGTAAACAATACAACATGAAGATCAACATAAGCAAAACCGAAGTAATGGCAATAGCGAGAAAGAAAGAAAAACTAAACATAATAATAGATAATACAACTTTGAAGCAAGTAGACAATTTTAAATATCTGGGTAGCACGTTAACAGAAGACAATAACCAAGAGACAGATATAGATATAAAGTGTAACAAAGCATGCCAAGTTATAGGCCAAGTATCAACACTATTGAAAAACAAAGCAATAACTACGGAAACAAAAAGGGCAATATACAAATCAATTTTTCTACCACCTCTGAGTTATCAGTGCTAGAATTGGACGCTGGACTCTAGAACAATAAGAAAGATAACGACCACCGAAATGAAATGTGTCAGAAGAGTTATTGAGTTATTGAGTTATTTGCGGGTCATCATCATTGCACTCCGAACATGTCCATAGGTGCTCAGATCCCCTCCTCAGCAATTCCCTCAGTGAGCAACGACTGACGACACTAGTTCTATGTTGGTTGATAAGTCTTCTTACACGGCCACCAAGTTTCTCATTTCTGGCCGTGCCCATCTTAACTCCCATTTCCATCATCCGAAAAAAGTGACGTTGATCTGTGTTTGTCGAAGTCCTGTGCTCTTCCCACATCTCGAAGGGCGTTGATGATGTCCGCCCGATCCATCGGTTGCCGTCCTCAACGACAGCGCAGCTAGCCAATCTGTCCGCTCTCTCATTTCCCCGTACTCCCGCATGTCCAGGGACATAGACAAAGGTGACCTTACGTATTCTGGATTTCTGCAACGACTCTACCAATTGCTTGCGTACAAAGCCCGCCTCCACTTTTTTTATCATGCTCATCGAATCACTCAGTATACATGCGTGGATGTAGTCTTGTGCCTCTAACCATTTGAATGCCTTAGTCACTGCCATCACCTCCATTGTCATGCTACTCGTAGTCATGGCGTATGCACCACTGTCTTCCTTGGCTATTCTGCCTGCGGAGCGTGCTGTAAATGCCCATGCACTTCTTTCGTGTCGTCTTACAGATCCGTCTGTATAGATGACTGCATCTTTCTCATCGGTATTATCGCAGATGAGACCGTTGACCTCAGCATTAACCACGACCGGGTTATGTTGCCTACTTTTCCTGTCGAGTGTGACAATACATGAGAAAGTCCCCTTGAATGACGTAGGCACCGGTATCCACTCCTCACCAACGCTGATATTGGTAAACCCACAGACCTGTTTGATGACATCTTCTGCCCTGCCCACCCATGATTTGCCTCTTTTTAGCCTAGTACCTTTCTCTGTGTTGAGCACGTGGTGCAATGGATGCTCTGTATCTGTACTAATCTTCAGGTATGCTCGTGCTCTCCAGATCTTGATTCTGTCATCCATGGTTGTAAAGTCAAGAAGATACTTCATTGCTACACAAGGAGTGTCCCTTGTACACCCCAGGATAATGCGCATGGCTTCATTTTGTATTTTCTCCAGCCTATCAATTTGAGTCGTACTGACAGTAAGAATAGCCAGGGCATACTCGATTGGTGCGAGGACTAATCCCTGGAACAGAAAAGTAAGTAGCCTCTGCTCGATGTTGGCAGCTGCCATGACCTTCAAGGCGGCTAATCCTTTGCGGGATTTTGTTATCACATGGTCGACGTGATCCCGAAAACACAGGCTGCGATCAAACTTAACTCCGAGGTATGTCATCAACTTGTCCCTGGTCACCTCATCAGCTCCCATTCGTACTACCGGTGTGGTCGTATTAACGATATGATTGTTAAGGGAGAACCATGAAACTGATGCTTTATTAGGATTAACCACGGCACCTGAAACCCCACACCAGGAAGAAATGCGATCGAGTTCGTCTTGCATTGTGGAGGCGATTTCCCGTCTGTCTCTTCCCTGTATACCAGAATATCATCAGCAAAAGTCATAGTTCTTCCCCTCCCATCCAGCTGTTGGGCCGTGATCGTTATTGTGTACACATTAAATAGAACTGGTGACAATGGTGAGCCTTGTGGCAGCCCAGGACAAATGGATGTTGGCTCGGAAGACCAACTTCCATATCTGAGTATCACCTTCCTCTGAAACAGTGCCGCGGTGATCCATCTAATGAGGAAGGGGTTCACCGCCAGTTTGAGGAGCATATGCATGAGATATTCAAATGGTACCCTGTTGTATGCATCCTCCAGATCTATAGCAGCAGCACATGTCTCCTCTCGTCTGTGGAAGCCTTCGAAGACGTCATAGGCAAATACTGCCGCATTGAGCCATGTCTCTTTGTTATATCTATAACCTCCGAGTGTGGATGGGAATGCGCGTTTCTGTTCAAGGCGACAGGTGAGGACACGGGCAACTATTTTCTCCAGCAGCTTGCCCGCAGTGTTCTGCATTGTGATGATTCTGTAGGCACTGATCTGAGAATGGTCCTTGTTTGGCTTCGGTAGCGGTAGTAAGTAGCTGTGTAACCACTCCTCCTTAATCTGGCCACTCCGAATACTGGCCAGAAGTGTCAGAAGAATGACAGGAAACAGCTTAAGGGACAGAGTAAGAAACACTGACCTGAGGAAGAAACTCGAAATTGAACAAGCCATCGAATACGTAAAGAAACAACAGATAAGTTGGTTCGGCCACATAACAAGACACAAAGAACTATCAATGACTCAAAGAGCCTTAAATAAACGCTACGAAAACGCCAGATTAAGAGGAAGACCGAGAAAGAGATGGATAAAGGGAATACTAGAGTCACTAGGAGGAATAACATCAGAAGAGGCCAACAGAAGAGCAAAGAATCGCAGATTGTTTCTCCCCTCGACATCAACGGCAACAGAGGAAGGATAAGGAAGAAGAAGCCCTGGTGTTATTTGTTTTGATGTTAGTATATTTTTATATATAAATTACGATATAAAGATTTCAGTAAATCATCTCTGAATGACTTCTCCATCTGTGAAAATGACTGGGAACATCTGGCAAGTGATCGCACATCATGGAGAGCATGTTTAAGGAATAGCATAACATTATTTGAGACTGTGCTAAGGCAACACTTAGAAGAGAAAAGAATCATGAAAAAGGATGGAAAACCCTGTGGATCAGTGAGCCTAACTTGTTCATTCTGTGGCCGTGTGTGTATGTCAAACATTGGTAGAATTAGCCACGAGAGAAGCTGTTGGACAAAAACAAAACCTCAAAGAAATACACAACAGCCTCCACTTTACCGTCTGACAAGACGAAAAGAGTCATATAGTATATTTTTCATGGCATTACAATTGATTTTTGCCATTCCTATTCCTTTGTTTAGAAGTAGATATAATCCTGGATACAGAATGAGCAAAAACTGTGAAAAGCTTTTGGGCAATATCTGGCATCTGGAGTTCTTTTACTGAAATTGAATGGAAAGCCAACAGATATTAATCTTATATAAGTTCATGCACCAACAGCAGACACTATAGAGGAAACAGTTGATAAATTTTACCACGAGATTAATTTGGTACCTCATCAATGCAAGCACTACATGAAAACGCTATAGTTCTATGGGATCTCAATGCAAAAGTAGGAAAGGAGTTTAAGAATGGTTAGTTACTATGGCTTAATGAAGAGAAATGAAAAAAGGTGGCAAACTTATTAATTGGGAAAGAACACACAGCATGATGATAAGCAACACTTGATTTAAGCAACATCGAAGACGTTTGTGGACATGGAAAAGCCCAGGAAACAACGCACTGAATCAAATTGATTACATAATGATAAACAGTAGATTTAAAACAGTCTGCTGTGTGTGAAAACTAGACCAGGTGCAAATTGCAATAGTGATCATGTACCAGTTGTGAGAAAGCGTAGAGTAAATTAATAACAGCAAAAGAGCTTCAATGAATATCAAGTCAAATTCAGATTTACTGAAATCAGACAAGAGGCTACAGGACAAATATAATGTAATAATTCAGAACCATTACAGTGCAACAGAGAAGGAAGATGCAAAGCATTAATGGACAGTGGGAAGTGCTAAAATATTCAATGCAGCAAGCATCAAAAGAGTTCATAACATCAGTGAAGAAATATTCAAGAAAGAAATGAATGACATATGGCAATGTTGTGTAGATACAGTCCTGACATAGGGATGTTAATCATGGACAATAGCACAAATGACAACAAAATCACTGGGGGCTGTAGAAATGTAGTATTACAGAAGAATGTTCAGAATACCATGGACAGCTAAGAAAAGTAATGAAAACGTTCTGAAAGAGGCCAAAGCAAAAAGATAGATAATATACAATATTAGGAAGAAACAATCATCGTTTTGTTAGCCATGACATGTGAAGAGAACAGCTGGAATATATTGTGACAACTGGGAACATTGAGGGACGAAGAGATAGAGGAAAGCAAAGAAAGAAGATGCCAGACAGCTTAAGAGAATGCTCTGGCAGAAGGTCAACAACAGAAATGAAAAATAATTGTCGAGATCGAAAATTATGGAGAGATATGATCACCTACCTCAGCAGGTATGGTACTTGATAATGATGATTCTTTTGTTTATTTCACTTTTACATTTTCCATCACTTATTTTAGTATGTCCAAGTTAATAATTAAAATTAGGAACAACAATTGGTATGGTAAGAACTTTACGTAGGTGAGAAACAAAACAAAAGTAGAACGACGTTTCGGCCAAGAAATCATTCAGCTGGGACAATAAACAAGAACACACAAACATATAAGGATGTACATACAAATCTAACTACATGGCGATAATATGCTATACTCTCAAAAAGAAAAATAAGTCACTTCCCTGTGGCCCGGAGCTTGGCCGATATGGCTGGCACAAAGGTGTGAAATACAGTAAAAGGGAAGGGTTCTAAAAATATGTGGAGGTGGGCGCAAGATCCCAGATTCTACCATTGCTAGAAACGTTTATTTGAGTTGATTCTCAATAAGTTTATCCACGTAGAAAATATTTTTACCTACCCAAGCGAACACATAAATCTGTGTATATCTGCAACTATGGGTGTATACACCAAACAGATGTGCACAAACCCATACCTACATAGCCATGCTTTCATAAACGCCTACTTCTGTACATATTACCATAAAGCATATCAATAAACATACAAAGGAGTCCAAATCTGCAAGTAACCATGCAGATAAATATATACACTTGTGCAGGTGCGAGTACGCATGAGAGTACAAATGTGTAGCAGGTCTCCTATGTGTATGAGAGCGATACGTTCATGCCTTGTGGGGGCAGCGAAATCAACTGGAATATGAGACAGTTCTCATGGGCGAGCCGGCTATGATTGCTGGAGTGACATGGGGCAATGCCAGTTACTTGCATGTAGGATTAAACCCATGGCCTTGGACATTGAAACGGGACGACAAAGGACTGCCAGTTTTCTGCTCAGCATCAAGAAGATACTCACAAAATCTGTCACCTAGACGTCCAGATTCGCATATATAAGCCATTTGGCGATGATAACATATTGTGGCGTAAATGAGATTCCGCGATATGCATTGGGGAAAAGGACTGAATCGGTGCAAAGCACATGATCACAAGTGCTGCGACGTCCACATCGAACAGTACCAAGGTGTTTGTGGTTTGAACGGGGGAAGTGGCTCTTGACATGAAAATCTCATAGACTCCTGTCGCATATGAAGGCAACCAAAGAAGGATCATTGAAAAATAGGCAGGTGGTAGGATCCGAGTGGTGAATGGAGCGGTACCGGTTAGGGATCCTCACGCAGCCAAGTTATGAGGGTGGTAAGTGAGGGTGAATATAGTCCTATCGGATGGGATGAGTGCCACTGGACAGGAAATGCCGAGAGCTCAATGGAAGGCAGGTTGGAGAACCGATTCAGGATAGAGGTAGCGTCTGTAGAAACTTAACATCAGATGGACCTGTTGGAGAACATCTTGATCATCCTGGCAGATGTTCATCGTAACACTGAGAAAATGGATTGCATCTCTGCAGTGAGATGGATGAGACGAGGTGTAGAGAATATAACAATGGCGTCTATGGGTTCATTGAAGACGGAAGTGTTGAAACTTGAAGTACCCAAGGAGACGATCATATCAAGAAAGTTGACAGAAGAAGTAGAGATATGTGATGTAATCTTGATAATAAATAATGTATCTTGATCTTGTCCAAGGTAGATGCAGCTCTAAACTGTCCCCAGGTCTATTCCTTCAACTTTGATATCGACTTGAAGGTTTGAGTATTATCTTTGTTTACGATCACAGTTTTAGTCTTTTTTGTATTCATATCTAATCCATATTTTTTGCTTGTCATATTTATTTCATTAAGTAATTGGTGTAGATCTGTAGTATTTTCTGCTAGTAATACAGTATCATCAGCTTATCTTAGGTTATTGATTATCTTCCATTAATGTTTAGGTCTGACATCTCTATTATGTTTTTAAAGATTTGCACAGTGTGTAGATTGAACAGGTTTGGTGATAGGATACATCCAAGCCGTACTCCTTATATACCAACAGGTGTAGAGTTTTATTTGTTATATGACTTTTATTTATTATTATTACAGTTTGCTCCCAGTGTAAATTACATATTAGTCGTATGTCTATGTCACCTAAATGTATATCTCTTAGGCAGTCTATAAGGTGTTTATTGTGTATTTTATCAAACGCTTTGATGCAGTCTGTGAAGCAGGCATATATTGATTTTTTAACTTTTGTGCATTTTTCTATTAATGTCCTCATGTAGAATGTGGTTTCTTTTGTCCCACTGTTTTTCCTAAATCCAAATTGTTCTAATTCCATATATATTTTATTCTGTATCCTTTTAACAAATTTTAGCAAGTTTTTTTGTTATATGGCTCATTGGATTTATTGTTCTAAAATCACTGCATCAACTGCACCATACTATTTTAGGCAATGCAATGAAAGTTAATGTTTAGTTTATTTGGTATGTATCCTGTATGATATATGTCGTTGCATATGTCTGTGATCACTTTAATGCCAAAATATTCTAGTACCTTCATCATCTCTAACTCTATGTTGCCAGATCCTGCAGCTTCTCCCTTTTTCATTTTTTGTAAAGCTTTTTCCACTTCAGATTTTAAAACCTGATGTACATTTTATAGTTGGTTTATTTTCCATTTCGTCATAGAATAATTCTTTTGAAATATTCCTGACATCTATTGATTATATCTTTGTTGTAATTTAGCATTTTGCCTTATTTAGCTTGCAATGCATCACTTTCTGTAGCTTTTATTTTAATTTCTTCACTTTATTTCTGTGTGCATTCCTCTTAAATCTTGTTTATTTTCCATGGTTTCGATTTCTGGAATCTTTAGTTGAGCCAGTCTTATTTTGCCTTTCTGTATATTGTGCGTATTTCATTATCCATTTGCTGTATTTGGTAGTGTTCTTTGCTTGTCTTCTTTTTCTCCATTTTTACCAGGATGGCGTAAGCCGTCCAGTTTTATTTTTTGCTATTTTCCTTATCTTTAACATCTTTCTGATTTAAAGCAAGCTGTTATGTTCAGAGGTATTGTTGGTGAATTAGTCTTTTGTTTGTTTCTCTTTAGTTTGATTTTTATTTTAATCATTACAGGATTTTGATCTGAATTAATATCTGCTCATGGATAGGTTTTGGTTTTCTTGATGCTTTTACGGAACTTATATTTTATCATTTTGTAGTCTGTGTGATACCTCGTCTTATCCTCTTGGCTTTCCATGTGTATAATTGATTTTTCTTTTACTCAAGTTGGTGTTATCAGGGAACAGGCAAATAATTTAAATAAGGTAAAGGTAGGTAGCAGGAGCAAGTTTTGGGGTGTAACGTACTACAATGTGTAATAATACATAAATATTATTATATGGGGAACTTCCGAGGCGATAATAGGGAATAATAGAACAAAGAAGTATGTGTTAGCACTCGGAAAAATTGACAGACAAACAACAATAGAAAAAAACGAAGAACAATATATAGTCCGAAGTGGGATCGAACCCGTACTCAGTGGCACCGCGCCTTGCCACGAGAAGCCGAACGCTTGGCACACTACCACGCAGCCAACTAAAAAAATTGGCTATTGCAGTAGTGTCTTACACGATGACGTTCTCAATGACTATAGCATAGGGTAACGATCACAGACCGGAAATAAATTGTATATTTGTACCTTCCTATTAATGCAAGTATCTCCCAGTAGGGCTGAATACTTGTGTTGTAGACAAACATTTATTGGACGAAACAGCACGAATAGTAGTTCCCAGTGTTTATATACTGGGTACAAATAATAATACATAAATATTATTATATGGGGAACTTCCGAGGCGATAATAGGGAATAATAGAACAAAGAAGTATGTGTTAGCACTCGGAAAAATTGACAGACAAACAACAATAGAAAAAAACGAAGAACAATATATAGTCCGAAGTGGGATCGAACCCGTACTCAGTGGCACCGCGCCTTGCCACGAGAAGCCGAACGCTTGGCACACTACCACGCAGCCAACTAAAAAAATTGGCTATTGCAGTAGTGTCTTACACGATGACGTTCTCAATGACTATAGCATAGGGTAACGATCACAGACCGGAAATAAATTGTATATTTGTACCTTCCTATTAATGCAAGTATCTCCCAGTAGGGCTGAATACTTGTGTTGTAGACAAACATTTATTGGACGAAACAGCGCGAATAGTAGTTCCCAGTGTTTATATACTGGGTACAAATAATAATACATAAATATTATTATATGGGGAACTTCCGAGGCGATAATAGGGAATAATAGAACAAAGAAGTATGTGTTAGCACTCGGAAAAATTGACAGACAAACAACAATAGAAAAAAACGAAGAACAATATATAGTCCGAAGTGGGATCGAACCCGTACTCAGTGGCACCGCGCCTTGCCACGAGAAGCCGAACGCTTGGCACACTACCACGCAGCCAACTAAAAAATTGGCTATTGCAGTAGTGTCTTACACGATGACGTTCTCAATGACTATAGCATAAAGTAACGATCACAGACCGGAAATAAATTGTATATTTGTACCTTCCTATTAATGCAAGTATCTCCCAGTAGGGCTGAATACTTGTGTTGTAGACAAACATTTATTGGACGAAACAGCGCGAATAGTAGTTCCCAGTGTTTATATACTGGGTACAAATAATAATACATAAATATTATTATATGGGGAACTTCCGAGGCGATAATAGGGAATAATAGAACAAAGAAGTATGTGTTAGCACTCGGAAAAATTGACAGACAAACAACAATAGAAAAAAACGAAGAACAATATATAGTCCGAAGTGGGATCGAACCCGTACTCAGTGGCACCGCGCCTTGCCACGAGAAGCCGAACGCTTGGCACACTACCACGCAGCCAACTAAAAAAATTGGCTATTGCAGTAGTGTCTTACACGATGACGTTCTCAATGACTATAGCATAGGGTAACGATCACAGACCGGAAATAAATTGTATATTTGTACCTTCCTATTAATGCAAGTATCTCCCAGTAGGGCTGAATACTTGTGTTGTAGACAAACATTTATTGGACGAAACAGCACGAATAGTAGTTCCCAGTGTTTATATACTGGGTACAAATAATAATACATAAATATTATTATATGGGGAACTTCCGAGGCGATAATAGGGAATAATAGAACAAAGAAGTATGTGTTAGCACTCGGAAAAATTGACAGACAAACAACAATAGAAAAAAAACGAAGAACAATATATAGTCCGAAGTGGGATCGAACCCGTACTCAGTGGCACCGCGCCTTGCCACGAGAAGCCGAACGCTTGGCACACTACCACGCAGCCAACTAAAAAAATTGGCTATTGCAGTAGTGTCTTACACGATGACGTTCTCAATGACTATAGCATAGGGTAACGATCACAGACCGGAAATAAATTGTATATTTGTACCTTCCTATTAATGCAAGTATCTCCCAGTAGGGCTGAATACTTGTGTTGTGGACAAACATTTATTGGACGAAACAGCACGAATAGTAGTTCCCAGTGTTTATATACTGGGTACAAATAATAATACATAAATATTATTATATGGGGAACTTCCGAGGCGATAATAGGGAATAATAGAACAAAGAAGTATGTGTTAGCACTCGGAAAAATTGACAGACAAACAACAATAGAAAAAAACGAAGAACAATATATAGTCCGAAGTGGGATCGAACCCGTACTCAGTGGCACCGCGCCTTGCCACGAGAAGCCGAACGCTTGGCACACTACCACGCAGCCAACTAAAAAAATTGGCTATTGCAGTAGTGTCTTACACGATGACGTTCTCAATGACTATAGCATAGGGTAACGATCACAGACCGGAAATAAATTGTATATTTGTACCTTCCTATTAATGCAAGTATCTCCCAGTAGGGCTGAATACTTGTGTTGTAGACAAACATTTATTGGACGAAACAGCACGAATAGTAGTTCCCAGTGTTTATATACTGGGTACAAATAATAATACATAAATATTATTATATGGGGAACTTCCGAGGCGATAATAGGGAATAATAGAACAAAGAAGTATGTGTTAGCACTCGGAAAAATTGACAGACAAACAACAATAGAAAAAAACGAAGAACAATATATAGTCCGAAGTGGGATCGAACCCGTACTCAGTGGCACCGCGCCTTGCCACGAGAAGCCGAACGCTTGGCACACTACCACGCAGCCAACTAAAAAAATTGGCTATTGCAGTAGTGTCTTACACGATGACGTTCTCAATGACTATAGCATAGGGTAACGATCACAGACCGGAAATAAATTGTATATTTGTACCTTCCTATTAATGCAAGTATCTCCCAGTAGGGCTGAATACTTGTGTTGTAGACAAACATTTATTGGACGAAACAGCACGAATAGTAGTTCCCAGTGTTTATATACTGGGTACAAATAATAATACATAAATATTATTATATGGGGAACTTCCGAGGCGATAATAGGGAATAATAGAACAAAGAAGTATGTGTTAGCACTCGGAAAAATTGACAGACAAACAACAATAGAAAAAAAACGAAGAACAATATATAGTCCGAAGTGGGATCGAACCCGTACTCAGTGGCACCGCGCCTTGCCACGAGAAGCCGAACGCTTGGCACACTACCACGCAGCCAACTAAAAAAATTGGCTATTGCAGTAGTGTCTTACACGATGACGTTCTCAATGACTATAGCATAGGGTAACGATCACAGACCGGAAATAAATTGTATATTTGTACCTTCCTATTAATGCAAGTATCTCCCAGTAGGGCTGAATACTTGTGTTGTAGACAAACATTTATTGGACGAAACAGCACGAATAGTAGTTCCCAGTGTTTATATACTGGGTACAAATAATAATACATAAATATTATTATATGGGGAACTTCCGAGGCGATAATAGGGAATAATAGAACAAAGAAGTATGTGTTAGCACTCGGAAAAATTGACAGACAAACAACAATAGAAAAAAACGAAGAACAATATATAGTCCGAAGTGGGATCGAACCCGTACTCAGTGGCACCGCGCCTTGCCACGAGAAGCCGAACGCTTGGCACACTACCACGCAGCCAACTAAAAAAATTGGCTATTGCAGTAGTGTCTTACACGATGACGTTCTCAATGACTATAGCATAGGGTAACGATCACAGACCGGAAATAAATTGTATATTTGTACCTTCCTATTAATGCAAGTATCTCCCAGTAGGGCTGAATACTTGTGTTGTAGACAAACATTTATTGGACGAAACAGCACGAATAGTAGTTCCCAGTGTTTATATACTGGGTACAAATAATAATACATAAATATTATTATATGGGGAACTTCCGAGGCGATAATAGGGAATAATAGAACAAAGAAGTATGTGTTAGCACTCGGAAAAATTGACAGACAAACAACAATAGAAAAAAACGAAGAACAATATATAGTCCGAAGTGGGATCGAACCCGTACTCAGTGGCACCGCGCCTTGCCACGAGAAGCCGAACGCTTGGCACACTACCACGCAGCCAACTAAAAAAATTGGCTATTGCAGTAGTGTCTTACACGATGACGTTCTCAATGACTATAGCATAGGGTAACGATCACAGACCGGAAATAAATTGTATATTTGTACCTTCCTATTAATGCAAGTATCTCCCAGTAGGGCTGAATACTTGTGTTGTAGACAAACATTTATTGGACGAAACAGCACGAATAGTAGTTCCCAGTGTTTATATACTGGGTACAAATAATAATACATAAATATTATTATATGGGGAACTTCCGAGGCGATAATAGGGAATAATAGAACAAAGAAGTATGTGTTAGCACTCGGAAAAATTGACAGACAAACAACAATAGAAAAAAAACGAAGAACAATATATAGTCCGAAGTGGGATCGAACCCGTACTCAGTGGCACCGCGCCTTGCCACGAGAAGCCGAACGCTTGGCACACTACCACGCAGCCAACTAAAAAAATTGGCTATTGCAGTAGTGTCTTACACGATGACGTTCTCAATGACTATAGCATAGGGTAACGATCACAGACCGGAAATAAATTGTATATTTGTACCTTCCTATTAATGCAAGTATCTCCCAGTAGGGCTGAATACTTGTGTTGTAGACAAACATTTATTGGACGAAACAGCACGAATAGTAGTTCCCAGTGTTTATATACTGGGTACAAATAATAATACATAAATATTATTATATGGGGAACTTCCGAGGCGATAATAGGGAATAATAGAACAAAGAAGTATGTGTTAGCACTCGGAAAAATTGACAGACAAACAACAATAGAAAAAAACGAAGAACAATATATAGTCCGAAGTGGGATCGAACCCGTACTCAGTGGCACCGCGCCTTGCCACGAGAAGCCGAACGCTTGGCACACTACCACGCAGCCAACTAAAAAAATTGGCTATTGCAGTAGTGTCTTACACGATGACGTTCTCAATGACTATAGCATAGGGTAACGATCACAGACCGGAAATAAATTGTATATGTGTACCTTCCTATTAATGCAAGTATCTCCCAGTAGGGCTGAATACTTGTGTTGTAGACAAACATTTATTGGACGAAACAGCACGAATAGTAGTTCCCAGTGTTTATATACTGGGTACAAATAATAATACATAAATATTATTATATGGGGAACTTCCGAGGCGATAGTAGGGAATAATAGAACAAAATAATAAATAAATAGAACACTTCTCGTGGCAAGGCGCGGTGCCACTGAGTACGGGTTCGATCCCACTTCGGACTATATATTGTTCTTCGTTTTTTTTCTATTGTTGTTTGTCTGTCAATTTTTCCGAGTGCTAACACATACTTCTTTGTTCTATTATTCCCTATTATCGCCTCGGAAGTTCCCCATATAATAATATTTATGTATTATTATTTGTACCCAGTATATAAACACTGGGAACTACTATTCGTGCTGTTTCGTCCAATAAATGTTTGTCTACAACACAAGTATTCAGCCCTACTGGGAGATACTTGCATTAATAGGAAGGTACAAATATACAATTTATTTCCGGTCTGTGATCGTTACCCTATGCTATAGTCATTGAGAACGTCATCGTGTAAGACACTACTGCAATAGCCAATTTTTTTAGTTGGCTGCGTGGTAGTGTGCCAAGCGTTCGGCTTCTCGTGGCAAGGCGCGGTGCCACTGAGTACGGGTTCGATCCCACTTCGGACTATATATTGTTCTTCGTTTTTTTCTATTGTTGTTTGTCTGTCAATTTTTCCGAGTGCTAACACATACTTCTTTGTTCTATTATTCCCTATTATCGCCTCGGAAGTTCCCCATATAATAATATTTATGTATTATTATTTGTACCCAGTATATAAACACTGGGAACTACTATTCGTGCTGTTTCGTCCAATAAATGTTTGTCTACAACACAAGTATTCAGCCCTACTGGGAGATACTTGCATTAATAGGAAGGTACAAATATACAATTTATTTCCGGTCTGTGATCGTTACCCTATGCTATAGTCATTGAGAACGTCATCGTGTAAGACACTACTGCAATAGCCAATTTTTTTAGTTGGCTGCGTGGTAGTGTGCCAAGCGTTCGGCTTCTCGTGGCAAGGCGCGGTGCCACTGAGTACGGGTTCGATCCCACTTCGGACTATATATTGTTCTTCGTTTTTTTCTATTGTTGTTTGTCTGTCAATTTTTCCGAGTGCTAACACATACTTCTTTGTTCTATTATTCCCTATTATCGCCTCGGAAGTTCCCCATATAATAATATTTATGTATTATTATTTGTACCCAGTATATAAACACTGGGAACTACTATTCGTGCTGTTTCGTCCAATAAATGTTTGTCTACAACACAAGTATTCAGCCCTACTGGGAGATACTTGCATTAATAGGAAGGTACAAATATACAATTTATTTCCGGTCTGTGATCGTTACCCTATGCTATAGTCATTGAGAACGTCATCGTGTAAGACACTACTGCAATAGCCAATTTTTTTAGTTGGCTGCGTGGTAGTGTGCCAAGCGTTCGGCTTCTCGTGGCAAGGCGCGGTGCCACTGAGTACGGGTTCGATCCCACTTCGGACTATATATTGTTCTTCGTTTTTTTCTATTGTTGTTTGTCTGTCAATTTTTCCGAGTGCTAACACATACTTCTTTGTTCTATTATTCCCTATTATCGCCTCGGAAGTTCCCCATATAATAATATTTATGTATTATTATTTGTACCCAGTATATAAACACTGGGAACTACTATTCGTGCTGTTTCGTCCAATAAATGTTTGTCTACAACACAAGTATTCAGCCCTACTGGGAGATACTTGCATTAATAGGAAGGTACAAATATACAATTTATTTCCGGTCTGTGATCGTTACCCTATGCTATAGTCATTGAGAACGTCATCGTGTAAGACACTACTGCAATAGCCAATTTTTTAGTTGGCTGCGTGGTAGTGTGCCAAGCGTTCGGCTTCTCGTGGCAAGGCGCGGTGCCACTGAGTACGGGTTCGATCCCACTTCGGACTATATATTGTTCTTCGTTTTTTTCTATTGTTGTTTGTCTGTCAATTTTTCCGAGTGCTAACACATACTTCTTTGTTCTATTATTCCCTACAATGTATAATACCTTGTAGGAATGTACATTACACCCCACTACTTGCTCTTGCACATTATCAGCCTGTTTTCTTCACACAATTGCATTAACCTTTCTCCTCTTAATTTTGTTTTCCTAAATTATGATTTTCTATAATTGTCTTATATCTACTCCTATAATTAATCTACAATTAAGATGTCTAGCGATTTAACTTGCTTGATAACTTTTTGAGATGTTCACAGCATGCCTCTGTTTGTTAATCTGTATAACCTTAAGCAGATGAGTATGTATGTATTATTGTCAAGTCGACAAGTTTTTATTTCATTTTGACTAGTATAATCCTATCATTGTATGTCCAGTGGGTATTTATATATTTTTGTAGCTCTCTTTTTAAATAGTATTCCTACCCCACTTGGATACCTATATGTATATTTGTCGTCCTCTATGCACCCACATTATTGACATCTTGTCTCTGATATGTCTACAAAATCTATGTTTAATCGTTTTTCTTCTCAAATAAGATTTTCTAGTTTTCCTTCTAGGTAAAGAGTTCTAACATTCCATGTACATATTAGTAGATCTTTCTTATGACATAAGTTAGAATGTCTCTCCATGGATTTCTTTGAAATAGTATGTGATTTTCACTTTAGAGATTGTACATCCCCTTTTCATGCTTTGTTGGCTGCATTTGTTAGAGTAACTAGGATTTTATGGGCGCAGCCATTGTTGTGTGGCTGATTGTATATCCCTAAAACGGCCGTACGCTAATAGTGAAAGGCGGAATGGAGTTTCGTACATGACTTCGCGGCACCGGGGTGAGTTGCGAAGGTTCATGTGAGTCAGGAGGGATTAATAATTTCACAAATTCACATTGCAGGGAGATTTTACAGTCTGTTGTTTGATGTGCAACGGGGATAATTCGATGACTAACTGTGTTTCATATGTTCGGATTTGGAGTCAAGGTGATGTCCTAGCATCATCAAGTGCTATTTTTAAAAAAAATATGACGATCATCATTTTCAGGAGAACGTAAACTTCCGGTCAATATGGTGGATAGGCGGCAGGAACCATTAGAGGTTATGTCTCAAAAGTGTTCCTTGTTGCAGTTTCCTCATATTCCAAGTCCGGCTTGTTGCAGGAGCTACTGAGTTAAGTGCTCTGTGCACATCGTGCTTTGTGCGTTTCATCTGTTTTGATCGTGTTTCGATTTTCCGATTGTTTACGATGAGTGATGATATGGTATGATGAAAAACAGATGGCTGTGTTCACTTTCTGTGCGTTTTCGCTTTATGTCTTTTGGCGTGTGCTGAGACTGCTGTGATGGGGACTACAGCTACCTTTCTTTGTTTGGAAGATGAGATAGTAATTCGGATGATTCCACTGGTTAAGCAATTATGGATTTTAATTCGTTGTCAGTGATACCGGGACCTCCATAACCATAACTGTAGTACGTGATGAGGCTCCAATTTCTTTCACGGTGGTCAGTCATATTCGTCTTTCGTGCCATGAATATGCCTCTTGTGTTCCACACACTTTGCTGTTGTCGCTTTCTGAGCCGTTGATCATTTTTGATTCTTCCATGCCATTTACCGTTACAGACTTTGTACATTCGGGATGTTAATAGAGAACTGGAAACTGACTTGGATATATTGTAGTTAATGTCTGGGCACTCGGGCGTGGAAGAAAGATAACGAGATCACAGACATGTTGAAACGGCTGCCGTGGAAAGAGAACATGAAATGGTTCAGGCTAATATTTTCAATACCCTTGTCAAGTCAAAACAGGAGCCAGAAAGAAGCGCTACGTAGGGAGGCACATAAGAATAACAAATCAACACAGAACTGGAAGTGACAGTTTCCAGAGTATCCACACACGGAAGGACATAATGGGGAGGCGATCTAAACACTTAAGGACATGTTCGATGTTCAATGAGAATAACTCGTCGATTAAACTAATAAACTAAACAATGTTATGGAACAAATAATTATCATTGAGAGGTAGAAATAGTTTTGCTGTGTTACATCAAACCATTACTGCTTTATGGTGCTAATCATAAACATTATAGAGATATACACAATAAGATAACATTTAATGATTTATATTTGTTAGAAGGATGTTGAAAAATCCAATAGAAGAAACAGATGAAAAGTGGAAGATTATCAGACAACTTTAGGAAAAGATAACTTTTAGGAAGATGTGACATTTTGGGTATTTACAGTGTTACAATATCCTGCTGTCTTATTGGATTTCGCCAACGCAGAACAAAGAAAAACAGAATAGTTCCTATAATGTTTAAAATAATAATATAACATGAATACTTGTACATGTACTTTGAAATGTGATATTGTGTTGATGAAACTACATTTCAGAGCAATACAAACGCCACAGATACTAGTTTGACTAATTGCTCCGTATGCATGTACAAGGTATGTCGATGTGTCACGTATTGGAAATAAACATTTACTCAGTAAGACCATCATTCTATAACAGTTTTCGTTTTAAATAAGTGTATGTTAAAGGCATGTATGATGGTTACACATGTGCAGTTCGAACAGAGGAAGGACTGAGCGAATGTTTCCCAATAGAAACTGGGGTTAAACAAGGATGTATTTTATCGCCCTTGTTATTTGGAATTGTTATGGACTTCATAATGAAGAAATGCTGCACTGGTAATAAAGGCATCGAATGGATACAAGGAGACCATTTGGAGGACCTCGACTTTGCTGATGACATAGTTCTCATCAGCAGTCAGATAAAAACGATGCAGGAAAACACAAATGAACTATCATCAATAGCCAGCAAAATTGGGCTTGAGGTCAATCATGAAAAGACTAAAGTCATGAAAAGTTTAATTCCAACAAGTGACAAAATATACATGGAAAACAAACCAGTAGAAGAGATCGATCACTTTATCTATCTTGGAAGTCACATTGATCGAGAAGGGGATACGAGCAAAGAAATTAGAATCAGACTGGCTAAAGCAGCAATGTCTTTCAGAAGCCTTGAAAAGTTGTGGAAATCAAAACTCATTAGCACAAACACAAAACTTAGGCTATTCAAATCAAATGTACTATCAACCCTTACGTATGCGTGTGAAAGCTGGAAAACAACAAGAGATATAGAAACAAAGTTGAACGCATTCGAAAATAAATGTCTAAGGAAAATACTTGGTATAGAATGGAACGAATTCAAAACAAACGAGGAAATTAGAGAAATCGCCAATCAACCACTAATATCTTCAGTAATAAAGAAAAGACGATGGTCATACGTTGGACATGTGATGAGAAGAGATAATAATCGAATAGCAAAGCAAGCCCTCATATGGGAAACAACAGGTAAAAGAAAAAGAGGAAGACCCAGGGAGACACTGAGAAGAACATTGATGAGAGAGGCAAGAGCAGCAGGAATCGGCTCCATCAATGAGATAGAACTGCTTGCACAGAACAGAGACAGATGGCGAGATTTGATAAAATATCTTTAAAAGAAAACTGCTAGAACAAAAATTCATATAGGAGAAGGTGTATCTTGGTCTACGCCCTATGGGCCGGTTACGGCTCGAAAGGTCAATAGATAGATAGATAGATGTTAAAGGCAACGAATACACATGCAGTCTAGAACATACACCAACATACATTGATGATTAGTAAGGGGTGCAATCTGATTCTCTATCCTGATGCCAACCTAGCAATAAAGACAGCTTTCCGAGATTTACCCAAACGATTTCGACCGCTTCTGCAGCATTTCAAGAACACGATGAGGTTCTTTGACATGTCAGTTGATCTGTTCAGAACTCGTCACGTGTCATAGACAATGTCCTTTCTATTTCAATCATTGCTATCTTTTAGAAAAGGGCATATTAATTGATGATATGATTGGCCACGTATTTGCCATTAACTTTATCAACTGCTTTAAACAGCAATGTTCTTAAAAGTTTGATACAGAATGATGTATACGTTTGTGTGACACATTGATCCGCAAGTAATTAACAACAATTAAAACATAGCAAAAATAACAACAGTGAACAAACACACCACACGTGCATGTAGATCAAGGGTTAAATTAGTGAGCTTTAGCACAATCTTTAGCAGCTGCTCCGTCTTTGGTACATGGGTATTTCACACAGCATAACAAGTAAGTCAAAGTTAATATGTCATTCTGTAAATTAAATTGCAAACACGCAGACTCACTCATGTATAAATAAATAAATAAATAAATATATATATATATACACACATGTAAGAGGCTCTTTTTTCTGCACGTACGTTTACATACATCCGATTCAGTAAACACATAAGCAATTGACGCATTCCAACACACATAGTTTAATTGGTTATGTTTTCCTGTACATTACATTATTCAAGAATTTAAAAATAAAATAGACAACAATACAAAGTTGACTTGAGTTTTATGAAGAATCATTACATCATATCAGTGTCACTCTGTCATAGTGTTCAATGTCCCGCCAGCCTCCAATGTGCTACTTTCGCAGTCTAGTCGTCTTTCTTACTCGTGAATCTGGCAACTTGTGTGTAAACGTTTAGACACGCTCGCTCATGCATGCACCCAGACATAGAGGGAAAGCGAGAGAGAGAGATAAAGAGGGAGGCTGTGGGAGGAGACAGGGATAAAGAAAAAGAGATCAGGGAGTATGTGAGGTGAAGAAAGGGACATACGAAAGACAGAAAAAGATATTTTGGTCTGGTAGATAGATGCAATGTATCGGCGCTTTCCAGCTTCGAATTAAGACCCCTAAGAGGCTCTTAGCACTCAAAAGATTTTGGTGCCCCCCCCCCCATATATATATATATTCAAAATAGAATCAATAATAAACCATAAAATAAAAGTTTGTTTCTACTTTATTTAATTGTAAGGTCTTTGATTAGATCATTAGACCTAATCTAATGCAACACATTGGTTGTGTGCTGTCACCAGATTTGTTTAATATATATAGTGAGATTATTTTAAGAACCATAAGGGGCATGCCATGAATAATGGGCATGCCTGGAATATCAATTGGAGGTCATAATATAAATAATCTAAGGTATGCTGATGATACAGATTTAATAATCGCTAAGAGTGAAAATGAGTTACAAGAAATGTTATACATTTTAGTGAAAGAAAGCAAAAATAAAGGATTCAGCCTTAAAAGCAAAAAGACAGAAGTAATGGTAAGAACAAAGAAAAAGACATCACCTCAGTGCACAATAAAGACAAGTGAAACAATATTAAAACAGGTAAGTAAATTTAAATATTTGGTAACTTTGTTAACCTCAGACGGAAGATGTACAACAGAGGTGAGATGCAGAATGGCTCAGACAAAGCCAGCTTTCCACAAAATGTGGAAGATACTATGTAATCCATTTTTGACAATAGAAACAAGAAAAAGGGTTCTGAAATGTTATGTAGAGCCTGTCTTAACACATGGATGTAGCTCATGGACAATAGGACAACAGACAAGAAAATCACTAGAAATGTGGTTCTACAGAAGAATGTTGAGAATACAATGGACAGCTAAGAAAAGTAATGAAAACGTTCTGAAAGAGGTCAAAGCAAAAAGACAGTTAATTTCCAATATTAGGAAGAAACAATCATTATTTTTTGGCCATGTAATGAGAAGAGAACAACTGGAATATATTGTAACAACTGGGAAAATTGAGGGACGAAGAGATAGAGGGAGGTAAAGAGAATAGATACCAGACATCAATAGAGAATGGCTTGGCAGAAGGTCAACAACAGAAATGATAAAGAACTGTCGAGATCGAAGTTGTGGAGAGACATGATCACCTATGCCAGTAGGCCTGGTACTTGATGATGATGAATGCAACACATCTGCGTCTATATTTAATAGAGATAAGGCATCCAACCTTCACTGTTGCCTTTATTTGAGTGGGGGGGGGGGATTTTTTTTTCCTTTCGATTTGATGACTCTTTGTCGGAGGTCTGCACTCACTGAGTGCTCTTGTTATTATTGTATATATCTGTATGTATTTTTTCATTTAATGTGGGGCCCCTTTGTTGTAACCCCTTGCCTTATTGCCCTAAACACTTGCTTATTTTTCTTAATTTTAATCCTACCCCTGGTGCAATTAAGAAACGATTGCTAGTGTAAATATGAATGATAAAGAATGTGACGAATTGAATGTTTCATGAATATTTTTGTCCTCCGAAAAAACCAGGGTTTTCTCGTCAGGCAACACCCAATGTGCCTCACAGACTTCCCTGTCAACGGTCGCCTCATGAAAGAGTTCGAAGAGGTTGGTCCACCTTAGCATCTATGATATTTACTCATAATGTAGCTTTACTATAATCTATTTAGAAGTAGTAAGAAATGTTGCAGACAGTCGTATCAAATTTTAAAAAGTTAAAAAATAGGGTCATAAGGTCAGGTCCGCCAGGCTGTGTAATAAAGGTTATAGAGGAACTGCTCCAACCTGGACTGGCTCCAGACGAGAGCAAAGATAGAAATATATCTCAGATTTGGAGTCAGGGTGATGTCCTAGAATCTTCAAGCGCTATACATAAAAACATAACGTTCATTATTTTCAGGAGGACGTGAACTTCCGGTCAATATAGTGGATAGGCGGAAGGAAACATTAAAGGCTATGTCTGAAAAGTGTTCCTTGTTGCAGTTTCCTCATATTCCAAATCCGGCTTCTTGCAGGAGCCACTGAGTTAAGTGCTCTATGAAAAGATGTGCGTTTCATCCGGTCCAGAACCCGTTTCCACGTTATAAACTGGCCAACTCCAGTAAATCGCTCTGCAGCACGCGGATACACTTTGAGCTTTAAGCAAATAAATGAATCAGGCGTCCTTAACAACAGACCGGGGAAAACAAACCGCCATTTTTTCACGCGTTCAATAGCCAAGTGTTGCCTTAGCACAGTCTCAAAAGATGTTATACCATTCCTTATACATGCTCTCCATAATGTGCGATCACTTGCCAGATGTTCCCAGTCATTTTCACAGATGGAGAAGTCATTCAGAGGTGATTTACAGATATCTCTATATCGTAGTTTAGGTCTGCCGATTTGTCTTTTTCCGTTTATTAGTTCACCATATAGTATTTGCTTGGGGATGTGTTTTTCTTCCATTCGTTGGACGTGTCCCAGCCATCTTAGTCTTCGACATTTGAGCATCGACATGATTGTTGGGGTCTTAGCACGTTGCGGGACAGTTAAGTTTGTTATTTTGTCCTGCCATTTGATGTGCATTATTCCGTGAAGGCATCACATGTGGAAGACATTTAGTCTTTTTTTTCGTGATTTGAGTATGTTGTCCAGGTGCTTTAACAAGTCAAGGGCACATGTCCTTACTTCCATGTGCCAAGTTTATACATTGGTGCTTTCTTCCTCATTTCACTTTGCCTACTCTGCCTGGGCACGGAATATGGAGATAGTGCTTTACCCAGTCGCACTATCCCCCTATCGAATTCGTTTCAAGGATTTCCGAAGGAGGGACAAAGTCCATACTTTCTGAATTGAAAGAAGATGCAGGTGATGCCTGAAAGACGGTTAACGTCCTTTAGTGCCTTAGGGTCCCTCCCTCCGGATTTTTACTCTGGGTGTACTCCCATAACCTTCGATTCTGACTAGAATCTAGTGCACAAGGTAGTGGAGGGTTTTGTGGTCGGAGTATATATATATATATATATATATATATATATATATATATATATATATATATATATATATATATATGTTAGTAAAAGATCTATTCTCTAGATAATAACGGTACCTTGAGGGATATTATTGAATGACGAATGTAGCAACACTATCGTATGAGTATTAATATTTTCCCAACCACCGCGAGGATGATGTTCATAAAACCCTTGAGTATTGATCTCTCATCGGGTCTTCTCACGTAGCCGCCTTCTTATTCTTTCTTTTGACCATATCCTCTTTTTCTTTATCTCTCTCTTTTTCTCTCTTCGGGCTCGCTCACGCTTCTCACCTAACTGTATCTGGGGTATCTCTCTCGTTCTCTCTCTCTCCTGATCTATCTTTATTTGAGTTGTATCTCCACTGCCTTTTACTTCTATTATGATTCATTTTCGTTTGGTTTACTCGTTCTCTCTTGCGGATCTAACGCGTTCTTATCATTATATTCTGACAAATACACCCCCTCTCTTCTGAATCAATTCCTTGTCTTTCCCTCCTATGAATCTCTCACACTCTCTTCTGGCGGGTCTTCCACTGGTTTTATATACTTTGTCTCACTTTCTTCTGACAATATCTCCCTTTATTTCCTCCTTTCTCTCGTGTAACACTCTCATACTATTTCCCATGTCTCCCTTACAACATTAATTTATTTCTTTCTCTCTCCTTCTGTTTACGTTTACTACAAGAGCCAAATAACAAGAAACTCACCCCCCCCCCACAATATCTCCATACACGTTAGTTACATCAACATGAAATGGTTATAGATATTAGCGTAACGTAAGCAAAACTACACTAAAGTAGGGTAGTTATGGATGGGATCTGGTCTGTCTGACCTATCACGTGACCACACTGTTTATCAGTTGCATCCATATGTTGTCAATCAAGGAAAGAAGTACTAGGAATTTGTGTGGTGTATTTTTTACCCTCAGTTTACCACATATGATCGCATATATCTTGTTGGTTCATATGGATTACAATGCATCTAACATATTTCATTTCGGTGGTGATAAGTTTCCTTATAGTTCGTGACCCTAGAATCTAGATTCTAGATCTAGATTCTTCATTGGCAACTCGAAGCGCGGATGAAGAATGTACTGTAGAATTCCCTGTCAATAACAATGGAGATAGGTGTATGATGCTGTGATAAAGTATGAGTCTGCTTCATGAGTCTGCTTCATGAGTCTGCTTCATGAGTCTGCTTCATGAGTCTGCTTCGGTTACCGGTGAGATCACATGTCTTTATACACGTCCTGGGTAAGTCATTTTAATCAGAGGTGAGCTTATGAAAAAAAATAATTACAACCCAAAGCGTCTTGATAGACTGGTGGTAACAAGCAATCATGATTAGTCAGTAGTTTGGTAAAATAGTAGTGTCTTATGCTGTATGCTGTTTTACACACAATAACAGCTTCTCTCGTGGCTGAATGTACCAATAAAGGATAGACAGATCCGACCGCAAAATGAATAAGTTGTGTTTCTGTTGTCTGGTCTCATCTCCATTCACCTGCGCCTTTTATCCTCTGACTGTGACATCATCGCTTCCTCGAATGTTGCAGGTCGTATTATATTTTTTTGTACCATAGATCTATTTCCATCTCTAAGTTCTCCATACAATATTTGTTTCAGAATACAATTGTTTATTTTCTTCTTACATGACCTAGCCACCGTAGTCTCCGACTCCGTGTTGCTATGATGAACGGGAGTGTGGCTCGCTGCAAGACGTTAGATCTAGTCATGTTGTCCTGCCAAATGACGTTTATTACACCCACAAGACAATGAAAGTAAATGTAACTTCTCACCTGACCTGTCCTAGTGTCCGATCCATATGAAAGTGTGCCATGCACACAGCTTTGATCAATTAGAACCTTTGTTTAGATTGTTAGTTTGGTGTTGACCCATACTCTATGGTCAAGTTTACCAAATGTTCAAGCTGCCTTTTCGATTCGGGTATTTATCTGCATCAAGTGAGTTGGTGGTTGTGATCATGAAAAAAAAGACAGCTATGGAAGGTTATTGCTAAAAATATAAGGTTCTCTTTCTAAATGTGTGCGTTCATAGAACACTAGCCAACTGCTGACAACTTCATTGCTTGATAGACTAATTCTTCATAAACAGCACTGCCATTGAGAAAACTGTATAACTAGTAACACGCAATGCCAGTTATTATCTTGTGGTTCTTGGTAAGTGATGTTGTATATGTGTAATAATTGAACATAGTTGACTTTATGTGACTAATTTGTGATCGCATCACGTTCTTCATCAACTACATTTCTTTCCAAAACACACACAACTAATATAAATACGAATATGTACAATATGTACATTCGCAGTTAGTAGGTAGTAGGTATCAACAACAACTATAACTCGCAGATTGTTTGCAGAACGATGCAGGCACCGCAACCAATACCTGCCATTAACGACCCATAGTATTTTAATTTACTCAACACTATGTTCAACACTCACAGAAGCTATACAAGGCTGACGTCATTCTAATTACATCCGACCATCCTCGCAAAGCTGAAAACGTCAATTAGATTGGATAATTCCATTCTAATCTGCGATCATACTACTATAGATTGTAACATATAAATATATGAACAGTTTGGTGAATGATCCGTGCTCTGCGTTGTTTCGTAGATGGTGTCATATTTGAACGTATTAAACCATTTGACGGGTAGAATGTTACTCAAAATATTGTATCTAAAGTAATTAATGTCTCACTTCTAATCTACAGTCTCTTAATTATCATCTTCCATTTGTCTTTCAGTTTAAATTCGATTGATAGTTGATTGTTAGTTGCATTTAACATAAACACATGGTAACAAGATAACTTGTAATGGAGTCTTCTAGAGTTAGACTAACAACCTTGTCTACTTTTTAAACATTTTATTTTATTTTATTTATTTGTTTATTTATTTATTTTGCAACTTACAGAATCTTTGCTACCGATGACAGATTGTTAGTCCAACTATCAACATTCTGATCGCCTCACATGATATGCATGGCAGGTGATGGTGTTTCTTTTCCTGTCTCCTTTGACCATATTCACAACGCAAGTCATGCGAAGCTAACGTGGATGAATGGCGACCCACACATACGTCGCCGGCTTCGTCGTTCACGTGAAGTTAGTGTGCGCTGTCTGGTAAGGAACCGCTGGCCTGCATAATTGACACGTCTCAACACGTCTCCTGTGATCAATTCACCTACTTCGCATTGTCTTTGCCGCGACACCTTCTCAAGTTCTTATTCCGCCTGACGTGAGCAGCTGACGGCTAGAAACACTTGACTGCACGCTGATGAGGGACACACAATTCTTTATTCATCTGAACTTTAACAATTGATGTCTAGTGACAACATATCTACATGTATTTACACGACCCACGGTCCTCTTCCGCACGGTCAGTCACACCTTTCAGTAGCAATTCACAACTCGCTACTGATCTCTAGGTTCTCACACATCTTGAAACTCCGAGACTGGTTTGTCGGGCACTGTCCCTCTGACAAATTATTTAATGCTTACTGCTACTCTAATGCCCTATCTCTTCATGCCGCAAGACTCTAGTTCTATTCGAACTCAGCTAATACTGTTCTCCTATTTTCTAACTTGCTAGCTTCGGCCATCATCAACCCCTGCGGACTAACGCCAAGTGACTTCCTAGGTGTGTGACCCTTTTCTCGAAAGAGCTCTCGTTTCTTTGTATCTCGGCTTCAAATACTCCTAATATCATCCAATGAAATCTTACTCCCTCCCCCTCCCACCTTTGTCCAATCAACTCAACCTTCGTCCCTGTTTACTCGTCTAATTCTACCCTCTCAAATATCTCGAGACTCACACTTCACATACTTTTCTAAATTCTCGTGGCATCCCCACGTTTCCTCCTTTCTCTCCCCGCTCACGGCTACACACTTAGCAGTCGGAGACAAAGATAACTAGGTCATGGAAAAAATGTATACAATTGTATTCCTAAACATATATTGCTTGAATAACTTAAAGATGGAAATAGAGCAATGGTGTAGACCCGTGCTGAGATATAAGGATGTTTGTAGAGCCTCCATATGTGAATTCTATATCAGTGAATGAAACTGGGAAAATTTGGTTGTAGTTTGTAGCACAAAGAGAACAAAAATATAAGACGATATCGCAATATTCGAGAAATCGATAATGTCACAATCAGAAGACAAGAAGTGCAGGAGAATGGAGATGAGACCAAACACAAGAAATACATCTAGTTCATGCTGCGGTAGGGCCTATCTATCCATTATTGGTACATTCAGCCACGGAGGTATTCAGTAAAACAGCATCCAGAAAAAGACACCACAATTTCATCACACTACTGACTAATCATGATTGCTTTCGACCACCCGTCAATCAAGACATTACGGGTCAACTTTTTTCATAATGGCACCGGTAATCAAAGTAAAGTCATGATGCAGTATACTTTATCACAGCATCGGACACCTATCTCCACTACTATTCACGGGGTACTCTACAATACATTCTTCATCCGAGCTACGAGTTGCCAATGGTAGATCTAAATTCTAGGGTCAAGAACAGTTATTGAATTATTTGCGGGTCATCATCATTGCTCTCCGAACATGTCCATAAGTGCTCAGATCCTCTGCTTAGCAAGTCCCGCAGTGTCTAGCGACTGACGACTCTAGTTCTGTGTTGGTTGATAAGTCGTATTATACGCTCACTAAATTTCTCGTTTCTGGCTGTGTTCATATTAACTCTTTCATCCAAAAGAGTGACGTGAACTCATGGTTTTCGAAGTCCTTTGCCTTTCCCACATCTCGGAGAGCATTGATGATTCCTCTAGGTCCATTGGTTGACAGTCTTCAGCAACAGCTCAACTAGCCAATCTGTCCACTCTTTTATTTCCCCGTACTCCATCATGTCCAGAGACTTAAGCAAAGGTGACCATACTTATATTTGACTACTTTAATGACTTTTCCAAAGCCTGCCTACAGACCCCACTTCCACTTTTTTTTATCATGCTCATCCAGTCACTTAGTGTCTAGACGTAGGTGTAGTCTTGTGACTCTAACCAGATGAATGCCTTGGTCACTGCCATCACCTCCATCGTCATACAACTCCAAGTCATAACGTATGCACCAGGATATGTCTTCTTTGACCATTCTGTCTGCCGAGCGTGTTGTAAACACCCATGCACACTGTCGGTGTCTTATTACGGATCCGTCAGTTAATATGACTACTCTTTCTGATCGGTGCTATCCCAGATGAGACCATTGACCTCCGCATTGGCAACAACTGAGTTCTACTCCCTAACGTTCTGTTAATCTTCTTTCATGTTCTGTTAAGAATTGAGATATTGAATTATTTGCAGGTCATCATTCAATGCACCCAAACATAAACATTGGTACTCAGATCCCCTCCTCAGCAAGTCTCGAAGTGTCAAGAACAGTAAGAAAACTTATCACCACCGAAATGAAATATGTTAGGCGCATTGTATTCATATGAACCAAAATGTTGATATACAATCAGAAGCGATAGATACAATCAGAAGTGATGCACTGATGGGAAGGATACATTACACAAAAACAATTTCTTAGTTTTTCTTTGCTATATTGACAACATATGTATGGAACCGATAAAATAGTGTGGTCACGTTATAAGTCAGACAGACCAGATTTCACCCATAACTATCGTAATCTAATGGAGTTTTGTTTACGTTGCGCTAATATTTGTTACCATTTTATGTTGATGTAACAAACGTAAATGGAGATGCGGGGGTGGGGTGGTGACTGCAGCCTTCGTCATTTAAAAATATTCCTCAAGGTACTGTAATTATCGATAGTATAGTCTTTAACGAACTTAAGTATAACATATGTATCATCATCATCAAGTACCGGGCCTACTGGTGTAGGTGATCATGTCTCTCCACAACTTTCGATCTCGACAGTTCTTTATCATTTCCGTTATTGACCTTCTGCCAAGCCATTCTCTAAAGTTGTCTGGTATCTTTTCTCTTTGCTTCCCTCTATCTCTTTGTCCCTCAATTTTTCCAGTTGTTACAATTTATTCCAACTGATCCCTTACCATTACATGGACAAAAAATGATGATTGTTTCTTCCTAATATTGGAAATTAGCTCTCTTTTTGCTTTGACCTCTTTCATAACGCTGTCCATGGTATTCTCAATATTTTTTTTGTAAAAACACATTTCTACAGACTCCAGTGATTTTCTTGTCTGTTGTCCTATTGTCCATGATTCACATCCATGTGTTAAGACTGGCTCTACATAACATTTAAGAACTCCTTTTCTTGTTTCTACTGCCAAAAATGCATTTCATAGTATCTTCCTCATTTTCTGGAAAGTTGAACATATATATATATATATATATATATATATATATATATATATATATGTTTATGGTGGCACGTACTACATCGGGATGAATAATTTTGCGCAAATAATTTCCGGTTGTGGGTGGGGCTATATTATCAGGCGGAAAAAAGAGCCGCGACTGTAATTCGTTTCAAATTTGGCGGAAGACAGAGTCCGCATAAGTTTACATTGCTCATTAGTCGATTTAATTAGCATTACCCCCTCCCCCCCCTTTCCACCGCCTTTCGAGGTATTTAACAACTACCATCATACTTAAAAATGATCCTTCTAGGCAAACTCCTATATATATATATATATATATATATATATATACATGTATATATATATATATATATATGATAAGAGGTGAGATGCAGAATGGCTCAGGCAAAAACAGCTTTCCAGAAAATGAGGAAGATACTATGCAATCCATTTTTGACAATAGAAACAAGAAAAAGAGTTCTTAAATGTTTTGTAGAGCCAGTCTTAACATATGGATGTGAATCATTGACAATAGGACAACAAACAAGAAAATCACTGGATGCTGTAGAAATGTGGTTTTACAGAAGAATGTGGAGGATACCATGGACATCTAAGAAGAGTAATGAAAATGTTCTGAAAGAGGTCAAAGCAAAAAGAGAGCTAATTTCCAATATTAGGAAGAGACAATCATCAATTTTTGGCCATGTAATGAGAAGAGAACAGCTGGAATATATTGTAACAACTGGAAAAAAATTGAGGGACGAAGAGATAGAGGGAAACAAAGAGAAAAGATACCAGACAGCTTAAGAGAATGACTTGGCAGAAGGTCAACAACAGAAATGATAAAGAACTGTCGAGATCGAAAGTTTTGGAGAGACATGATCACCTACGCCAGTAGACCCGGTACTTGATGATCATAATATATATATATATATATATATATATATATATATATATATATATATATATATATATAGAGCCAGTACAGGATAGAGCATTCCTCTATAACCTTTGTTACCCAGCCTGGCGGACCTGACCCTATTATATAGCTTTGTAATTTGATACAACCGTCTGCAACTTGTGTCTACTACTTTTAGAGTACCTGTTTCACAATTTGAACAACCACTCGCCACTATCATCTGTGCTTGTAATATGTGATATCCGTCCTAGATGTGTTTTTTTTTAATTAAGAAGTATTTTCTAGGATTGTCTACAAGTGTTGTTGTTTGTCAATAATTGTGGGCTGTATAAGCTGTGCAAATTTGTTATAGAAAAAATCAAGAGTATAAGGTCAAGAGAGTCCACCCTGAGCAGCCTAAGCTGTGCAAGAAGTGCATAACTAATTCCGTGCAGGAACACGATATACTAAACACACAATAAAAGCAAAATAAAATTATGCGAATCTTGGAGAGACTCGATAGTCTAGAAGCATTGCTTTATAGAAGAGGCAACTCTCACAACAAACAGTTGCTGTCTTGAAGAATGATCCAACGGCTAAGGTAACAGTCGCGAAGTGAAGCATGACGGAAACATATACCTTATATAACACTTTGCAAAACATAATCCTTTAATAGGTGAGAGAAAAGGAAGAAATCATATATACTTTTATATCACGATTTTGTTGATGTCTATTGTAGATATTAACGATACTGTTGCAGATTCGTGACATGATTCACCCTAATCTGCTTCGTGTAGTGGGTGCCTGCCTTGAGGGAGACAAGAGGGCACTAATAACAGAACACTGTCCCAAAGGATCGTTACAGGTAAGCTGCCTCAAACAAGGTCAACAAGATAGTTACCCTGATTTGTAGTAATCGAAGGAGCAAAAGGTAGAAGATAACACACGTGAAAACCATTTCATTGGCGAAACTTTTTTGAGAACCGTTATTTTCTGTTTAACGATCAGAACATATGAACTGAAAGCTCTGCATATGGAGTGAGAAAAGATGTATTTCTGATTAGCTTAGCGATGGGTATACTGAAACAAAGAGAATAGTTTACTATAGTTCGCTCACAATTATTTGAAGTCTAAACTGAACATCGCCTTTCTCAGAAACTATTGGATGCATTGCTGTGAATTTTCGCAAGCAGTCTTATATTGTTCTAGATCTTTAGAATTTGTAATTATTAAGCCCAAGGCAAAGTGAATTTTGCAAATATGAATACTTCTTATATAACTTATTTACTAAAATATATAGCATGTAACAAACATATGATTTACCGTATTACATACATTACAATGTCACAATGATTAGCGATTAAAGTGCGTATCCACACTGAATAGAGAAAGGCACAATTTCTCTGTTTCACATGATTTTATTTCATCAGAATAGAGTATGTTATTTATTGCATACTTTTTCTATTAACATTGCCAACGTTGTTTTTACTAATTTGGGAATACACTGGTTCTACAATGAAGGCTATTTGTCTGATATCATGAGTGGGGTTGTTATCGAAAAGAGATTTGCCGAAGGCTTACTTCATTCAACATATGACGAGTCTAGGAAGCTTACGTCTGTTACCATTTGGACAAAATGCAAAATATCTCGCTGCCAGTGATCTTCTTTCCGAAGCACAGCCCCTTCTTATTTATTCTACTATTCAATGCCTATCTAAAGCACCAGGCACCAATTTTTGAACATCACATATTTTAATCGTGGTGTTCTATACTGTCACGTACCGTTTGACTTTGACCCATGCAAGCTTTAGTGGATTATGGAGCAAATGGTAATGTGGGAGTCGAAGATAAGTGTGACTATACTATGTAATTATTTCGTCAAACTGCGATGACGTGTCCTTCGTTTCACAAGCTGTAACAACTCTGATTGTGTCTGGCTGTCGCAAAAGAGGACATTTTCCTTTGTAAGCTATGTCTTGATTTTACCTTCTGCGCTTGATGAAGTTGAACATTTGTCTTGTCGCTCTACAACATTATGATAGGAAATATTGTCCATTACGAAGCATGACAGAAAGGATTTTTTTCTATCGGGGGTGAAATAAAAATCCTGAGTCTCACACATCGTGGCGACTCCTTTGACCAAGCGGCCTTTATCCCTCTGGTTTTATCGTTAGCCCCCAGTCATACACCCGAATGGTACTATGTGACGTAAAGATAGTTTAAGATAGTTTACCAAGCATGACGGTCTATCCAGAGTGGACAGGAAAGTGTTCTCTATCCAATCCCTGAAAATGTGTCTAACCATTCACAATGGTAGTCCCTACCGTCTGTAGAATTTTCTTGAAAAAAAAAGCTCTGCTTGATTGACAATTCCATTCTCTTTGCTGTCAGCATGTGCTATTTAATGCGCTGTCCTTTGCTGCTAGGTATGTTTCTTTTCTTTTCTCTGTCAAGTGACTGCCGTTTTTTCTCAAAGGCGTAGTGAGCATTACCCACGTTTCATCCAACTATACGACCTCGTTCCTTCCATCCTTCTCTCTCGGATCCTAACCTGATGTATTTACTCCGAGAAGCAATCAATGCTGGGTCGACACAAACAATGTTTCTACCGCCTGCAGATTTACGAAAAGTGAGACCAACGTTTCTTACAACTTTCCACAGAGTAGTTTTAGAAAGTTTACAGTTTCATTCCGATTATAACTAAACACTTTCAGTTTGCGGAAAGTAACAAGTTGATTTGCCTGAAAAATTTGCAAAATCTCACGCATAATAACATCATCATCAGCATAAAGTACCGTGCCTGCTGGCATAGGTGATCATGTCTCTCCACAACTTTCAATCTCGACAGTTATTTATCCTTTCCGTTGTTGACCTTCTGCCAAGCCATTCTCTTAAGTTACCTGGTAACTTTTCTCTTTGCTGCCCTCTATCTCTTTGTCCCTCAATTTTTCTAGTTGTTACAATATATTCCAGTTGTTCTCTTCTCATTACATGGCCAAAAAATGATGATTACTTCTTCCTAATATTGGAAATTTGCTCTCTTTTTGCTTTGGCCTGTTTCAGAACGTTTTCATTACTCTTCATAGCTGTCCATGATATTTTGAACATTCTTCTGTAAAATCACATGTCTATAGGTTCCATTTATTTTCTTGTCTTTTGTCCTATTGTCCATGATTCACATCCAAATGTTAAGACTGGCTGTACATAACATTTAAGAACTTTTACGTGTTTCTATTATCAAAAATGGATTGCACAGTATCTTCCTCATTTTTTAAATATCATCTGTGTTAAATCATCCCGTTTTCCTTTTTCTTTTTTGTTTGACCGTAGAATTTTTGTGAATTAAAGTTTTGTCTTTTCCACCAAAGAAAATATTTCCTATCTACACCCAGCGAGTACTTCTCTTCTCCAGTTCTTGCATATTGTCATATAATCGATTCCTATTAGCTTCCTTGCAGAAATGTCTGTACAATGTTAAAGTTACTTTTTGCTTAGTGATGAATTTTCATTTTAAATGCATTATGATTTACAACATTGTGATGGCTCACTATTTAAGCACTTCAGAAAAATAAACTTTTTTTTTTTATTCACCTTTACATTCAGTATTAACGCCAACTGAACGTACTCAACCTGGCGCTAGTAAGGTCACTACTGTCTTTGGCCCGAGTAATCCGTGCGCTCTAAGATTTTAGACGTTTTTTTTTTTCACATACAATTTGAAAGTCTGTCCTTTATTGAGCAGGAGAGAGGATTGACTGCAAATCCGGAATTTGTTTGTCCTTAAATCTTCTTGTGATTTTACATTAGTTATACAAACAAAATCCTACACTAGATTACTATATTAGTATATAAAAATACTGTATTAAGGTTGAAGAAAATCTAAGACTGCATGCAAAATTTCACAGATATGCACCAAACTGTTTTCGAGAAAATTGATTTGGAGTTTGGACAACAATTTCCCAACGGACTATAGATTTTATGTTTCTCTAATTCAGTGTTGAACTATCTCACATCAGCATTTTGGAGCAATCAAAGCTTAATATCTCTACCAGCTTGAGCATGTTATTGTAATGAATTAGATGTAATTGATGTTGAAAATAATATAGTTTAATTCATGTTTATGGAAGCAGAAGAGAGACAGAGAGAGAGAGAGAGAGAGACAGAGAAAGACAGAGAGAGACAGAGAGAGAGATAGAGAAGGAATTCTCTGTCAAATTGAAGTATTTATTTAACAGACGATATATTAGATCAAGTTGTCTCATTACTGACTGTACAATTTTAAAATTGTCTCATTAGCCCCGCCTAGTAAAACTCCGTCGCTCGGCAAATTGACACTGAGTTTGAGGCTAGAAATAGTCTTCTTCACTAACGATTATTTATTAATCTGTGACAAACGAAAAACAAAACAAACTGTTGTAAGCTATTGTTTTCACTTACTACACGACTTTCATATCAAACGTTAATAATTCCTACAGCATAATTGTAAGCAGTGCCTTAGCAACATTTGGATTGACTTTATACTGTTAAGTTTCAATTAACTATAACAGATATCTCTTGATATTAAATAATGTTTATATGCAAGAAAGGGAGAGAAAAGTATGTATATATACGTATACATGTACGTGTGTACACACACACACACACACATATATATATATATATATATATATATATATATATATATATATATATATATATATACACACTTAGGGAACAATAATAACATCAGATGGAAAATGCACTACAGAAATAAAAAAAAAACAGAATAGCTCAGGCCAAAATAGCATTTCAGAAAATGAAAAATATCTTGTGCAACAAATCTATGTCAATAGAAGTGAGAAAGAGAGTTCATCGGTGCTATATACAACCAATTCTGACCTATGGAAGCGGATCATGGACAGTAGACAAACAAATGAAAAGACGATTAGAGGCCACATAGATGGGATTTCTCAGAAGAATGCTGAAAATTCCATGGACAGCTAAAAAGACCAATGAAGAAATTCTCAAAGAGATCAACACAAACGAGAACTCCTAAAAAACATCAGAAATAAACAATCAACATTCTTCGATCACACCATGAGAAGAGGGAAGTTAGAATACTTGGTTACAAGTGGAAAAATAAAAGAGAAAGAGAGATCATGGACGACAAAGAAATAAAATACTGGATAGCTTGGTGTCATGACAGGGAAAACAGTCAACAACAGAACTGGTACGATGCACTGTAGATAAAAGATTTTGGAAGGACATGACCGCCTACGCCAACCGGTATGTCACATAATGATGATTATAATATATATATGTATATACAGAGAGAGAGAGAAAGAGGGGGTGGGGGAGAGAGAAAAGAAAAAGACAGAAAAGCAATTCAAGGTAAAACAAAGTAAAACATGGAAACACAAATGAAAATCACGAATGTGAGTGCATTGACAGTAATCAATAAAGAACTAACATGTTAAAAGAAATGGGAGCCGCGATAGCTCAGTGGTTAGTGAACTGGACTACAAAGGACAAGTGGTAGGGTTCGATCCCAACCAACAGCTTCCGGGTTCACCCAGCCTCAAATGGGTACCGGATTTTTGTATGGGAAAGTAAAGCGGCCCCGGGCGTAATACCGACCACATTACCTCAAAAATTATGTTCTGAAGGTCTGTCAAATTTATGGTCACTAACACCATATTCCCTTTACGCCACTTGGCGTGACAGGGGCTCTTTACTTTTTTTTATGTTAAAAGAAAGGTAGTCACTTTTTGACATGTTCTTTATACAACAGTCTGCATCTATCAGTCAGATGGTCTACAAATTCGCGAAACAATAACCTATTTTGTATAGCAAAAAATACATAGCTATCAAATTAACCTTTAAGATACATTTACTGTTTATAACTGTTTATATCCTATCACCAAGCTAGTTCAATCTATGCACTGAGTAAATCTTTAAAAACATCACAGAGATGCTAGGCACTAAACATTAGTAGCCTCCGTCAGTCATAGTTGGCTATGGATTTTTCAGCGCCCCTAGAAATGTTATTTTTTCTTTTCTTTTCTTTTGTCGTGTAATCTCTTTCTCTATGAATCTGTCTGCAACCAGTGGGGTAACGTCATAACCAACAAGTAGGGAGAAGACCTGGAGAACTCACTGGTGTCCGTCGATTTAGTGTGCTTGGATGATGGTAGGTCAATCAGAATGGCCACATGGACAGGGGATTCTGATAGTGTCATAGACCTGGCACTGGTGTCTTCCATCTTCGCACCGGTTTGCAAATGGAGTGTGCTGGGATTCCACGGAAGTGATCACCATCCATGTGTCCTCCTAATTGAGAAGGCAGAATTAGAAGCCAGAAAAGCAAGCTCAACACATTTCACTATGGAATACAGACCAGGGCGTTATTTGCAAAATCAAATATAAAAAACAGAGCGCCCCTAGCAGGAGGCAGGAGAGATGGTCCCAGCCGCCCTGGCGACGTAGACGTCGAAAAATATTGACGGAACAAGAAACAAACGGCCAAGACATGGCGGAAAGACAGAAAGAATGGAAGAACTCAACCGGAGCTCTGAAAGCGTCTGAAAGAAGATGTCGACTATAAACTGATGCACTTTAAACTAGGTCCTAAGCAGGCTAAAGATGAAAAGTGGGATGATTTTTACAAAAAAAAGTGTGCTCAGAAAAATCGCTAGGCACATTCTGGCGCCTTCATCAGAGCATGAATGGCACAACACGACACAGGGGATCATACCTACAGAATCATCACGATGCAGAACAATGTGGGCAAGCTACTGGAGAAAACAGTTGTACTCATTCACCTGTCACCTAGAACAGATGCGCCCATTCCCACCCACACTAGGAGGTTATAGATATAACAAAAAAAACATGGCTCAATGCGGCAGTCGTCGCATATGGCGCATTCGAAAGCTTCTACAGACGAGAGGAGACATGTGCTGCTGCTATAGATCTAGAAGACGCATACAGCAGTGTACCATTTGAATACATCATGCACGTGTTCTTCAAACTGGCGGTGCACCCCTTCCTCATTAGATGGATCTCTGCAGCACTGGTTCAGAGGAAGGTGATGCTCAGATGTGGAAGTTGGTCATCTGATCTATTTGTCACCTGTTTGTCCACACGGCTCACCATTGTCACCAATTCTATATAACATTTACACAATAACGATCACAGAACAACAGCTGGATGGGAGGGGAAGATCTATTACATTTGCTGATGACATTCTGGTTTATCGATCGGGATGAGACAGAAGGGAAATCACCTCCCCAATGCAAGACGAATTCGATCGCATCTCTTCCTGGTGTGGAGTATCAGGTGTCCTAATAAAGTATCAGTTGCATGGTTCTCCCTTAAAAAGCAGCATCGTTAACACGGAAACACTGGTGGTATGAGTGGGAGCTGATGAGGTGATCAGGGACAGGTTGATTATGTACCTCGGAGTTAAGTGTGATCGCAGGATGTGTTTTCGGGACTACGTCGACCATGTGATAACAAAACCCTAAAAAGGGTTAGCCGAATTGAAGGTCATGGCAGCCGCCTGCATCGAGCAGAGGCTACTTACCTTTCCGTTCCAGGGACTAGTTCTCCCACCAATTGAGCAATTCTTACTGTCAGTACGGCGCAAATTGAAAGGCTGGAGAAATAAAGAATTAAGTAATGCGCATTATCTTGGGTGTACGAGGGACACTCCCTGTGTAGCAATGAGGTATCTTCTTGACTTTTCAACCATGGATGACAGGATCAAGTTCAAACTTGTCTCTGGGTTTACTAATATCAACGCTGGAAAGAAGTAGATACTGGTGCCTACGTCATTCATGGACACATCTTCGTGTAATGTCACACTCAACAAGAAATGTAGGGGACAGAACCCAGTCGTGGTCAATGCGGAGGTCAACGGATCATCTGGGATGTACGCAGGCAGTGGGTAGAGTCATTGTAGAAGTCAAAAATACGTGGGTCGTGCCAGGACATGCGGGAGTACAATGAAATGAACGAACGGACAGGTTGGCTGGCTGTTCTGTCGTTGAAGACGGTCAACCAATGGATCGGACGGACATCATCAATGCACAATGTGGGAAGGGCTCAGGACTTCGACAACAATGAATCCACGTCACTGCTTCCAATGAAAGAGATGGGAGTTAATAATGGCACAGCCAGAAACGAAACATTTAGTGGGCGTATAAGAAACAGCAACCAAAACAGAACTGGAGTCGTCAGTCGCTGGACACTGCGGGACTTGCTGGAGAGAGGATCTGAGCAACTATGGAAATGTTCGAAGTGTAATGATGATGACCCGCAAATAACTGAATAGTCCAAACATATTAGTGAATATCAAATATGAAGAAATAGACATGGAGACAGTTCAGAGCTACAACTAACTTGGACATGCTTTAACAAGTGATGGAACATGTAAAACTGAAATAAACAAAAGAATAGGAATGGCAGAAAGTTATTGTTTTGTTATATACTAACATACTAAACAAATAACACCAGAGCTTAAACTTAGAATAGCAAAATGTTATATCTTTTCAACATTACTGTATAGTGCAGAGATATGGACATTAGACAAGAAAACAAAATAGAAAATTGAAGCCTTTGAAATGTGGATTTATAGAAGAATAGGCAGAATTGGCTGGAAGGAAAAGAAAACAAACGATGAAATCTTTAAACGACTAAAAATGAAAAGAGAGCTACTAAAAACACTTCAAACAAAACAAACGAAACTTTTGGGGCATGTTAAAAGAATCAGCAGCCCACTAAAAGTATTCTTGGAAGGTTAAATACAAGGTAAAAGGGACAGAGACAGACCTAGACTAATATGGACGAGGCAATATCTAAAGATGGACAAGTCAGCCTATGAAAACCTGCCGCATCAAAGCAAGAGACAGCAGAATGGCGCTCCATGGTAGCCAACCTTCGATGCACAGACGGCACTCAATCATGATGCTAATGGCTGTTTATAAATGCATTTCGCTGTAGCTAACAGCCTCTTTGCATATTGTTGTTTCAGCTTTTAATCATATCTACGGATATACGCGGAAATTAATTAGTTTTCCTAAAATTTAGAGCAAAATTTACACTTGATTAATTACTGGATGAATCTAAGATGCATACTGACACAATTAATTGTCATGAAATTGTCAGCCACTTTGTTTTGTTTTGTATATTTTAAAACGATACTTGATGTATCGTACTGAAAGTGGAGTTTATTATGATAATAAGATACTAAATACAATACTGTAATTTATGTTCCGTACTGTAATTTATATGTGTTCCTTCGTTGCTTATCAGCTAAGTTCGTGATCACCACTGTCGATGGAAGATTTGTTGATTGTCCACGATTAAATCGTTTACAAAGAAAACAAGGAAGTTAATCCTAGTCTCTTGTCATCTGGGACATTTGTTCGCCCTTTTCAGTTTAATTGAGCTGGCACTTTTGTTAAGGCAGGTGTTTCCAATTTGAAGAGGGAGTATTCAAATGCTCGGGCTCAAATTCTGATTCTGGCTGCCCTATTGTTTTCAATTATTTATGTTGCTATGGATTCTTTTCGCAAAACTATAAAGGCAGCTCATTTCCTGGGTAGTTTGTGAGACAAAAAAAAAGCAGTCTCTCTGTTGTGAGATGAAATTTGAAGCTTATCAAAACAATAAAAATTATGTGGGGGGTTAAGGCATAAACATATCAAGATAGAAACGATATATATAATATTATATGGTATAAATAATAAGAAAAAAGAGTCATCCCTGCGTCCATTTCAATGGTACAACGACGTGCTTTGTTTTCTCTTACAGGAAGTCATCATGGATGAGACGTTTAAGCTAGATAACGTGTTCTGCTTGTCTATTCTAACAGACATCGTTCGGGTATGTAACAACAGTCTCTGAACTTATACGGCAGTATAGATTTCCTTTATGCAGACATACTGTTGTATTACTTCACTTCACAGAATGTTTGTGAAATGTTAATGTAACACTGCTAGACCAACACGAGAGCTCAAGTTGTCGCCAAGGTTGGCCTCCTTACTGCAAAAACCAAGTGTTGTTGAAGATGATCGTAAACTTTAGAGGTTCGTTAAAAAATAAGCGCTATAAAACAGCTTTTTAGTGACGATAATAAAATAAAGTTATAAGAGATGGCAGTAACATTCTACCCATTTCTTTCAATATCATAGATATGACCTTTGACTCTACACCAATATGATTTGTCTCAAAGGCATGATTTACGTTATGTTATTCGTCGGGGTTGTTTTCATCGCACATCAACAAACTAACCAAAGGTGGCCAGATCTCTTCAGCAAATCCTGCAGCATGAAACGACTGAGAAATAAAACTCAGCTGGTTCACAAGTGTTCCCATGATCTCCCCATATCTCTATTGCATATAGGCAACATGCCTCATGACTTGAACATCCAGGAGTAGCACCAGCGCTGAAGATTCACGAACATCATCAAAACCTTCATCTCGCCCTACTTCGTTTAGAGTATTAGAGATATTCGATCATGTGGCCACATCGCCCAACTCCACGATATAGTACGCACAACAATTGTGAACAACAATTTGTGAACACACAACGTTTGACAACAATTTGTGAACACACAACGTTTGACAACAATTTGTGAACACACAACGCTTGATTCAATGAAAAGACCGCAGCCAGGTGCACCCATATCGTAGCATACACGCGGAATCATTAAAATGGAAGCCACAGTTCAATTAGCACATAGATTAGCATATTAGTCAGATAAAATTGATGAACATTGAACGCTACTCCTGCAGCAGTAAATTGGCAATTTCAGCGAAGTTGCTCCTCTTAAGTCGTACAATTCCGGAACCAGATATCCTTTGGTGCATGGGGTGGCTAAGGAGCCTTCTATATTTCTCCGCCTATTGCAATACTTTAGTGACTCGTCTGTCATCTAAGGGTTGTAAACCTGTTACTGTTTCTAGAGTCTTGATAGGTGTAAATTTCATAGCACCAGTGATGATACGGGCAGCTTGGTTCTGTGTTCTGTTAATTTTGCTAAGGTGTGATTTGGAAGCCATAGCCCAGGCTGTGACTCCATACTCTAGAACTGGTCTGACTCTTCCTACGTATAGTCTTTTCAAAATATTGCTGTCTGCCCCCCCCCCCCCCCCCCCTTCCAGTCCGTTCCTGCCAATTTCTTCATAATATTTGTTCGTTTTCTGGCTTTTTTCCTTGCACTGTTTATCTGATTTTTCCAAGTCATTCTGCGATTCATGGTGACACCAAGATATGTTGGGTTTTGGTCAATAGGGAGTGTATGGTCTTTTATCTTCAAGTTTGCAGACAGTGTGTTTCTTGATAGGCTGAACATTGTATGTGTGGTTTTTTTTTTCGTTGATTGGTAAGAACCAGGTGTTCGTCCAATCTTGTTTGAATAGTGTTTAGTAGTTCTATTTTCATTTTTAGTTGTTTTAAGACTTCATTGTTTGTTTTCTTTTCCTTCCATTTAATTCTACCTATTCTTCAATATATCCACATTTCAAAGGCTTCAATTCTCTGTTCTGTTTTCTTGTCTAATGTCCATGTTTCTGAAACCATATAGGAATATTGAGAAGATGTAACATTTTGCTATTCTTAGTTTTAGCCCTGGTGTTATTTGTTTTGATGTTAGTATGTTCTTCATGACATTAAAATTACTTTTTGCCATTCCTATTCTTTTGTTTATTTCAGTTGTACATTTTCCATCACTGGTTATAGTATGTCCAAGGTAGTTGTAGCTCTCAACTGTCTCCAGGTCTATTCCTTCAATTTTGATATCCACTTGTAGATTTTGAGTATTTTATTTGTTTATGATCATAATTTTGGGTTTTTATTGATATTCATATATAGTGCATATTTTTTGCTTGTCTTGTTTATTTCATTAAGTAATTGTTGTAGATCTTTAGGATTTTCTGCTAGTAGTACAGTATCATCAGCATATCTTAGGTTATTGATTATCTTTCCATTAATTTGTAGGCCTGGCATCTCTATGATGTTTTTAAAAATTTGCTCAGTGTATAGATTGAACAAGCTTGGTGATATGATGCGTCCCTGTCTTACTCCTCTTTTTATATCAATGGGTATAGAGTTCTCTTTGTTATATTTTATTATTGCTGTTTGCTCCCAGTAGATTACATATTAATCGTATATCCTTGTCATCTAGATGTATCTCTTTTAAGCATTCTATAAGTGGTTTGTGGTGTACTCTAACAAAAGCTTTGGTGTAGTCTATGAAGCAGACATATATTGTTTTGTTTACTTCTGTGTAGTTTTCGATTAATGTTCTCATGCAGAATATGGCTTCTTTTGTCCCGCTATTTTTCCTAAATCCAAATTGCTGCTCATCTAATTCAGTATTGATTTTATTCTGAATCCTTCCTTGTATATCTTTTAGCAAGATTTTTGTAACATGGCTCATTAGGCTCATTGATCTAAAGTCACTGCATTTAACTGCATCATTCTTTTTAGGCAATGCAATGAAAGTTGATGTTTTTAGTTCATTTGGTATGTATCCTATGTGGTATATGTCGTTGCATATGTCTGTAATGACTTCAATGCCAAAATCTTCTCCTTCCGTATCAATACTGTATAATTGATGTTGTTGATACTTTGTCATATTCATTAGCTTTTGATATTTCTCTTCGTGCACCGACACCACAATACAGGCTTAAAGTGACCACCAGTGGAATTGGTATATTTATTGAGTTATTTACGGGTCATCATCATTGCACTCCGAACATGTCCATTGGTGCTCAGATCCCCTCCTCAGCAAGTCCCGCAGTGTCCAGCGACTGATGACTCCAGTTCTGTGTTGGTTGATAAGTCTTCTTACACTAAGTTCTCATTTCTGGCCGTGCCCATCTTAACTCCCATCTCTATCATCCGAAGAATTGACGCGGATCTGTGTTTGTCGAAGTCCTGTGCTCATCCCACATCTCGGAGGGCAGTGATGATGTCCGCCCGATCCATTGGTTGACCGTCCTCAACAACAGCGCAGCTAGCCAACCTGTTCGCTCTTTTATTTCCCCGTACTCCCGCATGTCCAGGGACATAGACAAATGTGACCTTACGTATTTTTGACTTCTGCAATGACTCTACCTATTGCATGCGTACAGAGCCCGCCTCTACGTTTTTATCATGCTTATCGAATCACTCAGTATACATGCGTAGGTGTAGTCTTGTGACTCTACCAGTTGAATGCCTTGGTCACTGCCATCACCTACATTGTCATGCTACTCGTGGTCATGACGTATGCACCACTGTCTTCTTTGACCATTCTGCCTGCCGAGCGTGCTGTAAAATGTCCATGCACTTTTTTGGTATCGTATTACAGATCCGTCTGTATAGATGACTGCAATCTTTCTCATCTGTGTTATCACAGATGAGACCATTGACCTCCACATTAACCACGACTGAGTTTTGTTCACTACTTTTTCTGTCGAGTGTGACAATACACGAGAAATTCCCCTTGAATGACGTAGGCAACGGTATCCACTCCTCTCCAACGTTGATATTGGTAATGTTTGATGACATATTCTGCCCGGCCCACCCATGATTTGCCTCTTTTTAGCCTGCACCTTTCCTTGTGTTGAGCTCGTGGTGCAATTGATGCTCTTTATCTGCACTAATCTTCAGGTATGCTCGTGCTCTCCAGATCTTGATTCTGTCATCCATGGTTGGAAAGTTAAGAAGATACCTCATTGCTACACAGGGAGTGTCCCTTGAATACCCCAAGATGATCCACATGGCTTCATTCTGTATTTTCTCCAGCCTATCAATTTGAGTTGTAATGACAGTAAGAACTGCCAGGGCATACTCGATTGGTGCGAGGACTAATCCCTGGAACAGAAGAGTAAGTAGCCTCTGCTCGATGTTTGCAGCTGTCATGACCTTCAAAGCGGCTAATCCTTTGCGGGATTTTTTTGTTATCACATGTTCAACATAGTTCCCAAAACACAGGTTGCGATCAAACTTACCTCCAAGGTATGTCTTCAACTTGTCCCTGGTCACCTCATCTGCTCCCATTCGTACTTCAGGTGTGTCCGTGTTAACAATATGATTATTAAGGGAGAACCAGGCAATTGATGCTTTATTATGATTAACCAAGGCACCTGAAACCCCACACCAGGAAGAAATGCGATCGAGTTCGTCTTGCATTGTGGAGGCGATTCCCGTCAGTCTCTTCCCTGTCGATATACCAGAATATCATCAGCAAAAGTCATACTTCTTCCCCTCCCATCCATCTGTTGTTCCGTGATCGTTATTGTGTACACGTTAAATAGAACTGGTGACAATGGTGAACCTTGTGGCAGCCCTGGACAAATGGATGTTGGCTCGGAAGACCAACTTCCACATCTGAGTATCACCTTCCTCTGAAACAGTGCCGCGGCAATCCATCTAATGAGAAAGGCGTGCACAGCCAGTTTGAGGAGCCTGTGCATGAGGTATTCAAATGGTACCCTGTTGTATGCATCCTCCAGATCTATAGCACCAGCACATGTCTCCTCTCGTATGTGGAAGCCTTCGAAGACGTCATAGGCGAAGACTGCCGCATTGAGCCATGTCTCTTTGTTATATCTATAACCTCCGGTTGTTGTTGGGAATGCGCGTTTCCGTTCAAGGCGACAGGTGAAAACACAGGCAACTATTTTCTCCAGCAGCTTGCCCGCAGTTTTCTGCATCGTGATGATTCTGTAGGCACTGATCTGAGAATGGTCCTTGTTTGGCTTCGGTAGTGGTAGTAAGTAGCTGTGTAGCCACTCCTCCTTAATCTGGCCACTCTGAATGCTGACATTAAACTAATTGGCCAGTTTTGTCAAGTCGTCATCAGCTAAATCACCTATGTCGTCGTACCGAACACCATCTGGAACAGGAGCAGGGCTGTGTAACCTTTTAAGTGTTATGCGAATGGTATCGGTTGTGATTGTGAGATCTTCTACCAGCACTACATCCTCACACAATTCTGAGAGTGACCACCGTATCCTCATTCCTACAGCCTCATTTTTTTGATCCGTCTGCTCAATGTAGCGGGCAAGCAAGGCCTTCCCTTTGCTCTCATCAGATTTGTGCCATATCCGGCTTGTGCTCTGAAAGTCTGGTATGTCTCTGTGTCGTGTTGTGCTATTCATGCTCTGATGAAGGCGCCAGATTGTGGCTAACGATGTTTCTGAGCACACTTTTTTACAGAAGTCATCCCATTTGGCATCCTTAATCTGCTTAGCACATAGTTTAAAATGCATCATTTTTTGGTCGACTTCTTCTTTCAGACGCTTCAAGAACTCAGGTTGTGTTCTTCCATTCTTTCTGGCTTTCTGCCATGTCTTGACCGTTTGTCTCTTGTTCCGCCAAGCTTCCTCGACTTCTACGTTCCACCAGGGTGGCTGCGTCCATCTCTCCTGCCTCCTACGAGGCGCGCTCTGCTTCCTATGTCTGATTTTGCTAATGACATCCTGGTATGTTTTCTCGTAGTAGAATGTGTGGAGCTTTATTTTCTGGCATCTATTTGGTATATTTATATTAGTGTAGTCGACAGATCCTCCTCCCATCCTCCATCGGACAAGTCCATAAGTATTCTGATTTCCTCCGAAGAATATCCGTCAACGTGTAGCAATTGATGATGCTGGTTGACAAGTCTTCTTTGGGTTATTTCGTTGTGCTCTCGTCTGGCATCTCCCACCTTGACGTGATATTCGTGGTCTGTTCATCGCTGTGGATTCATGGCATTTTTAAAGTGTTTTTTCGTCTAGCGTCCTGAGGACATTCATGATGTCAGAAGCACCCATTGCTCGCACCAGCATAAGCCAAACTGGGAAATCTGTCAGCACGTTCATGACCTCTTATATCCGAACGCCCGGCACGATAATGAAGGAGACATTTGTTAGAATAGACCTCCCCAGAGACTCTAAACACTGTCGTTGAGCACAGCCAGTTTGTTAGAATAGACCTCCCCAGAGACTCTAAACACTGTCGTTGAGCACAGTTAGTTTGTTAGAATAGACCTCCCCAGAGACTCTAAACACTGTCGTTGAGCACAGCCAGTTTGTTAGAATAGACCTCCCCAGAGACTCTAAACACTGTCGTTGAGCACAGCCAGTTTGTTAGAATAGACCTCCCCAGAGACTCTAAACACTGTCGTTGAGCACAGCCAGTTTGTTAGAATAGACCTCCCCAGAGACTCTAAACACTGTCGTTGAGCACAGTCAGTTTGTTAGAATAGACCTCCCCAGAGACTCTAAACACTGTCGTTGAGCACAGTCAGTTTGTTAGAATAGACCTCCCCAGAGACTCTAAACACTGTCGTTGAGCACAGCCAGTTTGTTAGAATAGACCTCCCCAGAGACTCTAAACACTGTCGTTGAGCACAGTCAGTTTGTTAGAATAGACCTCCCCAGAGACTCTAAACACTGTCGTTGAGCACAGTCAGTTTGTTAGAATAGACCTCCCCAGAGACTCTAAACACTGTCGTTGAGCACAGTCAGTTTGTTAGAATAGACCTCCCCAGAGACTCTAAACACTGTCGTTGAGCACAGCCAGTTTGTTAGAATAGACCTCCCCAGAGACTCTAAACACTGTCGTTGAGCACAGTCAGTTTGTTAGAATAGACCTCCCCAGAGACTCTAAACACTGTCGTTGAGCACAGCCAGTTTGTTAGAATAGACCTCCCCAGAGACTCTAAACACTGTCGTTGAGCACAGTCAGTTTGTTAGAATAGACCTCCCCAGAGACTCTAAACACTGTCGTTGAGCACAGTCAGTTTGTTAGAATAGACCTCCCAGAGACTCTAAACACCGTCGTTGAGCACAGCCAGTTTGCGATCGTATTGAGCATACTCACTGAGTCACTGAGGAAACACACATGTGTATTAGGCTGTCTCATGCCATGCCAATGACTTTGTAACCGCCGTAATTTCCATGGTCAAACTATTTGTAGCCAATGCGAAAGCATCACTGTCTTCCTTCACAGTTCAGACACCAATGTTGAGCTGTTAGAGCCCACGAGCTCCATACGTGCAGACCCAATAACAGACCCATCTGTGTAAATAGGTGCCTACCTGTCAGAATGGAAAATCAAGGCCTGAACGTCGGCCTCAACGACCAATGGCTTGTGTTATCCATACTTTCTATCTAGCGCGATGACGACGAGAGAGGGCGTCTTGCACTCTAACGATACTCGTTCTAGTTTGTCTCGCATTCTATGTCCTCGATTGAACATGCACGCTGAACACTATCCATAGCCTGTCCCATACGTGACTTTCCTGTTTTTAACCTGCTGCCTTTTGTACCCATAAATTCACTGTATAGCAGATGATGTGGGTCTGCACTGATTAAAAGGTAGGCACGTCCCCGGCAAAAAATTATTCTGTCAGCCATGGTGGGAAAATCGAAAAGGTAGCGCATCACCCTACGCTCAGTATCTTTTGTGCACCCAATGATGATATGCATTTTCCCATTTTGCATCCTTTCCATTCGTTCTATGTGTGTATTGCTAAGGGTCAGGATCGCCAGTGCAAACTCAATCACAGACAGTAGCATCCCCTGGTATAAGATAAGATGACGCTGCTCAATTTGTGCTGGTACGACGACCCTTATTTCAGATAGTCCCCGTCTGGCTATCAATACCACCTGGTCTACATGCTTGTTAATAGCAAGGCCCCGATCAAACCACACTCTTGGTATTATCATCTCATGAGTTCTCCACACAACCTCTGAACACAGATTCACATCTGACGTCAAATTGTTTACTATGTCATTATTTTTTTTTAAAATCCATGTCACCGTTGCATTGGTATGACGCAGGAGGCCCTGCACTCTGACAGACTGACGTGAGGCCAAGACATGCGGTACCTTATCGTTTTATATCTACCTGTTGCGTCATCATCAGGAGAGTTACTTTGATATCTGATGTCAGGCACGCCGACTAGTGCATCAAATTTCGAAATATATGAATCTCTTTTTTTGCTAGTTTTAACCCTTTGACTGTCTGATTGGGGACATCTCTGGAAGCATTTTTTCACCAGCGTAGGGTTGTGAAGTTGCACAAGCACTACAATGTCAGATGAGCAAATGTGTACACATGTACTGATGGTAATACATGAAACATCATTTTATAGTTCTGATAGGTCACGGCAGAGAGAACAGGACTGACTCATTTTAATTTATTCTTGTGCTGATGCATCGTTCTTTTCTATATTTTTGTGTGTTAATAAATGGGTTATCTGCGCCTGTGCTTTTGAACAGCTTGTTCCATTAAACCTGAGCGTAATCAGTCATGCGACGGTTGATTTATCACGTAATTTGAAAATGCATGCTTCTGTCCAAAGTGAAGGTTACGTTTGCATTTATGCTTTTAGACAAAACAATTGTTGACAATTAATTGGAATTTCTATTAATAACGAGATTAATCGTATCAAATCAATGTTATTGGAGGAGATAAGCAATGTTAAGCATATATTTTAAGTGGTTTATCTATCAATCCTCGTGAGAACATTTATTATTATCTCCCTGTTAATAATTTTACAACATCTATCTATCAGTAATTGCAACGATACTCCTCTTTCAATAATTGTAACAAATCTCACTATTAATCAATATAACATCATCTGCCTATGGATATAAAAAGAAGAATAAGACAAGGATGTATCCTATCACCAAGCTTGTTCAATCTATACACTGAGCAAATTTTTAAAAACATCTCAGAGATGCCAGGCCTAAACATTAATGGAAAGATAATCAATAACCTAAGATATACTGATGATATGGTTCTACTAACATAAAATCCTAAAGACCTACAACAATTGCATAATGTGATAAACATAACAAGTAAAAAATATGGACTAGCTATGAATATCAAAAAGACTAAAACTATGAACATATAAAAAGAAAATTCTCAAGACCTACAAATAAATATCAAAGTTGAAGGAATACACCTGGAGACAGTTCAGATCTACAACTACCTGGGACATACTATAACCAATGATGCAAAATGGAAAATTGAAATAAACAAAAGAATAGGTATGACAAAAAGTAATTTTAATGCCATGAAAAATATACTAACAACAAAGCAAATAACAGCAGGGCTGAAACTAAAAACAGCAAAATGTTATATCTTCTCAATATTCCTGTATGGTGCAAAAAATGGATATTAGACAAGAAAACAGAACAGAAAATTGAAGCCTTTGAAATGTGGATTTACAGAAGAATAGGTAGAATTGGATGGAAAGAAAAGAAAGCAAACGATGAAGCTTTAAAACAACTAAATATAAAAAGAGAACTACTAAATACAATTAAGACAAGACAAATGACATTTTTGTCACACGTTAAAAGACACAGCAGCCTACTAAAAGTAATATTTGAAGGGAAAATACAAGGTAAAGAGGCACAGGCAGACCAAGACTAACATAGGCGAGTAACATCAAAAGATGGACAAGTCAATCTATGACAACCTGCACCATCAAAGCAAGAAACGGTGTGGAATGGCGATCCATGGTAGCCAACCTTCTTTGCGGAGACGGCACTCGATGATGATGATGATGATGATGATGATGATGATGAACTTAATCTAAAAATAAAAAAACATGTACTGGCAACAAATAGCAGCCGTAAAAATTAGCAATTAAAAATGACAATTCCAATATATAAAACAAGGAGTCAGACAAGGCTGTGTTCTGTCGCCGGATTTGTTTTCACTTTACAGCGAAAATATTATGAGATCAATAGTAGATATAAAAGGAATTGAAGTCAACGGTCACAACATAAATAATTTGCGAGATGCGGATGATACATTCTTAATAGCAGAGACAGAGAATGAACTACAAGAAATGATAAACATAATAGTAAAAGACAGCAACAAGAAAGGTCTCAGTCTGAAAAGTAAGATAACAGAAGTGACAGTCATATCGAAGAAACAATCATCACCAGCATGCAGCATAAAAATAAACAGGACAAATCTGAAGCAAATGCAACGCTGCAAATACGTGGGCACAATAATAACATCACATGGAAGGGGAACCACAGAAATAAAAATCAGAATAGCTCAGGCCTAAGTAGCATTTCAGAAAATAAAAAAAAACGTCTAATGCAACAAATCTATGTCAAAATAGATGTGAGAAAGAGAGCTCATTGGTGCTATAGAACCAATTCTGACCTATGGAAGCGATTCATGGACAATAAACAAACACAGAGATGGGATTTCTCAGAAGAATGTTGAAGTTTACTGGAGAGCTAAAACAGACCAATGAAGAAATTCTCAAAGAGGCTAACAAAAAAGGGAGCTTCTTAAAAAATATCGCAAAGAAACAATCAATATTATTGGTGCACATCATGAGAAGAGGAAAATTAGAATACTTAGTTACAAATGGAAAAAATACAGGGAATGATAGATCGCGTACGACAACGGTAGAAAATACTAGATAGCTCGGTGTCATGGCGTGGTAAACAGCCAGCAACAGAAGTGATTCGATGCACGGTAGATAGAAGATTGTGGAAGGACATGATCGCCTACGCCAACCGGTAAGTCACACTGAGCTCTTATCTTTAAGTCACAATAAGCTCTTTTTTTAATTCACAATCAGTTCTTCTCTTTAAGTCACAATCAGCTCTTCTCTTTAAGTCACAATCAGCTCTTCTCTTTAAGTCACAATCATCTTCTCTCTTTTAGTCACAATCAGCTCTTCTCTTTAAGTCACAATCAGTTCTTCTCTTTAAGTCACAATCAGCACTTCTCTTTAAGTCACAATCAGCTCTTCTCTTTAAGTCACAATCAACTCTTCTCTTTAAGTCACAATCAGCTCTTCTCCTTAATTCACGATCATCTCTTCTCTTTAAGTCACAATCATCTCTTCTCTTTTAGTCACAATCAGCTCTTCTCTTTAAGTCACAATCAGTTCTTCTCTTTAAGTCACAATCAGCTCTTCTCTTTAAGTCACAATCATCTCTTCTCTTTAAGTCACAATCATCTCTTCTCTTTTAGTCACAAACAGCTCTTCTCTTTAAGTCACAATCAGTTCTTCTCTTTAAGTCACAATCAGCTCTTCTCTTTAAGTCACAATCAACTCTTCTCTTTAAGTCACAATCAGCTCTTCTCCTTAATTCACGATTATCTCTTCTCTTTAAGTCACAATCAGCTCTTCTCTTTAAGTCACAATCAGCCCTTCTCCTTAATTCACGATCATCTCTTCTCTTTAAGTCACAAACAGCTCTTCTCTTTAAGTCACAATCTGCTCTTCTCTTTAAGTCACAATCAGTTCTTCTCTTTAAGTCACAATCAGCTCTTCTCTTTAAGTCACAATCAGCTCTTCTCTTTAAGTCACGATCAGCTCTTCCCTTTATGTCACAATCAGCTCTTCTCTTTAAGTCACAATCAACTCTTCTCTTTAAGTCACAATCAGCTCTTCTCTTTAAGTCACAATCAGCTCTTCTCTTTAAGTCACAATCAGCTCTTCTCTTTAAGTCACAATCAGCTCTTCTCTTTAAGTCACGATCAGCTCTTCCCTTTAAGTCACGGTTAATTCGATTTTTTTCCCACAAATTCCTTACTAAGGGGATTCAACCCACTGTGGCTAGCTCATATTCGGAAAATGTTTAAAATTTAAAAAAAAAAAAAAAGCAATGACCATTAATCTAAAACTGCTGGGGTGTTCGATAATTTGCTCAGGAAATAGGACAAGAGGTTAAATAAGAGAATTACACGATTTCAGTTGAAAAATATCTGCAGGACTTCATTATTTAAAAAACCTAAAAAACTGGCTGCTGGGTTTAAACAAGTTGGCGACTGGAAGTAAACACGTAATATATTATATATTTATATATATATATATATATATATATATATATATATATTATATAATACATAATATTTTTTATTATTTGTTTTTTTAAGTACGTATTTGTATGTGTGTTGTATGTTTGTACATGCTGAAGACATTATGGCCGAAACGTCGTTCTGGTCTGTGTTGTCCACTTGTTAGGTGAAGCTTTAACCACACCGTTTTTTTATAGTTTCTATATATATATCTAATTTGTATTATTTATTCTTGGTGACTATAGCCAGTTTTTGTCTGCTTGATGTAGAACATGTGTTCAACCACGACAAGCATTACTTCATTAAGTCACTATTAGCTGTTCTCTTTAAGTCATTAATAGCTGTTCTCTTTAAGTCATTAATAGCTGTTCTCTTTAAGTCATTAATAGCTGTTCTCTTTAAGTCACTATTAGCTGTTTTCTTTAAGTCACTATTAGCTGTTCTCTTTAAGACACTATTAGCTGTTCTCTTTAAGTCATTATTAGCTGTTCTCTTTAAGTCACTATTAGCTGTTCTCTTTAAGTCACTTTTAGCTGTTCTCTTTAAGTCACTATTAGCTGTTCTCTTTAAGTCACTATTAGCTGTTCTCTTTAAGTCACGATAAGATGTCCACTTTCAGCCATGATGTGCTGGTCTCTTTAAGTGACACTGAACTGTCTCTTTAAGTCACACTGAGCTGGTCTCTTTAAGTCACACTGAGCTCTTCTCTTTAAGTCACAATGAGTTCTTCTCTTTAAGTGACACTGAACTGTCTCTTTAAGTCATACCGAGCTGTTCTCTTTAAGTCATACCGAGCTGTTCTCTTTAAGTCATACCGAGCTCTTCTCTTTAAGTCACAATGAGTTCTTCTCTTTAAGTCACACTGAGCTGTTCTCTTTAAGTCATACCGAGCTGTTCTCTTTAAGTCACACTGAGCTCTTCTCTTTAAGTCACACTGAGCTGCTCTCTTTAAGTCACACTGAGCTCTTCTCTTTAAGTCACAATGAGTTCTTCTCTTTAAGTCACACTGAGCTGTTCTCTTATATTACTATCAGCTGCTGAGACAGGTTTCAACATGACATTTTTTTCAGGCGCTCATTTACATTAACAAGCGTTCTATGCGCTACCATGGGCGCCTAACCAGCGAGATCTGCATGATTGATTCAAGGTTCTCAGTCAAGGTTGGTTATTACGGTCTCCCTACTATATACGAAACTGTCCAGCTACAGAGCAAGGAGCAGAGCGCAGAGAAAGGTGAGCAGATGGTAAGAGAAGTGCTGGGGGTTATATATATAAGAGCAAAGCTATAGAGTGCGCCCTTATTACATTTTAATAAATAAACCTGAATAATTAACAACGCATTTGTTAAATTATTCAATTAGGATGGTTGTGTAACAAAGTGTGAAGTTAGAAAATAAACTAAAATCAATGCAGCAGTTTTAATGTTAGGACTTCATTTAATCCTGAACGTTGTTTCAATATAAAGACAAAGAGTTTGGAATCAGTCTTTTTATTTACAGGTCAATATATTTAATTAGTTCATCCCTCTAACATTTCTTTTGCAACGGTTTTTATCAGCTCAACTCCCAACTCTGCCACTCTCTTAAACTGTTTGGTATCTTTTCTCTTCTCTTTAAAATCTTATCATACGATTTATCTACTGTTTTCATCCTGAATGTGGAATGTAGCGAGTCTTTCAGAAAGTCTCTGATGGCTACTTCAATGTAAGATTCACAGTCCAAGCACTTATATAACATATATCTTTTAGAAAGTTTTTTTTTTTTTTTAAATTGGAAACTATTTATTAGTCCATGGGTTGAATTAGAGGAGTGGTATTGAGAACAACAGATTTAACAAGAATAACAATTTGCGAGCCGCCACTTTCATTCTGTGGACTGTAGATTAATATTTATTACTTTGTTTTTTAGGCTAGGTTGCTTCTTTAAGAGAGCCACATGTGATGGGAAACATAAGCATCCACTAAGGCGACTCTTGAGGGCTTTCGCGATTGAATGTTGAATATAGATTGTTGTATGTTATAAATGAAGATATATATTCACAGTTTAGAATACAGTGGTGAGCATGAAGAATTAACAAACTATAGTGCGTTCACATATGTTTGCCATTGTAATGTCTTAAATTTCTCAGAAACTACTTATCCAAGAAACTCTTTTGTTGTGTGCATAGGATCCTATTTTATTCCAAACTTAATATTTTAATCACAAATGTTATGAAGACGAGACATATATCAGTATCTGCTGCTAGATTGACAGATCTGGTAGTTAAGCAGACTTAACTACCTTCTTTTTTTCTGACGTCTTTTTCTTTTTCTAACTGACCATTATTAACGTCTTGCTGGTTACTGTTAAGCTCGCTGTATGACGGCGTGCGAATGACCAGTGCACGGAGTATACGTATAATTTAATAGCAGCGGACTTTCTATTGACTTTTAGACTCCATCCAGAGATCATTACTTACACCAACCATGTTTATCGCTCCTGCCATTGGCTAGGAAATTTAGTAGTCTTACTATTGTGTGGCTGTGTTCCTCAAATACTACAAAATATTGTCATCGTTTACTTTTTAGGGTGAAATGTTTAAACTAAAGGGAGGTGAGTAATTCATGCAATTTATTTCCAGTTGTGGGCGAGGCTTTATTATTACATTAGACGGAACCATCCGCGAATATAAGTAATTTAAATTCTGGCGGGAGATAGTTCCCGCGTTATTTTATGGTACACATTACTCATTAGCCGATCTAATCAATATCCCCATACTATCTTACATTCGAGCTTTATTAACAACTATCCACCACACTGCAACAGGAGCTTTTGTGGCAAACTTATATATATTAGCAGCATGTTAAGACCTTGACAATCATATCAATGCTCAGAATGTGAAGGTCTATGATGGCGAGTCCAGCGAATGGAAGAAAATCGCATTCCTAAACAATAATATATGGTGAACTAAATACACGGAAAAAGACAAATCGGATGACCTGAACTACGATAGAGATATTTGTAAATCATCTCTGAATGACTTCTCCATCTGTGGGGATGACTGGGAACATCTAGCAAGAGATCGCCTATCATGGAGAAACTGCATAAAAAAATGGCATAACTTCATTTGAGGCTGCACTATGGCAAAAAATGGAATAGAAAAGATTAATGAAAAAAGATGGAAAACTGTGTGGATAAATGGGCCGACTTGTTCATCCAGTTGCCGAGTGTGTTTGTCAAATATTGGTTGAATCAGTCACGAGAGAAGTTGTTAGACCAAAAAAAACCTCCAAAATAAGATACACAATAACTTCCACTAAACCGTCTGACAAGACGATAAGAAAAGGGATATATATATATCTTCCTGACTTCCGATGTCATGGCGGCTACGTGCCGGTTGTTTTTATAATTCGGATCTTTCTGATATATTTAAAAGATTTACGCGACAGTCTGGTTGTGAAATTATATGTTGCTATTCCCCGTTTTGGTGTATGTTTTACTTTTGACGAGTGGATGAACTGCGAACTTTACCGATATTTTAGTGGAATATGATTTATTCTTCTTTGTGTCGTGTGTTCGCGGGTCGACAGGCAAACACGCCGGGCGGGTATGTCCATCCCGAATGCAAAAAGTCTGTGACGGTGGATGGGCTGGAAGAATCAGAAATGATCAACGGCCCAGAAAGAGAAAAGAGCAAAGTGTGAGGTACACATGGGGCATATTCAGGACACGAAAGACGAATATGGCAGACGGCATGGAAAGAGATTGTGGCCTCATCACGTAATTTTCGAATAAAAGCCATGGAGAGAATTTCTAACTATTGTCATAAGAACGAACTAAAAATAGCTACATGGAATGTTAGGACCCTATACCAAGAAGGAAAATTAGAAAATCTTATGGTAGAAGCAGAACGATTAAACATAGATAGTTTAAGCGTATCAGAAACAAGATAAAAGAAAGTGGATACATACAAGACGATAAATGTACATTTATATATTCAGGTAACACAACAGAACATCAAAGAGGGGTAGACATATTAATAAAACGAGAGCCACAAAAATATATAAGTACCCACTGGACACACAATGATAGGATTATACTACTCAAGATGAAGGCAAAACCATTCAACATAGCAATAATATAGACAGACATACGCACATATTCAAGACTATACAGATGAACAATTAGAAGCATACTATGAAGATCTAAATAAAGTTATGAAGCAAGTGAAATCTTCGGACATCTTAATTGTAATGGGTGACATGAAAGCTAAAGTAGGAAAAGGTAGATGTAAGACAATTATAGGAAATCAAGGTTTAGGAAAATGAAATGACAAATGAGAAAGATTAATACAATTTTGTGAAGAAAACAGACTAATAATATGTAACACCTCTGAGCAAGTGAAAAGGAAATTATACACATGGAAAAGCCCTAGAGATAAGAAGAGGAGTCAAATAGATTACATAATGATAAAAGACAGATTCAGGAACAGCGTCAAGAAAGCCAAAACCTATCCAGGAGCAGATATTAATTCAGATCACAATCCTGTAATGATTAAAATGAAAATCAAACTAAAGAGAAACAAACAAAAGACTAATTCATCAATACCAATATATATAACAGCTTTAAGTCAAAAAGATGTTAAAGAAACTTATACAATGCAAGTAAAGAACACATATCAGAAACTGCTAGAAGAAGGGATTGAGCAGTACAGAAGAGAAAATCCTGAAGAATAAGTTACAACAAAATAGCAATGTATACAGAAAAGTATACAAGAATCCCGTGACACCTTACCCAAAAAAGAAAAGGAACAATGACAAAATGGATAACTGACACCATCTTAGAAAAAAATGGAAGAAAGGAGACAAGCGAAAAACACTGCCAGATACAAGGAAATTGATAATGAGATACGCAAAATGTGCAGAAATGCAAAAGAAGACTGGCACAACCAAAGATGCTTAGAAATAGAAACTATGGAAAGTAAACACAATTTAAGAGGGATGCACACAGAAATAAAGAGAATGACTAATAAAAACAAAAAAGCTACAGGAAGCTGATGTATTGCAAGCAAAGGAGGAAAAATGTAAACAGATAACAAAGATATAATCGATAGATGGCAGGGATATATAACAGAATTATTTCATGACGAAAGGGATAAAAACCATTTATAAAATGTACGTAAAGGTATAACATCTTAAAATCTGAAGTGGAAAAAGCTATAAAAATAATTAAAAGCAGCAGGACTTGACAATATACAGATAGAGATGCAACAGGCACTAGAAGATTTTGGCATTGAAGTGATCACAGACATATGCAATGGCATATACCATATAGGATACATACATACATATATATATGTATATATATATATATATATATATATATATATATACTTAGCTGCGACCTGCCACAGAGATTATCTAGTAGGGTCATATTGCTGCCAGTTGATACAACTTGTATACAAGGAATATATAGAAGGGCCATCACCTCATCTGTTACTACTTATGAATGTTACGCTATCTTAGGATCCGTAAGCAGCTTCAGCATTCATCACTCTGCAACACCACAATGACACGATGTTCAATGTTTATCCACGTAGTTATTGCTTTTTTTCAAAGTTAATAAGATGTTGAAAGAAAATATAATGTGCACAGACAATGTTAATCAACTGAAACAATCACGAAATTGATGTATTATTGTATGTCATAACTTTCCACTTCAATATGCATTCCATATCAGTATTTCTGATAAACCACATTAAAGTGAAGTCAGAAAAAGGGTAAAATGCAAGAAAATAAGAATATTTTTCTTAGTTTCACTGTATCTTAAAAATCGTTGTATTTTGCAATGGGTGTATTGAAGGTTTGTGACTGGTAGTAATTTGTAAAACAGTCAATAGTACAAGGCTACAACATTTAGCTACGTCGCTCAAAATTGTTTATCACGACCTGAGGTCTGACTCTGACAACATTAATTTCAATTCATTTGGAAGGATGCTGTCATGGAAAAATAATATTACCTAACCTAAGAGAAAAAGTAAGATAGAGAGAGTGAGAGAAACAGCTGAGAGTGTGTGTGTGTTGCCACATCTATACACAATTTTTTTCGCTCAGTGTTCGTATTTTTTCTACGTCAGATTGTCTATGGAAGGCCCCAGAGCTGCTGAGGTCTCAGGGGAAAGGAAGCCAAGAAGGAGACATCTACAGCCTAGCTATTATTATATCTGAGGTCGTATCACGGGAGGAGCCGTACAGCAACGACAAGGAGTATCTGACCACGCAAGGTAAGCAATAATTTATGTACAACAAAGAACACTGCGGAAATTATATTAACAATTACATAACAAACTGTAGGCTTACCAATATCAACGCCGGCGAGGAGTGGATACAAGTGCCTACGTAATTCAGGGGGACATTCTCGTGTATTGTCACACTTGACAGGAAATGTAGGGAACAGAACTCAGTCGTGGCCAATGCAGAGGTCAACAGTCTCATCTGGAATAACATTGATGAAAAAGATGCAGCCATCTATAGAAACGGATCTGCAATACGACACAAAAGGAGTGCACGGACATTTACAGTATGCTCGGCGGGCAAAATAGTCAAGGAAGACAGTGATGCATGCGCTATGACCACGAGTAGCTTGACGATGGAAGTGAAGGCAGTGGCTAGGGCATTCATCTGGTTAGAGTCACAAGACTACACATATGTCTGCAGCATACTCAGTGATTCGATGAGCACTATAAAAAAGTGGAGGCGGACTCTCTAAGCATACAATGGGTAGAGTCATTGCAGAAGTCAAAAATACGTACGATCACCTTTGTCTACGTCCCTGGACATGCGGGAGTACAGGGAAATGAAAAAGCGGACAGGTTGGCTAGCTGCGCTATTGTTGAGGACGGTCAACCAATGAATCGGGCGGACATCATCAATGCCCACCGAGATATGGGAAGGGCACAGGACTTCGACAACCATGAGTTCACGTCACTCCTTGGGATGAAAGAGTTAATATGGACACAGCCAGAAACGAGAAATTTTGTGGGCCTGTAAAGAAGTCGTATCAACCAACACAGAACAGGAGTCGTCAGTCGCTGGACACTGTGAGACTTGCTGAGGAGGGGATCTGAACACCTATGGACATGTTCGGAGTGCAGTGATGATGACCTCAAATAATTCAATAACAGGACAAAGTTTTGAAGGTGAGGCTATCAATCGTGCTAGCTTGTGAGTCATTCATTCATTTAGTAACTGGCACGTAATGCTTTGATCCTAATACCCAGCAAAAAATAAAATCAATAATTGCATCAAGCAACAACTTACATGTTTAAATATGATGTCTAATTGCAGTTTTTAAAAATCTGTAAGTAAGCGACACGATTTCAAGTATATATTGAGACGCCATATGAACAGACAGGCAAAACGTAATATAAAGTTTTCAATAAACAACACAAATCTGTTTTTGTGTCCATTAACATAAAGTTTTCAATAAACAACACAAATCTGTTTTTGTGCCCATTAACATAAAGTTTTCAATAAACAACACAAATCTGTTTTTGTGCCCATTAACATAAAGTTTTCAATAAACAACACAAATCTGTTTTTGTGCCCATTAACATAAAGTTTTCAATAAACAACACAAATCTGTTTTTGTGCCCATTAACATAAAGTTTTCAATAAACAACACAAATCTGTTTTTGTGCCAATTAACATAAAGTTTTCAATAAACAACACAAATCTGTTTTTGTGCCCATTTCTCTACGGAGATTCATTCATTGGGTGCCGTCAAGTCATCGAAGGTTGGCTACAATGGTGCGCCATTATACTCTGTCTCTTGCCTTGATGGTGCACGTTGTCATAATTTCACTTGTCCATCTTTATGTTCTCAGTCCTCTTTAGTCATGGTCTTCCTCTGTCTCGTACCTTCCCTTCCAAGATGACTTTTAGAAGGTATTATGTCTCTTCACATGTCCACAAAATTTAAACTTTTTTTTTTTCCGAATTGTGTAATGTAGTTCTTTTTTTTCATGTTTAACTCATTGGGAACTTCCTCGTTTGTCTAAGCTTCCTTCCACCAAATTCTCTCCTTTTTATATAGAGATTCACACTTCAATGACTTAAATTGTCTGCTCTGTTATCTTATTTAATCTCCATGTTTCTGCACCATACAGAAATGTTTAGTAAAAATATCATTTCGTAATTCGTAGTTTTAGTTCTGATGCCATTTGCTTTGATGTTTGTTTTCCATGTTGTTAAAATTGTTTTTTTTTTAATCATTCTTTTTCTTTTATTTATTTAGGGTTTGTTTTTCTAGGGTTTGTTTATCTAGGGTTTGTTTATCTAGGGTTTGTTTATCTAGGGTTTGTTTATCTAATCTTTGACCTATTACCAAAGTTTAACTAAGCTCTGTCTTTCATAGGTTCGTGCTCTCTACTTGCAAACGTAAAGATCTTAAACGAACTTCTGTCGGACTATTTCTCATGATTTTGGAAGCAGTGGATATATCTTACTGCTAGAGAAATGGCAATTTCATTTCACTTTTAACAAAACTATTAAATCACAAGGCAACAAAAATTCTGCTGAAATGGCAGCTTTACTTTACTTTCACCCATCACGTGTTAGATGAAGCTATGCATCATGGGTAGCTGCGATTTTCAATCCGAAATTAAGTGTCTCTTATTTATTGTTGTTAGCATGTTAGATTTATGTAATAGTCTGTTTATGTAGCCTTTAGTCTTTCTCTACCGCCTCGAACCGGATGATCGGTTCTGGAAGACGCTTAATACACCTCGTTAGACTTCAATCCCTCTTGAGGCTGATTGACTAATTATGTGTTTTTTTATTTTTAAGATTGCATTCATGTTACCTCTTTTGTGTGGTTGTTGTTGCAGCACACTTGCAAGAACTAATACTATCTTATTCATCTAATTGATGTTTATGTAGACCATTGAAGAAATCGTTTGCAGTATGGTAGTTAACTAGCCAAATTGACAAGGAGGACTCGAGTTCAATCACATTGACCCAGACATTTAAAAAAAATTGAATGAATACCCTGCTGACACAGTTGGGGAAAATATCAACAGCTTAGAAGAGTATTGTCTCTTTGAAGTGCAAATGTCGTTTTTCATTAAAACGAAACTGAATACGTTACTCATATGTGCCATTTACCTGTTATTCCATTACAGGGAATCTTTGTTTACATATGTGAAAGATAATATGGTTATGGTTATGGTCACGGAAGGCCCCGGTATCACTGCAAACGAATTAAAAAATCCATAATTGCTCAACCGCTTGTGCCAGTGGAACCATCCGAATTAATATCTCATCTCTCAAGCAAAGAAAGGTAGCTGCAGTCCCCATCATAGCAGTCTCAGCACACGCCAAAAGACAAGGCGAAACCGCACAGAAAGTGAACACAGCCATCTGTTCCCCGTCGTACGATATCATCATTCACCGTAAGCAATCTGAACACGATCAAAACGGATGAAACGCACAGCTCACTGTGTGCACAGAGAGCTCAACTCAGTAGGTCCGGCAGCAAGCTGGACTTGGAATACGAGGAAACTACAACAAGGAACAATTTTTAGACACAGCCTTTAACGGTTTCTGCCGTCTATCCGCCACATTAACCGGTATTGGTCAATGATGATGTATTTTGCAATCAACACAGAACACACTATTGCACACCCTGTAGAGGGTTTCAGATCACATGCATGTAATCCGCTTCACCAGCAAAGATCCCAACAGTGGAACTTTCTATCTATACACTTATCTGCATTGGAAAGATAGAATTAACCATCTTTCCGGCAAAAAGCGTTGACGCAAACATAATCGCGCCATCTTGAAACCGGAATTTCTAAAGATAATAAAGATAATAAAATCAATTAAACCAATGAACTTAATACTAAACTGATTACAAGCTCATAACAGTTATTAGTTGAGATGTAATGGCATTTATATTGTGCAAACAAATGTGCTTTCCCTGCCTTTTTTCTGACAAAATTGCGAATCACATATCAAAATCAATCGTTTTTGCAAGTTCAGATTCAGTACTGAGTTTTACCAAATCTACCAGTTGTCCCTGTGACGCACTCGATCTTAAATATTTTTTTTATCAGCACTAGTTTGCTAAATGAGCGCTCCACCAAGGTGACAGTGGCAGGATTTGTGAACAGAATACGGAGGTAGACACATATAGTTGGAAAGAGTCGTTCAAGCTTGTATATTAGTACACAATTAAGTATCTCAAATGGACTCAGTTGGTCCTCAGGAAATGTGCTTGATGAACAGATGCCAAATGACTTATCCATATTAGTCTTATCCACAGTCTTCACTGATATCAGCAGGATTTTGATCTGCCAGTAATTTTTATTTTTCTTTCAGTTCATCTTGAGGTACTTCCAGAGGAAGCTGAGCTTCTCATAAATGTTCACTGCATCATTGAAACGAACAGTCAGTCCATCATTAACGTTATTCAATATTACAGAGACGACCGACCTTCTGAAATATACTTCCTCAGGAGATTCATCTATTTCATCTTGTTTTGACAAATCTTCTTCTTCTGTAGCACCTTCATGGAAATTGTGTTTCCTTCACAGCCCCCCCCCCCCCCCCCACCGCTCTTCCATCCCCAATCAGCTCCAGAGAGTTTCATTTCAATGCTCAAATTAGAAGCAACTTTGTTAGCTTCGTTCCATATACTTTTCAGGCTGTTTCGAAGATTTGTCTCTAAAACATATTCGGCTCCAGTTTTGTCAACAGCAATCTTAAATCACCACGGTTAGCTATTTGCAGTTTCTTTTGTTTTTGTTAAAAGATTTATAACTGTACTTCCTCCACAATTCAAGTTCCACTAAATATGAAGGAAATGCAACCAGCAACTTGTGAACATGTGTTCATAATCCACGATAACGTTTTGGTATCTACTTTTGTTGCCAGAACTGTTTGTTGCAGTATTTAAATTGAAATTATAATTTGCTTTTTCTTCAATCACTTCGTCGTGTAATATTAGAGATGATTCTATGTTTGTACTTGAAAAAAGGGCCCAAAACTCAGTGTGGTTTATTAGAAATCAAGAATTAAGAAGAATATATTCAAATCGTTGATTGAAGTCCGAATTAACAGCCTTGAAGTCCAGAAAATAGATAGGCATATCTTCTTCACGTTTTACCACTGTTGATAAATTTGAAAACTGGCTGAATTCTTCTGGTCCTAAATTACATTTATAGAGAAGACATTTTGCATCAAGCATAGAAATAACAGTTTTTGTTTTGATTAAATTTATCTCATCGTCTTGGAGTTGTATATTTGTTTCATTAAAATTATGAAGCAAGTCTGTAAAATAAGCTATGCAATCAATAAAGTAGTATCGTAAATTAACATAAAGCAACATTTTCATAACTCTAGCAGAGTCAAAGAGTTCATAAAACCGATCCAATCAGCAGGCACCTTTTGATAGGCAACGAACTTCCGTATGAAGCAATTTGAAGCGATTGAATTTATCATTGTCAGGATTTTAAATAAAATCAATATGCACTTAAATATTACTAAATAATTGTATTTTCAGTTGTATTATTTAACAATTTGTTTTCTAAGATACGTCTTATTTACTATTTAGCACAGATGATTCGACAGATATTGTATTATATAATAATAATTATTATTATTAAAAATAAAATAAATTGAAAGGAGAATGTATAAATTTACTCGCGTACAAACTGCCATGTTATTGAAACAACAGAAATACAATTCACTTTCCTTTATGATCCGTAAAGATCGAAGGTGTCCAGTGTGAAGGTGTCCAACTGTAAATACTTATAGCATTCAAATGCTTGCCAAACAATTCAGAAACTAAAATAGATTTCATGCACTTCTCCTAGCTATATCATGGTATTGCAAACCAGTCGACAATACGTATTTACTAATCTAATAATCCGCGCTGTAAAAACTTAAGATTGCATTTTTCCCCCTATAATGTCTTAGAAAGTAAACATTGTCTGGCCTAAGGCGATTACTATTATCGAATGGACAGACACAACACGCTCTCTTATCAGAATGGATGCAGCACATTTTCACACATCTGAAAAACTGTAATGGTGGATGTAAGGAAATTAGTAATGTAATAATGTATTTGGGACAGTGTAAGGAGATTTGAGAGAATCGTAGTGTGTTAGGGGTGAGTGAGATTCACGAGATAAATATGAGCTAGCGAGATTAGGATGAGTGAGTTAAGAGAACACAGGAGAGTGGAGTTTACAGCATAGTTTAAGTGAGGGAGCGTGATATCTCGAGATTAGGAGAGGAAGTTTTAGAAACGCAAAGAGTGTTTACAGTTAAGAGAACGTAGTTATTTTGAGGCTGAGGGTATGACGTGGCAGAATTTTATTGGCTGCAACGGGAAGTATTAAAGGGCTGCGCACACAGAAAATTCATTAAGTCACATGTAGTCTAGTATTAGATCGGGTCCACGTCATCAGGGCGTGAGCCCGTTGTTAGTTATGAATAGTTTAAAGGAGACACATTTCTTAAGACACACTGTTTAAGCCACACTGCGTAAGCCACATTGCTTAAGTCATATGTAGTCTAGAGGACAGTAGAAGTCAGTTCCACGCCAGTAGGACGTGAGCTCGTGGTTAGTTATGAATAGTTTAGGTAGGAGTTAGAAGTGTGTAGATAAGGAACAGTTCAGTCGGAGGACTCATTCACGGATATTCCGTCATAACAATTAGGATGTGCTTTATTTTAGGGGAAAGAGTGACAGTGGGAAAACTATCAAGTAAGTGCTGTGCTATGATATTATTAGGTTGTGAATAGACGTATAGGTGTAGTGGGTGAAGAGACAGATAGGAGTTTAAGTATGCATAGTTTAGAGGAAACCACAACCTCCTTAGAACTTCTTTGATATGCTGGAGCGGTCATCCACGCCGTCCAGCCTCTTTACCGAGATTTGTTGAATAAGTGGAGTGATGTAAATAAACAATTTGAAGTTCCTGTTTTATAATAAGATTTGTGTATTACCTGACTTGTCTGTGGCTGTGTTCATAAACTGTATTCAATAGGCTGGTCTGGTCCCATCAAATAAGAGCCAACAACACAACACCAATAATTACGATGGCGGCTGAAGCGAGCCCTCCATAAAATCAGAGGGGGGGGGGAGGGGGGGGGGGCTAAGTTACTGAGTAGCTCTGAGATCAGTTCACCTTGGGCGAAATTAAGACAAGGCCGGATGGTCTTACCGTCGATTAGACTTGATCAAGTCGATCAGTACCGGATACTCAAGTTGGGTAATCTAGTTTAAGTCAAGGTGAACCAGATATATTAAGGTGAACCAGTTAAATCAAGGTGAACCAGATATATTAAGGTGAACCAGTTAAATCAAGGTGAACCAGATATACCAATGTGAACCAGTTAAATCAAGGTAAACCAGATATATCAAGGTGAACCAGATAATTCAAGGTGAACAACATCATCCTCAATGTTAAGAGAGAGAGAGAGCAAGAAATTAAAAGGACGCCATCGGTCCAGTTTCATAGTTGTTTCATCATTATTCTAACAACGATCTATCAAGTTACGTGCGCGAAAAATCCACGTTGCAAAATAAATTAGGCAAGTGTGTCCAGTGGCTAATGTGATATGGCGGTAAACAAAGAGTTCCAGCCGAGCATTCTGGTGATCGGTCTGGCCAGACGACTCCTGTCCTTCTTATCTTCTTCTTCTTTCCTTCCTCATCTGCCTTTCACCGTCGAGGGGAGATATAATTTGCGGTCTTTTGCTCTTCTGTTCGCCTCTGCTGCTGTTATGTTTCCTAGTGCTTCTAATATTCCATCGACCCATCATTTTCGTGGTCGACCCTTGGGTCTGGTGTTCTCACAACGTTTGTTGAAGGCTCGTTGTGTTGTGTTTTGTTCTTTCTGCCTTGCCACGTGGCCAAACCATTTTATCTGTTGTTTCCTTATATATTCTATGGCGGGGGCTATTCCTAGCGTTTTTCTCAGTTCTTCATTTCTGATCTTATCTCTCAGACTGTTTCCTATCATTCGTCTAACACATTTCATCTCTGTAGAGGTTATTTTTCATATTGTTCTTGCATCTAGGGTCCAGGTCTGGCATTGGTAACGCAACGTTGGGATAAAGATTGTATTGTATAGTGCTCGTTTTGCCTCCAGAGTTATTTCCTTGTTGGACAATAGTGGTGATAACTGTCCGATGATTTGACAAGCTTTGTTGCATCTTGATTCTATCTCTGCTGTTTGAGAATTATCGTTTGTCTTTAGACTTCCTAGGTATTTGAATTCCTCTACTTGTTTTAGTTTTCTGCCTTCTATAGTTATGTTGATGTTCTGTTTATTTTTGGCGACATTCATGACTTCTGTTTTGTTGATTTTCATGTTGTATTTTGTGCCTGAGATGTTGAGTTTGTTTAAGTGTTCTTGTAGGTCTTCTATTGTTTCATGTATTAATGCCTGATCGTCTGCAAATAGAAGTTCGTTGATCTCCTCTGTCTCTGATGGGTTGGCTACCTTGCATATATGGTCCATGTATGTAATAAACAGTAGAGGGGATAGTACGCACTCCTGTCTTACACCTGATCTAACTTCGAAGTGGTCTGTGTAGCCTACTGCTGTTCTGACCCTGCAGCTGCTTTTGACGTTGAGGCTTTTAACAAGGTTGGTTAGATGTTGGCTTACTCCTTATATTCTTAGTATCTCCCACAGTTGTTCTGTTTACTCTGTCGAATGCTTTTTCCTGATCAATGAAGGCTATGTATAAGTTTTGATTGTATTCTGTCGTTTTTTCTGCAAGCTGTTTTGGTGTGAATAGTGCGTCGGTACATCCTCTGTTTTTTTCGGAACCCCATTTGAGAATCGCTTAACTGTAGTTCTATTATTGGTCTCAGCCTTTTTTCCAAGATTTTGGCGTATAGCTTTCCTACATGGCTGAGAAGAGATATACCTCTATATTGATTGCAGTCTCTTTTGCTACCTTTCTTTTTCCATATTGGTATAATGATAGCCTGTTGCCAGTCTTCTGGGGTTGTTGTTGGTGCCATGCTGCATTAAATATTATGTGCAGCCATTGCATTCCTGGGTCGGCCCTGTTCACAAAGCTGAAAACTTCACAAAGTTTGTGTGATTTCGTTCAACCCGTACATTTGTAAAGCGGACAATCGCATCACTGTAACCACAAAGCCGTCAAATTAGTGTCAACAAAGAGAAGGAAAAGTAGCGAAATAAACATCAAATCAAACTCCAAAAATGAATCCATTAGATTTAATTACCAAACTTCAAAATAAACCGCACACATATCTCTCCTCTTTTAGTTTTATCAAGATCGTCTGTGTGTGTGTGTGTATGAGAGAGAGAGAGAGAGAGAGAGAGATACAGAGAGAGAAAGCGAGATGAATACATGAACACGGTGAAGGTTCCAACCTGTGTACTTTGCCATTTTTCTCTCTTTCCGAATCGTTCCTCAGACTACCTGCTCGTTGGTAAAGCTGTTTAATTGTTTCTCAGCTTACCTGCTCGATCCTCAAACTATTTACCACTTTCTCATATTACCTGCTCGATCCTCAAACTATTTACCACTTTCTCATATTACCTGCTCGATCCTCAAACTATTTACCACTTTCTCATATTACCTGCTCGATCCTCAAACTATTTACTATTTTTTCATATTACTTGCTCGATCCTCAAACTATGTGGTATTTGTAGCATTACAATTTTTATTCAGCCATCTCGATAATATATGGCAAACTGAGGGCATGTTTTGTTCTCGTCGCTGGATTTGAAACAGAATGAACCAGGTTTCAGCGTTTAGCCATAAATGTAAAATATTTATATACATTCAAGATAATGCTTTTGAGAGTAACGGTTCTAAATTTCAGCGCCATTTCAATGAAATCATATATTTTGAGCTATGAATCGCCTTTGAGTACCGCACATAAATTTCCAAACACTAGGCGGTGAGTAGTGAAAAAAAATAATTTATGTAATTATTTGGCGTCCAGACCCATTAAATATAAGGGTCAAGATGGCTAAATATAGTACTATTTATCGGGTCCAGTGAGGTAAATATGGGTACAAAAGCTAACTTGTGGTAATTTTTTAGGTCAATGGGTTGAAGACGGTGGTTCCTTCTTTGTGATGCCTGTTCGTCGTGTGGATTTTGTTGATCGTCTTTTTTTCATCGGTATAAGTTAATGGTACTAATTTTTTTCTCATTCCATACGTGCGGACACACCAACACACACACATATTATTATTAAGGTTATAGTTATTCGAAGGCCCCCGTATGCAAACGAATGAAAATCCATAATTGCTCAACCGCCCGTGCCAGTGGAATCATCAGAATTAACATTTCATCGAATATCAAACAAAAAAGGGCAGCTGCAGTCCCCATCGTAGAAAACATAGCATACGTAAAAAGACATAAGTCATAGATGCACCGACAGTGAACGCAACTGAACTATCCAGCATACGATATCATCATTCATAAGGGTATAAATATGTAGATTAACCACCAAGATAAGTCAAACAGAAAGAACAGTAATGTAACGAACAACTAGCTAGTACTGGATTAATCTGATAACGCAAAGCATTAAAATGGTCGCTGGAACAGCAGCCTCTTAACGTATTATACAGTGACGTGACAACCAACGAGAGTATACGACTTTTGAATACTATATAAACCAGGGATGGCCAATTTCTTTCAAATGGCGGGCCACTTTTTAATTATTTTTTTTTGTGGTGGGCCATACACATAACAACATCAATACAAATAAACTTGGCATTTGTTTGAAGGTAATATTTTTTGTTATTTATCGGCATTATTTTCTTACATAAATCATTTTATTGCAACAGAGTTAAAAATGCCTAGTTGATTTATAAAAATGAATACAATTTGCTATTTATATTGTTTAACAAACATGTTTTAGTTAGGTCATTGTTGACATATAAAAAACCTTAATGAGAACAATGTGGACGTTCATGTGCAGCAACAAGTTCATCAAAGTCAATGTGTAAAGATGATGATGATAATCGTAATAAATCCTGAAGGTGGCTATCAGTGAGTCGGTTTCTTTGTGACGATTAATCTCCTTCATTGTTGAAAAAGCGCATTCACATATATATGTGCTTCCGAACATAGAAGTAATTTTCAAACTGAAATCACTCAGTGCGGGATATTTTTCCTGTGGCACAAGTTTCCAAAAGTCAACTCCTATCTCCACCCTTGATTGGAAAAAGTGGTCACTTTGGAGGTTACATAACTCCAACTGAAAAGTGTCATGTTGTTGGAAAATGTCACACTTAATAGGGTTGTTAAACAATGCCAGTTCTGGTCGTATACCACTGATGTCAGAAACGTTCATTGAATTGCTCCAATAGTTTGTCTAACAATAATACAGAATATTTGAAATCAGTGTCACTGCGCTCCTCAATCAATTCTTTGCACGAAGGAAAATGAATGAAGTTTTCTTTGGCCAGGGTAAATCTAAAAACTTTTAGTTGACTTATAAATCCATCTAGGTGTCCTACCAAATCTGAGACTGTTTGGGAACGTCCCTGTAGCTTCACGTTGAGTTCATTCATGTGCTGGGTGATATCAGTTAAAAAGGCCAATATGCTGTTAAAATGTGGATCAGACATTTTTCTGATCAGTTCTTTGTTGGTATCATGTTTCTCTAAAAACTGCTTTATCTCGTTTCTCAAAGCAAAAAACCGCCTCAAACAATTCCCTCTGCTTAGACAGCGTACTTGTGTGTAGAGCACCAAATCGCCACATTCCGCCTCAACTTCTGATAGAAAATTTATAAACTGTCAGTGTGTCAAAGACCGATCCCGCCTTTTATTAAATTCACACACTTTATTACAGTTTTCATAACATCCTTCACGTCTAGAATCTTGCCACACAGCGCCTCCTGGTGTATAATGCAGTGTAATGCTGGGCAATGGAGTCACCGTCACATAATGATTTTTTTTTATTTCGCTATCTCTGCGCTTACAACAAACGATGCAATTAAGGAACTTGTTTGTTTTGTTATTAATGTAGTAAAAACATATTTCTGAGCACTAACCTTTTTCTTCAAATCGCACACAAGTGTAGAACGTATTGTATCAATGTAGTCCTTGTATTTAGCGAGGTGATGCTGTGTGTAATGCCGTTTAAGATTATCCTCTTTATTTACAGACAACACTTGCAAACACACAATGCACTGCGGTTTGCTATCCTTATTGTTGATAAATAAAAAATCATGTTCCCATTTTCTAATGAAAAAATCTGATTTTTTTCATTTAATTGACGTTTATTGTTCATATTATACCACGACCGAAGCAACAAACAATGAAAACACAGATTACAACAATAGCACTGTTTCCTGATAAAATGGAACTGCTCACTGTAACTCGACAAAATCAGAATGATCAGATCGGATATATAATTTTGACTGATGAAAAGAGGTTTGGAGAGAAAGAAACTGAAAGTAAAATAATTGTGAGGTGAATGTGTTGGGGTAGAGGAGGTGGGTGACTGGCAGGATTTCTTGGCGGAAAGTGTTTGAACTCGCCGAACCGAGAGTCGGCTCTAGAACCATTCGTTGGCTTCTTCCTTTGTTTAAGTCGGTCGCAGGATGATCAAAAGGAAAAAAAAAGGATGGGCCGGGAATGACGGGAAGTCGATGTTGAACTAACTACTAGAGTGTTCCGAGTTTTGAACATAGGTCTACTAGGGAATATTTGAGTTAACTTTCTCCACGGTAGAAGTTAATGTAACAAATTTTAAATAAATTTTACCCAGGACATTTTGCTCAATGCAACCTGATTTTATTTTGATATCCGCCGCGGGCCACAAAAAGGACGTCGCGGGCCACTTGTGGCCCGCGGGCACCTATTTGGCCATTCCTGAAATAAACCATAAACTGAACAGTTGTTTTCAAACGACTGAAGGACTGGCCAGCTGTACACTCATAAGTAGCAAACCATTTTTTAATATAGAAAAAGAATATGAAAATACTATATGACAGAATATTTTTTTAAATAACGTATCGAATGCCTACACACTCAACAAACCAGCTAGGAATTAAATTGAGAAATAATATTCTTCAGAACGCAAGACATTATTTAAATGTATACCGACAGCAACTAAAAATAACATAAATTAAAATGTTGCTTAGATAATTGTATTTTACAATAAAATAATGGGTGATGGGTGTTTTCATTTTGTCGTGGTGATAGTACAATAAACAATACGACATAATGCACAGTAATTAATAAAAGTCATAAGATGTCTACACAGATGAAATTTAATATGCATCAGCACACAAATCAAAGTATATATTACACCTTCCCTAAAACCACAAACGTTGGTTTACAATTTGTGGTACAATAAAGACATGTGTAGGACAAAATTGTTTTTTGTCATGGATTTAAATGTCCAGCTTGAGTGGTCCTTTAGTCCCGTTTGTTGGATAAGGTCTTCTACCTTTTAGCTCCCAGTGGAGCATAGGTCTTCAACAAACACTTTCCAAGTCGTTCTGTTTTTTGCAATTCTTTTAAGATCATTCCATGTCTTCCCCATCATCTTCATCTCTGCTTCAATCTGTCTTCTCCAAGAATTCCTTGGTCTTCCTCTTTGTCTTTTCCCCTGGGGATTCCAAAAAAGGGCCTGTTGTGTAATACTCTCAGTTGGTTTCCGTAGTGTGTGTCCTATCCATCGCCATCGTCTTCGCTGTATTTCTTTATCCACTGGTATTTGACCGGTACATTTCCATAATTCCACGTTTGTGACTTTGTCCTGCCATTTCCATCCCTTTATTCTGCGCAAGCATCCATTAATGAAAGTCTGTACCTTCGTGATTGTCAATTTTGTTATTCTCCATGTTTCACAGCCATATAATAGAACCGACTTAACATTGGAGTTGAAAATTTGTATTTTTGTATTTAGCCTAATTTCTTTGGATTTCCATATGTTTCCCAGTGCAATGAAAGCTCCTCTTGCTTTGATATCCTTATTTTGGTATCGTTTTCTGTTCCTCCCTCTTTATCTATATTACTGCCCAGATATATATATAAGATTGTACGTCTAGTAGAGGTATTTCTCCTAGTTTTATTTGGTTATTGCCAACTGCATTAATTCTCATAATTGTTGGTCTTATCTCTATTAATCTTTAGTCCTAGCTGTTGTGATCTCTCATCTAATATACTCATTTTATCTTGCATCTGTTGGTGGCTGTGTGATAGGAAAGCTATGTCATCAGCAAAGTCTAAATCATCAAGTTGTTTGGTCAGTGACCACTGGATCCCATTTCTGTTGTTTTGAGTTATTTTCATAATCCAATCTATGGCCAGTAGAAAGAGAAATGGAGACAGAAGGCATCCTTGCCTTACTCCTGTTCTTATTTCAAATGCTTCTGTAAGCTGTCCTTCATGCACCACACTACATTTTGTTCCTTCATACATTGTTTTTATCAGGTTAATAAACTTTATGGGGATTCCATAATGACTCAGCAACTTCCAAAGCATTCTTCTGTCTAAACTATCAAATGCCTTTTCGTAATCTATGAATCCAATATAAAGTGGGGATTTTAGTTCTAAACTTTGTTCAACTATTATACGTAGAGTAGTTATTTGATCAGCACATGATCTGTTCTTCCTAAAACCTGCTTGTTCATCTCTCAAGTGTTTCTCTATAGCCTCTTTTAGTCTCTCCAGAATGATTCTGCCTAATATTTTTCCTGGCACTGATAGTAGCATAATTCCCCTATAATTTGTGCACTCCTGTAAACTTCCTTTCTTTGGTAGTTTGATCATATAACCTTCTCTCCAGTCTTTAGGTATTTCTTCCCTCTCCCAAATTTTATCCAATAGATTATGTAACATCTTGGTAGAGGTGATAATATCTGCTTTGATGGCTTCCGAAGGAATTTCATCTGGTCCTGTGGCTTTACCATCTTTTAATAATTTGATGGCTTTCATTATTTCTTCTTTGCTTGGTTTTCCGCAGTTAACGTGTAATTCTTCTTCTGCTGGTAGTATATCTGGAGGATTATTTGAGCCAGGTCTGTTCAAAAGTTCTTCAAAGTGCTCCTTCCATCTCTCCATTTGTTCCTTTATATTACTAAGCAGATTTCCTTTCTTATCTTTGATAAAGGCGTTGATCTGTTTGTATTTTACACCTAATTTCTTTGCGCTGTTGTACAGTTCTTTCATATTCCCTTTATTTGCTGCTTCTTCTGCCTCTTTAGCTAATTCATCTATATATTTCCTCTTATCCCTTTTAATGCATCTTCTCACTTCTTTGTTCACCTCTGTGTAAGCTTCCTGTGTCTTGGCTTTATTACTTCTTGTTTTGCTTTTATTTATGTCTGCTTTCTTGTTCTTTCTTTCTTTAATTTTATCCAGGGTCTCTGCTGTCATCCATGCCTTATTCTGGCGTTCTCTTTTCCCCAGTGTTTCTTCGCATGTCTCTTTCCATATATTTTTTACCTGTTTCCAATGATCTTCTATATTTATTGTATTTTCTAGTTGTTGGAGGACTTGGTATTTGTTTGATATTGTGACTGCGAATTTATCTTTAATTCCTTGTTCTTTAAGAAACCCTACATTGAAATACGTTCTGCCCTTATTCGTTGTAGTATACCTTTAAAGACATGTGTAGGACAAAATTGTTTTTTGTCATGGATTTAAATGTCCAGCTTGAGTGGTCCTTTAGTCCCGTTTGTTGGATAAGGTGCACAACGTTTAAGACGCTTCGGCTTATTGTTGTTTCTGATAACGTAGGAACTTTTTGGCATGATAGTGCTGAACCGAGGATCTCTGTGTTGCTGTGTCGCTGTTGATGTTGTAGGAAAAACTGACGGGTTCCTCTAGTTGTGTTGAGACCTTGTGTTAACACGAGGAACAGCGACCGATCGATTACCCTCAGTGGTGGCTTGTATTCTGTCGTACTCTTAGAGAATTGTAGACTTCAGGTCTACTAAAGTCTCAAATTCCTGTCGTTATAATGTAATGCCGCATTGGGTTGGTAAATTTTTTTTCCGGCTCTCCGTGATATTATCTTACATGAATTAAAGTTTTTCCCTGATAAGTCGAAACAGAAACTGCTTTCAAGCTGTTCATATGTAGAGGTGTTACATACTCCCCGCCATGAGCTGCATAGACAAAAGCAGCATAGCGATCAAAAATAGCTTCGGAAGATGACATATTAACGTTTTGCTTCTTCATCTTCAACACCGTCAGTGCGCGTGGTGTGATTGGCGAGTGTTTGGGTGAGTAAAGGTGTTGTAACGGCTGTCCTTTATAGTACACTATAATGCGTGGTGGACTGACTAAAAGCGCTATTTTCCGGTCTATTTTTTATAGCGACTGGCGTAATGTGTTATAAGAATTGTGCAGAGATCATTGCCGCTAAAATGACATACTGCTAGTGAGTCACGTGAACTTTACTCTGCGAAGTCGATATATCCATGAACTCAGCAACTGATAAGTGATAGAATTGTTGATATGTTGTCTCGTTGAAAAAAGCATGAGAACCTTGTTAAGGTCGGCACTTAAAAAATATATAATAAACACATTACAGGCCGCACTTGCTACTCAACATGTCTTGTAACACCCACATGATTTAATAAAATAGGACGTGCGTTTCTCGCTATAAAATTTAAAATATCCGTGTTCTGGGGGGGGGGGGTGTTAAACCGAAAATAAAAATATTCATATTGCACCACTCCGTTGTAAAACAAAGCCACCCAATGCTCACCGGGTTTGTCTGTAGGGTCAGTTTATATTGACAAAGGCCATAGTCTTTGTAGGGTCGATGTTGAGTGGTAATTGGTTCCGAGCGAGGACGCTAACGACGGAACAACGTGGAACGAAAACGTCGAACATAAAGAGACTGTAATTATCTCCCGTGTTAATTTTCTTTCTTTAGATCGCGCAGTCTGTTAGAACTTAACGTGTTTTGGACACCTCGAGTACTGAATCCAGCTCAGCGTAGACAAAATGGTTGGGGACACATGTGAGAACGGCGAATTTATGCTTTATCGACATGAGCCCGGCTTTGGCTAGCTTAAACTGCAATCTATCGACCAAACAAAGCGACAGGCCAAAAGCAAATAAACAATATCCGTCCTTGAAGTGACGATATTCAATATTATTCCCCGCGTCTCTACCAATCAGACCATGGCCAGATGGGTGCCGTAGAAGGCTCGCATGTAGTGATTTCGCTTAATGTCCATAGTTAGGGGCTTTCCGGTAAGACATCTCATATCAACCGTTAAGTTCAAATAAGTCAAAGGATTGAAAAATTAAAGGGTTAGTTTTATAAACATCATTAAAGGCACTGGCGGTAACCATATCTATCACTATCTGCGTGGGTGGTTGACTAAAAAATAAATTGTCCTGACTGTAAATTGTCTTTGTTATTATTTTCCCTAGGTACATACTTGTTCTTAATGGTGGTGGTATTGTATGTTTAAACTAGGTATATATTTTATGTTTAAGCTTTGTTGATATTGGCAAAAGGTTATTCATTGATGATTTTCTCATCTGACAGATGGTTTCTCATAGCGTTGCAGCTTCAGGGCAGAATCAACATCAGTGCCTGTTATGTAATAAGATGTTTAGTGGTGCAAACATATGCTGAGACATACACGTGCCGCTCATCGGCTTATACGAAACGTTTGTCACATTTGCCGACGCTCGTATACGAGAAGTGATTCTTTAGCCAAACATGAGTCTAAAACAGTTAGCAAAGAAATCAACGACAGTTTCATTTTCTACTGCTACATTAATACCAACATCACAACCAGAACCATTAGCAACTACCCCATTCGCTCCAGCGCCTCCATCAGGTTTTACATCAACCACCACACGAAAGATATAAAAGTGGAAGAAAAGGAGAAACGGATGCCAGAGAGTAAAAAAAACAAAAGACTGATGAGTATAAGTCTTTAACAATACTGCCGGGTTTATGTGCGCACTGTATATCAACAAAACTTGGTGGCTATAAACATATACGCTAATACTACAAACCAATATCCACATATATGTTCTTACACTCACCGTTACGACTATTCACGACAACTGGTCTGCTATTCTAAGTGATGTGTTTGATAGTCACGCCACTCGTTTTAAAATTAACTATAGCCACTATCTTAATCTCAGACACAGAGACACTGGTGATCTACTGTTATATCACGCATTCCTCAATAACACACTGTTCTGGAGTTCCCGCATTTAGTCAAAAACATTGATGATTTAATTGAATTTGTCGAATCTTTAAAGGATCTCATTCGCGCAGACACTGTCCTGCTCAACAGACCCGGTATTAAATGAATGGTAGAGAACATTCCCGCCATTAGTTTTTATTTATTTCACTTTCAATGACTTTCCAATTGAGTGTTGCCTGGAGAAAGACTTACCGCCTCATATTAGTAACAATAAGTTCTTTTACACCTTGCAGAAGCATCGGTCGAATTCGGTTTCTTATACCGACAAGCGGTGTTTTTTTTCGCTGTGTGACGTTATTTCAGGGCGGAGATATCAAAAAAGCTCATACTGACCGCTGGAGTCAGTGGCACTTACATTGGGATATACCTTTCATAGACTCTTTTCCAGGCGTGACTTTACACAACTTCCAGAGGAATGTTTTTTTTTTTTTTATCAACATAGATGTTTTCGAGTTTAATAATAAAGAAGCACTCTGTCCCAAACTTAGAAGCAATGGTTCCAATAGCGATACCAGGCGAATCTTATATTACAGGAATCATTTCATGTACATTACTGACATTAATAAGGCGGCTCGACTTTCTCTTTCTACACTGAGGGAAATTATGGGCTTGCTTTACAAAAATGATCAGCTACGAACAAGCATGCAATGGTGGTAAACCTAGAGATTTTATAAGGCGGGAGAATTTATACACCACGGGAATCTGTGTTGGGATGACAAAGAGGAGAAGGGTGCTACAGTACTCAGCGAATTCGGCTGTCTCTATAGAGCCACTTTTGATTAAGAATGCTAATTTGATAAGAAAAAAACTACCCACCACGAAAGGTGCCTCTGGCATGAGGACTTTTAGGCCAAACATGTCCCTCTCCGTGTCCATGGCATCCAACGTTCCAGGGTTTTAAGAGCTCGCGTGATTTGTCACTGAGGGAGACCCCTAACAATTGATCAATAAAATGGTTAATTACATATACACGATCTCAAAGAAACACTTTGCAATGAAAAACGTGAAGCAAGAGTTTGAACAAGTGTATATTTATATCAATGGCGTATTCTCTATGTTGCCGCAGCTACCGCCGAAAGCCTTGAACATATTAACGAATTACAAAAGAAAATGATAATTTATTAGATTTTTAATAATTATATTACACATTTTCGAATATTCTATTACACATTTCGTATTCCAATATGATTTATTTGCTTTGGTTTTTGCATTTATTAAAGCAAGGCTTTCATCTGGCCACTATAACGTTTGTGAATGAAACTGAAACTACTCTACGATAGTATATTGAAACCGCTAGTGACTAGATGTACATTTCTCATCTATCGGCACTAGTCAATTAACGACATTGACATTTAAAAAAGGCAGCGAAAAGAATCCGGCTGAAGCTACCACTACAGAATACAGTTTCACGGGTTATATTTAGCTCTAGCCAATTAGAAGCGTTACGAAGTGAAAGTGAAACTGTCTGGTTACTGGAACTTCCTTACCTATTCATAACTACGTTATGCGCCACTTTTTAAAATTTAAGCACATAGGCATCTGAACTGCCATAAAACAGCAGCTCTACGAGCTATCGGTTTATAAACAAAGGTTTTTTCAATATGAAATAACATAGAAACGGATCATTCTTCAGACAATGTAGTAGAATCGCCATGAAAACGAAGAAAAGGAGATGATTAGTTGACCTATAGGCAGCTATTTTACAGAATATTAGATAGAATGTTCATGGAAATAAATGACAGATGTTATGATTATGGAAAGCTTAAATTCACTTATCTTTCAGACTAAAAAAACGTTTTAATATATAAAGATAATTTCCCTAATGAAACACTGCACAAATTACTTCAATCGTATAACAATCACTTTGATCAAGAGCGGTTAAAAAATAAACTAAGTGCCATATATTCAACAAAATTCTGTGTTTTCTCAAACAAACCAACTCACGAAATTTTTAATACCAAATATCAAACCCAATTATGTGAAATAATTCCGAAGGTTTTCAAATTGGCGACATTAATAGCGACAATACTGCCTACATCAGTATATATATATAAAAAAACTTTTTTTGCTTTCAAGAGAATCAAATCTTATTGTCACTCAAGTCAGACACAAGACCGCTTATCTGGTTTGGCATTAATGTCCATTGATAAATCATTCCTTTATAAACTTAGAAACCAGCCCAACAGTACTTACAGTGACAAAGTCATCGAGACATTTTCGTCCCAAACAAGATGGATATAATTTACATATAAATAAGTAAGTAATTTAAAATGCGGTGATGTCATTAGCAAATATAACTTCATGTTAGCCTACAGAATATAATGTATGTGTGTATTTATTGTGTCAGCGGTAGCCTAGACCCCACAACCAGTATACGCCACTGATTGATCTAGCCGTGCGCACGGAGAAGCCGGAATTGAAAGGCCGTTTAACCTGCTACCTGAAGCAGCTAACGGTCGTAGGTTTCAGCTCGAGAAAATACGATTTAAATTTAATAAAGCCGTATTTAATTAACCGCTTCACCCCCACCAACCCTGTAACATATGCGAATGGTGAGCAATCTCATGAGGAGAATGACAGTGAAGAGGAGGAGGAGGACAGTGAGGAGGTGCAGGAAGATGACGAAAACAGAACTGGTGATATACATGTGTTAGTAAAGCGAAACAATAACATTATGTACCTCGCGATAGACAAGGTTAAAATTCTTAGATATCATAAATTATCTAGCGCTGAGTTTCAGTTATAACAAGTACTTGGCCGCTTACGAAATTGAGGAGACCAAAGGGGTTTTCTGATATGAATACGTAATTGATTTAGACAATTTGAACGAGCCGCGGTTACCTTCTCACTTAGCCTTCTTTTCCAAGGAAAAATTGTAATTTTTTCCGAATTTTTTTACTGTGTGCGATAACAACGATGATGACGAGCCTTAGGGACATTTTAGTGTCATACAACAACAAGGTTGTGGCTCCTTTTCTAAAAGACTTGAACCTTCATGTCGAGTTTTCGCCTATTTGGGCGTCGATATGTTTAAGGGCGTGATTTCGGTCCTCGGTAAAACTTTGAGGTACCTTATTAAAACTCTCCACAGAGACGTGGGTTTTTCTCCGTTCGCAAAAAAGGAAGCCGATTTACATCATAACATAAGGATGAATATCGTCAGTAGATCGTCTATCATCTTTCATCGGTACCATGAGAAGGATAAGGCTTTAATCAGAGACACTGAAGAAGTGGTGCGCAGCAATATTATTATTACACACGTCAGTGCAGATAGTATCTGAGTTGGATTTCCCACCAAAACCAGGTTCATATGAGAGCCCAATTGTACGCTAATGAGAAAGGTTTGTTTGGACGCAAGATTAGACTGGATGGATGGGATAAAGTCAATTGAACCGTGTATCAGTTCCACTGCTTTCTCTTTCACGGTCATACAAATTGTGACATCAACCGCGAACGCGAAGTCAATCTGGTGAATAATATTCAGTTGACGGATATATATCAGAAGACCTGTGAAATAATGGCTTTTTTAAACGGTCTTAGGTGTTTTCGCGTAATCGTCATGTGAGAGTGTGAGTGGCAAAATCTGAAGAAGACAATGTCGGCGATTCGAACCTTCATAGATGAGAACTTGCAGGGTTCGAAACCATCCTTCCCTACACATAACCATCACCGATGAAGCAATTCTAGATTAGATTTTAGACTATTCGTTTTCTGGTCTCGTCGAATGGGACATTCACGTCGCTGAGCGATTAAATGATCATTTTAACGAGATGACCCCCATCTTTAAAAACGTAAACGTAGGCATAGATTACATCGGTCCCTTTATACGTGAATACGCCACCAAAAACAAGCTGGTGGATAGAGCCTGACGTACCCTCTAGAGCAGTTATAGTGGAACGAAGATCCTGTTGGCCACACCCTTGTTAAAGTGGTATTTAGAACACGGGTTGGAGGTTACTAAGATATATCAGGTCGTAAAGTTAAACAACCCGTTAGTTGTTTTAAAGAGTTTGGTCACAAGGTCACAGAGGCACGTCGGGCTGGTGATTTCAGCGAGGAGTATTCTATAACCAGCGACACCGTGAAATTGTTGGGTAATGCGGCTTATGGGAAGACGCTGACGAATAAGGCGAAACATGTTGATGTGTTCTACGTTAAGGCGATAACCAATATCACTACGTTGGTAAATAAACCGCGGTTTAAAAACATGACACGTGTTGGGGTCGACCTGTTCGAGACGGAGATGGTAAGAGGGTTTATCGAGTGGGATCTTCCTTTCCATATAGGTTTTTTCGTCTACAGGCATCACTCCAAATTGAGAATTCTGCAGGTTTACTATGACTTTCTGGATAGGTTCGTAGACATGTCAGACTTTCAATTTTACGAAATGGACACGGACAGGCTGTACTTGACGCTGAGCGAGACAACATTGGAAGGGGCCGTTAAACCCAATAAGCGGGACGCATTTTCCTCATAATACGACCATTGGTTCCCCTCGAAGACTTGCGAGGTACCATTGCGCAGATTTCATTGAGCGCCAGGACAGTATTAAATATGAGTGTTCTAAATCTAAGGCGAGAAAATTATACGACAAACGGATTGCTGGTCTGTTCAAATTGGGTATTCGGAGCTGGGATGGTATCCTTGTGTTGCAAGACCTATTACTGCTTTGGGGATCATGCAAAAGTTAGCAGTAAGGCTCTTAATAAAAACCCCAAAACATGTTAGATATAGACACTTTCACTGGACATGCGGGAGTACGGGGAAATGAGAGGGCGGACAGGTTGGCTAGCTGCGCTGTGGTTGAGGACGGGCAACCGATGGATCGGGCGGACGTCATCAATGCACTCCGAGATGTGGGAAGAGCACAGGACTTCGACAAACACAGATCAACGTCGCTTCTTCGGATGATGGAAATGGGAGTTAAGATGGGCACAGCCAGAAATGAGAAACTTGGTGGCCGTGTAAGAAGACTTATCAACCAACATAGAACTGGAGTCGTCAGTCGCTGGACACTGAGGGAATTGCTGAGGAGGGGATCTGAGCACCTATGGACATGTTCGGAGTGCAATGATGATGACCCGCAAATAACTCAATAACTCAATAACTTTCACTGAGGTCCTCCTCAAACAGCAAGCGGGGGGTGGTAAAAACATTGGTTTTAAAATACATGAGTGGTCAATATACAACCAGCACAGAAACTCGCTTCCTTTTTTTTCTATATTAAGTGCCAGATCTACGTGGATAATGTAACCACCTCACCGTTGTCCATCTAACACTGTCATAAATTATACTCATACATATATGAATAATATATACTTTGTTTATTTTGTTTTGAATACATGTAAAATCGTATCATTCCAAAATGCCTATATTGTCTATGATTTACTTCTTTGTGCCTAATATTACATGTAAGCACATATACTATATTTGTTTTGAATAAAAATAAAATTTACACTTATTCTATCTATCTATTGACCTTTCGAGCCGTAACCGGCCCATAGGGCGTAGACCAAGATACACCTTCTCCTATATGAATTTTTGTTCTAGCAGTTTTCTTTTAAAGATATTTTATCAAATCTCGCCATCTGTCTCTGTTCTGTGCAAGCAGTTCTATCTCATTGAGGGAGCCGATTCCTGCTGCTCTTGCCTCTCTCATCAATGTTCTTCTCAGTGTCTCCCTGTGTCTTCCTCTTTTTCTTTTACCTGTTGTTTCCCATATGAGGGCTTGCTTTGCTATTCGATTATTATCTCTTCTCATCACATGTCCAACGTATGACCATCGTCTTTTCTTTATTACTGAAGATATTAGTGGTTGATTGGCGATTTCTCTAATTTCCTCGTTTGTTTTGAATTCGTTCCATTCTATACCAAGTATTTTCCTTAGACATTTATTTTCGAATGCGTTCAACTTTGTTTCTATATCTCTTGTTGTTTTCCAGCTTTCACACGCATACGTAAGGGTTGATAGTACATTTGATTTGAATAGCCTAAGTTTTGTGTTTGTGCTAATGAGTTTTGATTTCCACAACTTTTCAAGGCTTCTGAAAGACATTGCTGCTTTAGCCAGTCTGATTCTAATTTCTTTGCTCGTATCCCCTTCTCGATCAATGTGACTTCCAAGATAGATGAAGTGATCGATCTCTTCTACTGGTTTGTTTTCCATGTATATTTTGTCACTTGTTGGAATTAAACTTTTCATGACTTTAGTCTTTTCATGATTGACCTCAAGCCCAATTTTGCTGGCTATTGATGATAGTTCATTTGTGTTTTCCTGCATCGTTTTTATCTGATTGCTGATGAGAACTATGTCATCAGCAAAGTCCAGGTCCTCCAAATGGTCTCCTTGTATCCATTCGATGCCTTTATTACCAGTGCAGCATTTCTTCATTATGAAGTCCATAACAATTCCAAATAACAAGGGCGATAAAATACATCCTTGTTTAACCCCAGTTTCTATTGGGAAACATTCGCTCAGTCCTTCCTCTGTTCGAACTGCACATGTGTAACCATGAATGCCAATTTACAGAATGTGTAAATTAGCAGTAGATAGTAGTGATAGTTTTTTCGGCCCTAAAACAACAACAAAAATAGGATTCTGGAATGTGCGAACAATGGCCGCTCCGACGAAACATGCACAGGTCGCGAGCGAGATGGACAGATACGATCTAGATATTTTAGGATTAAGCGAAATGCGCTGACCTGGAACAGGTAGGAGATCTATTGATAATAAAATAGTAGTTTTTTCTGGAAGGGAAGATGGAAAACACCGTGAAGGAGTAGGCATAATGATGACAGACAAAGCTGCAAGAAGTTTATTAGAATTGGAACCGGTAAATAGCCGTCTGATACGAACACGATACAAAACAAAACATGGAAGACTTTCAATAGTTCAATGTTATGCGCCTACTAACGAAGCTGATGATGAAGTTAAGGATGATTTTTATAACCAACTTCCCAAAAAAGGGCAATCTTAGAGATTGTAACAATTGGAGAGGCGTGACACTTTTGTCAGTTGCCTCAAAATTATTCTGTAAAATCATCCTAAATAGAATAAAGGATTCAATAGATACAGTAATGCGTGAAGAACAGGCTGGGTTTAGAAAAGGGAGAAGCTGTCTTGACCACATTTTCACTCTACGACTTATATTGGAGGAACACATTGAAAAGCAAAAACCTTTTGTACTTAACTTCATCGACTTCAAAAAAGCATTTGATAGTATTCATAGAGATTCTTTGTGGAAAATTCTGAAGCAATATGGCTTACCATCAAAAATCATAAATATTATCAAAGACATGTATGATGGTTACACTTATTATGTTTACCTTAATAATGTGTGTGTGAGTGTGTGTGTGTGTGTGTGTGTGGGCGCGGGTGCGCGTATGGATTAATTAATAATTGGAGAGAAAAAAATAGTACCATTAACTTACACCGATGAAAAAAAAGGACGATCAACAAAATCCACACGAACAGGCATCATAAAGATAAAAACACCATCTTCAACCAATTGACCTCAACAATTACCACAAGTTGGCTTTAGGAACCCATATTTACCTTAGTGGACCCGATAAATAGTACTATTATGGGGATTTCAGCGAGGAGTATTCTATAACCAGCGACACCGTGGCATTGTTGGGTAATGCGGCTTATGGGAAGACGCTGACGAATAAGGCGAAACATGTTGACGTTGTCTACGATAAGGCGATAACCAATATCACTACGTTGGTAAATAAACCGCGGTTTAAAAACATGACCTATCTGGACCCTTATATTTAATAGGTCTTGACACGATTATGCTTGCACATTTTTTTCACTGCTGCGGTGACGTTAATTTTCAGCGCATTTTGATATTCGCGTTCATTGTGTCAAGCTCGTTTAGGATTTTCTTAATAAAAGTAACGTCAAACGCGTTGTTTTGGATAACCAGGTGAAAGCTACCACAATGTGATCTGTAAAACTCATAAATAGTAACTAAGCTAAGATTTTAAGGATTAGAAGTTTTAAAACAACTGAAAATACAAAGAGAACTACTAAATACAATTAAGACAAGACAAATGAAATTTTTGGGGCATGTTAAAAGACACAACAGCCTACTAAAAGTAATATTGGAATGAAAAATAGAAGGTAAAAGAGGCAGACCAAGACTAACATGGACGAGTAAAATCAAAAGATGGACAAGTCAATCTATGACAGCCTGCACCATCAAAACAAGAAACAGAGCAGAATGGCGATCCATGGTAGCCAACCTTCGTTGATGATGATGAAGCTAGGATTTAAGATATATTTCTATATCTTGAAGAATTAAAAATATGTCCTAATTACACAATTTGTGGGGGGGGGGGATTGTGACATAAGGTTGACGATGATATAAATATAATAGATATGTATTTTCAAAAATATTTATTTGATTAATGCTGAGATGCATTTTAAAGCAACGGCAGAAATTTTCGAACGCACTGTATGGCATAATCATTATCAAGTATTGTGCCTGCTTGTGTAAGTGATCATATCTCTCCACAAATTTCGATCTCAACTGTTATTTATCATTCCTGTTTTTGACCTTCTGCCAAGCAATTCTCTTAAGCTGTCTGGTATCCTTTCTTTCTGCTTCCCTCTATCTCTTCGTTCATCAAATAACTAGACATAACTATATATAAGATATGCAAAAGATCTATTTACATCATCCAGCGCATTTATTCTTCTTTCCAGATCGGTAGTGAATATCTATTTTTCACCGGCGTTTAGAAATACATTACTTTTCGTTACAATTTTATCTTTATTTTTAGTGAGATGTTTTTACTTTTACATATATTATTAGCCTTCGTTGGTAAAATTAAGTGTCGATATTTGAACTGGTTGACTGTTTCGATCTATTGCTTGCCCGTGTATTGTGATTATTCTTTCATTAACCCGGCTGTTGCTTGTCCAGTTTGGTACTGTCAGCATTGATCTCCATTCCACATGATCTTCATGTCTCATCTAGCCATTCGTTTAGGGTTTCCGGTTCTGATACATCACTATCAGCCCATTTATATTATCTGCCAACCTATGTATGTCACCTGCATAACGAAGGTTGGTACTCGTTCTGCCTCCAGTACTAACGGTCTCGAAAGCATCTAAATGATAATTTCAAGAAATGTGTTAAATAATTGTGGAGATAGTAATCATTATATTTAACTCCCAAGATTGTCGGAAACTATTTGTTCAACATATCATTCACAGACATTGCATTACTGGAATGTTTATACATCTGTTTAATGACAACGACTATTTAGTCCTTAATGGTTTATTTGTTCATGGTAGCTCAGAATGCTTCAAGCCAATTCTGTCAAATGTTTGTTTTTTTAATTCAGTAAACATCTAATGCAGGTCTTTCTTGACGTTGATGATACGTTTTAGATAGTAAACGAAAGTCGAAGATTTGCTCTACTACACTTCTCCTTGTTCAAAACTCAGCTTGATCTTCATCTGTGAGATCGCAAACCTGCACATTCAGCCTACTGAGGATTATTTTCAGCATAATTTTGCTTGGATGACTGATGAGGCTAAAAGTACGATAATTTTTGCAGAGTTGTAGATTACCTGTATTAAGGATGAGAATAAATTGGAACTGTGAGCAGGATGCCGATCACACCCTGTCTGCCAAACTGTATTACATATCTTACAAGATATAACATGATACAACATGATATATTATTTAGGACACTGATCATATGCTCACCTCCTTTTGCTATGAGTTCAGCTTATGTTTTTTCGAAGCTAGATGTCCCCCCCCCCTTTTTTTTAAATGCGTTAATTGCTGCTATTACTTCCTCTTTTAAGGTTGCATTGTTAAAACATCTAGGTAATTCTCCGCCCCTGCCATTGAAACTGCCATTGATTGGCACTGAAATCTTCCGGTTATGTGCTCTCTACTACTATCTACAGGTTTCAAATAGGACTAACAGTACACTCTACAAAGGGCTTACATTTTGTTCGTGAAACTGACCTCTGTATACATTGGAACATTTTTCAAAATAAGGGATAATGGCTGCTTCTCCCAGCTCTACTCAATCTTCTTGTCATACTTTATGTAATGTGGCCGTGTTGATGACAGTGGCCGTTTCTTTTACAATTAAGACAGTTTCTATGATTGCTCCGTTCAAAGCAACAAAATCGTTATTACTGTAGGTGGCTGTCGTACCACTCGACCGCTTTTACTTTTAGAAACCAGAATAAGAAAAGTTAAATTCGCACAGGATTTTGTCAGCTCATTCTACGTTTACAACAGAAGTCAAGATATTTCTTGAATCATTGTCTTTTGCCAGTGAAGTGAATTTTTAAAAAGGCCACTAGGGCACAAGAATCGGTAAAATCTACGATTTAATTATAAACAAAACACCCATATTTATTTGAATTGACAGAAGTCTTGGCCAAAATACGCACATGTCAAGATCCACCTTTCAGGCCAGCAGTAAATACTCCCCCTGATCTTGTGCAACTTGAGGCAATCATGAAGCAATCCTGGGATGAAGACCCGCAAAGACGACCGTCCTTGAACAAAATAGCAGCAGTCCTCCATAGCTTAATGTGGTGAGTGTATTCCTCATTCTAGGTGCTATAAGTTATTTTGCTCCATGTATTGACCGACACCGAAGTTTTGAAGTAATTAACCATCAAGCGTGCTTGATACCAAACAATGTGGCATGAAAATGCTGAAATAAAATCTTTCGTTTAATACCGGTTTTTTTGTTTAAAGACAAACTGTTTTTAAAAAAAATCTGTTACCTGCAAACAAAACATATCGTAATTCAAAGTTATTCAAACTTGTCCAACTATTTAATTCTTATGTGAATGCTTTACTAAGTTTGTTTCTCCTCCTGTAAAATGAGGATGTATTATGCTAATAACGATGAAAGGCATTGCTGTTAACAACTTTCTGTGTCTGAGAAAACATAGCGTCGATGTGACTGTCAATGACGAGAGTTGGTTCATTAGAAATAAAATTCTAAAGAAGAAAATCCTTATGATATCTTGGATAATGAAAAAGATAAATGAAGAAATCAAAAGACTTAAATATTGAATGGAACTGGCTTATAAGAACACCTGAAAGAGAGAGTTAAACTACAACGGTCACATAAAGGGACGCTGTGGGCTGGAGAAAGCAATAATGAAAAGCATAGTTTTTTTGTTTTTTTTTCCGGTGTCATGGCGGCTGCGTGTTGTCGTTTTTTTTATAATTCGGCAATTGCTGATATATTTAGATGATTTACGCGACAGTCTAGTTGTGAAATTATGTGTTGTTATTCCCCGTTTGGTGTATGTTTTACTTCTGAAGTGTGGATGAACTGTGATTACCGATATTTAAGTGGAATATGATTTATTCTTCTTTGTGTCGTGTGTTCGCGGTTCGATAGGCAAGCACATGGTTCGACAAAAATGTTCCCAGCAAACCGGGTATGTTCAACCCATATGTGAAAAGTCTGTGACGGTGGATGGGGCGGATGAATCAGAAATGATCAACGGCCCAGAAAACGAAAACAGCAAAGTGTGTGGTACACACGAGGCATATTCAGAACACGAAAGGCCAATATGGCAGACCACCGTGAAAGAGACTGGAGCCTCATCACGTACTAGTCCAGAGAAAGCCATGGAGAGGAATTCGAACTTATGTCGGAGGAAAGATCTGAAAATAAGTACTTGGAATGTTAGGACTCTATATCAAAAAGGGACATTGGAAAATCTGATTAAAGAAGCAGAACGAATAAATATAGATGTTTTAAGCATATCAGAGACAAGATGGAAAGAATGTGGGTAAATAGAGGACGACAAATATACATTGTATATACTCAGGAAATGCAAAAGAACATCAAAGGGGGTAGGAATACTGATAAAAAGAGAGCTACAAAAATATATAAGTAACCACTGGACATACAGTGATAGGATTATACAACTCAAGTTGAATGCAAAACCATTCGACATAGCAATAATACAGACATATGCACCTACTCAAGACTACACGGATGAACAAATAGAGACATACGATGAAGACCTAAATAAAGTTATGAAGCAAGTGAAATCTTTAGACATCTTGACTGTAATGGGTGACATGAACGCTAAAGTAGGAAAAAGTAGATATAAGACCATTATAGGAAATCATGGTTTAGGAAAAAGAAATGATAGAGGAGAAAGATTAATACAATTATGTGAAGAAAACAGGCTGATAATATGTAACACCTACTTTGAGCAAGAGAAAAGGAAACTATGCACATGGAAAAGCCCTGGAGATAAGAAGAGGAATCAAATAAATTACATAATGATAAAAGAAAGGTTCAGTAACAGCGTAAAGAAAGCCAAAACCTAACCAGGAGCAGATATTAATTCAGATCACAATCCTGTAATGATTAAAATGAAAATCAAACTAAAGAGAAACAAACAAAAGTCAAATTCATTAACAAATCCACTAGATAAAACAGCTTTAAATCAAAAAGATATTAAAGATACCTATACAATACAAGTAAATCGCACATACCAGAAGCTGCTAGAAGAAGGAATTGAACAATACAGAAGAGAAAATCCTGATGAAAAAGTAACAACCAAATGGCAATGCACAAAGAAAGGCATACAAGAAACCTGCGACACCTTACCCAAAAGAGGAAAGAACAAAAAATAAAATGGATAACTAACACCATCTTAGAAAAAATGGAAGAAAGGAGACAAGCGAAGAACATTGCCCAATACATTAAAATAGATAATGAGATACGCAAAATGTGCGAAAAGGCAAAATAAGACTGGCTCAGCCAAAACTATATAGAAATAGAAACCATGGAAAGCAAACAAGACTTAAGAGGAATGCACACAGAAATAAAGAGAATGACTAATAAAAATAAAAAGCCACAGAAGGTGGATGCATTGCAGACAAAAAAAGGAAAAATGCTAACAGACAATAAGGATATTATAGATAGATGGGAGGAATATATATAAGAACTATATCAGGATCAAAGGGACAAGAAACCAGTTATAAAATGTACATTAGGCTATAAAATCTTAAAATCTGAGGTGGAAAAAGCTATAAATACAACGGAAAAGGAAAAAGCATCAGGACCTAACAGCATACAGATATAGATAATACAGGCACTAGAAGATTTGGTTATTTGGTTATGGAAGGCCCCGGTATCACTGCAAACGAATTAAAATCCATAATTGCTCAACCGCCCGTGCCAGTGTAATCATCCGAATCTCATCTCCCAAACAAAGAAAGGTAACTGTAGTCCCCATCATAGCAGTCTCAGCACACGCCAAAAGACATAAGGCGAAACCGCGCAGAAAGTGAACACAGCCAACTTTTCCCTTTCATACGATATCATCAGTCATCGAAAGCAATTGGAATATCGAAACATGATCAAAACGGATGAGACACACATCCCACGGTGTGCACAGAGCACTTAACTCAGTAGCTCCTGCAACAAGCCGGACTTGGAATATGAGGAAACTGCAACAAGGAACACTTCTCATGCATAGCCTTCAATTGTTCCCGCCGCCTATCCACCATATACCGGGAGTTCATGTCCTCTTGAAAATGATGATCGTCATATTTTTAAAAAAATGTAGAGCGCTTGATGATGTTAGGCCATCGTTGTTGACTCCAATTCCGAACGTATAGACACACAGTTAGTCGTCAGATTATCCCTGTCGCACATCAAACAACCGACCGTAAGATTAGCGTACATCCGGTCTAGAGTTAAGGGATATACGATGAACCATTATGATGACGTAGCATACAAAAAAAGTCGTACACACAATTTCGCTCCCTTTCGATTTCTGATTACTCTAGTAAAAGCAGCCTAAGACGAACTAAACACTGTGCAAATTCCGTAAAGAAATAAAATTGCGGCTGACGAAGTAGTTTACATTGATAAGTAACATGGAAATAACTTGCGTCAAGGAATTCCAACAACGGCCATGAACAGCACTAATGTGACGTAAAGCGCAGATCAAGTCTAGACGTTGGAAGGTCTCATTCACAACACAGGATTTGTCAAAAAGGAACTGTTGCCGGTGTACAACATCGCTTTAGCGGCGCAGATGTAATAAGAAGATCATCACTTTTACTTTAACGCAGAAAAGTACAACGGAGAACCGAAATTAATCAGATTCCGAATGCACTTACTGCAGCGATCAAGAGAACGTGACCTAGGTCACACCATCTTTACAACGGAAGTTCTAGAACTAGAAGATTTTGGCATTGAAGTGATTACAGACATATGCAATAACATATAACACACAGGATACATACCAAATGAACTAAAAACATCAACTTTCATTGCGTTGCCTAAAAAGAATGGTGCAGTTGAATGCAGTGACTTTAGAACAATGAGCCATGTTACAAAAATCTTGCTAAAAGTATACAAGGAAGGATTCAGAATAAAATCAATACTGAATTAGATGAGCAGCAATTTGGATTTAGGAAAAATAGCGGGACAAAAGAAGCCATACTCTGCATGAAAACATTAATCGAAAAATACACAGAAGTAAACAAACCAATATATGCTTGCTTCATAGACTAGACCAAAGCTTTTGATAGAGAACACTACAAACAACTTATAGAATGCCTAAAAGAGATACATCTAGATGACATGGACATACGACTAATATGTAATCTATACTGAGAGCAAACAGCAATAATAAAATATAACAAAGAGAACTCTACACCCATTGATATAAAAAGAGGAGTTAGACAGGGATGCATCTTATGACCAAGCTTGTTCAATTTATACACTGAGAAAATTTTTAAAAACATCATAGAGATGCCAGGCCTACAAATTAATGGAAAGATAATCAATAACCTAAGATATGCTGATGATACTGTACTACCAGCAGAAAATCCTAAAGATCTACAACAATTACTTAATGAAATAATCTTGACAAGCAAAAAATATGGACTAGATATGAATATCAAAAAGACTAAAACTATGATCATAAACAAAGAAGCTCTCAAAACCCACAAGTGGATATCAAAATAGAAGGAATAGACCTGGAGACAGTTCAGAACTATAACTACCTTGGACATACTATAACCAGTGATGGAAAATGTACAACTGAAATAAACAAAAGAATAGTAATGGCAAAAAGTAATTTAATGTCATGAAGAACATATTAACATCAAAACAAATAACACCATGGCTAAAACTAAGAATAGCAAAATGTTACATCTTCTCAATATTCCTCTATAGTGCAGAAACATGGACATTAGACAAGAAAACAGAACAGAGAATTGAAGCCTTTGAAATGTGGATATATAGAAGAATAGGTAGAATTGGATGTAAGGAAAAGAAAATAAACGATGAAGTCTTAAAACAAATAAAAATGAAAAGAAAACTACTAAACACAATTCAAACAAGACAAATGCGATTTTTGGGCCATGTTAAAAGACACAACAGCCTACTAAAAGTAATCCTGGAGGTGAAAATACAAGGTAAAAGAGGCAGACCAAGACTAACATGGACGAGTAACATCAAAAGATGGACAAATCAGCCTATGACAACCTGCACCATTAAAGCAAGAGACAGAGCAGAATGGCGCTCCATGGTAGCCAACCTTCGTTGCGGAGAAGGCACTCGATGATGATGATGATGATGATGATGATGATAGTTTCAGAAAGACGATACAGGGACATATAAAATAGAATGTGGTTTCAAGACAGAAGCTAACTTGAACTTGGCAACAGAAGAACTGGCAGATCTGACTAAGGAAAGGAGATTCTCTCGGACGGTCATTTATGAGAGCAACATTATGCAAAGAACACGCAGCCCGATGATGACGACGTAACTGTCAAAAGCAGAATTACGCGTCGCTCATATACGCAATAATAAGCAATTAGTATTTTGAAATGCTATTTTTAGAAAGCATACAAATATTGTTATTAATAATTTTAGTAACAAACTGCCTGTTTATAATTAGTAAGACGTACTATGAGCTAGACTTAGATGATTCATGTTCTGCTATTGTAATATTTTGCTTGTGAATTATTATATATAATATGTATACACTGAAATATGAAATGTCCGCCTTGAAAGAATATATTGTTTTTGCGAGCAAGCAATTACATTTTACTTTAGAAAACAAATACAATAGTAACCGGCATTTTGTAAAGTTACACGCTTGAATAATTGATAAGTGACACTGGTGACGTAAGTAAACACTTTACATTAAATTATTGTCTTCTCTCTCTTATCTCTTTCTCTCTCATTTCGCTCTACCTTTTTGTGTGTGTTTCATAATTGCAGACGTCTCTTTCTCACACCGCATACATCTCTTTCTCACACCACAGGCGTCTCTTTCTCACACCGCATACATCTCTTTCTCACACCACAGGCGTCTCTTTCTCACACCGCATACATCTCTTTCTCACACCACAGGCGTCTCTTTCTCACACCGCATACATCTCTTTCCGACGTTCTCTGTCTTATAAAGAAATCTAAGAAAATACAACAAACTGAATGTATAGCAATCACCATAAATATTTACGTTATTTTTTTTGCTTAGAACCCACAAAAGCAAAGGGCAGCTACAATCCTCTCAGAGTACGATAGAATGTAGCTTTAGAAAAAGTGAAGCGAGACACTTTCTTCTCTTTTCTTTTGCAGCAAGTTCAACAAGGCCGGTAGTCTTGTGGATAATCTACTGCAGCGCCTAGAGAAGTACAGCAACAACTTGGAGAAGATTGTCGACGAAAAAGTTAATGAGTTGAGACAAGAGAAACACAAATCGGAGGAGTTGCTACGACAGATGTTGCCAAGGTAATTTAAAAATACAGACAGCTACTGAGATGTTTTATTTCATCACAAAAAAAATAAGACATGCTGGTAGATCATAATGATGGGTTGGTTTGTTCACAGTTTATGGCATCCAATGTTGATTAACAGACGAATAATAGTCGACATTTAAACTGTGACCAACTATTGTACTTCTTTTTTGTCCTTTTTTTGTAAAAATTGTAACCAGATATGTGTCATTTTAATGAATTCATTGTTGTTTATTTAGCTGTCTCTATGCTAGTCTATATTATTAAAAAGGATAACTGATTCTCAAGTAAGAGGTGCTGGTCACTCTGACGAGCTTGCTTTTCTAAGGGACAACTTTAACTTCGAGCCTATGTTATCTGATAAACTTATTAAGCAAGCCCACAAGCTAGGGAAAATAATCTCGAGCATATTTGTGATGAAGACTGATACACTTTGTACCACATTTGGTGTCGCTTGTGCCAATTAGGGAACGTAGAAGGTGAACAAGAAATCAGAGTAGAAACAATAGCGGTAACGAATCGACTTTATTACCTTAAAATGGCCATTCCATTCTCAAATGGATACACCCCAGTCTTCATCTAGAATACATGAATAAAAATGCACCGTTATTGTGTGTCTTCCTCGGCAAAACATCGATATTCAGTTTCGAGTAATGCCAGTTCTATTTGTTATGAAAGGCGACGTGAACAGCCTAATAAGAATAAAAAGATATCATAGCATCACTCAAAACACATACTGCATGAAAAGGAGAGAAATCAATACATTTATCCTCATGAGTTCCTTTCGTCCTGGTGACGAGATTGATTTTTAAGAAGGAACTAAAAATCAAATAAACCGGCAAAATATCACCTTTCACGTGCGTGATATTGCCATATAGTGAGCGCATTATCTGCTGGGCGCTGTTAATTATTGAAGTATCACACATGCAGTCATCTGTCATTAATAAAGTTCAAAACAGAATCAGGCAGCACTTAGGTGGAGGCCTCCGACAAGTGGATGGCCAGTTAATCTTCCTGGTCTGGGCTAGCTTATGCAGTGTTTCTTAGACAATATGAAAGAGCGAGAAAACATGGATGACAAAGAACGGGTGGGAAGCCAATTTCAGAAAATGAATAGGTCTTGATTTTGTCAGTCCACACGGAGCAGTCGTAAATTAGAAAGAATGGAGGAAGCTGATTCAGTGTTACCTGAGAGTTAATAATCAGAAAGGAAATGTAATACTGGAGTTTTAATGCCGACATAGTAAACGGCAAAATGGGCGAGTTGAACTGGTTACATAACAAGCAATCGTGAACATGATAACAGCTAATAGTGAGGTTACAATCTCACAATCATGTTCATGATTGATTGTTATGTTAGCAGTTCAACTCGCCTATTTATTATTGTTTTAACTAATAGTAAGTTGGTCTATAACACATGTGCATATTTTACTTACACTCATAAACACGTGTGTTCTCAGTGTTAATAGAACCATCAGTGCTTTCTGTGCAGTAGCAGTATTTCCGCATAACATATATTTTACAATAGCTGTATATTACATACCTATATCAATGAATTATGCTAATGTTTATTGCAATGACATGAATTTTGTTATTGTCTGGATGGTATTCTGTCAGGTCTGTGGCTGACCGACTAAAGGCAGGCCTGACAGTTGAACCGGAGCAATACGAATGTGTGACCATCTACTTCAGTGACATAGTCGGTTTCACGGAGATGTGCTCGGAGCTCAAACCGGTACAGATTATCAATCTCCTCAACGACCTTTACTCCTGTTTCGACGGAATCCTAGAAAACTATGACGTGTACAAGGTCTGCTTTTCTTTGTGTAGATCTACATTCTGAGTGGTGCTATAAAAATGTTAATAACTAAATGTGATTTTGAGTCTTGGAGCCATATCTAAAATGTGAATCCCATCAATGATGTTATTAATGTGCAGATAGTAAAACGCAGTACACGTGGTTGGAAAAAATAATAATCCAAAATTACTTATTACTATGAAAATTGAGTTAACAGTCTGCTCAGTACGAGCATAAGTACTAAAATTTACGAGGATTTTGCACTTAAAAAGAATCACGTGTAGAAATAATGTTTGAATTGACACATTTTTGTACAGCAGTTGTTTTGATCTTTCCTCAAACATAGACTTATCGTAACTCACGCATCAATTATTTTGATCTTAACTTCTCGCATCAGTTGGTGGCCTTGATCTAAACTCACTCATCAGTTGGTGGCCTTGATCTTAACTTCTCGCATCAGTTGGTGGCCTTGATCTAAACTCACGCATCAATTATTTTGATCTTAACTTCTCGCATCAGTTGGTGGCCTTGATCTAAACTCACGCATCAATTATTTTGATCTTAACTTCTCGCATCAGTTGGTGGCCTTGATCTTAACTTCTCGCATCAGTTGGTGGCCTTGATCTAAACTCACTCATTAGTTGGGGGCTTCGATCTTAACTCATAAATCAATTGGGGGGTACGATCTTAACTCACTAATCAGTTTGGGGCTTCGATTTCAACTCATAAATCAGTAAGGGGCTTCGATCTTAACTCACCCATCAGTAGGGGGCTTCGATCTTAACTCACCCATCAGTTGGTGCCTCGATCTTAACTCGCATATAAGTTGGGGGCTTCGATTTTAACTCAAACATCATTTGGGAACGAAACTGGAACGAACGCGCAGACAAATTAGCTAAAGAGGGAGGGAGATTACCATAAGAGAACCATCCGCTCAGTTATGATGAAGCCAGATCTATCCTCAAAGGTCAGTTCCATGAAAAATGGAAACGAGAAAAACCAAAGCATAACGAGAGTGACGGATACCACCAACTATCAAGGAGGGATCAAGTCATCATACTTCGCCTACGCACTAGCCACAATAAAATGTGAAATCACATGTTCACCAAATTCAAAATAGGTACAGCCAGCCTATGCCACTGTACACTGGACAATTGAGTTATTGAGTTATTTGCTTCTTCTTCTTTTACCTTTTAGCTCCTGGTGGAGCATAGGTCTTCAACAAACACTTTCCAAGTCGTTCTGTTTTTTGCCATTCTTTTAAGATCATTCCATGTCTTCCCCATCATCTTCATCTCTGCTTCTATCTGTCTTCTCCAAGAATTCCTTGGTCTTCCTCTTTGTCTTTTCTCCTGGGGATTCCAAAAAAGGGCCTGTTGTGTAATACTCTCAGTTGGCTTCCGTAGTGTGTGTCCTATCCATCGCCATCGTCTTCGCTGTATCTCTTTATCCACTGGTATTTGACCGGTACATTTCCATAATTCCACGTTAGTGACTTTGTCCTGCCATTTCCATCCCTTTATTCTGCGCAAGCATCCATTAATGAAAGTCTGTACTTTCGTGATTGTCAATTTTGTCATTCTCCATGTTTCACAGCCATATAATAGGACCGACTTAACATTTGAGTTGAAAATTTTTATTTTTGTATTTAGCCTAATTTCTTTGGATTTCCATATGTTTCCCAGTGCAATGAAAGCTCCTCTTGCTTTTGATATCCTTATTTTGGTATCATTTTCTGTTCCTCCCTCTTTATCTATATTACTGCCCAGATATATATAAGATTGTACGTCTAGTAGAGGTATTTCTCCTAGTTTTATATGGTTATTGCCAACTGCATTAATTCTCATAATATTGGTCTTATCTCTATTAATCTTTAGTCCTAGCTGTTGTGATCTCTCATCTAATATACTCATTTTATCCTGCATCTGTTGATGGCTGTGTGATAGGAGAGCTATGTCATCAGCAAAGTCTAAATCATCAAGTTGTTTGGTCAGTGACCACTGGATCCCATTTCTGTTGTTTTGAGTTATTTTCATAATCCAATCTATGGCCAGTAGAAAGAGAAATGGAGACAGGAGGCATCCTTGCCTTACTCCTGTTCTTATTTCAAATGCTTCTGTAAGCTGTCCTTCATGCACCACACTACATTTTGTTCCTTCATACATTGTTTTTATCAGGTTAATAAACTTTATGGGGATTCCGTAATGACTCAGCAACTTCCAAAGCATTCTTCTGTCTAAACTATCAAATGCCTTTTCGTAATCTATGAATCCAATATATAGTGGGGATTTTAGTTCTAAACTTTGTTCAACTATTATACGTGGGGTAGTTATTTGATCAGCACATGATCTGTTCTTCCTAAAAACCTGCTTGTTCATCTCTCAAGTGTTTCTCTATAGCCTCTTTTAGTCTCTCCAGAATGATTCTGCCTAATATTTTTCCTGGCACTGATAGTAGCATAATTCCCCTATAATTTGTGCACTCCTGTAAACTTCCTTTCTTTGGTAGTTTGATCATATAACCTTCTCTCCAGTCTTTAGGTATTTCTTCCCTCTCCCAAATTTTATCCAATAGATCCTGTAACATCTTGGTAGAGGTGATAATATCTGCTTTGATGGCTTCCGAAGGAATTTCATCTGGTCCTGTGGCTTTACCATCTTTTAATAATTTGATGGCTTTCATTATTTCTTCTTTGCTTGGTTTTCCGCAGTTAACGTGTAACTCTTCTTCTGCTGGTAGTATATCTGGAGGATTATTTGAGCCGGGTCTGTTCAAAAGTTCTTCAAAGTGTTCTTTCCATCTCTCCATTTGTTCCCTTATATTACTAAGCAGATTTCCTTTCTTGTCTTTGATAAAGGCGTTGATCTGTTTGTATTTTCCACCTAATTTCTTTGTGCTGTTGTACAGTTCTTTCATATTCCCTTTATTTGCTGCTTCTTCTGCCTCTTTAGCTAGTTCATCTATATATTTCCTCTTATCCCTTTTAATGCATCTTTTCACTTCTTTGTTCACCTCTGTGTAAGCTTCCTGTGTCTTGGCTTTATTACTTCTTGTTTTGCTTTTATTTATGTCTGCTTTCTTGCTCTTTCTTTCTTTAATTTTATCCAGGGTCTCTGCTGTCATCCATGCCTTATTCTGGCGTTCTCTTTTCCCCAGTGTTTCTTCGCATGTCTCTTTCCATATATTTTTTACCTGTTTCCAATGATCTTCTATATTTATTGTATTTTCTAGTTGTTGGAGGACTTGGTATTTGTTTGATATTGTGACTGCGAATTTATCTTTAATTCCTTGTTCTTTAAGAAACCCTACATTGAAATACTTTCTACCCTTATTCGTTGTATTATACCTTTTTAATTTAATTTTAAGTTTGGCTAACAGAAGATGATGATCAGAAGCTATATCTGCCCCTCTATATACTTTTACATCCTGTAAGGATGACTTAAACTTATTATTAATACATATGTGATCAATTTGATTTTCCGTTCTATGATCTGGTGACACCCATGTAGCTTTGTGTATTCTTTTATGTTGGAATATTGTTCCTCCTAGGCTCATTTGATTAAGGGCGCAGAAATTCACAAATATCTCTCCATTCTCGTTTATATCTCCAAGTCCATGTTTTCCCATAATCTCTTCGAAGCCTCTGTTGTCTGATCCTACCTTAGCATTTAGGTCTCCCATCAAGATTATAATATCATTGGCTCGTCTTGCATCCATCTGCCATTGTAGCTGTTTATAAAAATCATCTTTAACTGAGTCATCTTTATCGTTGGTTGGTGCATAGCATTGTATAATGTGTAATTTTATTTTGTTTTTGGTTGTTCTAAATGTTGCTCTCACCAGTCTTGGTCCCACTGCCTCCCATTCTATTAGTGTCTTCTGTGCATTTTTTGATAGCATTATAGCTACCCCTTCGCTATGTTGTGCTCCTGGTTCCTGGTGTCCTGATGATAAAATCATCTCCCCTGTATTCAATTTTATTCTCTCCACTCCCAGCCATCTTGTTTCACACATTCCCAGAATATCTATCTTATAGTTGGTCATTTCTGCTGCCACTTGTGCCGCTTTTCCCTGTTCGTTAAGGGTACGAACATTCCAGGTGCCAATTCTGGATGATTTCCTGGTAGACAAAGGGTGAGTCGGCAACCCGGACTCCTTATGGCTTTCTCCGGATTGCGTCATACGTCTCTTAGACAGAGAGCCCTTCTCTTTCCTGGTTGACGGATTTACTTTATCTTTCTTTGACTTGTTCATGTTTGTGAAGTTTTTTCGGCTTACTTTTTTTACAGTATGGGATAGCCAGTCCCATGCCTAACCCTCCTTTCTCGCCTCTTACGAACATGCCTGGTAGGGCACAGCGCCGCTATTCTTTACTCCCCTTTCGGGCCCCGGCAGCGCACGAGTTATTTGCGGGTCATCATTATTGCACTCCGAACATGTCCATAGGTGTTCAGATCTCCTCCTCAGCAATTCCCTCAGTGTCCAGCGACTGATGACTCCAGTTCTATGTTGGTTGATAAGTCTTCTTACACGGCCACTAAGTTTCTCATTTCTGGCTGTGTCCATCTTAGCTCCCATTTCCATCATCCGAAGAAGTGACGTGGATCTGTGTTTGTCGAAGTCCTATGCTCTTTCCACATCTCGGAGGGCATTGATGATGTCCGCCCGATCCATTGGTTGCCCGTCCTCAACGACAGCGCAGCTAGCCAACCTGTCCGCCCTTTCATTTCCCCGTACTCCCGCATGTCCAGGGACATAGGCAAAGGTGACCTTACGTATTTTGGATTTCTGCAACGACTCTACCCATTGCATGCGTACAGAGCCCGCCTCCACTTTTTTAATCATGCTCATCCAATCACTCAGTATAAATGCGTGGGTGTCAACTTGTGACTCTAACCATTTGAATGCCTTGGTCACTACCATCGTCTCCATTGGCCGACTACAAAACATGTTCTACAGGATTGCCTCCAGTACACAGACCTGAGAAGAGCATTGTGGTCCACGCCCGCCTCCCTGGAAGAGAAACTATATGAGGCAATCGATTCGCTTAAACAGACAGCTGCCTTCATGAGAGAGTCTGGAATCATATTCTGATTGAGTCTTGATCGCAGAGAGAGAGAGAGAGAGAGAGAGAGAGAGAGAGAGAGAGAAAGAGAGAGAGAGAGAGAGATTTGGTAACATTGATCTTAACTCAAACATCAGTTAGGAGCCTTGATCTTAACTAGCGCATCAGTTGAAGACCTTGATCAAAGCTGAAACAATATACAATTTTCTTTTAAGATAAGAAATAGAGCAACGTTTTGTTTTTGGTTAGAGTTTTAAAAGATAAACCCAATGTAGTTAGTTCAAAATTCAAATAGTGGCACATTAGATTCATCATCATGTTCCATACCGATATGAGAAGAAAACAGAAGTAATGGTCTTAGACGTAAGACATAGGCGAACATTTCCTTCCACAATTCTCTGTCCTCAGTACAACGTATCAATTATGTTGTTGACTGTTGAATTTCCTCGTTTGTCGTTTTTTCTTTTGCCCAGGAACTCATAACATTCTTCTGAGAAATACCATCTCTGTAGCCTATCTTTTAATTTGTTTGTCCGTAATTCACTTCCATAGGTCAGAATTGGCACTATAGAGCTCCAATGAAATCTTTTTCTCATTTTTATTGACACAACTTTTTAAAATAAACTTTTTTTTTGTTTTTGAAATGCTACTTTAGCCTTCGCTATTTTGCTTTTTTTTATTACCGTGGTGTATCTTCCGCATTATGTTATTACCGTGGTGCATCTTCTGCATTATGTTATTACCGTGGTGCATCTTCTGCATTATGTTATTACCGTGGTGTATCTTCCGCATTATGTTATTACCGTGGTGCATCTTCTGCATTATGTTATTACCGTGTGGCATCTTCCGCATTATGTTATTATCGTGGTGCATCTTCCGCATTCTGTTATTTCCGTGGTACATCTTCCGCATTATGTTATTACCGTGGTGCATCTTCCGCATTATGTTACTACCGTGGTGCATCTTCCACATTATGTTATTACCGCGGTGCATCTTCCGCATGCCATACGCAACTAATCAGAATCCGAGAGGATAAACTATATATGAAATTTGTGTAAAAATTGCCACACAAGGAAACATTTTGACACCTAGTTCAACCTTACTAATTTGTTCCCAAACACTCTACCATAATTCTTACGAGTGATATTTATCTCATTAACTAGACTTGCCCCTGAAGTTGTTTATTAATTTCTGGACATGTTGAAGGGTCAAAGTCATGTGACCATTCCCACTCTTTCTTGTAACAACTGAGAAAATTCCACTGCCCCAAAACTTATTACTCATCTTTCTTAATTTTAATTGTTATAATTCTGTTACAGCTGCCTCCACCCCCACACCATTTCCAATAGCAACTAGGAAATTTCTTTTGCTTATGTTATTCTGTCACTAACTACTATCATTATCATCATGTGCCATACCGGTTGGCGTAGGCGATCATGTCCTTCCACAAACTTCTATCTACCGTGCATCGTATCAGTTCTGTTGTTGACTTTTTCATGCCATGACACCAAGCTATCCAGTATTTTCTCTATTTGTCGCCTGCGATCTCTCTTTCCCTGTATTTTGCCAGTTGTAACCAAGTATTCCAACTTTCCTCTTCTCATAATGTGCTCGAAAAATGTTGATTGTTTCTTTCTGATAATTCTTAGGAGCTCCCTTTTTGTGTTGGCATCTTTGAGAATTTCCTTCATTAGTCTTTTTAACTGTCCAGGGAACTTTCACCATTCTTCTCAGAAACCCGATCTCTGTGGCCTCTAATCGTCTTTTCATTTGTTTGTTTACGGTCCACGATTCGCTTCCATAGGTTAGAATATCTCTATATGGAGCTCCGATAAGAACTCTTTCTCACTTCAATTGACATTGATTTGTTGCATAAGATGTTTTTCACTTTCGGAAATGCTATTTTTGGCCTGAGCTATTATGCTTTTTATTTCTGTGGTGCATCTTCCATTTGATGTTATTATTGTGCCCACATATTTGAAGCGTTGCACTTGTTTCAGATTTGCCCTGTTTATGTTTATGCTGCATGCTGTTGATGATTGTTTCTTCGATATGACCATTACTTCTGTTTTTTTACTATTCAAACTGAGACCATTCTTGTTGCTTTCTTTTACTATTATGTCTATCATTTAGAAAGATTTATGTTATCACTAACTACTGGCGACTGTTATACTTATCTATCTATCTATTGTCCTTTCGAGCCGAAGACGGCACATAGGGCAGAACCACAAACTCAAAAATAGAAACCTTGCGTGCCAAAATGGCACATATTGCAAAGATCACTGCTTCCAAAATCTATGGTTCTGTTTCCATAACAATACTTTTTACAATGACAGCATGTTAAGCCATCGATCAAACTCCTTAGTCGCCTATTACGACATGCTTGGAAGGACACAGTGTCACTGTTATACTTATGCTGCTTTTATAATATGTTGAGAAATTGGTACATACTAAGCTATCTGACCCATGCTATATCTTTATCTCTGTCCATATACTGTTACATTGTGTTATGACTTGTTCCCAGCTCACATCATTCACCTATCCCTTGGATTGTTACTTTATCGGGACCTGGAGCTTTACTTCTTTTCATGTTTTGATTTGCCTCCTCCACTTCCCTCTGCATTATTGGTGGTACTGTGTATTTATTTGAATTATTTAGCTCTGGTCTTTCATCTTCATAGAGTTGTCCATCTTTCCATTATATTATCTTCTCCCATTATTATAATCCTTACTTTGATTTCACAGATCCTGAAATTTTAACTTCTTTTCTTTCTGTTAATTCATTAAACTGATTGTACATATATTTTGTCTCTTTCTTTTGATGTTTTTTTTTCAAATTCTTCACATTTCTGTTTTAACCACCCTTCCTTTACTTCTCTGCATTTGTTTTGGACCTCTTTGTACAATATTTTATAGCTTCGTTTTTCTTTCTTATGTTTTCGTCTTTGTCCATTAATTCTGGTTTTTCTTCTGTCATCCTTTTCTTCTTGTTGATTCTTTTAGTCACTGGTATAATTTCTTTTAATTTTTGTTGAATCGATTTTTTTTCAGCATGCCCCATTGCTCCTCAATAGTCTGTATTTTCTCATATTTTCTACATAACTTTATATATATATATATATTGTACTGTCATGCTGTACTTATCATGATCTGTCTATTTACTCTAAGCATATCTAGTTGTAATTTCATATTTGTTGGGGATTTCATAGTCCTCCACAGTTTTATTTTAATTTTTCCAGCTACTGAGCTACTGTTACATGGTCACTATTGCAATCCTTTTCCCGGTCTTGTTTTAACCGATGTTAGCCCATTCCTGCGTCTTCTCTGTACCAGTATAAAATCAATTTGATTGTTTATTTTTTTTCCACAGTAAGCTTTGTCATTCATGTCCGTCTAAGGTGTTACCTATAATATTTTCATGTGTCTTTGCTCAATCTATCCCTTCTGTTTTTTGTATCTCCTAGGTCATTTCACATATTGCACTTTAGATGTTCACACTTTTGCGTTGAAATCCCCTAGTATAATAGTTATTTCTTCAGATTTACACTGTCCCATTGTCACCTCCAAAAAGTTGTAAATGGTGTCAATATCTTCTTTGCTGTTACTTATTGGTGCATATATGTGTATACATATATCATCATCATCATCATCATCATCATCATCATCATCGAGTGCCTTCTCCGCAACGAAGGTTGGCTACCATGGATAGCCATTCTACTCTGTTTCTTGCTTTGATGATGCAGGCTGTCATAGATTGAATTGTCCATCTTTTTATATTACTCGTCCATATTAGTTTTGGTCTGCCTATGCCTCTTTTACCTTGTATTTTTCCTTCCAATATTACTTTTAGTAAGCTGTTGTGTCTTTTAACATGCCCCAAAAATTTCATTTGTCTTGTCTTAATTGCATTTAGTAGTTCTCTTTTTATTTTCAGTTGTTTTAAAACTTCATCGTTTGTTATCTTTTCTTTCCATCCAATTCTACCTATTCTTCTATAAATCCACATTTCAAAGGCTTTAATTTTCTGTTCTGTTTTCTTGTCTAATGTCCATGTTTCTGCATCATACAGGAATATTGAGAAGATGTAACATTTTGCCATTCTTAGTTTCAGCCCTGCTGATATTTGTTTTGTTGTTAGTATATTTTTCATGGCATTAAAATTACTTTTTGCCATACCTATTCTTTTGTTTATTTCAATTTTGCATTTTCCATTATTGGTTATAGTATGTCCCAGGTAGTTGTGGCTCTGGACTGTCTCCAGCTGTATTCCCTCAACTGTGATATTTAATTGTAGGTCTTGAGAATTTTCTTTGTTTATGATCATAGTTTTAGGTTTTTTGATATTCATTTCTAGTCCATATTTTTTGCTTGTTATGTTTATCACATTAAGCAATTGTTGTAGGTCGTTAGGATTTTCTGCTAGTAGAACAGTATCATCAGCATATCTTAGGTTATTGATTATCTTTCCATTAATATTTAAGCCTGGTATCTCTGAGATGTTTTTAAAGATTTGCTCAGTGTATAGATTGAAGCTTGATGATAGGATGCATCCTTGTCTTACTCCTCTTTTTATGTCCATGGGTGTAGAGTTCTTCTCTTCTTATTGCTGTTTGCTCCCAGTACAAATTACATATTAGTCGTATGTCTGTGTCGTCTAGATTTATATCCTTTAGGCAGTCCATGAGTTTTTTATGGTGTATTCTATCGAAAGCTTTGGTGTAGTCTATAAAGCAGGCATATATTGGTTTGTTTACTTCTGTGTATTTTTCAATCAATGTTCCCATGCTGAATATGGCCTCTTTTGTGCCACTGTTTTTCCTGAATCCAAATTGTTGCTCATCTAATTCAGTATTGATTTTCCTCACTGAATCCTTCCCTGTATAAATTTTAGTAAAATTTTTTGTTACCTGGCTCATTAGGCTTATTGTTCTGAAATCACTGCATTCAACTGCACCATTCTTTTTAGGCTATGCAATGAAAGTTGATGTTTTTAGATCGTTTGGTATGTATCCTGTATGGTATGTGTCATTGCATATGTCTGTGATCACTTCGACGCCAAACTCTTCTAGTGCCTGTATCATCTCTATTTGTATATTGTCAGGTCCTGCTGCCTTTCCCTTTTGCATTGTTTTTATAGCTTTTTCTACTTCAGATTTCAGGATTTTATATTTGTATGTACATTTTATGTCTGGCTTTTTGTCCCTTTCGTCCTGAAATAATTTTGTTATATATTCTTGCCATCTATCTATTATATCTTTGTTGTCTGTTAGCATTCTTCCCTCTTTATATATATATTATATATATATATATATATATATATATATATATATATATCATCATCATCATGTACCGTACCGGTTGGCTTTGGCGATCATGCACTTCCACAATCTTCTATCCACAGTGCATCGTATGAGTTCTGTTGTTGACTGTTTTCAATGCCATGACATCAAGCTATCCAGTATTTTCACTCTTTGTCGTCCGCGATCTCTCTTTCCTTTTATTTGGCAGTTGTAACCAAGTATTCCAACTTTCCTCTTCTCATGATGCGCCCAAAAAATGTTGATTGCTTCTTTAGGATGTTTTTTTAAGAGCTCCCTTCTTGTTTTGGCCTCTTTGAGAACTTTCTCATTGGTCTTTTTAGCTGTCCAGGGAACTTTCAACATTCTTCTGAGAAATCCCATCTCTGTGGCCTCTAATCGTCTTTTCATTAGTTTGTCTATTGTCCATGATTCGCTTCCATAGGTCAGGATTGGTTCTATATAGCATCGATGAACTGTCTTTCTCATTTAATTTATATTATTATATTATATTATATATATATATATATATATATATATATATAACCTAAGACAAACTGATGATACTGATATTACCAGCAGAAAATCCTGAAGAACTATAATAATTACTTATTGAAAGCAAAAAATGACATCATACATGACAAGCAAAAAATAAGGATTAGATAAAAAGAGAACTACGAAACACAATTCAAGCAAAACAAATGCGCAGCTTACTTAAAGTAATCTTGGATGGGATAATATAAGGTAAAAGAATCAGAGGCAGACCAAGACTAACATGAACGGGTAAAATTAAAAGATGGACAATCTTGTGTGGGATTGCTTATTGGGGAATAATAGTCTGTGCGAAGCTCAATTCTGCTATTCCGACGTACTTACCGTACTAAAAATTTCCCCTCCGCCCACTTCCTCATCTTCTTATGTGAATGAATTTTCTCGTTACTGCTCGTGTGATTCGGATTATACCCTGTCTTCGGGTGTTTCAGCGACTCACGCCCTGTACTTATACGTCACTTCACGTGAGGCCAAGCAATTTTCCTCTCCCCTGGACCGTCGTTCTAATTTAACCCCTGGATTATGAGGCCCATCCGATCTTCGCCGTCTAGAGGTGATTGTGATTAACACTGCTGATAATGAAGATGGGGTGGTAAGTTAATGTAAAGACATAAACATGCGTAATACAGCGTAAAACAATTTAGTTATTGAGGTATTTTCGGGAATTATCATTGCACTCCGAAAATGTCAATAAGTGTTCATATCCCCTCTTGCAAGTCTCGCATGTCCAGCAACTGACGACTCCAGTTCTGTGTTGGTTGGTAAGTCTTATACGCCCACTAAGTATTTCGTTTCAATGATGTCCGCCCGATGCATTGGTTGACAGTCTTCAACGGCAGCACAACTAGCCAAACTGTCCGTTCTTTCATTTCCCCGTACTCCCGCATGTTCAGGGACTTAGACAAAGGTGACCTTACGTATTTTTTATTTCTGCAATGACTCTACCCATTACATACGTACATAGCCCGCCTCCAATTTTTATCATGCTCATCTAATCACTCAGTATGCATGCGATGGTGTAGTCTTATGACTCTAACCATAGGAATGCCCTGATCACTTCCATCACCTCCCATCGTCATGCTACTCGTGGTCATAACGTATGCACCACTGTCTTCCTTAACTATTCTGCCTGATATCGAGCGTGCTGCAAATACTCATGCACTCCTTTTGTGTCGTATTACAGTTCCGTCTGTATAGATGACTGCATCTTTCTCATCGGTGTTATCGCAGATGAGACCGTTGACCTCTGCGTTGACCATGACTGAGTTCTGTTTCCTACATTTCCTGTCGAGTGTGACAATACACGAAAATGTCCCCCTGAATGACGTAGGCATCTGTATCCACTCCTCGCCAGCGTTGGTATTGATAAGCTAACAGACATGTTTGATGACATCTTATGCTCGGCCCAACCATGATTTTCCTCTTTTTAGCCGGACACCTTTCCCTGTGTTGAGCTCGTGGTTTAATTTACGCTCTTTATCTACACTTATCTTCAGGTATGCTCGTGCCCTCCAGATCTCGATCCTGTCAATCATGGTTGGGAAGTCAAGAAGATACCTCATTGCTACACGGGGAGTGTCCATCTTACACCCCAAGATAATGTTCATTGCCTCATTCTGTATTTTCTCCAACCTGTCAATTTGAGTCGTACTGACAGTAAGATCTGCCAGGCATATTCGATTGGTGCGAGGACTAATCACTGGAATAGAAGGGTAAGTAACCTCTGCTCGATTTTGGCAGCTGCCGTGACCCTCAAGGCGACTAATCCTTTGCGGGATTTTGTTATCACATGGTCGACGTGGTCCAGTAAACACAGGCATGCGATCAAACTTAACACCGAGGTATGTCACCTATCCCTGGTCACCTCATCAGCTCCCATTCATACCACCGGTGTTTCCGTGTTAACAATATGATTGTTTAGAGAGAACCATGCAACTGATACTTTCTTATGATTAACTAAGGCACCTGATACTCTACACCAGGAAGAGATACGATCGAATTCGTTTTGCATTGTGGAGACAAATGTCACTTCCCTGTCGGTATACCAGAATGTCATCAGCAAAAGTCACAGTTCTTACCCTCCCATTCAGCTGTTGTTCCACGATCGTTATTGTGTACACGTTAAATAGAAATGGTGATAATGGTGAGCCTTGTGGCAGCCCTGAACAAATGGATGTTGGCTTCGATTGTATAAAATATAAGTTGATGGGGGGGGGGGGAGACTTATAACTCTCCCTTGCATGCACCGCCCCATAAGGCGAATAACTGTAACAAACGTGACAGGACGGACGCCACACAACTGTAGAACTTTGTGTTACACACTTTACGGTTGAGATACACCACAAGGCTATTTTCTGCTTCTCTGCCGATGGTTGAAAATGTTCTGAAAGTACTTCGCTCGATTCCTTATGCCTCCGTAGCTGTGTGGTTCTGCTTGCCCGTCTCACTGTCCCGTCGAATCCAGCCGCCTGATGTACTCACTGTCAGCCCTGACAGACTTTGCTTGACCGGACTCTGGACTTGCTTAATGACTACTGCTTTCTACCGGATTGAATCGGCAGCCCGTGAATTACCAGGAACTTACTCCGGTGTATTTCGCGCTGATTTTCTGATGTAACATCCCCACAGAAATCTGAGGACTCAGCTTTCTCTGCGACTTGAATGTTCGTTCTTCACCACGTCGTTTACCAACCACAAACACTGATAAAAATGTACTGTTCAAAATGTCCACTCGTAAAATATGACTTGAGTTTATTATCAGATAATTTGTCAAGTAACACAACAGTTAAAAGCCAGCCACTTACTTTGCGCTCGGCTGCTCACACACGCAATGTACTGCAGGCACTGTTCATTACAATCGTGCCTCCCTCGCTCTCGCACTCTAATTGTCCACACTGAAAAATCCTCTTAATATGTAACTGAAATCTAATCTCTAGTCTAAACACAAGAATTGCCTCGACTTTAATTACGAGACTTACTTCTGCACTATTATCACTCTAGCTACTCTTGGACTAACTCTTAGCCCTTTTGCTTCCATAAGCAATTGGCCTATCGCCAAATCTAGTTAGAGTTTCTATAGCATTGGCCGCCCTGGCCGTCCCTTGTGTGAATCTCCTACAGTCTCCCGGATTATCTCTATGTCAAATAGCTTTGGTAAAAACTCAAACTGAATTCATTGTTGAACTCTTTGCTCGAACGTAACTAACATGAACATTTAACATTAATTTATGGCTGCCGCCTCCCGGTGACACTGCTCTCAGGCCGTCCGCATGAGTAGAAAGTTTCCTATCTAACCTTCTACTTTGACTATATCTTTCCCCTCCAGTCAATCACAAATCCTTTTACATTTTCTTCCCCTTTCTAACTGAACTCTCTAACTATTCACGGGAAACTCGTTATTCTGTCTGAGTTAATTTTCTCACTTTCTCCCCGTGAATTTGCCCACTCACTCACCTCATTGTTTTACCATGTTCACCACTGTTACACGACGACCAACTTCCACATCTGAGCATCACCTCCCCACTGTTACACGACGACCAACTTCCACATCTGAGCATCACCTCCCCTGTTACACGACGACCAATTTCCACATCTGAGCATCACCTCTACTGTTACACGACGACCAACCTCCACATCTGAGCATCACCTCCACTGTTACACGACGACCAACCTCCACATCTGAGCATCACCTCCCCACTGTTACACGACGACCAACTTCCACATCTGAGCATCACCTCCCCACTGTTACACGATGACCAACCTCCACATCTGAGCATCACCTCCCCACTGTTACACGACGACCAACTTCCACATCTGAGCATCACCTCCCCACTGTTACACGACGACCAACTTCCACATCTGAGCATCACCTCCACTGTTACACGACGACCAACCTCCACATCTGAGCATCACCTCCACTGTTACACGACGACCAACCTCCACATCTGAGCATCACCTCCCCACTGTTACACGACGACCAACTTCCACATCTGAGCATCACCTCCCCACTGTTACACGATGACCAACCTCCACATCTGAGCATCACCTCCCCACTGTTACACGACGACCAACCTCCACATCTGAGCATCACCTCCCCACTGTTACACGACGACCAACCTCCACATCTGAGCATCACCTCCCCACTGTTACACGACGACCAACCTCCACATCTGAGCATCACCTCCCCACTGTTACACGACGACCAACCTCCACATCTGAGCATCACCTCCCCACTGTTACACGACGACCAACCTCCACATCTGAGCATCACCTCCCCACTGTTACACGACGACCAACCTCCACATCTGAGCATCACTTCCACTGTTACACGACGACCAACCTCCACATCTGAGCATCACCTCCACTGTTACACGACGACCAACCTCCACATCTGAGTATCACCTCCACTGTTACACGACGACCAACTTCCACATCTGAGCATCACCTCCCCACTGTTACACGACGACCAACTTCCACATCTGAGCATCACCTTCCTCTGAAACAATGCTGCAGTGATCCATCTAATGAGGAAGGGCTGCACCGCCAGTAGAAGAGCATGTGCATGAGGTATTAAAATGGTACTCGGTTTTATACGTCTTCCAAATTGATACCAGGAAGTCCGAGTTGTGTCCTCTCGTCTGTGGAAGCTTTCGAAGACGTCATAGGCGTATACTGCCGCATTGAACCATGTCTCTTTGTTATATCTATAACCTCCGAATGTGGGTGGGAATGCCCGTATCTGTTGAAGGTTCAGGTGAGAACACTGGCAACTATTTTCTCCAGTAGCTTACCCGCAGTGTTCTGCATCGCGATGATTCTGTAGGCACTGATCTGAGAATGGTCCTTGTTTGGCTTCGGTAGCGATAGTAAGTAGCTGTGAAGCCACTCCTCCTTAATCTGGCCACTCTGAATGGTTATGGTTATGGAAGGCCCCAGTATCACTGCAAACGAATTAAAATCCATAATTGCTCAACCGCCCGTACCAGTGGAACCATCCGAATTACTAACTAATCTTCCAAACAAAGAAAGGTAGCTGTAGTCCCTATCATAGCAGTCCCAGCAAACGCCAAACGACATAAGGCGAAACTGCACAAAAAGTAAACACAGCCAACTGTTCATCATTCATCATTCATCGTAAACAATTGGAATGTCGAAATACGATCAAAACAAATGAAACGTACAGCTTATGGTGTGCACAGAGCACTGAACTCCGCACAGAGCCGCTCCTGCAACAAGCCGGACTTGGAATATGAGGACACTGCAACAAGGAACACTTTTCAGACATAGCCTTTAATGGTTCCTGCCGCCTATCCACCATATTGACCGGGAGTACACGTCCTCTTGAAAATGATGATCGTCATTTTTTAAATAAAAATGTATAGCGCTTGATGATGCTAGGACATCACCCCGATTACAAATCCGAAAATACGAAATACAGTTAGTCATCGGTCTATTCCCGTCGCACATCAAACAACAGACTGTAAGTTCTTCCTGCAATGTTAATTTTTAAAAAAATTATAAATCCCTCCTGACTAACATGAACACCACGGTGCTGCAATGTCATATACGAAACTTCATTCCGTCTTTCACTATTAGCGTACGGCCGTTTTAGGGAACAACAATCAGCCATTGTTATGACGTAGCACACACAACAAATGGCTGCGCCCATAAAATCACAATTACTCTAATGAATGCAGCTAACAACGCACGAAAAGATGATGCACAATCTCTAAAGTGAAAACTGCGATTGACTTGGCAGAGCAATTCATATTAATGAGTTGTAACATGTAAATACTTGGCGTCAAACAATTCAAACGATGCAACAGCTCTCAATGTGTTGACGTAAACCGTATATCAACTCTAGACAGGGGAAGGTCGCATTCACAAACTTGGACTTGACAAAGAGGAGCATTAAGGTGTGTACGACTCTGCATCATCGGCAAAATTTGTTAAGTTGATCATCAGATTGACTTTAACGCAGAAATTTGCATTGAAGAGCCAAAATAAATCAATCCACAAATGCAATTTCTGCAGCGGTCCAGAGAACATGAAACTCGGTCCAGCATCTTGGAAACGGAAGTCCTGACCGCTCTGAATGCTGGCATTAAACTTTTTGGCCAGTTTTTTTCATGTCATTGTCAGCTAAATTGCCAATGTCGTCGTACCAAACACCATCTGGACAAAGAGCAGTGTTGTGTGACCTTTTAAGTATTGTGAGTATGGAATCGGTTGTGCGAATGGTATCGGTTGTGATTGTGAGATCTTCTCCCAGAAGACATCCTCACACAATTCTGAGAGTGGCCCCCGTATCCTCATTCTTACAGCCTCATTTTTTTTATCAGTCTGCCCAATGTAGTGAGCTCTGGAAGTCTGATATGCATCTGTGTCGTGTTGTGCCATTCATGCTGTGATGAAGGCGCCAGACTTTGGCTTGCGATTTTTCAGAGCAAATGTTTTTTTTTTTTTTTGCAGAAATTATTCCACTTGGCATTCTTAGCTACTTAGCCCATAGTTTTAAGTGCATAATATTTTAGTCGACCTCTTCAAGACGCTTGATACGCTTCAAGAGCTCATGTTGCGTTCTTCCATTCTTTCTGGCTACCTTTCTCAATAAGGATGGCGGGGGGACTGGTTGGTCTCGAGGTAAGAGGTCGGCCTCGAGACAGAGAGGTTGTGGGTTCTAATCCCGGCTACACCAGTTGCGATTTTTATTTATGATTTCACTCTGCGGCAACCACTCCTGGTCTCAGCAGCGAGGCCCGGTTTGAAACGTCAATTACTCATCGACGGAAAAAAATGTGAGCACCTCCGAAGTCGGAATTATCTGCCTGTGCGGCGAGGGACCATGTGCACACGGTTGCTAGGGAAAAATGGATTAACACGCAGAATTCAGCTCCTAGTCTTTAGGGACTTCGTCAGAGGTAAAAAGCTGCCTAATGAAAAAAAAAAAAAAATTAGGATAACACATGGATAGTAATCACTTTCGTGAAATCCCAGTCCACCTGCAAACCGGTGTGAAGGTGGAAGCCATCAATGCCAGGTCTATGACACTATCAAGAGTCCCATGTTCGAGTGGCCATTCTGGTTTCCCTTCCATCATTCAAACACACTAAATCGGCCTACACCAATGCATTCTCTAGGTCTTCTCCCTACTTGTTTGTTATGAAGTTACCCCACCATGCCTCTAGCAAAGTCTCCGCAGAAAATGACGTTCTCCTCGAGCGCGAAGAGATTCTGCCATTGTTGTATGTCCACCTTCCCATTACAGGCGTACACATTTACAACCAGGAAAGGAACTAAGGTCTGCACATGCGTCTCTTCACTGTCGCAAGCAGACATCTCAACCTTAACTGCCACCATGTTGTTTCGCACAAGGATGAACTGTCCAAGTGTCGTCTATTGTATAAACAGTGAAATCCAGGGGTACTAGCTGTCCTATCTGCAAGAACTATTTCTTGCAAAATCATGATATCGGCGCCAAACAGTGGCATATTAAGAATGGGCCGTCGTTGATTAATGGAATCACAGTTCCAATTTGTAACGCGCACATACTTTACGCCTAGCCTCTCGCACTTCGACAGTTTACACATTCCAGCACGTTTTCCTTTTCTTGTTTTTCTTCTTCGATGTTGTCGTTTAGACTTCAACTGAATATTTCTTGTCGTCATTGTTGATTTTGTCGCTGAAACTCTATGCCGTGGATAGTCTAGAATCACGTGCACTTACTCAGTCGCACGGTCCAGAACCCGTTTCCACGCTATAGACTGGCCAACCCCAGTCAATCAGCTTTTCGGCACGTGGATACATCGTGAGCTATAGTTATCACTCGACTTTCATCTTTCATGCGCATATATATATATTTAGACAGAAGCCAGTAGACTTAGAAAAAGAACCAAGTAAGTGAGTGATTAAATACTACATGTAGAAAAGATATAAATCTAGACGACACAGACATAAGGACTAATATGTAATTTGTACTGGGAGCAAACAGCAATAATAAAATATAACAAGAAGAACTCTACACCCATGGGCATAAAAAGAGGAGTAAGACAAGGATTGCAGTTTCCGGTTGTTTCCAAAATGGTGGAATTATTTTTCTCCGGCTTGGTATAGAACCGTTGATCAGAGGTTTAACAAGCCGCTATCGTAAAAACGATGTTGTTAATGAAACGTAGACCTGATACAGAATGTGTAAATTAGCAGTAGATAGTAGTGATAGTTTTTTCGGCCCTAAAACAACAACAAAAATAGGATTCTGGAATGTGCGAACAATGGCCGCTCCGACGAAACATGCACAGGTCGCGAGCGAGATGGACAGATACGATCTAGATATTTTAGGATTAAGCGAAATGCGCTGGCCTGGAACAGGTAGGAGATCTATTGATAATAAAATAGTAGTTTTTTTCTGGAAGGGAAGATGGAAAACACCGTGAAGGAGTAGGCATAATGATGACAGACAAAGCTGCAAGAAGTTTATTAGAATGGGAACCGGTAAACAGCCGTCTGATACGAACACGATACAAAACAAAACATGGAAGACTTTCAATTATTCAATGTTATGCGCCTACTAACGAAGCTGATGATGAAGTTAAGGATGATTTTTATAACCAACTGCAACAACTTATAAACAAAATACCAAAACACGATCTTTTAATTGTAATGGGAGACTTCAACGCCAAAGTAGGGCAAGATAACGCAGGAGTGGAACATGTGATGGGGAGAGAAGGCTGTAATACAACAAGTCAGAATGGAGAAAGATTAATAGAATTATGTTTAATAGAAAATTTAGTTATAGGTGGGACATTATTTCCACACAAAAATATTCACAAAACAACATGGATATCTCCTGATGATAGAACATCAAATCAAATTGACCACCTATGTATTAAACAACAATTCAGATCGTCATTAATAGATGTAAGAGCATACAGAGGTGCTGATGTTAATAGTGACCACAACCTGTGCATTGGGAAAATAAGATTAAAATTTAGAAACCAACAGAAGAGGTCAATTACACATAAAATTGATAGTCATAAACTGAAAGATGAAGCCATAAAGGAAAAGTTTAACATAGAGCTAAGTAATTGTTATTCAGCACTTGGTGAAATAGACTTAGATATCAATGAAATGTGGGACTCACAGAGCAAAATACTAATGACAGCAGCAGAAGCAAGTGCTGGACTGAAGAAAATGGAAAAACGAGCTTGGATCTCAGACACCACGTGGAAATACATCAAAGAAAGAAGAGAAGCGAAGAGAGCCATGACTAATGTAAAGACAGATCTTGGAAAGGTTCTGGCAAAAGCAACATACAAAGAATTAGATAACAAAGTGAAAAGTTCGGCAAGAAGAGATACAAGGGCTTATATAGACAACTTGGCAGAGAAAGCAGAGACAGCTGCAATTACAGGAGACAGCAGAACTCTCTATACTGTACAAAAGATGCTGACAAACACCTATACATCCAGTGGAACACCAATTCTAGACAAATCTGGATTAATGCTAACAACAAGCGCAGACATAAAAGCCCGTTGGGCGGAACACTTCAAAGAAATTCTTAACCGTCCACTACCTCACAGTTTAATAGATTTTGAAGCTGAAACACCAGCAGCAGAATTAGATGTAAATTTAGATGACTTCACCTTGAGTGAAATAGAAACCACCTTAAAGCTAATGACCAATAACAAGGCTGCTGGAGAGGATAAGTTAACAGCTGAGATCCTCAAGGCAATTGATAGCCATAATTTAATACATCTCCAAAAAATGTTCAACATTATTTGGAAAACAGAGAAGACGCCTCATAAATGGAAAAAAGGAATCATTGTTAAGATCCCAAAAAAGGGCAATCTTAGAGATTGTAACAACTGGAGAGGCGTGATACTTTTGTCAGTTGCCTCAAAGTTATTCTGTAAAATCATCCTAAATAGAATAAAGGATTCAATAGATACAGTAATGCGTGAAGAACAGGCTGGGTTTAGAAAAGGGAGAAGCTGTCTTGACCACATTTTCACTCTACGACTTATATTGGAGGAACACATTGAAAAGCAAAAACCTTTTGTACTTAACTTCATCGACTTCAAAAAAGCATTTGATAGTATTCATAGAGATTCTTTGTGGAAAATTCTTAAGCAATATGGCTTACCATCAAAAATCATAAATATTATCAAAGACATGTATGATGGTTACACATGTGCAGTTCGAACAGAGGAAGGACTGAGCGAATGTTTCCCAATAGAAACTGGGGTTAAACAAGGATGTATTTTATCGCCCTTGTTATTTGGAATTGTTATGGACTTCATAATGAAGAAATGCTGCACTGGTAATAAAGGCATCGAATGGATACAAGGAGACCATTTGGAGGACCTCGACTTTGCTGATGACATAGTTCTCATCAGCAGTCAGATAAAAACGATGCAGGAAAACACAAATGAACTATCATCAATAGCCAGCAAAATTGGGCTTGAGGTCAATCATGAAAAGACTAAAGTCATGAAAAGTTTAATTCCAACAAGTGACAAAATATACATGGAAAACAAACCAGTAGAAGAGATCGATCACTTTATCTATCTTGGAAGTCACATTGATCAAGAAGGGGATACGAGCAAAGAAATTAGAATCAGACTGGCTAAAGCAGCAATGTCTTTCAGAAGCCTTGAAAAGTTGTGGAAATCAAAACTCATCAGCACAAACACAAAACTAAGGCTATTCAAATCAAATGTACTATCAACCCTTACGTATGCGTGTGAAAGCTGGAAAACAACAAGAGATATAGAAACAAAGTTGAACGCATTCGAAAATAAATGTCTAAGGAAAATACTTGGTATAGAATGGAACGAATTCAAAACAAACGAGGAAATTAGAGAAATCGCCAATCAACCACTAATATCTTCAGTAATAAAGAAAAGACGATGGTCATACGTTGGACATGTGATGAGAAGAGATAATAATCGAATAGCAAAGCAAGCCCTCATATGGGAAACAACAGGTAAAAGAAAAAGAGGAAGACCCAGGGAGACACTGAGAAGAACATTGATGAGAGAGGCAAGAGCAGCAGGAATCGGCTCCCTCAATGAGATAGAACTGCTTGCACAGAACAGAGACAGATGGCGAGATTTGATAAAATATCTTTAAAAGAAAACTGCTAGAACAAAAATTCATATAGGAGAAGGTGTATCTTGGTCTACGCCCTATGGGCCGGTTACGGCTCGAAAGGCTTGAGAAGAAGGAAGACAAGGATGCATCCTATCACCAAGCTTGTTCAATCTATACACTGAGCAAATCTTTAAAAACATCTCAGAGATGCCAGGCCTAAACATTAATGGAAAGATAATCAATAACCTAAGATATGCTGATGATACTGTTCTACTAGCAGAAAATCCTAAAGACCTACAACAATTGCTTAATGTGATAAACATAACAAGCAAAACATATGGGCTAGATATGAATATCAAAAAGACTAAAACTATGATCATAAACAAAGAAAATTCTCAAGACCTACAATTAAATATCACAGTTGAGGGAATACATCTGGAGACAGATGTGGATTTATAGAAGAATAGGTAGAATTGGATGGAAACAAAAGATAACAAACGATGAAGTTTTGAAACAACTGAAAATAAAAAGAGAACTACTAAATACAATTAAGACAAGACAAATAACATTTTTGGGGCATGTTAAAAGACACAACAGCCTACTAAAAGTAATATTGGAAGGGAAAATACAAGGTAAAAGAGGCAGAGGCCATCAAAAGATGGTCAAGTCAATATATGACAGCCTGCATCATCAAAGCAAGAAACAGAGTAGAATGGCGATCCATGGTAGCCAACCTTCGTTGCGTAGAAGGCACTCGATGATGATGATGATGATGTAGAAAGGATAGTGATTATTTCATATGCAGAAATTGTTTTTTTAAGTACATTATAATTGGTTATATTCAGTTTTTACCTAAAAATTTCTGGATGATGTTGGTGGTTCTGAAAATGACCTGTTTTGCAATTCGATGTCAACATAATGGCGAGCACATTTTTTCTAGCGGCAGCATTATTCAGAGTAATAATTTTCATTTGGAACCGAACGAATCTAACAGATTGATTACCGCTTTCGGCTGAACAAACCAGAAACCATCCTTTATTTATCTTATATTCCTCTTCCTCTATGGCTTTCTCTGGAACAGTACATGATGATGCTCCAATCTCTTTCACGGCTGTCAGCCACAGGTAGAATTGGATGGAAAGAAGAGAAAACAAACGATGCAAGCTTAAAACAACTAAAAAGAGAATGAAAAGAGAACTACTAAATACAATTCAAACAAGACAAATGCGATTTTGGGGTCATGTTAAAAGACACAAGAGCCTACTAAATGTAATTTTGGAAGGGACAATACAAGGTAAAAGAGGCAGAGGCAGACCAAGACTAACGTGGACGAGTAACATCAAAAGATGGACAAGTCAGCCTGTGACAACCTGCACCATCAAAGAGACTGGAATGGAGATACATGGTAGCCGACCTTCGATGCGGAAACGGCACTCAATGATGATGATGATGATTCCCGTTCCTCACTAAAGGCATGATTTTACCGGGTAATCTTTGAGAAGGCGTGATTTGAAAGTGTCTTAACATCACAAAATTTGAAGTACTCATTCTCAGCTGCCCCTTGTCCTTTGATTTCTCACCAAACTAGCTCTGTTGGGTTAATTGTGAATGGTAACATCAAACATCTATGTCTACGCTCTTTTGTTTTCAATTGTCAATTTGAAATATCTTTGTTTGTTGTGTCTGTTTTACAAGGGATAGCAATTCAGGCTCCAGGTACATGTTAAATGGTATGTTTGAGCCACATCTTTTTTAATCGGTGATATCGAGACTTTATCTTCATTTGCCACAAAGTTGTGTTGTTGTCCATTACCAAACAAGGGGGCGTGGGTGGACCCAATTATTTAAGTGCAGTTTTCTCTCTCTAAATATGTGCCCGTTCCCACAGTGAATGCCATAGTGATGGCCACTAATTGTCTGTCGACTTTTATTGAAAAAAAACGAGTTCAGCACTCCGAAAAAAAAACATATTTTGTCTGCTTCCTGCAAGTTATTTGTTATTTGAGTTATTTGAGTTATTTGAGTTATTTGCGGGTCATCATCATTGCACTCCGAACATGTTCATAGGTGCTCAGATCCCCTCCTCAGCAATTCCCTCAGTGTCCAGCGACTGACGACACTAGTTCTATGTTGGTTGATAAGTCTTCTTACACGGCCACCAAGTTTCTCATTTCTGGCTGTGCCCATCTTAACTCCCATTTCCATCATCCGAAGAAGTGACGTTGATCTGTGTTTGTCGAAGTCCTGTGCTCTTCCCACATCTCGGAGTGCATTGATGATGTCCGCCCGATCTATCGGTTGCCCGTCCTCAACGACAGCGCAGCTAGCCAAACTGTCCGCTCTCTCATTTCCCTGACTCTCGCATGTCCAGGGACATAGACAAAGGTGACCTTACGTATTTTGGATTTCTGCAACGACTCTACCCATTGCATGCGTACAAAGCCCGCCTCCACTTTTTTTATCATGCTCATCAAATCACTCAGTATACATGCGTGGATGTAGTCTTGTGACTCTAACCATTTGAATGCCTTGGTCACTGCAATCACCTCCATTGTCATGCTACTCGTGGTCATGGCGTATGCATCACTGTCTTCCTTGGCTATTCTGCCTGCCGAGCGTGCTGTAAATGCCCATGCACTTCTTTCGTGTCGTCTTACAGATCCGTCTGTATAGATGACTGCATCTTTCTCATCCGTGTTATCGCAGATGAGACCGTTGACCTCAGCATTAACCACGACCGGTTTCTGTTCCCTACTTTTCCTGTCGAGTGTGACAATACATGAGAAAGTCCCCTTGAATGACGTAGGCACCGGTATCCACTCCTCACCAACGCTGATATTGGTAAGCCCACAGACCTGTTTGATGACATCTTCTGCTCGGCCCACCCATGATTTGCCTCTTTTTATCCTGGTACCTTTCTCTGTGTTGAGCACGTGGTGCAATGGATGCTCTGTATCTGTACTAATCTTCAGGTATGTTCGTGCTCTCCAGATCTTGATTCTGTCATCCATGGTTGGAAAGTTAAGAAGATACCTCATTGCTACACAAGGAGTGTCCCTCGTACACCCCAGGATAATGCGCATGGCTTCATTTTGTATTTTCTCCAGCCTATCAATTTGAGTCGTACTGACAGTAAGAATGGCCAGGGCATACTCGATTGGTGCGAGGACTAATCCCTGGAACAGAAGAGTAAGTAGCCTCTGCTCGATGTTGGCAGCTGCCATGACCTTCAAGGCGGCTAATCCTTTGCGGGATTTTGTTATCAAATGGTCGACGTGGTCCCGAAAACACAGGCTGCGATCAAACTTAACTCCGAGGTATGTCATCAACTTGTCCCTGGTCACCTCATCAGCTCCCATTCGTACTACCGGTGTGGTCGTATTAACGATATGATTGTTAAGGGAGAACCATGAAACTGATGCTTTATTAGGATTAACCAAAGCACCTGAAACCCCACACCAGGAAGAAATGCGATCGAGTTCGTCTTGCATTGTGGAGGCGATTCCCCGTCTGTCTCTTCCCTGTCGATATACCAGAATATCATCAGCAAAAGTCATAGTTCTTCCCCTCCCATCCAGCTGTTGGGCCGTGATCGTTATTGTGTACACGTTAAATAGAACTGGTGACAATGGTGAACCTTGTGGCAGCCCTGGACAAATGGATGTTGGCTCGGAAGACCAACTTCCACATCTGAGTATCACCTTCCTCTGAAACAGTGCCGCGGCGATCCATCTAATGAGAAAGGGGTTCACCGCCAGTTTGAGAAGCATATGTATGAGATATTCAAATGGTACCCTGTTGTATGCATCCTCCAGATCTATAGCAGCAGCACATGTCTCCTCTCGTCTGTGGAAGCCTTCGAAGACGTCATAGGCAAAGACTGCCGCATTGAGCCATGCCTCTTTGTTATATCTATAACCTCCGAGTGTGGATGGGAATACGCGTTTCTGTTCAAGGCGACAGGTGAGGACACGGGCAACTATTTTTTCCAGCAGCTTGCCCGCAGTGTTCTGCATTGTGATGATTCTGTCGGCACTGATCTGAGAATGGTCCTTGTTTGGCTTCGGTAGCGGTAGTAAGTAGCAACTTCCTGCAAGTGCAACTATCAAGCGCTGCTCTTTGCTGCTAGGTACCAATCTCTTTAGACTTCTAACTGCCAATCCTTTTCACCTGTGCGGTGAGCTTTGATCCATGTTTCATCCATACAATAAAACTTCTAAGTCTAAAACTTCCTTCCTTCCTTGCTTTCTTGTGTTCCGCATTCTTGGACCCAGCGATGAAATAACCGTGAAACGTAACCTTCAGGAGTGAAGAATGGAGGGAAAAAATGCTAGAAATAATTCCCGCCTCTGAATACATATAGAAACAGCAGAAAAAGTACTTTGGCCACGGGATAAAACAGAAAGATCAGACTACAACAGAACGAGGCTTCAACAAACGATGCGAGAACACCTGAGCCAAGGGTTGTCTACGAAAAAGGGGTGAACAGGCAAATAATTGCAGTGCTGCGGTGAAGCTGGTAGCAAACCATGTAGGTGTGTACGTTACACCCCACCAACCTGCTCCTTGTCAACGAAATATTTTGGCTTCTTGAAACATTAGAAACTAGGAAACATAACAACAGGAGAAGGCAACGGAAAAGCTGAAGACTTCACATTTCCCTTCGACGCTGAAAGGCACATAAAGAAATAAAGATGAAGAAGGTGCATCTTACAATGTAGTTGACTTGAATGTAGTCCCATCGTCAATAAATGATCAATTACTATCTATAAATCTGTAGGTGGAGACGATTGGTGACGGATATATGGTGGTGTCCGGGCTGCCCACTAGGAACGGCAACGAACATGCGTGTCAGATCGCTCGCATGTCCCTGGCCTTGTTAGATGTGATCGCCAACTTCACGCCCATTGAGACCTCAGAAGAAAGGCTAATGCTAAGGATTGGACTACACTCAGGTTTAAGTTATTAAATTCTCTTTTTCATAATTGTTCAATTACGCTACAGTCTGTTTGTCACTTCTGTTCATTGAGGTTTTATATAATTAGAAAAGATGTATCCTTTTAAAATATCAAGGAGTACGGTGACTTTGTAATTGTAAGGTATGAGCATGTGTACATGTGTATATTTCGTGCATAGTAAAAAAAGGTGATAATAAGGTGTGAATATATATATATATATAAATATATGTGGATAACTCACATTTCTTCTTCTTCATTCACTTATCTGCAGATTTCATTGCACTATTTTTTGTACTAGGAAATTCAGAGCATTCGTCTTCAGTATATATTTGTTCGGCACTCCTTTCCTAGACTTGGTTTTCCTTTGCTCTCCTAAGCAGTTTTTGCAGCCAGAGTTGTCTCTGCTATGAAAGCAATTTCCTATCTGACAAACGGGTCTTTAATCAGTCAAACGTGCTTTTGTTTCAATAAAGTTGACTCACTAGTTGTGGTCTTGACGGATGTCTTGATCTTCTAATATTACATGGCTACGATAAAAGTGCACACTGAATGAACGTTACTGTTCATAGAAAAGATTTCTTTTTTTTTGGTAACTCTTTTTTGCAGTTGCAAATCTGTACACAAGATGCATATCCTACCAGGCCTAATTTGTGTTTACGTAGGAATGTCACACATTTTCAAGGTCGAAGCCAGTGAAAGTTATTGTCGAAACCGTTTACTTTTAAAATTCAGGTAATGAAATTCTTACATTGCTTTCTTGTGACAACAGGCCCAGTGTGTGCTGGAGTTGTCGGCCTCAAAATGCCTCGATATTGCCTATTTGGAGACACTGTCAATACAGCTTCACGCATGGAGAGCAATGGTTCCGGTAGGTGTTTCAGTAGCAGCACTAGAATGCAAGGCAACCTGGATTGGAGAGGGGGGGGGGGGAGAGGACAGTTAAAGACTCTGGAATGGATGAGAAGTATTGGGATGTCTTTCAGTTTGTTTAAATTTATAAAATGTTCTTACTATTGTAAACAATATAAAACGTTATGCTTTAGTTATCTTTCTCTTTCTGACCCGACTGACAGGGATTAACCTGGTGTCTCTTCTGTTAGAGGACATTCCAGAAACAGACTTTAAAATATTGTTCATTGGCACTCTTCTGAGAATGATACTCAATGCTCAATGTGCACTTAATACCAACAGGATCACTACTGTGACTTTATTTTAATGATGTACACCAGTGTTTTTCAACCTTTTTTAACCCGTGCCCCATTCAGATCTTGTTTTCTTCCCGTGGTTTCCCTGTCCTTTCATATAGGACGTGTTTATATATATATATATACTATAAAAGGCAGACAACTAAAACAAGTAGAGGAATTCAAATACCTAGGAAGTCTAATGTCAAACGATAATTCTCAAACAGCAGAGATAGAATCAAGATGCAACAAAGCTTGTCAAATCATCGGACAGTTATCACCACTATTGTCCAACATGGAAATAACTCTGGAGGCAAAACGAGCACTATACAATACAATATTCATCCCAACGTTGTGCTACCAATGCCAGACCTGGACCCTAGATGCAAGAACAATAAGAAAAATAACCTCTACAGAGATGAAATGTGTTAGACGAATGACAGGAAACAGTCTGAGAGATAAGATCAGAAACGAAGAACTGAGAAAAAAGCTAGGAATAGCCCCCGCAATAGAATATATAAGGAAACAACAGATAAAATGGTTTGGCCACGTGGCAAGGCAGCAAGAACAAAACACTACACAGCGAGCCTTCAACAAACTTTGTGAGAACACCAGACCCAAGGGTCGACCACGAAAAAGATGGGTCGATGGAATATTAGAAGCACTAGGAAACATAACAGCAGCAGAGGCGAACAGAAGAGCAAAAGACCGCAAATTATATCTCCCCTCGACGCTGAAAGGCAGATGAGGAAGGAAAGAGGAAGAAGATATATATATATATATATATTGCATAGATACATTTCTATTCTTCCTCTTTCCTTCCTCATTTGCCTTTCAGCATCGAGGGGGGGGGGGGATATAATTTACGGTCTTTTGCTCTTCTGTTCGCCTCTGCTGCTGTTATGTTTCCTAGTGCTAATATTCCATCGATCCATCTTTTACATGGTCGACCCTTGGGTCCCCTTATTCTTGCAAAGTTTATTGAGGGCTCGTTGTGTTTTGTTTTGATTACTCTGCATTGTCACGTGACCAATCCATTTTATCTGCTGTTTCTTTATATATTCTATGGTGGGGGGTTATTCCTAGCTTTTTTTCTCAGTTCTTCATTTCTAATCTTATCTTTCAAACTGTTTCCTGTCATTCGTCTGACACATTTCACCTCAGTAAAGGTTATTTTTCTTATTGTTCCTGCATCTAGGGTCCAGGACTGGCATTGGTAGCACAACGTTAGGATGAAGATATTATTGTACAGCGCCCGTTTTGCCTGTAGAGGTATTTCCTTGTTGGACAATAATGGTGATAGCTGTCCAATGATTTGACAAGCTTTGTTGCATCTTGAGTCTATCTCTGCTGTTTGTGAATTGTCGTTTGTCACTAAACTTCCTAGGTATTTGAATTCGTAGAGGAATGTTTTAGTTGCCTGCCTTCTATAGGTATGATGATGTTATGTCTATTTTTGGCGATTTTCATGACTTCTGTTTTGTTAATATTGAATTTCGTTTTGTATTTTGTGCCTGTGCTGTTGAGTTTATTTAAGTATTCCAGCAGGTCTTCTATTATTTTATGTTTTAGTGCCTGGTCGTCTGCAAATAAAAGCTCGTTGATCTCCTCTGTCTCTGATGGGTTGTTAACTTGTATATATAATCCATGTACGTAATAAATAGTAGGGGTTATAGCACGCACCCTTATCTTACACCTGATCTAACTTCGACGTGGCCCGTATAGCCTGCTGCTGTTCTGATCCTGCGGCTGCTGTTGATGTAGAGACTTTTATTTAGGTTGGTTAGATGGCATACTCCGTATGTTGTAAATATCTCCCACAGTTGTTCTCTGTTTACTCTGTCGAATGCTTTTTCCTGGTCAATGAAGGCTATGTACAAATTGTGAATGTGTTCTGTCGTTTTTTCTGCAAGCTGTTGTAAGGTGAATAGAGCGTCAGTACATCCTCTGCTTTTTCGAAACCCCATTTGTAAATCGTTTAACTGTAGTTATTGGCCTTTTTCCCACGATTTTAGCGAATAGCTTTCCTACATGGCTGAGAATAGATATGCCTCTATATCGATTGCAGTCTCATTTGCTACCTTTCTTGTTCCATATTGGTACGATGATTGCTTGCTGCCAGTCTTTTAGGACTTTTTGTTGATGCCATGCAATATTCTATGCAGACGTGTCACTCCTGATTCTCCTGCTGCTGCTATTATTTCTGTTGGTATGTTATATATCCCCGGTGCTTTATTTCTTTGTGCATATTTGATTACTTCTTCGATTTCCTCTTTAATGATGTTGGGTTCAGTATTTGTGCGTTCTTGTGTGGTTTTTGTTGTCTAATTGGTAGTTGTTGTCATGTTTAATAGGTCTTCAAAATATCCCTTCCATCTCTGTTGCTTATGTTGGTTGTTTCATATTGGATGTCCGTCTTTGTCATTTATGAGCTCAGTAGGATCATGGTTTACTTTTCTCGCTCTTGTGGCTTTTACTGCTTTGTAGAAATCTCTTGTGGCTGTCTTGAAGTCCGTGTTCATATTTTGTTCGAATTCTGTCCACTTCTTTTGCTTTGCTTCTTTGATAAAATTTTTTACTTTTTTCGAATTAAGGCATATTTTTCACATTTTTCTTGGTTCTTATTCTCCCTCCAATTTTTTTTTTTTTTACAGTTTATTGTTTTCTTTAATTACCTCTCTAATTGCTTCGTTCCACCACGAGGTTCTTTTTTCTCTTTTGTCCTTAGCTTCGTTCCACATACTGTTTTAGAGATGTTGGTTACTGTTTCCTTAAATTGTTTCCACTCTTCTTCTACTGTGCATACTTCGTTAGGGAGTTTATTGAATTCCTCTGTTAGTTTTTCTTCTAGGGTTTTCCTTGATTCTTGACCTTTTAATTGTTTCATTTTTATTGGCTGTTCTTTTTGCTTCTTTTGTTTGTTTTCTTTAATTCTCTTTATTTTTGGCTGTGTGAGTGTGATCATAACCATCTTGTGGTACGTATCATCTGTGATATTAGGGATTGCTCTGCTGTCGGTTACTCTTTTCTTGTTCTGTTTTCTTTTTAGTATAAAATCTATCTGGCTTCTGCATGTTGTGTCATTCCATTTGTAGCAGGTGTATACTTGCGACTCTTTGTGTTTGAAGAATGTGTTGGTGATAAAGAAATCATTTTGATTACATTACAGCAGTCTGCTTCCATTTTCGTTTATTTCAGCTGTCTTATCACCAAAGGGTCCCAGGATATCTCTGTTCTCGCTGTTGCGTTTCCCAAGCCTTCCATTGAAATCTCTCATGACTTACATGTCGTTTACTTCAATCTTGTTTATAATTTCATTCAATGTGTCATGGAATTCTTTGCTGTCTTTTTCCTTGTTGTTGCATGGTGCTTAGGTTTGTATGTAATTTTTTTCTATCGTCTTCTAGTAGTCTGATTGTGGTAATTCTTTCTGAGTGGTATTTTATTTATAAAATGTTCTTTGCCTGTTCTGGCTCGATGATAAAACCTACTACGTGTGTTGCTCTTTCTGTGTTATCAGCTCCTCAGAATATTATAGTGTAGATCATGTGTGTTTTTTTCTGTTGTTCTTTTACTCTAGTGAACGCTAATCCTAGTATTTTAATTTTCCTTTTTGTCATTTCTTCTATAAGCTCAACTTCTTTATTTTTTATTCCGCACATATTTATCGTCTTAATCATTTAGAGTGAAAATGAGTTACAAGAAATGTTGGACATTATAGTGAAAGAAAACAAAAATAAAAGGACTCAGCCTTAATAGCAAAAAGACAGAGGTAATGGTAACAACAAAGAAAAAGACATCACCTCAGTGCAAAAAAAAAAACAAGTGGAACAATATTAAAGCAGGTAAATGAATTTGAATATTTGGGAACTTTGTTAACCTCAGACGGAAGATGTACAAAAGAGGTGAGATGCAGAATGGCTCAGGCAAAAGCAGCTTTCCATAAAATGATGAAGATACTATTCAATCCATTTTTGACAATAGAAACAAGAAAAAAGAGTTCTTAAATGTTACGTAGAGCCTGTCTTAACATATGGATGTGAATCATGGACAACAGGACAACAGACAAGAAAATCACTGGAGTCTGTAGAAATGTGGTTTTACAGAAGAATGTTGAGAATACCATGAACAGCTAAGAAGAGTAATGAAGATGTTCTGAAAGAGGTCAAAGCAAAAAGAGAGCTAATTTCCAACATTAGGAAGAAACAATCATTATTTTTTGGCCATGTAATGAGAAGAGAACAGCTGGAATATATTGAACAACTGGAAACATTGAGGGACGAAGAGATAGAGGGAAGAAAAGAGAAACAAATAACAGACAGCTTAAGAGAATGGCTTGGCTGAAGGTCAACAACAGAAATGGTAAACAGCAGCCGAGATCGAAAGCTGTGGAGAGACATGACCACCTACGCCAGCAGGCCCGGTTCTTGATGATGATGATATTGATCGTTGATACTTTATATTTATCTATCTCCATCTTCTGTAATTTCTCTGAGCATAAAACATGTATCTCTTACCGACCTGCTGAGTTAGTCGTAAGTTAAGGGCTTCACTTAAAAACGAATGTTGGGGGTTTAGCCCGGCTGATGTTTCCCCCATGTGTTTGATCGCTAAGGTCTCACAAGCGATCTTTTATACTCTAACTATACATTTTTAGCTGTTTACATTGAAAAAATACTTATGAGATCTTATCCTCCTCCTTGAATAGAAATCTGTACAACTTTACACAACCTTTTAAAAAATATAATCCTTTGGAAACACTTTTTTAATCAATTTAAATCACATAAACTACACTCCTAATTTAAAACAAACGCCATCTTGGTCAACCGGAAACGTTAAGACTATATATATATATATATATATATATATATATATATATATATATATATATATATATCGTCCTTTCGAGCCGAAGACGGCACATAGGGCAGAACCACAATCTCAAAAACAGAAACCTTGAGTGCCAAAATGGCACATATTGCAGAGATCACTGCTCCTAAAATCTATGGCTCAGTTTCCATAACAATACTTTTTACAATGACAGCTTGTCAAGCCATCGATCAACCTCGTTATTCGCCTCTTACGACATGCCTGGAATATCACAGTGTCACTATTCTTTACTTCCCTCATAATGAGGCCCCGGTAACACACAGGAAATATATATATAGTAGAAGAGATCGATCACTTCATCTATCTTGGAAGTCACATTGATCGAGAAGGGGATACGAGCAAAGAAATTAGAATCAGACTGGCTAAAGCAGCAATGTCTTTCAGAAGCCTTGAAAAGTTGTGGAAATCAAAACTCATTAGCACAAACACAAAACTTAGGCTATTCAAATCAAATGTACTATCAACCCTTACGTATGCGTGTGAAAGCTGGAAAACAACAAGAGATATAGAAACAAAGTTGAACGCATTCGAAAATAAATGTCTAAGGAAAATACTTGGTATAGAATGGAACGAATTCAAAACAAACGAGGAAATTAGAGAAATCGCCAATCAACCACTAATATCTTCAGTAATAAAGAAAAGACGATGGTCATACGTTGGACATGTGATGAGAAGAGATAATAGCAAAGCAAGCCCTCATATGGGAAACAACAGGTAAAAGAAAAAGAGGAAGACCCAGGGAGACACTGAGAAGAACATTGATGAGAGAGGCAAGAGCAGCAGGAATCGGCTCCCTCAATGAGATAGAACTGCTTGCACAGAACAGAGACAGATGGCGAGATTTGATCAAATATCTTTAAAAGAAAACTGCTAGAACAAAAATTCATATAGGAGAAGGTGTATCTTGGTCTACGCCCTATGGGCCGGTTACGGCTCGAAAGGTCAATAGATAGATATATATATATATATATATATATATATATATATATATATATACGTTTATACATATAAATACATAATAAATATATATTTGTTGTTTGTATTATTTCAGCTGTTGTATGATTTTTCGAGAGCGTCAAGTTGGCGCATCAATGACTACTTCGTCTGCCTAAAATATTTTGTGATCGAACTACGAAACTTTGGAGAAGGAATTTTAAGTTTTAACTCTTGGTTATATTGCGTTTTCTTGACTACACATTATCATCGTCATGTACCATTCCTGCTGGCGTATGAGATCATGTCTCTCCACAACTCTTGATCTCGACAGTTATTTATCATTTCTGTTGTTGACCTTCTGGCAAACTATTCTCTTAAACTAAATTATTTCTTAAACTGTCTAGTATATTTTCAATAGTATAATTTATTAACAATAATTACATGTTCTAGTAATATTGTTTCAAAGAAGGGAATAACTGGCTAGAATGTTTGACTAGAACGATTGCAACACAAATAACATAGCATACTTTCACTGCAGAGTGCAAGATACACATGAGCAGCAATACGGCAGAGATTCTCAAAAGCTTTGGTAATTTCATCATAAAGCGGAGAGGAGAGATAGATATTAAGGTAAGGGAAGTGCAAAATGTTATATTTTAGGAACGGCTGATTGTGTTTACTGACTGCAAGAACAAAGCAAATATAGCACCTAAGGCAGAATAGTAAGCGCTAAATCATTCACAATGGTTGACTCATAATAAAATATTTGCTAATGACGTCTGTAGGTCGCTGCTTTACACAATAACATATACTTGTGTCTATATTCGAATCTCTCTCTAAAAATATATATATATATATATATATATATATATATATATATATATATATATATATATATATATAAGTAAGTAAAGGTAAAGTACCCCCGTCACGCCAAGTGGCGTATAGGGAAATATGGTGTTAGTGACCCTATATTTTACAGACCTTCAGCACATGATTTTTGGGGTAATGTGGTCTGTATTACGCCCGTGCAGCTTTACTATCCCAGAAAAATATCCGGTACCCATTTAAGTCTGGGTGAACCCGGAAGCCGTCGGTTGGGATCGAACCCTCCCCCTTGTCCTTTGTAGTCCAGTTCACTAACTACTGAGCTATCGCGAAAATATATATATACAATAATGATTTGTATACACTTATACAGTGGGCCTTTTTAAAAACAGTAATCTTGATTTTGATCCTTCCGGTACCGCAAAACTTCGCATCGGGCATGTAGTCTCCTTCGCCATCTATCACTATTCTTGGCGAGATGTTCCTTCTCATCTAATGAGTCTATGCCTGCCAACTTTGCTTCTCTTATTAATGTTCTTTTTTAGTGTCTCTATGTCTTCTTCTTTTCCTGTATCCTGATGTTTCCCATACAAACGCCTGTTTGGAAATTCTTTTGCTGCCTCTTCTCAGCACCCGTCCGACATATGTCCATCTCCTTTATACATCGCTTGATCTGCCATCTCTCTTACTCTCTGGACGGTCTTCGTGTCTTCAGTGAGGTGTTATACACCCTGCCGAGACTCTTTATTGGCTCATCGCAAATAGTTTGCATTCTCTGGTTCGCTACACTGAATGTGATCTCCTTGGTCTTCCCTCGTATGATGGAGAGGCTCCGTGACTTCTTTGGTTTGAAGCTCATCCGGATACTACCTGATGATCTTTCTAGGCGAACGAGCACCCTCCATACTTGTTCCTTTTCTGACGCTAGAACCCTGGTTTTATCCAAGAATGCTCTTAGTAGTGGTATCCATCTCCAAAATCTGGTTATTTTTTCTACCCTCTTAGCTGCTTTCGGGGTTATTAGCATTGCCACCACGCAGTGTAGGCGAAATTGTACATTCCATGGCAATATAGACTTGCAATTATATTCAGTCGATTGTGTATTTTCTGGTGAAGAAATGCACTGTGAATCGGAGAAATACCGTTTAAGCATGGTTATCATACTCTAGAGCAGATTCCAAAAGCCTGCCAAACCGCCTGATGATGGACTGATCCATATGTGTCGGCAAGATCCAACCATATTACGTCTAGATTTAGCTTTTCGGTCTTTGCTCTCTGCCTACCATAGTCGCATGTTACAAATATCCAGGGACACCCCCCTTATGTATATAAGTATTTATGTATCCGTTTTGCAAGAGGTACGAGATACGTCTCTTTGCCATTACAGAGAAGAATATTTTCCATTCGAAATCCAGTAGGGAGATCAGTGTGAACTGCACAATTTTTTTAGTTCCCCTCCTTCAGGATGTACACTCCATTGGTCTTCTTTCAATTATGGCTTACAAGCTGCCTTTTCCATGCACTTCAGAGTAACCGGTGTAGTCGCTTCAGTGCCTCTGACCATCTTTTGTAAACGAGGTACGAAACGCCTTTTGGACCTGGGAACTGAGTTGCTGCGGGCTCTGTGACTACATTTGTCACTTCTTGCAGCTTCGAAGGTCTATCGTTGAACAGAGTGCTAAGTTCGCTCGGCCACACCAGACCTCTCGCAGCCTGAAGCGGTTCGTCTTTCTAGCTGTCCTAGTAGGTTTCTTACAGACGTTTCTCTAGCTTTTCCTTGTTGGCTGTCAATGTTCCAGATCTTTCATGGTTCTTTTCAAACTTGAACGAGTCCCAGAAAATGCACCTCTGGTTCTCTTGATTGCTTTCCTTTTCCGGTGTAGCCTTTCTGCTTTGCACAGCGCCTCGTGTTTGGATTTTAGGTGCTGCCACACTTGATGTAATACTTCCTTTTCTGCTTCCGTAGCTCTCTTGAACTGCCTTCTGGCAAGGTTTTCTGCTTTTGATCTCTTCTTTTTGTTTTTGTTTTCTGCTGCTTTGCGGTTCTATGCTCATCCATACTTCCTTCGTGCCCAGCTGCTTGACGCCGACACATCACCGATGCTTTCCATTTTTTGAGACAGGTTCAGCCGTTTATGGTGGTGGTCTGTGACTTGTGCAAACAACTTGTCTAACTTCACCCAGATCACTGTGTCACAGGCGGGAGGAAACTCATATCTTCTCTCTCTCTTCTAGTCCATGAGGTTAGCGAATTCACCATTGGACAGCTCGACTTGAATATTCTCAGTTTTGTGGATTAACTCTTGACTGAAATTTTCTGACGTCCTATCTGTCGGGACAGTGCGCTGTTGAGCTATTGATACTTCTACTCCTCTTCTTAGTTCGGTGTATTTAACAACTATCATTTGATATGAAAGCCCATTATCACCTCCGCATCGAAGGTTGGCTACCATGGAGCGCCATTCCGCTCTGTATCTTGCTTCGTTGGTGCAGGTTGTCATAGGTTGACTTGTCCATCTTTTGATGTTACTCGTCCATGTTAATCTTGGTCTTCGTCTTCCTCTGTTACCCTGTATTTTCCCTTCCAATATTACTTTTAGAAGGCTATTGTGTCTTTTAACATGCCCCAAACATTTCATTCGTCTTATTCTAATTGTGTTTAGAAGTTTAGAAGTTCTCTTTAAATTTTAGTTGTTGTAACACTTCATCATTTGCTCTTTTCTCTTTCCATCCAATTCCACCAATTCTTCCATAAATCTACATTTCAAAGGCTTCAATTTCTGTTCTATTTTCCGGTCTAATGTCCATGTTTCTGCACCGTACAGGAATATTGAGAAGATATAACATTTTGCTGTTTTTATTTTTTAGCCCTGGTGTTATTTGTTTTGATGTTAGTATACTTTTCATGGCATTAAAATTACTTTTTGCCATTCCTATTCTTTTGTTTATTTCAGGTTTACATTTTGCATCACTGGTTATAGTATGTCCAAGGTAGTTGTAGCTCTGAACAGTCTCCTGGTCTATTGCTTCAACTTTGATATCCATTTGTAGGTTTTGAGTATTATCTTTGCTTATAATCATAGTTTTAGTCTTTTTGATATTTATATCTAATCCATATCTTTTGCTTATCATGTTTATTTCATTAAGTAATTGTTGTAGATCTTTAGGATTTTCTGCTAGTAATACAGTGTCATCAGCATATCTTAGGTTATTGATTATCTTTCCATTAATGTTTAGGCCTGGCATCTCTATGATGTTTTTATAGATTTGCACAGTGTATGAATTGAACAAGCTTTGTGATAGCATACATCCTTGTCTTACTCCTCTTTTTATATCAATAGGTGTAGAGTTCTCTATGTTATATTTTATTCTTGCTGTTTGCTCCCAGTATAGATTACATTTTAGTCGTTTGTCCATGTCACCTAGATGTATATCTTTTAGGCATTCTATAAGTTGTTTATGGTGTATTCTATCAAAATCTTTGGTATAGTCTATGAAGCAGGCATATATTGGTTTGTTTACTTCTATGTGCTTTTATATTAACATCCTCATGCAGAATATGATATCTTTTGTCCCACTGTTTTTCCTTAATCCAAATTGCTGCTCAACTAATTCAGTATTGATTTCATTCTGAAACCTTCCTTTTGTAACTTTTAGCTAGATTTTTGTCACCTGGCTGATCAGGCTTATTGTTCTAAAATCACTGCATTCAACTGCTCTATTCTCTTTAGGCAATGCAATGATCGTTGATGTTTCTAGTTCATTTGGTATGTATCATGTATGGTATATGTCGTTGCATATGTCTGTGATCGCTTCAATGTCATAATCTTCTAGTGCCTGTATAATCTCTATCTATATATTTTCAGGTCCTGCTGCTTTTCCCTTTTTCATTGTTTTTACAGCTTTTTCTACTTCAGATTTTAAGATTTTATAGCTTGACGTACATTTTATAAATGGTTTTCTCTTTCATCATGAAATAATGTGATATAATGAAATAATAATATTATGTATACCTGCCATCTATTGATTACATCTTTGTTGTCTGTTAGCATTCTTCCTTCTTTATTTGCAATACATCCGCTTCCTGTAGTTTTTTGTTTTTATTATTCTCTTTATTTATGTGTGCATCCCTCTTAAATTTTGTTTACTTTCCATAGTTTTGACTTCTAGACCTCTTTGGCTGAGCCAGTATTCTTTTGTCCTTTTCCACATTGTGCGTATATCATTATCATGATATCATTATCAATGTCCGTGTATTTGGCAGTATCCTTCGATTTTCTTCTTTCTTCCATTTTTTCTAAGATGGTGTCAGTTATCCATTTTTGTTTTTTCTTCTTTTCATTTTTGAGTAAGGTGCCAAAGGTTTCTTGTATGCTCTTCTTTATGCATTGCCATTTGGTTGTAACTTTTTTCAGGATTTTCACTTCATTATTGCTCAGTCCTTTCTTATAGAAGCTTCTAATATGTGTTCTTTACTTGCACTGTATAATTATCTTTAATAACTTTTTTATTTAAAGATGTTATATCTACTGTTATTGTTGATGAATTGGTCTTTTATTTGTTTCTCTTGAGTTTGGTTTTCATTTTAATAATTACGGAATTGTGATCTGAGTTAATATATGCTCCTGGATAGGTTTTGGCTTTCTTGATGCTGATACGGAGCCTATCTTTTATCATTATGTAATCTTTGATTCTTCTTCTTATCTCTAGGGCTATTCCATGTGTATAGTTTCCTTTTCTCATTCTTAAAGCGGGTGTTACATATTATCAGCCTATTTTCTTCACAACATTATATTAATATTTCTCCTCTGCCATTTCTTTTTCCTAAAACCATGATTTCATATAACGGTCCTATATAGGTCTTTCACTTGCTTCATAACTTTATTTAGATCATCATATTATGCTTCCATTTTTTCATCTGTATAGTCTTGAGTAGGTACATATGTCTGTATTATGGTTTTTCCTTCATTTGTAATAGTATAATACAATTATTGTATGTCCAGTGGGTATTTATATATTTTTGTAGCCCTCGTTTAGTTAGTATGCATAACCCTCTTTGATGTTCTGTTGTGTTCATCATCATCAATTCCCGGCCTGCTGGCGTAGGTGATCATGTCTCTCCACAACTTTCGATCTCGACAGTTATTTATCATTTCTGTTGTTAACCTTCTGCCAAGCTATTCTCTTAAGCTGTCTGTTATTTTTTCTCTTTGCTTCCCTCTATCTCTTCGTCCCTCAATGTTTCCAGTTGTTACAATATATTCCAGTTGTTCTCTTCTCATTACTTGACCAAAAAATGATGATTGTCTCTTCCTAATATAGGAAATTAGCTCTCTTTTTGCTTTGACCTGTTACAGAACATTTTCATTACTCTTCTTAGCTGTCCATGGTATTCTCAACATTCTTCTGTAAAACCACATTTCTACAGACTCCAGTAATTTTCTTGTCTGTTGTCCTATTGTCCATGATTCACATCCGTATGTTAAGATTGGCACTACATAACATTTAAGAACTCTTTTTCTTGTTCCTATTGTCAAAAATGGATTGCATAGTATCTTCCTCATTTTTTGGAAAGCTGCTTTTGCCTGAACCATTCTGCATCTCACCTTTGTTGTACATCTTCCGTCTGAGGTTAACAAAGTTCCCAAATATTTAAATTCATGTACATATTTTAATATTGTTCCACTTGTCTTTATTTTGCACTGAGGTGATGTCTTTTTCTTTGTTGTTACCTGTTGTGTTACCTGAATATATAAATGTATATGTATGGTCTTGTATGTATCCACTTTATTTCCATCTTGTTTCTGATATGCCTAAAATATCTATGTTTAGTTGTGTTGCTTCAAAAATAAGATTTTCTAATTTTCCATCTTGTTATAAAGTCCTAGCATTCCATGTACATATTTTTAACGCGTTCTCAAGATAACAGTTGGAATTTCTCTCCATGGCTTTCTTTGGAATATTACGTGATGAGGCTCCAATCTCGTTCACATTGGTCTACTAAATTCGTCTTTTGTGCCCTGAATATGCCTCATGTCTACCTCACACTTTGCTGTTTTCGCTTTCTGGTCCGCTGATCATTTCTGATTCTTTCACCCCATCCACCGTCACAGACGTTTTACATTCGGGATGGACATTCCCGCCGGGCGCCATTGTTGTAGAAATATATTTTTTACTGTCGAACAGAGAACACACGACACAAAGAAAAATAAATAATATTCCACTGAAATATCGATAAAGTTCACAGTCCATCCACTTGTCAGAAGTGAACATACAACAAAACGGGGAATAGCAGCACATTATTTCACAACAAGACTGTCGCGTTAATCATTTAAATATATCAGCAAGAGCCGAATCATAAAAACGACCAATACGTAGCCGTCATGACACCGGTGACTTATGAATATGATATAGTATACAGATTTGAAAGCTATTTTATCTAAATGCTGTGATTCTCAAAATGTTGATACCGGGCTATCCTTTCCCTGCTGCTCATATACCGGCGACACCCTCATGGCGGTTACTATTGAATATGTCGGGTAAACTCTGATTCCCTGATAGGATGTATAAGAGGATAAATGTCGAGATAGGTAACACTATTATCCTGTACACATTTGCTTTTGTGTTAAAATATATTAAGCCTATATGGATGTTGTCATTTTATGATTTATAACCACTGAGTAGGCACACGACAATACCCATGGTGCGGCACCATTGTCAAAGATCGTCGATGTCTCTGGGAAGCGCCGCGCACAATGGATATAATTCATTCATTTATTCGTGACAACATACACCTCGCTTGAACGAAGACAGACCTGTGACCTTGGCTCACGCACTATCTACGCGAAGGATAACTGTTTGGAAAAAAAGAGATAGTCTGAAATGAATTCATTCGATTATGATAATATGGGGGCGAGGTTTTATGGCAACTACGTGTTGTTTTTTCTGACTCGGCTCTTGTTGACGTGTTTAAATGATTTGCGCAACAGTCTAGTTGTGAAATAATGTGCTGCTATTCTCTTTTGTAGTTATCTTTACTTTTGACAAGCGGACTGTCAACTTTATCGATATTTCAGTGGAATATTAGTTATTTGTCTTGTGTCGATGTGTTTAACCTATCATCGATAGGCCAAAACGTGTTCGTTAATCGACAGCCAATCTATTTTGATAACAAAGGCGCCTACCGGCCCATTCCGAATGTGCAAGGCCTGTGATGGTAAATTTTAGAAATGATCAACGGCTCAAAAAGCGAAAACAGCAAAGTGATGGCACACACCAGCCATTTTCATGACACGAAAGACAAATATGCTTGCCCACCATGAAAGAGATTGGATCCTGACCAGGTACAACTTCAAAGAAAGCCACGGAGAGAAATTCTAACTTGTGTTAGAAAAAAGATCTACAATTATGTACATGGAATGTTAGGACTTATTACCAAGACGGGAAAATGGAAAATCTTATTTTAGAAGCAGAATGATTAAACATAGATATTTTAAACATTTCAGAGATAATATGGAAAGATAAAAATGTGGTATCATACAGGACGAAAAATATACATTTATATATTCAGGCAACAATCTATCTATCTATCTATTGACCTTTCGAGCCGTAACCGGCCCATAGGGTGTAGACCAAGATACACCTTCTCCTATATGAATTTTTGTTCTAGCAGTTTTCTTTTAAAGATATTTTATCAAATCTCGCCATCTGTCTCTGTTCTGTGCAAGCAGTTCTATCTCATTGAGGGAGCCGATTCCTGCTGCTCTTGCCTCTCTCATCAATGTTCTTCTCAGTGTCTCCCTGGGTCTTCCTCTTTTTCTTTTACCTGTTGTTTCCCATATGAGGGCTTGCTTTGCTATTCGATTATTATCTCTTCTCATCACATGTCCAACGTATGACCATCGTCTTTTCTTTATTACTGAAGATATTAGTGGTTGATTGGCGATTTCTCTAATTTCCTCGTTTGTTTTGAATTCGTTCCATTCTATACCAAGTATTTTCCTTAGACATTTATTTTCGAATGCGTTCAACTTTGTTTCTATATCTCTTGTTGTTTTCCAGCTTTCACACGCATACGTAAGGGTTGATAGTACATTTGATTTGAATAGCCTAAGTTTTGTGTTTGTGCTAATGATTTTTGATTTCCACAACTTTTCAAGGCTTCTGAAAGACATTGCTGCTTTAGCCAGTCTGATTCTAATTTCTTTGCTCGTATCCCCTTCTCGATCAATGTGACTTCCAAGATAGATAAAGTGATCGATCTCTTCTACTGGTTTGTTTTCCATGTATATTTTGTCACTTGTTGGAATTAAACTTTTCATGACTTTAGTCTTTTCATGATTGACCTCAAGCCCAATTTTGCTGGCTATTGATGATAGTTCATTTGTGTTTTCCTGCATCGTTTTTATCTGACTGCTGATGAGAACTATGTCATCAGCAAAGTCGAGGTCCTCCAAATGGTCTCCTTGTATCCATTCGATGCCTTTATTACCAGTGCAGCATTTCTTCATTATGAAGTCCATAACAATTCCAAATAACAAGGGCGATAAAATACATCCTTGTTTAACCCCACAGGCAACAATACAAAATATTAATAGTAATACTAATAAAAAGATAGCTACACAAATAGATAAGTACCCACTGGATATACAATGATAGGATTATATTACACAAAATAAAAGCAAACCCATTCGAAGTAGCAATAATACAGACATACGCACTTTCTAAAGACTATACTGATGAACAAATAGAGGCATACTATGTAGATCTAATAAAGTCATGAAGCAAGTGAAGTTTCGGACATCTTGATGGTAATGGGTGATATGAATGCTAAAACAGGAAAAGTTAGATATAAGTCCATTATAGGAAATCAACCTTTTGGTAAAAAAATGAAAAAGGAGAAAGATTAATACAATTTTGTTAAAAAACAGGCTGATAATATGTAACATCTTGGAGCAATAAAAAAGGAATCTATACACGAGGAAAGCCCTGGAGATAAGAAGAGGAATCAAATAGACTAAATGATTATAAAAGATAGGTTCCGTTACAGCTTCAAGAAAGCCAAAACCTATACAGGAGCAGGTATTAACTCAGATCACAATCCTGTAATGATTAAAATTTAAGTCAAACTAAAGAGAAACAAACAAAAGTCTAAATCATCAAAATACCACTAGATATAATAGCTTTAAATAAAAAAAAAGATGTTAAAGATACTTAAACAATACAAGTAAAGAACACATATCAAAAGCTAATAGAAGAAGGGATTGAGCAGTACAGAAGAGAAAATCCTGATGAAAAAGTTGCAACCAAATGGCAATGCATAAAGAAAAGTATACAAGAAACTTGCGACATCTTACCCAAAAATGAAAAGAAGAAAAAGCAAAATTAGATAACATTACGCCATCTTGGAAAAAAAGTGGAAAGACCGAAGACAAGCTAAAACTCTACCCAATACAACAAAATAGATAATGAAATGCGTACAATGTGCAAAAGGCAAAAGAAAACTGGCTCAGCCAAAGTTGTCTAGAAATCGAAACTATGGAAAATAAACAAGATTTAAGAGGGAAGCGCATATAAAAAAAAATAGAATGACTAGTGAAAATAAAAAAGCCACAGAAAGTGGATGTATTGCAAACAAAAAAGAAAAATGCTGACAGACACCTTAAGATGTAATCAATAGATGGCAGGAATATATAACATAATTGTTTTATGACGAAAAGGAAAAGAAACCAAATATAAAATGTTTGTCAGGCTATAAAATCTTAAACTTAGAAGTGGCAAAAAAAACAACCCAAAACCTAAACGAAAGAGCTGTACAAACAATGAAAAATCAAAAAGGAAAAGGCTGCAGGACATGACAACATACAGGTAGAGATGATACAGGGACTAGAAGACTTTTTGGCATTGAAGTGATCACAGACATATGCAACGACATATACCATACAGGATACATACCAAATGAACTAAAAACTGTCATTGCATTGCCTAAGAAAAGAATGGTGCAGTTGAATGCCGGGACATTAGAACAATAAGCCTAAAGAGCCATGTTACAAAAATCTTGCTAAAAGTTATACACGGAAGGATTTAGAATAAAATCAAAATTGAATTATCAGAGCAAGAATTTGGATTTAGAAAAAAATTAGTGGGAAAAAGGAAGCCATATTCTGTATGAGGACATTAATCAAAAAGTACACAGAAGTAAACAAACCAATATATGCCTGTTTATAGGCTACTCCAAAGCCATTTGATAGAATACACCATAAACAATTTATAGACAGCCTAAAAGATATACTTGTAGGCAACACAGACATACGAATAATATGTAATTTATACTGGGGCAAACAGCAATAATAAAATATAACAAAGAGAACTCTACACTTATTGGTATTAAAAGAGAAGTAAGACAAGGATGCATCCTTTCACCAAGCTTGTTCAATCCATATACTGAGAAAATCTTTAAAAACATCACAGAGATGCCAGGCCTAAACATTAATGGAAAGATAATAAATAAATTAAGATATACTGATGATACTGTATTCTATTCTATTCTATTGTCCTTTCGAGCCGAAGACGGCACATAGGGCAGAACTACAATCTCAAAAACAGAAACCTTGCGTGCCAAAGTGGCACATATTGCAGAGATCACTGCTTCTAAAATCTATGGCTCTGTTTCCATAACAATACTTTTTACAATGACAGCTTGTCAAGCCATCGATCAACCTCCTTAGTCGCCTCTTACGACATGCCTGGAAGGTCACAGTGTCACTATTCTTTACCTCCCTCATAATGAGGCCCCGGTAACACACGGGATTATACTGTATTACTAGCAGAAAATCCTAAAGATTTACAACAATTACTTAATGAAATAAACATGACAAGCAAAAAAATGGATTAGATATTAATATAAAAAAGACTAAAGCTATGATCATAAATAAAGAAAATACTCAAAACCTACAAGTGGATATCAAAGTTGAGGAATAGACCTGGGGACATCTCAGAGCTACAACTACCTTGGACACATTATAGCCAGTGATGGAAAATGTGAAACTGAAATAAACAAAAGCATAGGAATGATAACAAGTAATTTTAATGCCATGAAAAACATACTAACATCAAAACAAATAACACTAGAGCTAAAATTAAAAATAGCAAACTGTTATATACCTTGTCAACATTCCTGTACGGTGCAGAAACATGGGCATTAGACAAGAAAACAGAACAGAAATTTGAAGCCTTTGGTATGTGGATTTATAGAAGAATATAAGGAATTCGAAGAAAATAAAAGAAAACAAATTATGAAGTCTTAAAATAACTAAAAATGAAAAGAGAACTGCTAAACACAATTCGAACAAGACACAAGAGTTGTTGAGACGTGTTAAAAAGACACAATAGCTTACTAAAGGTAATCTTGGAAGGGAAAATACAAGGCAAAAGAGGGAGAGGCGGACTAAGACTAACATAAAAAAAATGGACAAGTCAACACATGACAACCTGTATCATCAAAGCAAGAGACAGAACTGAATGGCGCTCCATGGTAGCCAGCCTTCGATGCGGAGACGGCACTAATGGTGAAGAGTATAACATTTTGTCGTGACCAGAACAAGTACGACTTATAGTATATCTCTAACTTCGAATGGGAGCAGTTTTTAAGTGACGATGATTTAGCTGGGGTTAATAGTTCAGATTTTAAAGCATATCAATTTTTTAATAAAATGTGGTACATTTGAGTGAAAATGACTAGTCGTTTACCAACTGATACTGGATTAGGACTATTTCTCGTGTTTGTAAAGAAACAAGAATGCCAGAATCACTAAACATTTAATAGATTTGCAGGAAAGGTTCTTTTAGGTTAAATGTCCGTCGACAAACATTGGAGGAGAAAGAACAAAAGTTCTTGGAAAAAGTCTGAAAATGCAAAAAAAAAAAAAAAAAGGAAAAAAATAAAGAAATAACGGCAGCCGCTAAGAAATTGCTTAACACTGAGAAAAGAAACAGTAAAAATATAATATAATATTGGAGAGAAATCAAATATTAAATTTCATCATACAATTTTGGACGGAAAGAATCCGCATTGTTCTTCCTCGTTTCTGTTATTATGCTATAATTTTTTTATTGGGGGGGGGGGGGGGTGTGTTTGGGTTAAATCAAGCTGGGAGTGAACTCACGTTTAGATCGTCAAGCCGAAGTGCTAACAAATATCCTAATAACTGTCAATTTGCGTATAATGGAAACATAATTATTTTCTATCAGTGCTTACACACAGATTAAAGAGGGATCAATCAATACATTGATTGAACAATTTAATTCGCTGATTTGTTGTCATTTGTCACTAAATTTTGAATTATTTGTTCTCTGTATTTGTACTGATAATTATCTATGTACTACTACATATTTCATATTTTTTAACAATATTATCATAACTGTCCAAATGCTGCCATTTTTCATTACTTCATTTCAATTGTTAATTTTTAGAATTATCCTGACATCCTCACTGAAATGATAGCCTTCAGGGGTTTGCGTCTATTGGTTGGAAACAGTGTCCTTGACTGTAACTACAATTGAGTATGTATCCCCAACATATGTGATAAACATAATTTGTGAGCGCTCCTGTTTAACCTGCTAATTCCGTTGGCATTGCAGGGAAAAGGTCTGATGGAGACTTACTGGCTGATTGGGGAGAAAATCAATGACCATGACAGTCCTGTTTCTAGACACCAACAATCAGACAGAGACAGCACATCAAGTGATGTCAAGCAAGATTCAACCACTCACATTGTGGTTCAACCAGCCGACCACCCGCATTTGCTGTAGCAATTGTTCATCTCTTGCCTGTTTAACTAAACACATTAAATAATGAAATAGGTACGTGCTCCCTTCTACTAGACAATACAATCCGTGTGGTATTTTTTTTTAGATAAAGAACGCTCTACAGATTGTGGCCTCCCATATTTATGCTCCTTATCCAAAAGTGACGTGTATCGAGCACGGCGAGGTGGACTAGGCGGTTTGGCTTCACCGTCTTGCTTGTGTAGCAGTGTTGTCGGGGTTAGGAGATGGTACCATTTATAAGATGCCTTGCATGGTAGCATGACGTGGAATGAAGCAGTTACACACCATCTGTTTTCAGTTTCTTAATATTTTGAAAGTGAATAATAATTTAAATATTGAGTTTGTTAGTAACACAACGATTTGTGTTATTGTTTCCTCATTACAAATTTAGGTAGACGTGTAAATATTCAAGTTGATGCAAATATGCGCATGATATACGACATTCTTTATGTTAATAAATAAAGGTTATGTCTTAAACGATATATTTTGAAGTGTCAATGCGAAAGTTAGTAGTAATAACATCGGGACTTCAAGCATTTTGCGTCTATGTTCTAGGATACATCCATTGACGAGGAAGTGTAATATTAAATTGTCATCAGTAATAAAGTTATTATATACTGACATACAGTGCTGATGTCAAATTCAGAAGACAAAAGACGCAAGAGAAAGGAGACAAGGCCGAGTACCGCGGGTACACCTTGCTCGTTCTGTGGATGGATCTGTCTATCCAGGATTGTCAAATTCAGCCACAAGAAAAGATGTTCAGTAAAGCAGCACCCAGTATGAGGCACTAATGCTTTACCAAACTACTGACTTATCATGATTGCTTGCTACCAACCATCTGTCAAGACACCAGAGGCCATATATATATATATACACACTGACATAGATGTTCACTTACGTTGTTGTGGACTGGGGTTGGGGGGGGTGGTGGGGGTTAAAGGTGTGTTTTCTTTTTTTCAAAAGCAGTCACGCTAGTTTGTTTTCTTTCTAAACTTTCACTGGGCATCTCGTTTCTCTTCAAATTCCGGCCAGCCCGTACAGTCTTCATGTAGTCAGTTAAAGGTTCCATGTATGCCTCACTAGACATGTGAGGAACAGCATGTCAGTAACCACATTTGTCCATGAGCAACGGACATTCTTTTAGCGATGTGGTCGGTATCACTTCCCGACGCCGTTACTCTCCAGAAAAAAAAAATAGGATACACACTTTTAGAGGCAGCGTGAACCCTGGAGCCTTGTCTGGCCTAAATGAAACCCCACTATGCTGGGAATGAATTCGAACCTTTATGATCTGGAACCGAACGCACCGAACCTACCACTCAGTTAATCACGCTCTTCATCTAATTTAGTTATCATTTGAGGTGATATTTTTAGCAAATACGCCTGTATAAAAAAAAATATATAAAAAATGTAATATTCAGCTCAACAATATGTATAGTATCATTACAATTTATAAAAGATTACGAATTTTTTTTGGGGGGATTATGCATGTCTTGCAACTGCTTTGTTGGTGGCTTTGATCATCTCTCTTTGAATTCTATACATTATATTCCAGTGCTTTTATTTTGTAAATATTTATTTTATGTTATTTTACTTGAACGATTATTTAAGTTCTTCTCATTACTTTTATTTAGCTAGCAAATTGTTCTTCTTCTTTCATTGGTCACAATGACAGAATAATTCAAAGAAAGAACGCTCTACAGATTGTAGCCTCGCATATTTATGCTCATTATCCAAAAGTGACGTGTATCGAGCACGGCGAGGTGGACTAGGCAACTGTATACTTTTATGTCCTCCCAGCACAAGAAGAAGATTTCTAACCTCCGCCCCGCCCCACCTTCCCCTACACTCGCCACGTCGGCCCCCGACTCTTTAGTAGTTTGCATACCCCCCGACCTCCATCTCTCACATAATGAGAGGTCTGTTCTTTATAGAGTTTTAAAATTTATCCCCCTTCGTCCTTCTAATGATCATTACAATCTGTAAAGGATGTCCATGATTTCCATAGGTTCCCTAGGTGTATGCGCTTAAAATTCCGTTTCTCGGACACTACTGCTGATTCCTCCTCACCCACCCCTGTAGATGAGTTTTCTCGCTTCCACTCCTGTAAATCGGATTGGACCCCACAACCCGGCGCATCACAGGCTTTGGATCTCTACATAAAGGCCACCTCACGTGAGATACAACAACTGTGCCCTAGAAAACTTCACCGCTCTAATTTATCTCCCTCTGAGTTTCTAGCCCGTGTGTTACCGGGGCCCCATTATGTGGGATGTAAAGAATAGTGACACTGTGACCTTCCAGGCATGTCGTATGAGGCGACTAAGGAGGTTGATCGATGGCTTGACAAGCTGTCATTGTAAAAAGCATTGTTATGGAAACAGACCATAGATTTTAGAAGCAGTGATCTCTGCAATATGTGCCATTTTGGCACGCAAGGTTTCTATTTTTGAGATTGTGGTTCTGCCCTATGTGCCGTCTTCGGCTCGAAAGGACAATAGATAGATAGATAGAGTTTCAGGCCCTCTCTAATCTCCGTCGCCGGGAGGACATTGTCATCAAACCGGCCGACAAGGGGGGACCGGTGGTAGTTTGGCGTAAAAACGTATACATTTCAGAGGGCAACAAACAGTTATCCAATACCACGTTTTATAAACCCCGCCCTGACGACGCCACTGTCCTCCACAATTTGGTTATTTGGTTATGGAAGGCCCCGGTATCACTGCAAACGAATTAAAATCCATAATTGCTCAACCGCCCGTGCCAGTGGAATCATCCGAATTACTAACTCATCTCCCAAACAAAGAAAGGTAGCTGTAGTCCCCATCATAGCAGTCTCAGCACACGCCAAAAGACATAAGGCGAAACCGCATAAAAAGTGAACACGGCCAACTGTTCCCTGTCATACGATATCAGCATTCATCGTAAACAATTGGAATATCGGAACATGATCAAAACGAATGAAACACACAGCTCACGGTGTGCACAGAGCACTTAACTCAGTAGCTCCTGCAACAAGCCGAATTTGGAATATGAGGAAACTGCAATAAGGAACACTTTTCAGACATGGTGATATGATCTAAGTAAGAGGTGCCAATAGTTTACGACAACATTCCATCTCCAGTACTTGTATTTTGTTTTGTAGCTCTACTTTAAGGGTAAAATCACATTTCATAAGCAAAATTAACGTCATTTTATATTTCTGCAAGTACTTATGTTTGGCTACAGCGAACTGTTAGGGTAAGTACCTTGAAATCATTTAACTCGTAACTAATGTTATTGAGTTATTGTTATTGTGTTATTGTTATTGAGTTATTTGCATATCTTGCAACTGTGTATTCCACAATAAGCAAGTCCAATCTACCTTCAAGGAACTGATCCGAGACAACCTCCTTCTTCCAAGTACGTCCCGCCTCATTATCCCCAATAGTGGTCTTGGGAAACCATCATTCTACATGCTCCCCAAAATTCACAAAAATTGACAATCCAGGACGCCCCATCGTGTCAGCGTGTGCTTGCCCGACTGAACACATATCTGACTATCTAGACAGTGTCTTCCAGCCCATGGTAGTTAGTCTTCCCTCATATGCCAAGGACACAAACCGTGCCTTGAGTATCTTCTCTTCCATCACACTCTCCCGTGATCGCTCATACCGACTTTTCACCTTTGATGTTTGCTCTCTCTACACCTCTATTCCTCACTCCGACGGCCTCCTGGCTCTACCGTTCTTTCTTGACCAGAGTTTGTACTCAACCTCAACACCTTTGAGTTCAATGGTAACTTCTATGACCAAGTTTGTGGAGTAGCCACGGGCACCAAGATGGGCCCCAGTTATGCTTGCCTATTTATGGGTTACCTTGAGCACCAAGTTCTCAATTCATATCAAGGTCCCCTTCCCATCATATAGCTCCGGTACATTGATGACTGCTTCGGACTTACCGATCTACCTGAGGATGACCTCTTCAGGTTTATCGACTACATTGATAGCTATCACAAAGCTATCAAGATAACATCTTGTATATCCACTTCCTCTGTTACTTTCCTAGATCTTATTATTTCCTTGTGTACCTAGGGTTGCCAGATTTAAAAAAAAAAAAAAAAAGAAGTACTTTTACGCTGAATTTTTTTTCCTTCAATTTTAATTACATATTTACGAACAAATGATTTTGTATATTGTTACCGGTAGTGACAATGAATTCGCCTTTATATTCAAACAAATTTATGAAAAATTATATACAGAAACTAGAAATAAAACAATGCTCATATTCTGCAAAGACAATTTTCTTATTTAAATTTAAAAAACTCTCACCTAGTGTTTCTAGAGGCATTTTAATTGTATTTGCTTGAGGATTTGCCAGCTTTCAATAATCTTGCATCAGTTTTGACAAATTTAAACAAATCAGCACATGAATTGTCAAAATTAACCATGACTCTGAGCTCTGCTTCAATCAGTTCTTGGCTACACCTATTTCTTGTGTCATTCCATTTGTTTTTCATTAAGGAGAATATCCTCTCAACAAAGGCATTTGATCCTGGTATGCTAAATAAAAATCCAACAATCTTTGAAATGTTTAGCACTTTATGTTCTGGCACAACAGAAAAAAAATGTAACCAGTTTGTGATATCACTGTTATCTTTGTTAATACTTTCACATAGAACACTCTGAAAGTCACAGAACTCTTCATACATGGCATCAACACATATGTGATCTTTCAATTTCAGAATACACACTGCAGTTTCCAAATCTTCAAAATGAATTTCTTTATCCAAAGCAAAAGCTGCCAATGATGAATATGGATTATTGGCAGTCACATCAAAACCTTTTGTCAAGATACTGAAGCATATCATTGTAAAATTTGTTAAAATCACTTGATATTTTTTTTTTTGCAGTGTTACAGACAAATCATTAATTAGTTCATTTGCATTGCTGCCATAAAAACTGTCTTTTATTCTCTGTTTAAGCTTTTCGTTCAAAATGTACATTTGTTTGAATGTCCCCAAGACACTCAATTCACAACTTTCTAGTGTTTTGTTAACAGCATCCAACAAGTTTCCAACATTGTTTACAAAGTGAAAATAAATCTCTGGCAAAATGGCTTGCTCAGGGTCATCAATAAGAAAAACAGATTTCAATAATTTTGGGCAGTCATCAATACTCTGGAAGTAACTTTTGATTGCACCCCAATTTAGGAGAAGCCTATTTACAGCTGGAGTCAAAGACAGCCACCTCGTTGGAACATGTCTCAATATTTCAGACCATTCTAATTCCACAAAATTAAAAAAATGATTTCAGTTCCTCTCTTCTTTTTGCTGAAACTGAGAAATGATTGTAAATTTTGAGGACTATGCTCTCTACATCAATATCCAATTTGTCTGTAGCATACTTGATTGCATTATGAAGTATGTGATTTGTACAATTGGCCTTCAATATATTTTCATTCTTTTTCAAAAGTAATTGAAATACAGAATGTCTAATTCCAAAATTGACACTTGCATTGTCTACACTATATGATGAAATGTGATTTATATCAAGATTATGCCTTTCTAAACTCTGCAGCACTAGCTGACTAACTCCACAAGCAGTTTCATCAGCATTTTCAATAAAATCCAGAAGTTTATTCTGCACTCCTTTCACTGAGTCAAAGTAGCGAAGGCAAACTGGAAACATCTTCCTGTTTCCCTTATTCGAGGCATCTGTTGCCAATGAAAAAAATCTCACACCTTGTTCTGAACACTTTAAAATATCTAAAAAATCATTGACACTTCTGAGTGATAAAACATTATTGACAAGCATTTCAGCTTTAGTGCGCCCACATGATACTTTTGAAGCAGTCACAGAATCTTTAAAAATGTGTGTCACAAGCTTATTTCCACAGTCCAAGCTAGAATAGCTTTGATTATGTTTGACTGCATGATAAACCAAAGCCAGTTCACTCGGGACAACATTATCGTGTTCTGATGTATTGTTTACATTTACAAAATAATGTGAATTTTGTTTACACTAACATCATCAGATTTTTCTTTTAGTTTATGCGTTTTAGATTCTGAATGTTGTTTTAAGTCACTTTGTCCACCATGAGAAATACTAAAATCTTTTCTGCATAACACACAGAAAGCTCGATGTTCGTTAGGTCCTGGTTTAACCCATGAAAACGATTCTTCCCACACTTTACGGTAACTTTGATTGTGTTGTAGTTGTAATTTTAATTTCTTCTTTGGAGGAGACTTCTTTAAATCCATATCACTCATTATAAATAATGTTAACAAACTTTAAAATAAACTTACTAATAATATGTAGATGCGAGGATTGAATTGGATGGAGCGGTGAAACTGTGTTTACACATCGACGATCGGAAATAAATTTATTCTTGTCGTGGGCTACGACGGAAATTAAATCGCTTCAATATTTTAGCGCGGAACTACAATTTGCGCACTTAAAAGTATGATCCAGAAACAATTATACAAAACAAACCGCCGAATGGTTTAATTAATATTATTTACTACGAATTTATATATTATTTAATCGATATTTTAAAAAATATTTACGTGAGCGTTAAAATACGGCGTTTTGGCGACTCCGGGCAAAGATAAAACGGAGTCATCGAATTTCGTGAAAAGAACGGAGAAATCCGTAAAAAAACGGTGTATCTGGCAACCCTATGTGTACCTCGGGCCTCCACACCTCGGTTTTCTATAAAGCTATGAACGCCCATTGCTATCTTCTCTATACTTCATCACATTCACCTTCTTGGCGTGATTCAATTCCATTCTCACAGTTATTGCGTCTCCGTCGCATCTGCCAGGATGACCAAGATTTCCTCCAACAGGCTCACCTCATGTTAGGTTTCTTCAGCCGCCGGCTTTATCCAGACTCGATCATCCAGTCTGCCTTCAAGCGGGTCCTCCTTATCTCCCGTCCAGTGGCACTCACTCCTTCTAACCGCCCCCCCCTCTGAGAGAACTATACTCACCCTCACCTATCATCCTCACAACTTAGCTGCTGTGAAGATACTCAACCACTACCGTTTCATTCTCCTCTCTGATCCCACCACCCGTCTACTTTTCAGTGATCCCCCGATGATCGCCTTCAAGCGCGACAGGAATTTGGGATACATTCTGGTTATGGGGCCAACTCCCTCGCTCCGACCCTCAACACTTCGGGACGGCCCCTTGTGGTCGGAACTGTATCACATGTGCATACGTGCTCCCTACCGACTCGGTCTTATTCCCTATTGGACGGTTCGAGATCAAGCATGGCTTCACATGTGTGTCCCGTAACATCATTTATGCCATTATATGCCAACGATGCCACATGACTTACATTGGCGAGTCTGGAAGACGATTAAGTATAAGATCTTGTGAACGTCTACGAGACGTTCTGTTCAACAGAATACTGGCACTCCAGTGTCTTCCCATTTCAACTCCCCAGACCACAAGGGCTTAGACGACATTCGTATCACTGATATTTTCCTTTGTCACTCTGGCGACCGCAGCCGATTTGCTTTGGATAATCGCCTCATAGTCCAGTATGGTTCGCTGACCCCACGAGGCATGAATGTATCACACTCGTACACATAGTTTCCTTTCGGCTACTCGTTCCCTTTGGCATAGCCCTCTCTATCGCCCATGTTTTGGCTCTTTAGTCTATCTACTATGCCATGCTATTCATAGTTCTACTCCACTAGTCCCCATTGAGACACTTCGGTGTTCCACTATACCCCTTTTTCTGTGCTACTTACCCTCATATCTTTTTATTGCACCCCACTCTCAGACATCTCACTCTCTCCGCCTTTTGAGTACCTGTTATTCTACTGTTCTATTCTTTCTCCTTCGTGTTTGCACACTGACCCGGGTGTGAACTCCTCTGGTTATGTGTGCGTTATGCGCACAATTCTACACATATGATTGTTCCCGTATGGATGTGCGCATGCATGTATGTGTTCATATGTATGGGTATTGTTATATATATATATATATATATATATATATATATATATATATATATATATATGCATGTATGTGTGTGCTTGCTTGTATGAATATATGTATGTGTATGTATATATATATATATATATATATATATATATATATATATATATATGTTGATAAGTATAAGTATGTGCACGTCTGTGTGTACGTGTTTGTACGCATCTGTGTGTGTGTGTATACATTTATTTATGGGCCCTTAGATACTTTCAGACATTGTCAGTGTCTTTGCAGTCGACGTAACCTAGACAGCGCTCCCCCCACTCGTGTATTTTTAGAACCCTTCACCCCTGACCAGAGGGTATAATTACAGCTACACCCGTGTGACAATTCCTTTCTCATTCTGACCATGGTCCACGACACAGGGAAGTGAATTTTCTTTTCTTTAACCAATTTCGATTATTTTGTTTTAAATGTTTCATTACTAGTTAGCTATGTATGATTAGTTCTATTTACTTACATATTCTGTGTGTGCGTGTTGTTTGTTTGTTCCTGCTGAAGGCCTATTGAACCGAAACGTCGTTCAAATCTGTGTCGTCTACTAATCCCGAAAAGCTTTTACCATACCATTAAAAATTTTTTTTTGCCTTCACATTCAGCCTTACTGCAACTTCGCATTTGTATGCATTCATTTGCATTTCTTTGCCTTAAACCCCCCCTCCCCCCAAGAATAATTCAGGCTGCCTTATCTCAAACTGTATTACTACAATACTACCTTTATTTAAACATTATATTATTCATTTTTTCTACCATATTTTAAAATTAAAATTTAGTTATTTTTTATTTATTATTTTTATCATAAAAACGTAATTACCTGATCACAATAGACAATTGATGTTTTTGTTCTTACGGGTCTAAGCTTACAATCTAGCTAGATCATGCGATTTATTCTCCTTGTCATTGAGTATACAAAAGACTTCGGTGCTTCAACGAGGTGCAGCAGTCCCGCAGCTAAATAATTAAATAACACAACTCTCGAATCTGTGAGAAAGTTCACCTATCTCAGTTCTATGGTCACAACCACTGTCTCCCTTGAAGAAGAAATACATTCTCGAAACGGAAAGGCAGCTTCCACATTTGGTGAACTTAAAAATAAAGCATGGGCCAGCACCAAATTAACACACAGAACTAAGATTAAAATGTACCAAAGTTGTGTGCGTATTACATTTCTATACGGATCTGAAACTTGGACTACCTATGCAGGGCAGGAGAAAAGGTTAAATAGCTTTCATGTGCATTGCCTTCGAAATATTATGAACATCAAATGGTAGGTCAAGGTAACAATCACTAATGTCTTACAACGAGCCAGACTCCCATCCATCATGGCAACACTTAGGAGTCGTAGACTAAGGTGGCTGGGTCATGTAAGAAGAATAGCAAACATTCGCATTTCCCCCCCCCCCCCAAATATTGTATTGCGAACTTATAGACGGAAAGAGACAAAAGTGCATACCAGTGTTGAGATGGAAAGAGACAAAAGTGCAGACCAGTGTTGAGATGGAAAGAGACAAAAGTGCATACCAGTGTTGAGATGGAAAGAGACAAAAGTGCATACCAGTGTTGAGATGGAAAGAGACAAAAGTGCATACCAGTGCTAAGATATTAGGATGTTTGCTGGGATTCCTTGAGGGAATTTTCTATCAGAGAACAAGCAAAAAAAATAGTTGGAGATCGTAGCACATGGAGAACAAACATAAAAAATGGCACAACATCTTTCGAGGCATTGCTGATATTAAATTCAGAAGACAAAAGGCGCAGGAGAAAGGAGACGAGGTCAGACACCACGAATATATCTTGTTCTTTCTGCGGATGGATCTGTCTATCCAATATTGGCAAATTCTGTCACGATAGAATCTGTTCAGCATAGCAGCATAAGACACTAATAATTTTACAAAACTACTGACTTATCATGATTGCTTAATACCAACCGCCTGTCAAGACACCAACGGCCATATATATATATATCATGAAAAAACGTAATTACATAATCACAATAGACAATTGATTTTTTTGTTCTTACGGTTAGTCATAGATAACATTACGCGAGTCTTCCTCATAACCAACACCTCCCCTCCCCACACACGCATTTTCTCTTTTTCATAATAATTATTTCATCTGGTAATACCAACAATAATGTTATTGACTGTCGTTCCCCTTTTTTAAAAAAATGATTTTCCTTTCCTATAATACGAACTTTAAATTATTTGTATTGATTGTATGTCTTCATTGTAGTATTGTTTAAAGTACAGAGTTGTCTTCCCTAACACTCCATACTCAAATCGGAAGACTTAAATCGAGAGAAGATTGAATAGATTCTGGATAAATCTGCTTCACCGATCCTGATGCTAACAGTCATTTATGAGTGAGTGACTCCTTTCAGTTTTGGTGATGACAGATCCTTCCCTCCTCTATGGTTTTAAGATGTGAGGATAAATTAGGTATGCAGATTCAACATATGGTGAATGAATTCGATGTACGAAATAAAGATATGGGAATTCATTAGATGTATAGTTTAAGGACTTAGCCTTAATAACAAAAAGACATAAGTAATGGCAGCAACAAAGAAAAGACATTACCGCAATGCCCAATAAAGACAAGTGGAACAATATTAAAACAGGTAAATGAATTTAAATATCTAAGAACAATGTTAACCTCTAACGGTAGATGTACAAAAGAGGTGAGATGCAGAATGGCTCAGGCAACACCAACTTTTCTAGAAAACGAGGAAGATACAGTGCAATCCATTTTTGACAATAGAAACAAGAAAAAGAGTTCTTAAATGTTATGTAGAGCCAGTCTTAACATATGGATGTGAATCATGGACAATAAGACAACAGATAAGAAAATTACTAGAGGCTGTAGAGAAGTGGTTTTATAGAAGAATGTTGAGAAAACCATGGACTGTTAAGAAGAGTAATGAAAGAGTTATGAAAGAGGCCAAAGCAAAAAGAGAGCTAATTTCCAATATTAGGAAGAAACAATCATCATTTTTTGGCTATGTAATAAGAAGAGAAAAACTGGAATACATCGTAATAACTGGGAAAGTTGAGGGAGATAGAGGGAAGCAAAGAGAAAAGATACCAGACAGCTTAAGAGAATGGCTTGGCAGAAGGTAAACAACAGAAATGATAAATAACTGTCGAGATAGAAAGTTGTGGAGAGACATGACCACCTACGCCAGCAGGCATGGTACTTGATGATGATGACGATGATGATGATGATGCTATTGATAGATTAAAGAAATGATGAATGAGTTTATTTTCATCATATATTTTTACATTCATTCTATTCGCATTTTTACACGTGCTTCACGTCCTCCAGAATTATTAATGATTGTTGCCTGTCATGACGCAGTTAATATAATTTTTAACACAGTCAAAGGAAATATGATTTTTCAATCATCATGGATTTAAACTACTTAAATTTGGTTTCGAGCATGGATTTTAATAATGTGAACAGGTCGTTTTTTTATTACAAATTACGATCTTTCATTTCATCATTAATTGACAGGGTATTACATGACTGTGACTATTTCTCATCTACCTTTCAATATGGTTCGATTGCAAATGATACAGAACGATGTGGGAAAGCTACTAACACAAATAGTTGCCCATGTACTCACCTGTCAACAAGAGCTCAACACAGGGAAAGGTGTCATGCTTAAAAGAGGAGAATCATGGGAGGGACGAGCAGAAGATGTTATCAAACAGATCTGTGGGCTTACCGATATCAACGCTGGCGAGGAGTGGATACTGGTACGTCCGTCATTCAGAGGAACACTCTTGTGTATTGTCACACTAGACAGGAAATGTAGGGAACAGAACTCAGTCATGGTCAATGCGGAGATCAACGGTCTCATCTTGGATAACACCGATGAGAAAGATGCAGTCATCTATACAGACGGATCTGTAATACGACATAAAAGGAGTGCATGGGCATTTACAACACGCTCGGCAGGCAGAATAGTCAAGGAAGACAGTGGTGCATACGTTATGACCACTAGTAGCATGACGATGGAGGTGATGGCAGTGACCAGGGCATTCGTCTGGTTAGAGTCACAAGACTACACCCACACCTGCATACTGAGTGATTCGATGAGCATGATCAAAAATAGCGTAGGCGGGCTCTGTACACATGCAATGGGTTCATATTGCAGAAGTAAAAAAATTAGTAAGGTCACCTTTGTCTACGTCCCAGGATATGCGAGAGCACGCGGGAATTAAAGATCGGATAGGCTGGTTAGCGGTGCGTTATCATTGAGGATGGTCAACCAATGGATTGGAAGGACCTCATCAATGCCCTCCGAGATGTGGAAAGGGCACAGGACTTCTACAACTATGAGTCCACGTCACTCCTTCGGATGAAAGAGATGGGAGTAAAGATGGGCACAGTCCGAAAAAACATATATTATATAAACACATTATATAAAATGAAAACTTGCCATAATTATTCTTGTTTGGGCTCGAAAAACATGATTAGTCAAAGGAGAGATAATTTAATGAATATTTACTAAGGGAAGTAACTTCATCTTCAAATAATAATAACACTATAATTTATAATTTGTTTTAAAACAATTTAAGATTAAAATCAAAATTTATATATATATATATATATATATATATATATATATATATAATAAAATACGGTTACAAAAGCGAACATGCATCTACCTTATTTTTCTTAATGTCATTTATATGTCAATAGTTTTTCTTGTTGTGCATGCCTGATTTTTGTTTTTGTGAAAGTGCATGAGTGAATTTTATTTGTGTGAATGGTTGATTGTTATTGTGTGTGTATGATTGACTTTGTTTTTGTGACTGACTATTTGTTGCTGTATGTGCATGGTTGATTGCTATTGTGGGTATATGACGGAATTCTGTGTGTGCCTGATGTGCAAACGATCTCAATTGTTAATGCATGACTGTTGTGTGCACATGGAGACAAAAAGCTACCACTTGTAACACGTGCGCATATTTTTAACATGTTTATTGTTGACAATGCACAATTATGTTTAAGCCATACAATCAACAGTAATAATAGTGTAGGCTTGCCGTAGGAGGTCTACAATTTAAACTCTAATCTGTTCAACAACAAATCAATTACTTCTTCACCAAAAAATTAACGAAATAAAGGAGAGATTTGCACACAGGGACATAACATGTGACTGATAAATAAAATGGACAGACAGCGCACTATATACATAGCAGAATGGTATCAATATTGTAAATAACATCAACATTTTCTTCACTTCATCTTAAACTCTTCCTATGTCGAAGGGGATTATAAATCTATATTCTGGCAATCTCTGTTATATTCATGTGTTATTGCTGCACGCTTGTATCAATATGGGTCTGCTTCGAGCTGCACTATTCTCCTATTTTTTTTTTTTAGTTTGTCTTCTATGAGAAGCAACTACAATATTCTTTCCGTGTGAGCAGACCATTTTATTGATTGCCTGTGTATGCAGTTCAAGATTAGTTGTTTTTACTCCTCCTATTGTCTCATTTCTAATGTTTCCTTCTGGCCACTTCAGCTGCTTTCCTTAAATATAAAATTTCTGTGGTGACTAATTTGAATTTGATGCGGGTAAATGTGCTTGGTATTTGTAGTGCGAGAAGGAGATCGCTTTATATGAGATTTTTTTAGCGCTGAAAGGAGAAGGCGTTGTTTTTGTGCTAAAAGGCGTTTTTCTGTGTTGTAGGAGTGAACTAGCTAATTCATTATTTTGTTTGTTTTGTTTTATCATAACAAGAACAAAAAATCAGAGATATTCAGAGAAAAAAAGATAGAACAAACAAAACAATTTAGTAACAGTCTGTGATTTGGACAAAAATAATAGCAAGTTGGAAATGTTTATATATTTTTTTATCTCAGGCGCATTCTGAATTCAAAAGTTGGACTATCATAATGGGCGTAATAGTAACGTCAGATGGAAGATGCACCACAGAAATAACAAGCAGAATAGGTAAGGCCAAAATAGAATTTCAGAAAATGAAAAACCTCTGGTGCAACAAATCTATGTCAATAGAAGACAGAAAGATAGTTTACATGGGTGCTATATAAAACCAGTTTTGACTTATGGAAGCGGATCATGGACAGTAAATAAACACATAGAAAGACGATTAGAGGCCACAGAGATTGGATTTCTCAGAAGGATGTTGAAAGTTCCCTGGACAGCTAATAAGACCAACGAGGAAATTCTCAAAGAGGCCAACACAAAAAGGGAGCTCCTAAAAAACATAAGAAAGAAACAATCAACATTTTTCGGGTACATCATGAGAAGAGGAAAGTTGGAATACTTGGTTACAACTGGCAAAATACAGGGAAAGCGAGATCACGGAAGAAAAAGAGAGAAAATACTAGATAGCTTTGTGTCATGGCATGGGAAACTGTAAACAACAGAACTGATACGATGCATGGTGGATAGAAGATTGTGGGAGGACATTATTATCTTCGCCATCCGGTATGGTACATGATGATGATGATATTCTAGAGTAGTGTTTGAAGTGGAAATAGGAAAGGCAGGTGGGGGCCTTCAATGTTGAATGTTCAAGATTTGTTAACTCCATTGTGACGCCACAGCAACTTGTTCTAAAGACTGAACCATACACAACTATGAAATTGTACCATTAATGCAAAATAAAGTTCTTTCATATTCCCTTTATTTGAGGCTTCCTCTGCCTCTTTACCTAGTTCATCTATATATTTCCTCTTATCCTTTTTAATGCATCTTCTCACTTCTTTGTTAACCTCCAAAGAAATTAAGTGGAAAATACAAACAGATCAATGCCTTTATTAAAGATAAGGAAGGAAATCTGCTTTGTAATATAAGGGAACAAAGGGAGAGATGGAAAAAGCACTTTGAAGAACTTTTGAACAGACCCGGCTCAAATAATCCTCCAGATATACTACCAGCAGAAGCAGAGTTACACGTTAACTGTGGAAAACCAAGCAATGAAGAAATAATGAAAGCCATCAAGCTATTAAAAAATGGTAAAGCCACATGACCAGATGAAATTCCTTTGGAAGCCATCAAAGCAGATATTAACACCTCTACCAAGATGTTACATAATCTATTAGATAAAATTTGGGAGAAGGAAGAAATACATAAAGACTGGAAAGAAGGTTACATGATCAAACTATCAAAGAAAGGAAGTTTACAGGAGTGCACAAATTATAGGGGAATTATTCTGCTATCAGTGCCAGGAAAAATACTAAGCAGAATCATTCTGGAGAGACTAAAAGAGGCCATAGAGAAACATTTGAGAGATGAACAAGCAGGTTTACGAAGAACAGATCATGTGCTGATCAATTAATTACTCTACCTATAATAGTTGAACAAAGTTTAGAACTATAGTCCCCACTTTATATTGGATTCATACATTACGAAAAGGCATTTGATAGTTTAGACAGAGGAATGATTTGGAAGTTGCTGAGTTATTACGGAATCCTCATAAAGTTTATTAACCTGATACAAACAATATATGAAGGAACGAAATATAGTGTTGCAAGAAAGGCAGCTTACAGAAGTTATTTGAAATAAGAACAGTAGTAAGGCAGGGATGCCTCCTGTCTCCATTTCTCTTTCTACTGGCCATAGATTGGATTATGAAAATAACTCAAAGCAAAAGAAATGGAATTCAGTGGTCACTGACCAAACAACTTGATGATTTAGACTTTGTTGATGATATAGCTAACCTATCACAAAACCATCAACAGATGCAGGATAAAATGAGCATACTTAATGAAAGATCACAACAGCTAGGACTGAAGATTAATAGAGATAAGACCAACATTATGAGAATTAATGCAGTTGGCAATAACCAAATAAAATTAGGAGAAATACTTCTACTAGACGTAAGTAGTGATATGTGGCATTTACATGACCTTTTACTGTTTCCAGAAAAATTGCTGCCGCCGGGTCGTTTTTATCATATATGAGAGTATATCCCATCTGCCGCTCGCTACCGTCACTCTACCGCCCGGAGTTGACCGTGACCTCTCTTATTAGGATTTTGACCTCGCGTGTCCGTGGCCCCGGAAGTGACCTGTTTATATCTGGTATGTGCTGACTATGGAGTTCTGTATGTACTAGTGCTGACCTCATTTTTTATGTGACTATGTTGTCTGCTGACGTCGTGTGTTATTAGTTGTTTTTAAATGGAGGAAATCGTCTTCCGGTGCCTCTTTCCTCGGTATTATCTCTCCTCATTAAGACTGGACGTTTCTTCTTCCTCGGTGTTATTGGTACTCTCTCTCCTCCTCATCAGGATAGTTCTTCAACTTTTCAAAACTGTCTTTCTTCTGTATGAGTGAGACTAATCATCTCTCTCTCCTATCTCCTCATAGACTACGCTCCTTCCATGCCACCCTCCCTCCTCTCTCTTTCCCTCTCCTAGCGTTCCGCACTCCCTCGAATTTTTAGCTTCCCTCATAGACTTCCCTACATTGCAACACTTACTCATTCTCTCCATTTACACCTATCATCTCTCCTTCCTTCTCCTAGACTTATTCTCCTCTCTCTCACCTATTCCCTCCTAGTCTTCCCTCCATTGTAACACTTACTCATTCTCGCCTTTTAAGCCTATCACTTCCCTTCCTTCTCATACACTTCTCTATATATCTCTCTCCTAGACTTCTCTAGGAAGTCATTCCATCTTCCCTCTTCTCTCTCTCCTAACGTTCCGACCTCCATCGTATTTTTAGCTTCCCTCATAGACTTCCCTCCATTGTAACACATACTCATTCTTGCCTTTTATCTCTATCATCTTCCCTTCCTTCTCTAGACTTCTCTCTCTCTCCTAGACTTCTCTCCTACCATTCCATCCTCCCTCCTCTTTCTCTCTCTCCCTCTCTCTCTCTCATAACGTTCCGCCCTCCCTAATATTTTTAACTTCCCTCATAGACTTCCATCCATTGTAACACTTACGCATTTTTTCGATTTAAGCCTATTATCTCTCCTTCCCTCCCCTAGACTTCTCTAGCTCTCACTCGTCTCCCTCTCCTATTCCCTCCTAGACTTCCCTCCATTATAACACTTACTCATTCTCTCCATTTATGCCTATCATCTCACCTTCCTTCTCCTAGACATCTCTCTCTCCTCTCTTTCTCTCTCCTATCCCCTCTTAGATGTGTATCCTACCATTCCAGCCTCCCTCTGCTCTCTTTCCCTCTCCTAGCATTCATCCCTCCCTCGTTTTTGTAGCTTCCCTCCATTGTAACAGTAACGCATTCTCTCCATTTATACCTATCATCTTGCCTTCCTTCTCCTAGACTTCTCTCTCCTCTCTCTCTCCCTCTCCCTATCCCCTCCTAGACTTTTCGCCTACCATTCCACCCTCTCTTCTCTCTCTCTTTCACTCTCATAGCGTTCCGCCCTCCCTCGTATTTTTAGCTTCCCTCCAATGTAACACTTTAGTATTTAATAACAATCACAGCAAGACTTAAAATATCTACTTTAAACATGCCATTATACATGTTGTCTAGTGTGTCTTGATGTCTGTATATAGGTTGTCTAGTGTGTCGTGATGTCTGTATATAGGTTGTCTAGTGTGTCGTGATGTCTGTATGCAGGTTGTCTAGTGTGTCGTGATGTCTGTGTGTAGGTTGTCTAGTATGTCGTGATGTCTGTATATATGTTGTCTAGTGCGTCGTGATGTCTGTATGTAGATTGTCTAGTGCGTCGTGATGTCTGTATGTAGGTTGTCTAGTATGCCATTATGGCTGTATGCAGGGTGTCTAGTGTGTCGTGATGTCTGTATACATGTTGTCTAGTGTGTCTTGATGGCTGTATGCAGGCTGTCTAGTATGTCTTGATTTTGAACTGATAAGTTACTAAAAAAATATTTTGACATATGATACAAACGAGATTCACAAATTGCCGAAATTAGGCAATCAACTTATCGAAAATACATTACTAAAGTAACATACTATAATATTAAATAACTAAAAAAACACTTACTTTTATGTGTCTGAAAGCGCGAGACACATTCGTCGTCAACAACTGTAAACGTATGTCTGATTACAAGATTCACAGTGGTGTTATATTTACCACTAAAACCAGCCCTGGCACCAATCGGTGGGGTAATGGGGGTGGAGGTGTTACTAAAAATATAACTGACCTCTGATGCAATTCCTGATGAGTTACTAAAATAGATTTTGACCTATAAGGCAATGCCCGAGGAGTTACTAAAAATAGATTTTGACTTATGAGACAATACCAACATGTCCAATTATCAACCAAAGACTTTAATACAGTTGAGAAAACACTAATAAATAATTAGAGTTTATTAAAAATTTACACATGATGATAGTTTGGAATGTATCTAAATCATTAATGAAAATATTCCTACAACACTAGAAAAAACCAAACACTAAAAACACCACATTGAAAGACTATACTTAATGTTCACGGCCCTGTCACAACTCTGCAAAAAAAAAGTACTGCAAAGCATGAAAGTTACGCCCCTGAAACAACTCTACAAAGAAACTGTTAACAAACATGAAAGTTATGTTCCTGACAAAAGCCACTAAAAGAAAATGGTACCTCCATCCATTTTTTATGGCTACGCCTATGAAATCGATAAAAAAAATTTTAATTTAACATATAGGTATTCCCCACAATTTTATATTAGACACCCCCATAGCAAAAATTTACTTAGAAATAACTTTTATAATTTTTATCCCCCCCCCTCAACCGACTATTTTTGAGGGATACGCCTATGAAACTGTTAAAACTAGAAAGTATACACGCTAGAATTGCCCCAAACTTTATATTAGACATCCCCATAGCAAGAAGTTGCTTCAAAAATCACCTATGTGATCCTTACCCCTGACCATTTTTGAGGGATACGCCTATGAATCTGTTGAGAATAGTAGATTTACACTCTAGGCTTACCCCATACTTTATATTAGACACCCTCGTATCAAGAATTTGGTTAAAAAACAAATGTTATTATTTTTACCCCTAACTACTTTTTGATGGATACACCTATGAAACTATTAAAAATAATAAATATAACTTCTAGGCTTACCCTAAACTTGATATTAGACATTCCCATATCAAGAAGTTGCTTAAAATATCACTTTAATGTTCCTTACCCCCGACCACTATTTGATGGATACGTCTATGAAATCAATAAAAAGTTTAAATGTAAATATAGGTATACCCCCAAATTTATATCAGACATCCCCGTAACAAGAATTTGCTTAAAAAAACACTTTCATGTTTCTTAACCCCCATCCATTTTTTTATAGCTACGCCTATGAAATCGATAAAAAATTTAAATTTAACCTCTCGGCTTACCCCAAACTTTATATTTGACACACGCCCATGTATCAAATTTGCCTAAAAAATCAACTAAAAATTAGTAGTGTTATATGGCATTTACGACCGTGAAATCTACGACTCGCCGAAGATATGTTGCTATATATTTAGTCTACCCAACGATTTTTTTCTATATGAGAGTCTAGCCTATCATTTTCAGAATATTTTCTTATATAATTAGTCTACCCGTGCCTGCAAATGCCATATATCACTACTAATTTTTAGATGATTTTTTATGCAAATTTGATACATGGGCGTGTCAAATATAAAGTTTGCGGGAAGTCTAGAGGTTAAATTTAAATTTTTTATCGATTTCATAGGCGTATCCATAAAAAATGGATGGTGGTAAGGAACATAAAAGTGGTTTTATTAAGTAAATTCTTGATATGGGGATGTCTATAATAAAGTTGAGTGAATTAGTTGCGTGCGTAGCTAATTCTATAAAATGGCGCATATGCCCTATTGTCTAAGGCCTCTTGTCTGTTTTGAGTAAATCTTAATTTAACTTGTTATTAACCGAGTGGGAAAATCTCTCGACTAGACTACCGACGTTCGGACAACCCGTGTTCGATTCCCACTGGGAGCAGTGTGAATTCTACTCGTGATTTGAAAAAAAATACCCCCACGGTCGACCCAGCCGTTGGCAGAAATTGGTACCAGGGTATTACCCTGGGAAGGTGAGGAATGTCGCCTCGCATCAGAGTCAATGCTTGAAGCGACACTATACATAAATAGCCGAACATTTCTGGGTAGGCGGCCAAGCATATATGGGTGTAAACTCGCATGCTAAGACGCCGGTTCAAGTCACGTAATTTACTTTATCTTTAATCGAGGCTCGTTTTGCTGCTTTTAATTTTACTCTAATTTTTGCAGCCTTAAAGTTTTCCCACAATTGGAATACTAACACTATTGCAATCTGTACCTGGTCTAGTTTTAACACATATCAGGCCGTTTATAAATGTGTTTTTTTAACATTTTGTAATCTATTTGATTACGTGCGTTGTCTCCTGGGCTTTTCTGGTCTACAAACATCTTGGAGGTTGCGTATACCAGGTATTTCCTATCATCATGTTGTGTGTTCTTGACCAGTTAATAAGCTTGTCACCTCTCTCCTAAGCCATAATAACTAACCACTTCTTCAACTCTTTCCTTTCCTACTTTTGCGTTGAGATCACCTAGAACTATGGTGTTTTAATGGGGTTTGGATTGACGAAGTGCCATATTAAGATCGTGGTAAAATCTATCAACTGTTTCCTCTGGACTGTCTGCTGTTGGTGCATAAACATGTATGAGAGTAATATTTATTGGCTCTCCATTAAAGTTCACTAAAAAGACTCTATCAGATATTGCCCCAAAACTCTAGTTGCCTTACTCCTCTTTTTGTGTTCAGTACTTCCAGAATAGATGATTTTAGATTCATCAGAATATATTTTCCCTCATCCCGTGTATCTCATTTCACACAGTCCCAATAAATGTAATCCATCTTCTTTTATTTCCTGTTTCCTGTTATGGTCATCATCATCATCAAGTCCGGGCCTACTGGCGTAGGTAATCATGTCTCTCTACAACTTTCGATTACGTCAGTTATATATTGCTGTCTGGTATCTTTTCTCTTTGCTTCCTTCTATCTCTTCGTCCCTCAATTTTTCTAGTTGTTACAATATTTTCCAGTTGTTATCTTTTCATTACATGGCCAAAAAAAGGATGATTGTTTCTTCCTAATATTGGGAATTAGCTCTCTTTTTGCTTTGGCCTCTTTCTGAACGTTTTCATTACTCTTCTTAGCTGTCCACGGTTTTCTCAACATTCTTCTCTAAAACCACATTTCTACAGACTCCAGTGATTTTCTTGTCTGGTGCCCTATTGTCCTAGATTCACATCCATATGTTAAGACTGGCTCTACATAACATTTAAGAACTTTTGTTACTATTGTCAAAAATTGATTGCATAGTATTTTCCTCATTTTTTGGAAAGCTGCTTTTGCCTGAGCCATTCTGCATCTCACCTTTGTTGTACATCTTCCGTCTGAAGTTAAAAAAGTTCCCAAATATCTAAATTCATTTACCTATTTTAATATTGTTCTACTTGTCTTTATTTTGCACTGAGGTGATGTCTTTTTCTTTGTTGGTACCATTACTTCTGTCTTTCTGCTATTAAGTCTGAGTTCTTTATTTTTGCTTTCTTTCACTATAATGTCTAACATTTCTTGTAACTCATTTTCATTCTTTTGCAATTAAGACTGTATCATCAGCATACCTTAGATTATTTATATTATTACCTCTGATTGTTATTCCAGACATGCCCCTTACGGATCATAAAATAATTTCACTATAAATATTAAACAAATCTGGTGACAGCACACAACCTTGCCTAACACTCTGTTTGATTTGTTCAAACATTCCCAAATGGTTTCCAGTTCTTATGGCCGCTGTTTATTGCCAGTACATGTTCTTTATTATTCTTAGATATTTGCTTTCTACATTTATGCTTTCTAAAATTTTGATTATTTCTTGGTGCTTTACTTTGTCAAATGCTTTGGAATAATCTATGAAACAGAGGTATAGATCTGTTTTCACCTCTATGGCTCTTTGTTCTAAAGATCGTATGATATTAATATGGCATTGCTTGTTCCTTTATCGCTAATAAAACCACACTATTCGTCCTAATTTCTGAACTGATCTTGTTTCGCACTCTTCGCATGATGATTCTTAGTAATATCTTAGTCATATGACTCATAAGGCTTATTGTGCGATGATCATCGCATTCAATCTCACCAGATATCTTTGGGAGGGCTATGAATGTTCATTTGAGCAGGTCGTCTGGTATATATCCGCTGTTGTAGATATCATTCAATATTTTTGTTATTATTTCTATTCCAAAATCACCCATGGCTTCAATCTCTTCTTTAGTTACTTTTACCGCTTATGGTACTAAACAGCAAATAAAAAGATTTAACAAAAATATAAATATATTTACGGCGATTAAAAGCAGATAAAATGATTTAACGAAAACAAAAAATAGAGTTACGTCACCAACAATTAGCTGACAAGTGTCCGAGATGACAACTGTGGTTCGTACATTCGCTTTGAGAAACGATCTCTGGCATCAATCAACACTAGTATTGGTATCTTTTTATATCTCCGGAGAAGTCAGGGCATCAATCAAAAACGTTATGTAACTCGGGTAGATCTCCGGAGAAGGTTAGGGCATCAATCAAACACATTATGTAACTTCGGTAGATCTCAGGAGAAGGTAAGGGTATCAATCAAACACGTTATGTAACTTGGCACAAATCTCCGGATCGGTGTCTGCTATAGTCTCCATCCTGTTCGGGAGTACAAGAAACAGCGTTAGCCGAATTGGTAGAACCGGTTAAAATTTGAGTGGCTCGGGTTGTTTCATAGCACACAGGCCTTAATACATACAGACCAAGGTCGTATACACCAGAAACGAAGGTAGTATACACTAGTGTTTCGAACAGGGAGCCACCCTCGGGTGGGTCCCACAAGAAATTCTAAAGGGGCCATGGGTAAAAATTGCATAACTGGGGGCAGGTCACAAGTATATTTTGCCACGGCACGAAACTTGGAGATCATGTATAGGGATAAACATTTTGTAGAACACAGCGATCAGGTATCACTTTATTTCCACTCAGTGAATTGTTCATTAGCAGCGCAATAAAGAGAGACCATATAAATTACTATTCAGACCAATACTAGGGAAGGTTCAACCATGGGACTTAGAATCAAGAAAGATTTATAAGAATTAGCACAAATCGTCAATTCCCACCTTGTGCATATAATAAGAGAAGCGCACACAGGGACTATTTGGTGGACTTTTAAAGTGACCATCCTCGATGGTCGGATCACCTTTGATGTCTTCGGCAACATTATTTTCCGTTCCCACGTCTCTGTGCACACCTCCACCTCACAAAGCTGCTTCTTCTTCGCTGACATCTCTCTCTTTAGTCACATACAACGTGTGAAAGAATGATGTCGAAGGAGTATAGAATAGAGTTACAAGTTTGCAAATCAGAGCATTAAAGAACGAATATAAAGTTAAAGAGAAGATTCTGTCGCCCTTTCGTGGTTCCTATGTTTAATTTCTTAACATCGTAAAGTTGCAATTCCATGATCTGTGCAGCAATTTGGAATCAGGAAAAACAGTAGGACAAAAGAAGTCATATTCAACATGAGGACATTGATTGAAAAGTACATAGAAGTAAAGAAACCAATATATGCCTGCTTAATAGACTACACCAAAGCTTTTGATAGAATACACCATAATCAACTTATAAACTGTCTAAAAGATATAAATCTAGACGACACTGACATACGACTAATATGTAATTTATACTGGGAGCAAACAGCAATAATAAAATATAACAAAGAGAACTCTACACCCATTGATATAAAAAGAGGAGTAAGACAGGATGTATCCTATCACCAAGCTTGTTTGATCTATACACTGAGCAAATCTTTTATAAAAATCACAGAGATGCCAGGTTTAAACATTAATGGAAAGTTAATTAATAATCTAAGATATGCTGATGATACTGTATTACTAGCAAAAAATTCTAAAGATCTACAACAATTACTTAATGAAATAAACATGACTAGCAAAAAATATAGATTAGATATGAATATCAAAAAGACTAGAACTATGATCATAAGGAAAGCAAATTCTCAAGACCTACAAACAAACATCAAAGTTGAAGGAATATACCTGCAAACAGTTCAGAGCTACAACTACCTGGGACATACTATAACCATTGAAGGAAAATGTAAAACTGAAATAAACAAAAGAATAGGAATGGCAAAAAGTAATTTTAATGCCATGAAAAATATACTAACATCAAAACAAATAACACCAGGGCTAAAACTATGAATAGCAAAATGTTACATCTTCTCAATATTCCTGTACGGTGCAGAAACATGGACATTAGACCAGAAAACAGAATAGAGAAAATTGAAGCCTTTGAAATGTGGATTTATAGAAGATTAAGAAGAATTGGATGGATAGTAAAGAAAACAAACGATGAAGTTTTAAAACAACTAAAAATGAAAAGAGAACTATTAAACACAATTAGAACAAGACAAATGAAATTTTTGGGGCATGTTAAAAGACACAACAACCTAGAAAAAGTAATATTGAAAGGGAAAATACAAGGTAAAAGAGGCACAGGCAGACCAAGATTAACATGCACGAGTAATATCAAAAGATGGACAAGTCAACCTTTGACAATCTGCACCATCAAAGCATAACACAGAGTGGAATGGCGCTCCATGGTATCAAACCTTCGATGCGGAGACGGCACTCAATTATGATGATGATAGAAAAGTATATGGTAGTATATTTTACAAAAAGACAACAATGAAAAGATAACGATTATGCAACAACAAAATGTATTTATAACATAGTGTATCTAAAATATATAGATAGTGATGATCATCTTTACCTCGATAAAGAAGAAATGACCAGACAAAACCCATGTGCTTAATTTGTAATATTACACTTCCTACGGAAAGCATGCGGCCATATAAGTGCGATAATAAGCATCTGGGAATATCTCATAACGACAGAAGAGATAAATAACTGGAATATATTTTTGCATAAGGGAACAATGGACAGAAAACAATAAAGACCTTTATAATTATGAACGAACAGAAGTAAATATTAAGGATAATGAAGAAGGACCAGAAATACTCAGAGAAGAAGTGGAAGACGCCTTGCACAATATGAAAGCAGGAAAAGCTACAGGACCAGATAATATAACTAAAGAAATGAATGAAGCCATGGGTGATTTTGGAATAGAATTAATAAAAATATTGAATGATATCTACACCAGACGACCTGCTCAAATCAATATTCATAGCCCTACCAAAGAAATCTGGTGCGATTGAATGCGATGATCATTGCACAATAAGCCTTATGAGTCACATAACTAAGATATTACTAAGAATCATCATGCGAAGAGTGCGAAACAAAATCAGTCCAGCAATTACCCAGTGGTTTTGTTGGAGGTAAAGGAACAAGCAATGCCATATACATCATAAGATCTTTAGTAGAAATGCCATAGAGGTGAAAACAGATTTATACCTATGTTTCATAGATTATACCAAAGCACACGGAAAGAAATGTAGACAAAGCAAAGCACCAAGAAATAATCAAAATTATAGAAAGCATAAACATAGACAGCAAAGATCTAAGAATAATAAAGAATAAAGAACATGTACTGGCAACAAACAGCAGCCATAAGAACTGGAAACCAACTGGGAATGTTTCAACAAATAAAACAGGGTGTTAGACAGGGTTGTGTGCTGTCACCAGATTTGTTTAATATTTATAGTGAGATTATTTTAAGATCCATAAGGGACATGCCTGGAATAACAATTGGAGGTCATAATATAAATAATCTAAGGTATGCTGATGATACAGTATTAATCGCTAAAAGTGAAACTGAGTTACAAGAAATGTTGGGCATTATAGTGAAAGAAAGCAAAAATAAAGGACTCAGCCTTAATAGCAGAAAGACAGAAGTAATGGTAACAAAAAAGAAAAAGACATCACTTCAGTGCAGAATGAAGACAAGTGGATCAATATTAAAACAGGTAAATGAATTTAAATATTTGGGAACTTTGTTAACCTCAGACGGAAGATGCACAAAAGAGGTGAGATGCAGAATGGCTCAGGCAAAAACAGCTTTCCAAAAAATGAGGAAGATACTATGCAATCCATTTTTGACAATAGAAACAAGAAAAAGGGTTCTTAAATGTTATGTAGAGCCAGTATTAACATATGTTTGCGAATAATGAACATTAGGACAACAGACAAGACAATCACTGGAGTCTGTAGAAATGTGGTTTTATAGAAGAGTGTTGAGAATACAATGGACAGCTAAGAAGAGAAATGAAAATGTTCTGAAAGAGGTCAAAGCAAAAAGAGAGCTAATTTCCAATATTAGGAAGAAAAAATCATCATTTTTTGGCCATGAAATGAGAAGAGAACAACCGGAATATATTGTAACAACTGGCAAAATTGAGGGACGAAGAGATAGAGGGAAGCAAAGTGAGAAAATACCAGACAGCTTAAGAGAATGGCTTGGCAGAAGGTCAGCAACAGAAATGATAAAGAACTGTCGAGATCGAAAGTCGTGGAGAGACATGATCACCTACGCCAGTAGGCCCGGTACTTAATGATGATGATGATATTTTTGCATGTTGCAAAATATTTTTGAACGTGGACAGTTCTACTGAGAAAAAAAAATGTTTGTTCCTAAATCTACAAATGTAATGCCAAAGATTGTATAGCTTCCTACGAAATATCCAAACTGATAGCGAAAGAAGGAAGACCACGCACAATAGAGGAATCGTTCATGATTTTGCCAGCTGAGGTTATTGTTATTAAAACAACATATGGAGATATTTGCATCTATTTCATTAAATTATATATGTGTGTGTGTGTGTGTGTTTGTGTGTGTGTGTGTGTTAGTGTGTGTGTGTGTGAGTGAGTGTGTGTGTGTGTGTTAGTGTGTGTGTGTTAGTGTGTGTGTGTGTGTTAGTGTGTGTGTGTGTTAGTGTGTGTGTGTGTGTTAGTGTGTGTGTGTGTGAGTGAGTGTGTGAGTGTGTGTGTGTGCGTGCGTGCGTGCGCGCGTGCGCGCGTGCGTGTGTGTGTGAAGAAAACACGATCTATTTGCAGCAAAGATAAATCGTTTACATAACATAATTAGCGTTTTCACAAAAGGACAAAGTCGGAAGGGGACCACGTTAGAAAGAAAGGTTGAGAAACACTGGTATACACTGAGTATAAAAACACGCGCCGTTGTAACGCAGTTCTACACTGTACTGTATATAACCAGGCAATAACTGAATATGGCGCTTTCTGGCTATATATATATATATATATATTTATATATATATATATATGTATATATATATATATATATATATATATATATATATATATCAGTGGCGTATACTGGTTTTGGGGTCTGGGCTACCGCTGACATAATAAATAAAAACATACATTATATTCAGTAGGCTAACATAAAGTAATATTTTCTAATGACATCACTACATTTTAAATTACTTATTTATATGTTAATTATATCCGTCTTGTTTGAGACGAAAATGTCTTAATGAATTTGTCATTGAAATTACTGTTGGGTTGGTTTCTAAGTTTCTGAAGGAATGCTTTCTCAATGGACATTAGTGCCAAACCAGATAAGCGTTCTCGTGTCTGAGTTGAGCGACAATAAGATTTGATTCCCTTGAGAGCAGAAAAAGTTCTTTCTACAAAAGCTGATGCGCATAATGTAGCTATAAATAGCTAAGGAAGTTCCGGTAATCAGACATAGTTTCACTTTCACTTTTAACGATCTAATTGGCTAGAGCTAAAAATAACACATGAAAGCGCACTCCTTTAGCGGTAGCTCCCGCTATATTATTTTGACTCCAATTTTTGAATGTCAAGATCGTTAATACTAGGTCCGGATAGAGGAAAAATGTACCGCTAGTTACTAGAGGTTTCAATGTAGAGTAGTTTCGGTTTCATTCACAAACGTTATAGTGGCCAGAGGAAAACCATGCTTTAATAAATGAAAATCAAAGGAAACAAATCCTATTGGCCTATGAAATGTGTAATAGAATATTAGAAAATTTGTAATATAATTCTAAAAAAAATAAAATGAATTATCATTTCATTTTGTAATTAGTTAATTAGTTCAAGACTACCGGCGGTAGCTGCGGCAACATAGTGAATACGCCACTGGTATGTGTATATATAACGACAAGAGGTCGGGTTCGATCCTGAACGACGGCTTCCGGGTTTACCCAGCCTTAAATGGATACGGGATTTTATTCTGGGAAAGTAAATCGGCACGGAGTAATACCGATAACTTTACCTCAAAAATCATGTGCCGCATGTCTATAAAAATGATGGTCACTAACACCATATTCACTAAACGCTACTTGCTTTGACGGGGCTCTTTACTTACTATATATATATATATATATATATATATATATATATATATATATATATATATTTATATATATATATATTATTATATATATAATGCAATACAATATAATATACATCATAAGAGTATATGTAAACATTAACAAAGAGAGTGTTTTATATGTTAAGAGTTTGATAAAAAAATACAATTTATAGGATAAGCGGTTGGATTAATACATTTTAATAATTATCAGGGGCTGCGTATAATAGGAATGGTAAAACATTTATACCGTGTAATAAATGTGAGGATTTATTAAAATAAAAGTTCATATGTTGACAATTTTATGATACATTTACATATGAAAGACTACACGTGATTTACAATTGATTTATTTGTGGGCTTACATAAAAACAATACCAACTGTTAGGTTTCTGCAAGATTGGTTTCGTAAACGTGAAGCTTAAAATTGTGAAGAGCTTTATTTGTGTTGATTTATTTTAAAGGGTTATATAAGTTAAGGATTGCAAATTCAAAAGTGTACCATTTAAGGGTTTATATATTAAAAAAAAACAGTTACAATTGTGAAAAAAAATGTCATATGGAAAAGGACATCATGTAATGATTCTTGAAAGGAAGGGTCGGAAAATGCTTAAAACATTAAAAAATATTTTTTGAATAATAATATCTGGTTGTATGAAGTGACAATTGAGTTTTGTAGCAAGGCTAATATAGGAAGTGACAATATGAGGAAACAAGAAACGAAACAATATGAAAAGGCTAGGTTTGTTAATTTTACGCAATTGTATGTGATCGTTTGTAAAGATTGGAAGTAACCGTTTGAAGAGACCTGCTTTGACAATTTTTAGGAGTCTAAATTAATTGCAATTTGAATGGACTGAATGTGACAATTTGAGGAGACTAGGCGTGATCTTTAAAATATACTAGAAAATAAACAACGTTTTACTACTATATATTTCTGAAATGAAATGAGAAAACTATGGAAAGAAACGACAAGCTATGGAGCAATGGAACTAAACATGAAGGGCAAACATGTCTATATTTGACTCGCAGTCATTTTGCAACGAGATGCCTAGTTTTAGGAAAGTGAAGTGAGTAGGAGGAGCACTGTGTGCGATAGAGAGAGATCAACATTTTACACGGTAAATGAAGTTAGTCTACATATTGTACAGAGACAGTAAGAAACAATATACAGCAAACTGTGCAATCTATGAAGGGTGTGACATCACCAGAGGACGATAGTCTATTTTACATCCCAACTCAACAAAGTATGTTATTTATTATTCATTCGAACAACTAAGATAAACAAGGTCAGAAGAGTAAGTTGAATACTTGATTAATTAATTACCATCAACCATCTTCAATCAAGAATCAACCCACTGACTGTGATCATAGTGAAGCCAAGTGATTTGGTGAATAAACAGTGATTGAACTCATAAATTACTGGGTTATTATTGTCATGTAATCTGTTTCGAAATCTTGACATGATGATCTCCCCTCAATTACTTCAAAATTCCTTTATTTACGACGACAACAGTAGGTTAGTAGTAGAACAAAAATGTGTGCGATAGAGAGGTGGAAAACGCCGTGTGAAAGGATAGTGAAATATAAACAAGTTACAAGAACACGATGAAAAGAGAGTACAAGACATGCGAAGCGTGATGAAAAGAAAACTAGAAAGAGAGATAGGCAGAAAAATATAATTAATGGAATGGATGAGTGTGGGAATGAATGTGTGAGAGAAATTATAAAAGAATATATACGATAAAATAGAGTGAGACAACGTGCTGAGGGAGTGAAACGTGGAGGTTGAAAAGCAATTAGAAAAACAGAGAGAATAAGAGAGAAGACAATAATAATAAATAAAATAATGTTTATTACGAATGCATTTTTCCAGGCGAGAGACTAACAACTTACACAGAGACCATAGTATTTTATTTGTATAGCACTCGGGAAAATCCGTAGGTAAAAAACAACAGGAATGGAAGTGAACAATTGTACAGGCCAAATTAGGATAAAACTCGTACTCATCGATACAAAACCTTATCATGAGAGACCTGCATTTCAACACATTGTCAGCTCTGCAACTTAAAAAATGTCTTAGATCAAAAAAGGGTTAGATCCTAGATCGGGCTGTATATTGATGTTTGTCTTTTCTGTTCTTTGTTTATGTTTTTTTTTTTTACTCATTGCTATAAAATACCATTGTCTCTTTGTTATTTGTTTGGAAAGATGACGATGAAAGAGAGGGAGAGAGCAAGTGAATGAATGAGAAAAAAAGAAATGTGGGACAGAGGGAAGCATAAGAAAACAGAAAAGGGCACGAAGCGACGGGATAAATAACAAATGAGAGAGGTATGGATCAAAAAATCCACGGTTAAAGAGGATGAAAATTGGAGCGTCAGAGAGAAATAAAAAAGAAATGAGGATGTTAAATATAAGAATGTAAGAAGAGGAGAAAAAAAGAGAACGCGAAAGATACTTTAAGATGGAAATGTAGATAGAAAAAAAGAGACATAGAGTCCTCATTCAATAAATAAACAGGAAGACATGATGAAAGAACATGACGAAACTGCAGAGAGAAAAAAATGAAATATAAAAGGAGTAATAAATAAGAGGAAAAAATACGAAGAAAAAGACATTATAAAAGAGAAAAGATTAAAAAGTTAATTGGAAATCCGAAATGAATACATTTTAGAGGAAAAGAAAAAAGTGACAAACCATTTTCTGGTCTCATTGACAACGAAATTCTTGGCTTCCAGCTGCTCGCATTGTTTCACCATGTGCATTAAAAGTAGTGTATAATGAATGATCTCATCTTTCTTCTGGCGACTTTTAATGAATACCTGCATTATCAGAGTAAGATACACATTTTATTATTTTGTACTGACAGCCAGTTAAGCTTAGTTGTTAACCGGCTTATTGCTTCTGCTGGCATTTATATACTAATACCTGCTGATATTATCTGTACTTTCTACTAGGCATAGGTACTAATAACCGCTGATATTATCTATTCTTTCTACTAACAGTTGCAACTAATTCCCGCTGCCATTATTTATTGTTTCAAATAGCAAATGGTACTAACACACGCTGATATTGTCTGTTGTTTCTACTTCCAATCATCATCAATACCGGGCCTACTGGCGTAGGTGATCATGTCTCTCCACAACTTTCGATCTCGGTAGCTATTTATCATTTCTGCTGTTGACCTTCTGCCTAGCCATTCTCTTAAGCTGTCTGTTATTTTTTCTCTTTGCTTCCCTCTATCTCTACGTCTCTCAATTTTTCCAGTTGTTACAATATAATACAGTTAATTATTTAATACATAATAATACAGTTGTTCTCTTCTCATTACATGGCCAAAAAAATTATGATTGTCTCTTCCTAATATTGGAAATTAGCTCTCTTTTTGCTTTGACCTCTCTCAGAACATCTTCATTACTCTTCTTAGCTGTCCATGGTACTTTCAACATTCTTCTGTAAAACCACATTTCTACAGACTCCAGTGATTTTCATGTCTGTTGCCCTATTGTCCATGATTCGCATCCGTATGTTAAGATTGGCACTACATAACATTTAAGAACTCTTTTTCTTGTTCCTATTGTCAAAAATGGATTGCATAGTATCTTCCTCATTTTTTGGAAAGCTGCTTTTGCCTGAGCCATTCTGCATCTCACCTCTTTTGTACATCTTCCGTCTGAGGTTAACAAAGTTCCCAAATATTTAAATTCATTTACCTGTTTTAATATTGTACCACTTGTCTTTATTTTGCACAGAGGTGATGTCTTTTTCTTTGTTGTTACCATTACCTCTGTCTTTTTTCTATTAAGGCTGAGTCCTTTATTTTTGCTTTCCTTCACTATAATGTCCAACATTTCTTGTAACTCATTTTCACTCTTAGCGATTAAGACTGTATCATCAGCATACCTTAGATTATATTTATTATGACCTCCAATTGTTATTCCAGGCATGTCCCTTATGGATCTTAAAATAATCTCACTATAAATATTAAACAAATCTGGTGACAGCACACAACCCTGTCTAACACCCTGTTTTATTTGTTGAAACATTCCCAATTGGTTGCCAGTACATGTTCTTTATTATTCTTAGATCTTTGCTTTCTACGTTTATGCTTTCTAAAATTTTGATTATTTCTTGGTGCTTTACTTTGTCAAATGCCTTGGTGTAATCTATGAAACATAGGTATAGATCTGTTTTCACCTCTATGGCTCTTTCTACTAAAGATCTTACGATATAAATGGCATTGCTTGTTCCTTTATCTCTAACAAAACCACACGGTTCATCGCTAATTGCTGGACTGATTTTGTTTCGCACTCTTCGCATGATGATTCTTAGTAATATCTTAGTCATATGACTCCTAAAGCTTATTGTGCGATGCTCACCGCATTAAATCGCACCCGATTTCTTTGGTAGGGCTATGAATATTGATTTGAGCATGTCGTCTGGTATATATCCGCTGTTGTAGATATCATTCAATATTTTTGTTATTATTTCTATTCCAAAATCACCCATGGCTTCAATCTCTTTTATAGTTATATTATCTGTTCCAGGAGCTTTGTCTGCTTTCATATTGCGCAAGGCATCTTCCACTTGTTCTCTGGGTATTTCTGGTCCTTCTGGATTATCTTTAATATTTTTACCTTCGTTCGTTCATCATTATAAAGATCTTTAATGTATTCTGTCCATCATTCCCTTATGTTTTCTTGATCAATCAACAGTTCTCCTTCCTTTGATCTTAGACATCCATTTTTTATTGCGTTTTACTTCCTGTTAATTCCTCAATTTGTTTGTATATAGCTTTAGCCTCTCCTTTTTGTTGCATTCCGATCTCTTTGCATCTCTCTTGTATTTCTTCTTTTGCTTCATTGCATTTTACAACAATTTCTTTATTTAATCTCTTATACTCATCTTTATTTTCTTTATTTCTTCCTCTTGTATCCATTAGCTGCAAAATGTCGCATGTCATCCATTTCTTTTTTGAATTTGTCCTCACTGGTGGTATGAACTCTTTTGATGTTTGTTGCATTGATTCTTTTAGCATTTCCCATTGTTCATCAATGCTTTGTATCTTCTCTATTGCATTGTACCGGTTCTGAATTGTGATTTTATATTTGTCTTGCAGCTTCTTGTCTGATTTTAGTAAATCTAAAATTAACTTGATGTTAACTGAGGCTCGTTTTGTTGTTTTTAATTTTACTCTAAGCTTTCGCACAACTGGTACATGATCACTATTGCAATCTGTCCCTGGTCTAGTTTTCACACACACCGGACTGTTTCTAAACTTATTGCTTATCATTATATAATCAATTGATTACGTGTGTTGTCCCCTGGACTTTTCCATGTCCACAGACGTCTTGGATGTTGCTTAAACCAGGTGTTTCCTATCATCATGTTGTGTGTTTCTACTCCAGTCAATAAGTTTCTCACCTCTTTCATTCCTCTCGCCTAAGCCATAATGACCAACTACTTCCTCAACTCTTTCCTTTCCTACTTTTGCGTTAAAATCCCCTAGAATTGTGGTGTTTTCATGTGGTTTGCATTTATGAAGTGCCTCATTTAACTCGTTGTAAAATTTATCAATTGTTTCCTCTAGACTGCTGTTGCTGCATAAACTTGTATAAGATTTATGTCTATTGGCTTTCCATTCAATTTCACTAAAAGGACTCTGTCAGATATTGGGTAAAAGCCTTTCACTGTTCTTGCTCTTTCTGCATCCATGATGATACCTACTCCTCTTTGGTGTTCAGTACCTCCAGAATAGATTATTTTATGTTTATCAGAATACATCTCCCCTGATCCGGTGTATCTCATTTCGCAAAGTCCGAGTAATTGAAAACCCATTCTTTTCATTTCTTGTATGATGTTTTCTAGTTTACCCTTCTGCATGAGTGTTCTCACCTTCCAAGTACCTATCTTTAGAGTTTGTTTTATCTTTATTTTGCTTACAGTAGCTTGATGACGATCGGGTACCACCTGTAGCACATGATGTCCCATACCGAACGAGGGTTTTCCAATGGAATCCCCCTTAACGTTGTTGTCGTTATTTCTATTGTTGTGGCGATTCATGATTGTACAAAGAAATTACGACGGTGGTTTTCTGTTGCCTTCCGTCGGTTTGTTTACGGTTGGCTCCGCTAGCCTTTGAATAAAAAGTCTCACCCACAAGGCAGTGGGGTTGTTTTATTTCGGGGTACCCTCCCTTAGCCTTTTACTCTCCCGAGCTTACCTGCAAGGCAGCAGGGCAGCCACAGGTTGTACTGTTTACTGCATACAGTAGCAGGTAAAATTACCTGACCCACTTCTAATAGGTATTGTTAAAGTTGTTATTGTCTGTTGTTTCTACCAGCAATAGGTACTAATACCACATGAGATTATTTGTTGCTTCTACTTGCAATAAGTACTATAGTCCGTTCAGATTCGTTTGCCTAGACATTAATTTATTTTTTTCAAAAACTTATTGTTCATTTGCATTGATCTTTTGAAGTTAGGTTTAGAATACTAATGTCGCTATAAAAATATTTTTTTTATCAAAGAAATGTGATCCAGTTTCGAAGATGCCTTATTTAACCTATATTAAAAAAAAGTTAATCGATATTATAAACACCGGCGGGATTATGTAGATGCTTACATCTCACAGCTGATTCTTTAACATATAGGCATGACCTTCACGGCTGAATGCGCACCGTCCTAAAATAGTTATGTTTCCACTATAAATTTTTATAAAGAAATGTTACATATGAAATTTCCCGTTTAGCACAAAATGACATTTTAGCCGAAACCGGAAATTATGTGACGTCAAAATCACGGCCGTAGACTCGAGTTCGAGTCATAATTCAGAGGCAAATCTCAATATTTACAGAAAGGAGGCGGCACTATCCATATTATCTTCTGCAAGTCTATGTGAGAATGAATATAAAGGCAAAATATTTTACTGAGCATAACATTGCTATAAAGAGTTATCAATACTTCTGCAGAGAGCGTAAAAAGGGACATCTTTATTGTTCTTTATCAAACCCTGAGAAGAGAACAATGCATATTTTAGGTTTGTGTAAACGTTCATTTGATCGAATAGTTAAAGGAAGCGGATATTTATTGCCAACAAATGCAAGAAAGCAAGGAAGGAAAGAAACGTTAGACAGTTTTGATAAGGACCTAGTAAAAAGAGAAATCTGTCGAATGTTTGATATAAACGAAGAAGTGACACTTAGAAAGTTGAAGCTTTGGCTGAAAACTAACGACATTGAAATATCAAAAACTTCATTATGGAAAATATTAAGAAGTGCAGGCTTCACCTTTAGAAAGTATGCTGGTGGAAAAAACATTATTTGTGAGAAGCCACATCTAGTAGCTCTTAGAAGCAAGTATTTACGTGAAGTGAAGGAAATGCGCGAAAATGATTATGATATTGTTTATTTAGATGAAACTTGGATCAACGCTCATCATACAAATGAAAAGGAATGGCAGTTAGCAGATGGAAGTATTAAAAGATCAGTACCAAGCAGTAAAGGGCAACGTTTGATAGTTGCACATGCAGGTAGCAGACATAATGGGTTGTTGCAGAATGCTCATCTCGTTTTCATTTCAAAATCCATAGACAATATAGACTACCACTCCGAAATGAATGGGCACATATTTAAAGACTGGATCGAGAAAAGTATCCTTCCAATATTAGATCGACCTTCTTGTCTGATAATGGACAATGCTTCATACCATAACGTAGTTAACGTAGAAGATAGAATCCCAACATCATCAAGTACAAAAGATGCAATCAAAACGTGGCTCATAAAAGAACACATACAAGTTAACGACAGCTACTTTAAACCCGAATTGCTTAGCCTTGTAAAACAGACACAACGTACAAAGATATTTAAAATAGACAAGTTAATTCAAGAACATGGCCATAGATGTTTGAGACTACCTCCATATCATGCACACTTAAATCCTATAGAACTAGTTTGGGCAAAAGTTAAAGGACACGTAGCATATACAAATAAAACTTTCAAATTATGCGATGTTGAGACACTTACAAATCAGGCTCTATCAAATATAAATAAAGACTACTGGGTAAAATGTGAGGATCATGTGTTACGACAAGAAGAGGAATATTGGAAAAAGGATGGTTTGTTGTTTGTTCAGCCGAAAGCAGTAATCGACCTATTTGACTCGTCTGATTCTGAATGATCATTACTCTGATTAAGTCTACAGATAAATAGTTTGATTTGCAAAATTTCCTAGTTGATTTGTTAAACAGTTTATTGTTCAAGACCACCCAAGCAATCAAAAATATGTTATAAGCAAACCAACAACCATTACTTTGAATGGAAGCCTGCTTGAGTCAGTACAGAAGTTCAGCTATCTTGGATCCACTATTACAGCCACACTTTCCTTAGATGAGGAACTAAATGTACGTATTTGAAAGGCAGCGACAACATTTGGGAAACTCACACCAAGAGCATGGAACTATATCAAATTGATTCTACGAACAAAAGTTCTATATATAATTTAAAATTTGTATACTTGCCACCAAGTAAAATTTTATGGACACGCCTATGGGTCATCGTTGCACTAGATTACTGTAAAACATTTTGATTAGGGTCAAAATAATAGTTACATGGGCAAAAATCAAAGGAATTCGCCGCTTTAAGAAAACCGTTATAGCTAGACATCGAGTAACACATATGTTCTCGTGACATGGACATTTTAACACCGTATGCCAAAAATCATGTGAAATCATCAAGAACTTTTTGAATTATAAATCATAACATCTCGGCAAACGAATCTGAACGGACTATAATACCCGCTTATATTATATGTTGCTTCTGCTAGCAATAGGTAGTAATACCCAGTGATGCTAAAAGATTCTTGTACTAGCAATAAGTAGTAATACCCGGTGATATTAAAAGTTTCTTGCACTAGTAATAGGTAGTAATATCCGGTGATACTAAAAGTTTCTTGTAATAGCAATAGTTAGTAATACCCGGTGTTACTAAAAGTTTCTTGTACTAGCAATAGGTAGTAATACTTGGTGATACTAAAAGTTTCTTGTACTAGCAATAGGTAGTAACACCTGGTGATACTAAAAGTTTCTTGTACTAGCAATAGGTAGTAACACCCGGTGATACTAAAAGTTTCTTGTACTAGCAATAGCTAGTAACACCCGGTGATACTAAAAGTTTCTTGTACTAGCAATAGGTAGTAACACCCGGTGATACTAAAAGTTTCTTGTACTAGCAATAAGTAGTAGTACCCGGTGATACTAAAAGTTTCTTGTACTAGCAATAGCTAGTAATACCCGGTGTTACTAAAAGTTTCTTGTACTAGCAATAGGTAGTAATACTTGGTGTTACTAAAAGTTTCTTGTACTAGCAATAGCTAGTAATACCCGGTGTTACTAAAAGTTTCTTGTACTAGCAATAAGTAGTAATAGGAGGAAAAATTAAAAAATACCAACAAATGGTATGTTAGAAGCTTTACGTGATAAGTGGACGACACAGACTAAACGACGTTTCGGCCCAATAGGCCTTCAGCAGGAACAAAGAAGAAAAACACATACAAAACTAATAACGAAACATTAAAACAAAAATATTCGAAATATGTAAACTAAAAATGTCTATCCTGTGTGTATGAAAAGGAGGTTGTAACAAAAGTGTGGCTGTCGTGAATGTGTAGAAATGTGCAAAAATTGTGCGCAAATGCACACCGAACCAGAGGAGTTCACACAGGGGTCAGTGTGCAAACACAAAGGAGAAAGAATAGAACAGTAGACTAACAGGTCCTCATAAGGCGGTAAGAGTGAGATGTCTGAGAGTGGGGTACAATAAAAACAAATGAGGGGTAAGGAGCACAGAAAAAAGGTATAGAGGAGAACACCGAAGTGTCTCATAAGGGACTATAGGAGAAGAACTATAAATAGCATGGCATAGTAGATAGACCAAAGATCCCAAATATGTGCAGTAGAGAAGGCTATGCAAAAGGGAAGGAGCAACCAAAAGGAAACTATGCGTATGAGTGTGATACATTCATGCCTCGTGGGGTCAGCGAACCATACTGGACTATGTGGCGATTTTCCAAAATATAGCGGCTGCGGTCGTCAGAGTAACAAAGAACAATTCCAGTGACACGGATGTCGTCTTTATCCTTGTGATCAGGGGAGTTGAAGTGGGAAGACACTGGAGCACCAGTATTCTGTTGGACATCCCGTAGATGTTCACAAAATCTTTCCGCTAATCTTCTCCCAGACTCATCAATATAGGTCATGTGGCATCGTTGGCATATGATGGCATAAATGATGTTGCGGGACATCAATATTCTAAGATTGCATGCACATTTTGAAACTAAATAACAAGCGGTTATCACGCAATACTAATTCAGGTGTGATTATGAATTTCTGAACGGACTATAACAATAGGTAGTAATACCCGCTGATATTCTATGTTGTTTCTACTTGTAATAGGTACTACGGATGATATTATTTGTTGCTTCTGCTAGCAATAGCTCTTATAATACCTGGTTGTATTTTATTTTGCTTCTGCTTTCAATAGGTCCCCGCTAATATTATCTGTTGTTTCTACTTACAGAAGGTACTAAAACCCTTTGTACAATATGTTGTTTGTACTAGCAGTAGATACTAATTCTTGCTAACATTATCTGTTGTTTCTACTTTCAGAAGGTACTAAAACCCATCGGACAATATGTTGTTTCTATTAGCATTAGGTACTATATCCCGCTTATATTATTAGTTGCTTCAACTAGCAATCATCATCATCACGTACCATACATGTTGGCGTAGGCGGTCATGTCCTTCCACAATCTTCTATCTACAGTGCATCGTATCAGTTCTGTTGTTGACTGTTTTCCATGCCATGACACCAAGCTATCCAGTATTTTCTCTCTTTGTCGTCCGCGATCTCTCTTTCCTTTCATTTTGCCAGTCCAGTTGTAACCAAGTATTCCAACTTTCCTCTTCTCATGATGTGCACGAAAAATGTTGATTGCTTCTTACTGATGTTTTTTAGGAGCTGCCTTTTTGTGTTGGCCTCTTTGAGAGCTTCCTCATTGGTCTTTTTAGCTGTCCAGGGAACTTTCAACATTCTTCTGAGAAATCCCATCTCTGTGGCCTCTAATCGTCTTTTCATTTGTTTGTCTACTGTCCATGATTCGCTTCCATAGGTCAGAATTAGTTCTATATAGCACCGATGAACTCTCTTTCTCATTTCTATTGACATAGATCTGTTGCATAAGATATTTTTCATTTTCTGAAATGCTATTTTGGCCTGAGCTATTCTACTTTTTATTACCGTGGTGCATCTTCCATCCGATGTTATTATTGTGTCCAAGTATTTGACGCGTTGCACTTGTTTCAAATGTGTCCTGTTTATTTTTATGCTGCATGCTGGTGATGATTGTATCTTCGATATGACAATTAATTCTGTTTTCTTACTATTCAGACTGAGACCTTCCTTGATACTTTCTTTTACTATTATGTTTATCATTTCTTGTAGTTCATTCCCTGTCTCTGCTATTAAGACTGTGTCATCCGCATATCGCAAATTATTTATGTTGTGACCGTTGACTTCAATTCCTTTTTTGTCTACTATTGATCTCATAATATGTTTGCTGTAAAGTGAAAACAAATCCGGCGACAGAACACAGCCTTGTCTGACTCCTTGTTTTATAAGTTGCAATTGTCCTGTTTGGTTGCTAATTCGTATTGCTGCTGTTTGTTGCCAGTACATGTTTTTTATGATTCGCAGATAATTGCCATCAATGTTTAATTTCTCCAGCATATTGATTATTTCCACATGCTTTACTTTGTCAAATGCATTTGTGTAGTCTATAAAGCACATATATAGATCTTTCTTTACCTCTATAGATCTTTCTATCAATGTTATTAAGATATATATTGCATAATTGGTGCCCTTTCCTTCCACAAATCCACATTGTTCCTCACTTATTTCTGGTTTTATTTTGTTTCTTACACGTCTCATGATGATTCTTAGTAATATTTTAGTCATATGGCTCATGAGACTAATAGTGCGATGGTCTTCACAATCAGTGGCGCCCGACTTCTTTGGTATGGCTACAAAGATAGATTTTAGTAGATCTTCGGGTATGTGTCCAGTGTTATATATGTCATTGAGTAGTTTTGTTATGACTTGTACTCCCAGCTCTCCTAACGCATTTATCTCTTCGATTGTTATATTGCCAGGACCTGGAGCTTTGCCTCTTTTCATGTGTTAAATTGTGTCCTCCACTTCACTCTGCATAATTGGTGGTCATGTATCTTTGTTTGAATTGTTTAACTCTGGTCGTTCATCATCATAGAGTTGACTGATATATTCTGACCATCTTTCTATTGTCTTCTCCAGTCCCATTATTATATTTCCTTCCTTTGACTTTACACATCCTGAAACTTTGACTTCTTTTCTTCCTTTTAATTCATTTAACTGATTGTGCATAGATTTTGAGTCTTTCTTTTGTTGTTTTTCCATTTCTTCACATTTCTGTTTTAACCATCCTTCCTTTGCTTCTCTGCATTTGTTCTGGATCTCTTTGTGCAATATTTTGTATGTCCATTCTTCTTTCTTAACTAGCAATAGGTAACTAAAACCAGCTGGTAATAAATATTTCTTCCACCTACATTAGCAGAATACATTTATTGACAGCATATACATATATTGAAGGATATGTGGTGAGACGAGATAATAATTGAATAGCAAAGCAAGCCCTTATGTGGGAAACAACAGGTAAGAGGAAAAGAGGAGAAGAACATTGATTAGAGAGGCAAGAGCAGCAGGAATCGGTTCCCTCAATGAGACAGAGCTGCTTGCACAGAACAGAGACAAATGGCAAGATTCCATCACATATCTTTTCACGGATTAAAAACTTCTAGAATAAAAATTTAGATAAGAGAAGGAGTATCTGGGTCTACGCCTTATGGGCCGGATACGACTCGAAAGGTCAATAGATAGATAGATATACAGATATCGGTATACATGAAGTTATAAGAAATACAGTTTAATTTTTACTTGATCTATAGAGGACGCCATTAGGGAAAGTGAACTGGTTGGTCTCCAGCACGAAAGTATTCGTAGAAAGGTTGAAAACAAGGAACCTATAGTTCTGGCTAGAGTTACGTAATCGGCTTCTCATTAGAATGTTTCGACTGTTCCTGTCACGCTTATATGCTACGAAAAGAGGAACCAAGTATAGAAAGTAAGTGATTAAGTAGACTATGTTGTTGATAATGGTAACAACAAAGAAAAAGACATCACCTCAGTGCAAAATAAAGACAAGTGGAACACTATTAAAACAGGTAAATTAATTTAAATATTTGGGAACTTTGTTAACCTCAGACGGAAGATGTACAAAAGAGGTGAGATGTAGGCAAAAGCAGCTTTCCAAAAAATGAGGAAAATACTATGCAATCCATTTTTGACAATGGAAACAAGAAAAAGAGTTCTTAAATGTTACGTAGAGCTAGTCTTAACATACGGATGCGAATCATGGACAATAGGACAACAGACTAGAAAATCACTGGAGTCTGTAGAAATGTGGTTTTACAGAAGAATGTTGAGAATACCATGGACAGCTAAGAAGAGTGATGAAGAGGTTCTGAGAACGGTCAAAGCAAAAAGATAGCTAATTTCCAATGTTAGGAAGAGACAATCATCATTTTTTGGCCATGTAATGAGAAGAGAACAACTTGAATATATTGTAACAACTGGAAAAATTGAGAGACGAAGAGATAGAGGGAAGCAAAGAGAAAAAATAACAGACAGCTTAAGAGAATGGCCCGGCAGAAGGTTTCAACAGAAATGATAAATAACTGCCGAGATCGAATGTTGTGAAGAGACATGATCACCTACGCCACTAGGCCCGGTACTTGATGATGATGATGATGTTGTTGATGGGAGTGAGGGATCGGTAAGTAGTGTTACGGACTTTGAGCGCATCGGAATTATATGGGCGATGGGTGAGGTTAAGAACAATTCTAAAGAAAGGCGGGGCATGAGCCTCAGCGTGAGATATGGGCAGAGCTCATCGGTGAGTGGATTCAAGGTAATGGTGACGACGAAAATCGGGTAGACTTAACGTAAGAAGTCATTTTCTTGATCGTAGAGTAGTCGAAGTCGTGGGAAATAATAAAAACGTCATCAAATCACGACAAGATTGAGGATGAGAGGAGCTTTCGATGAGGTAATAATGGACATTGATTGGTTTGCAAAAGACGTTTGTGTGGAGGCCAGAGGGATGAAGAGAGACAACAAGAGAAGATAACAGAGAAAGTGGAGATCGAGTGGAAAGGTTGATAACAACGAACCTATAGTTCTGGATAGAGTTACGATATCGGCTTCTCTTACTCATTATCTTGATAGAGATAGGAAATGAGTTCACAAGTCCAAGAACTTAGCAACATCTTGTATCGAAAGATCAAAACTCAAATACCATCATAAGTGTAAAATTAATACACCAGAGAAAGGTGAACCTTGAAGGAAAAAAGGGTATTTCAAATAAAACATGAAGTGACATGCATAGATGGGGCCCTTCTTAATGCCCACGCCAACTCCACTGTGTAGATCAAACTGCTGGTCCCTTAACTCGAATAAGTTTAGAGTAAAGACAAATTCCGCCTGATGAAGAACGGAAATAAGGGCCGAAGGCCGTGCCTCAGATTCAAAAAGAACTGGAGAGCATGGAGACCATCCTTATTTTGCATGTAGGTGCAGGAGGAGACATCTAGAACAAAGAGGCGGTGTGTCGTGTCTGTTAGGAGAAAAAAAACGATAGAGAATATATTAAGAGCAGGATTAGTGTCCTTAACATATTAAGTGTTGGACAGAACAATGCTGTCAGTGTCATGATGGTACGATAGATGCTCAGTGGAGCAAGGGCACGCTGACATAATTGGTCTACGAGAGAAACTAGGTTATGGATCTAGGTAGCATTTACAAGCCCGAATGCTTAGACTGGAGGCCCTAGGGAAGAAGTTGGTTATCAATCAGATCAGTTACAGTAGAACTAATCATCTTGTTGTTGGTGACAGTCCATCAATGCAAGGCCTATATGATACAAGGATTAAAGAGTTGCATGATTGCTGCAGACTACTACAGGGTGTCCTTTGATATCTGGCTTGATGGAAATGTTCTCCCGTAGAGAGGCCCTAGATTATAATATAATAATATTTAATTAACTAACTAAGAGATCATAATAACTAATTAACTAACAGATTATGATATTATAGTAACTAATTAATGAAGTAACTGAACAATAAAATATTATGATAACTAACTAACTAACTAACTACTACTACTATTATCACTATTTTTGCTGCTACTACTATAAAAACTTGTAGTACTACAACTACTAGTATTAAATGCTATCTCAAATTATTAGTAGTAATTATTAGAATAAAATGTACGAGTATTGCTATTCAGCTTATCAAACCATCGGACAGCTATTAATATTGCTGTCCAACAAGGAAATAACTCTAGAGACAAAACGTGCACTCTACAACACAATCTCAATCCCAACATTTTGCTAACAATTGTGCCTTGGACTCCAGACGAAAGAACAATTTAAAAAAATAAATAACCACTAACCGAGATGAAATGTGTTAGACGCATGACAGGAAATACACTGTGAGGTAAATTCGGAAACGAAGAACTGAGAATAAAAGCTAGGAATAGTAATATCGCATAGAATACATTAGGGAAAAACGTATAAAATAGTTTGCCTCGCGTAAGACAGAGAGACCAAAACACAACATAACCAGGCAACGCAACATTACGAGAAATCAGACTCAACGGTCAACCACGAAAAAGATAGATTAAGGGAGACAGAAACACTACGAAACATAAAAGTAGTAGAGACCAGCAGAAAAGCAAAAGGACCGCAAATTATATCGTTCCTCGACGCTAAAAGGAAAATTGCAGAAGGAAATAAGAGGAATAGTTTGTTCAGAAATTCGTGCTCATTATCTCGGAAACTGTTTGACGAATATATTTCATTCTTTTTCGTGAAATCTTATTTTTTCACCGACCTTCAGTCAAATTTTGTGACCTACTGTCATGCATTTACGATAGATTTTTGCTTATTTGATGTATATAAAAATATGATTGTTTTGCTTGTCCAAAATTTAAGGATTTTACAATATCCACATTTGTTGTAATCAACTCACCATTTAAAAAGGAAAATTTCACGTGCTCTCCAAACAATCTTAGCACCGTTTCGCGCTCGTAACTTGTAAAACGCACACCACTCTGAGTTTTTTTTTTTTATTTCATTTCCGGTTTCTTGTTAAATTGGTCAAGAGGCGTATTTTAAGAAAATATTTACTATTAATTCCTTTATATGTGATAATTTGTAAGCTGTTGTGAAGTGACTACTAAAGTTTACCTATTTCTATAACGAAGATATAAAATCAAATAAAAAATGTTGCCAATTTTCTATGTGATACGGATACACCTTTGGCTTGCATTGTTAGAGAATTAACATAATTTACAGTAAAATCTAATGTTTAGAGAACGCGGTTTGATATTTTTCTAAAATTATATAACAACAAACGATTTGTGCAAAATTCAGACTACCTTTGTACTTAAATGTTATAAAATCTGAAGGTCGGTGAAAAATAAGATTTCATGACAAAGAATTACCGAAATTAATCAGTTTCCGAGATAATTGATCAACTCTGTGGGCACGAATTTGTGATCGAACTATAGTATGACTAGTACTAATATTAATACTACTATTAGCTCCACAATAGTAAGGGCATGTTGTTTTGCCATATTTAATTACAAAGTTATAAAATAGGAGGGTAGGATGAGTTACGGCAGCTGCGTTAACAATAGTTATAGACGAACTGCCCCACTCTTGACTGGCTCCAGACAGAATCAAAGGCACTGGAGTTTGCGTCAAAGGCTCCTCTTCAAGCATGGTTGCAAGTTGTTAATTAATCTCTCGAGGGGTGGTGGGGGAATAATGATTAAATTGGCTAATGAGTAATGTAAACTAACACGGAGATCTGTCTTCCAGGAATTGTTGTGTGTAATGTATTATTTCCCCTCAGTGCAACACATCTGATTGCATCTATTATGCTGTTTTGTATGGATAGGCCTACAATGCGTCTAACACATTTCATTTCGGTGGTGGTAAGTTTTCTGATTGTTCTTTACTCTAGAATCTAAATCTAGCATTGGCACCTCAAAACTCGAATGAAGAAAATATTGTTGAGTGCCCAGTGAATAGTAATGGTGATAAGTGTCCGATGCTGTGATAAATTATGTTGCATTCTGAGTTATGTCGGTTACCAATGAGAGCTCATGTCTTACTAGACGTCCTAAGTAATTAATTTTAATCGGAGTTGCCTTTATAAAAAAAGAAATTGCTGTGGCGTCTTGAGACATGGGTTGTAACAAGCAATCAGTCAGTAGAGTTGTAAAATAGTAGTGTCTTATGCTGGATATTGCTTTACTGAACAGCTTCTCTCGAGGCTCAATGTACCAATAATGAGTAGCAGGTTCGACCGCAGAATAAACAAAATGTATTCATGGCACCCGGTCTTATCTCCATTCAGAGGTTTCAATCATCTGAGAGGTTTCATCTCCATTTCTCCTGCACTTTTTGTATTATGACTGTGACACCACCACTCCTCGATCGTTGCCATGCCGTATTATATTTTGTGTATCCTTGTATTACGATCTACAACCAGATTTTCCCAGTTTATGTTAACGAAAGAGAATGTACCCAAGGAAACCATGCAAACAGCATTATATCCTAGCACAGGTCTACCCCTTGGTCTTCATCATTCGAACGATTCAAACGGCTGAGAGTAAGATTAACAAACTGTTACCGGTAAAAAAAAGATTCTGCAGGTTAAAAACAAAAGCATAATATATTATAAGTAATTTCCAATCTGGCGGGAGACAGACCTCCATGCTAGTTTACATTACTCATTTGTCGATCTAATCATTATCACCCCACACCTTCGAGAGTTTAATTAACATCTGCCCACCGTACTTCAAAACGAGCCTTATACGCAAACTCCTATATATATATATATTTCTTATCTCGTCTGGAGCCAGTCCAGGGTGGAGCAGTTCGTCTATAACTATTGTGCAGCAGTCGCAACTGCTCCTAAATTCCTATTATATAACTTTGTAATTAAAGTGGGATTAAAATAACATTCACTTACCTCTCTCTACTATATAGCCAGGAACTAAGAGACAATACTGTTTTCTTTTGCCAAATTTGTTCTCACTTTACAGCGAATATTTTAAATCAATATAAAAAAAGGAACTGAAGTCACAACGATCACAACGGTCACAACGTAAATAATCTGAGATATGACAATGACACAGTCTTAATATGACAATGACACAGGCGGAAAATAAACAAGAAATGATAGACATCACAGTAAAGGAAAGCAACAGGAAAGGTCACAGTCTGAAGAGTAAGAAAACAGAAGTAATTGTCATATCGAAGAAACAATCATCACTACCAAGAAATATAAAATAAACAGGACAATTTTGAAACAAGTACAGAACATCACATACTGGGGCACAAGAATAAAATCACACTAAGATACACACAAAAAAATAAAATTATCAGGCCAAAATAAGCATTTTAGATAATGAAAGACCTCTTGTGCAACAGGTCTACGTTAATTGAAGTGAGGAAGATAGTTCATTGTTGCTTTATAGAGCCAATTCTGACCTATGGATGTGAAACATGGGCAGTAAACAAACAAATAAAAATTTATTAGAGGCCACAGGGATGGGATTTCTCAGAAGAATGTTGAGAGTTCACAAGACGGCTAAAAAGACCAACGAGGAAATCCTCAAGGAGAAACACAAAAAAGAATTCAAAGAAACTGAAAGAAATAATCGACATTTTTCGGGCACATTATAAGAAGAGGAAAGTTGAAATATTTGTTTACAACTGGCAAAATACAGTGTAAAAAAGATTGCGGACGACAAAGCAAGAAGATTTTACATAGTTTGGTGTCCTGGAGTAGAAAAAAAACCAACACCAGAACTGATACAGTGCACTGTTGATAGAGAGTTGTGCAAGGACACAATCTTATTCGCAAACTGGTTTAGCATATAATGATGATGATACAGTTCTATTATTTACTACTGTAATTAGCTTGTACTAGCATTATTACAACATGTTACAATGTTTACTATTACATGTACTAACAAACATTAGCTCTAACTGTTTGTACGAATTATTTCAAACTATTTATTATTACCCGAATCAACCATCATTACTATAATCCGTTATTAATTTCATGGACACGTTTTCTTTTGATTTGTGTTAAAACTTCCTGTTAGATGGCAGCGATTTTTGTTTCCAAGCAGCCGTAGAATATTCATGTCGTTATATAAATAGTGTCTGCTCTTAGACATTTGATCTAGTTTGCAAGATTTCTTCTTCAGGCTATAGTGCAATCAACCTCAAATAATTGTACATAATTTTAGCAGATCAACAGTGCTCTGTCATGTTGTTCTAAACAGTTTTTTATCACATCTAAATATTCCGAAGAAATAAACATTCTTGATTTTCATGTGCACCAATTAAACTGTCAGCTGAAACCGTTAAACAAGTAACGTTATAATGCGACGCTGCAGTTATTGTTAAAGGCCTATCCATATATTAATTGTGAAAGTATTATGACATAGGTAGCCGCGATAGCTCAGTGGTTAGTGAACTGGACTACAAAGGACAAGAGGTAGGGTTCGATCCCAACCGACGGGGTCCGGTTCAACCAGCCTTTAATGGGTACCGGATTTTTTTCTGAGAAAGTAAAGCGGCACGGGCGTAATACCGACCACATTACCCCAAAAATCATGTGCCGAGGGTCTGTAAAATTTATGGTCATTAGCACCATATTCCCTATACGCCACTTGGCGTGACGGGGTAATTTACTTTTTTTTTTTAATATGGTATAATGTTGGCTTCTAAAATTGACATTTATAACATCATATTGAGTTTGAAATGCAAATTTATAACTATCCAGAAGGTTATCGTTATGATATATCATCATTTCCGCAGGGAATCGAAGATGGGTAATTGATATTACGATATTCATGACCCAGAGAGATGATCGCAATTGGTTCTTGGCCTGCATAGATCAACCTTTTTCGGTTGAATTAAAGAAGACTCGGTATTCACTCATGTCAAGCAAGGAAGGAAAAGGAAAGTTGACGACTTTGACGCAGATGTCATAAGGCGGGAGATATTTAAAATGCTTGCTACAAATGCACTTGCTACTCGCAGGAAATTAAAATTAAAATTGCATGCAGACTGCAGTATTGACATTTCTAAAGGAACCAGTGGTGGGGAGTGTTAAACACTCCAAGGTATGAAGACATCTTTACAAGGGAGGAACACAACTCAATACTGACGTTTCGGCCTGAGGCCTTCTTCAGAGTACAAGGACAACGAAAACAAACGATGAAACACAATTATCTATAACTACATGATCATAAGAAAGAAGAGGTGGATAGAAAAGAGGGAAGTAGGATGTAGAAAAATGAAAAAAAGAAGAAAAAAGCTACATGAGGGGAGGTAGGAAAAGTAAATAGAAAGAATAGGAGAATATATATATATATATATATATATATATACCGGGGGGAATAAATTATAAGTTTATATCAGGTCGAACAATACCAGCGACAATGATGATTATATCAGGGGCATAAACTGATAATATACCCGGAGAATAATAACTTCCTTTTCCGCTTCAAAGTGATACTGATGATGATGATTACGTTTCCTTCATCAATATAATCACCAGCGGGTACCAACTTTACCCCTAGTTACCACGAGCCATCATTACCAAGGGTGCTTACGCACGATGAGCAATGACTCGTGATATGACTGGCACCGGCTGTGTACTGCTTGATAGTGCGACCGTGCCCACCAGTGGCGTCGCTCACCTTGATTGTATCAATGCTGAAACAATGGCCAATGATTCATATAGTGGAGTCTCCGCGTTTGTGTTTGACAACTTTCCCAGTATTCGCTACGCCCGGTACAGACAAGTACAGATACTTGCTAGAGAACATCAAAGAACAATTCAGAAACACCTTCCTGAGTATTTATTCATCTACGAAATTCAGTTCACAGTTGACAGTCGTAATTACATATGGGCTGACAATTCCGCCCCTTTCATACACACTCTGCAGCCGTGCTGCTATACACAATGGGTTGGCGATCAGGGTTCCCTCCCTTCGCCATTATGGTAACATAACAATATGTAGACGAACAAGGCACACTTCCCCTCTTATATAAGACAATATATCAATCGTTGGACACTTAGGGTACACTTCCCTTTGCCAACATGGTACTTCATTGGAGAATCATACTCTTGCTCGCTCCATCCAAGTTCCAGGACCCGTGCGAGCTCTTGTTACTAGTTGTGGTGTACTATGACACCCCATCAAAGGAATCCACCCTTGAAGTAGACAGGACCCGTGCGAGCTCTTGTTGCTAGTTGTGGTGTACTATGACACCCCATCAAAGGAATCTGCCCTTGAAGTAGACAGGACCCGTGCGAGCTCTTGTTGCTAGTTGTGGTGTACTATGACACCCCATCAAAGGGATCTGCCCTTGAAGTAGACAGGACCCGTGCGATCTCTTGTTGCTAGTTGTGGTGTGCTATGACACCCCATCAAAGGAATCCGCCCTTGAAGTAGACAGGACCTGTGCGAGCTCTTGTTGCTAGTTGTGGTGTGCTATGACATCCCATCAAAGGAATCCGCCATTGAAGTAGACAGGACCCGTGCGAGCTCTTGTTGCTAGTTGTGGTGTGCTATGACACCCCATCAAAGGAATCCGCCATTGAAGTAGACAGGACCCGTGCGAGCTCTTGTTGCTAGTTGTGGTGTACTATGACACCCCATCAAAGGAATCCGCCCTTGAAGTAGACAGGACCCGTGCGAGCTCTTGTTGCTAGTTGTGGTGTACTATGACACCCCATCAAAGGAATCCGCCCTTGAAGTAGACAGGACCCGTGCGAGCTCTTGTTGCTAGTTGTGGTGTACTATGACACCCCATCAAAGGAATCTGCCCTTGAAGTAGACAGGACCCGTGCGAGCTCCTGTTGCTAGTTATGGTGTACTATGACACCCCATCAAAGGAATCTGCCCTTGAAGTAGACAGGACCCGTGCGAGCTCTTGTTGCTAGTTGTGGTGTACTATGACACCCCATCAAAGGAATCTGCCCTTGAAGTAGACAGGACCCTTGCGAGCTCTTGTTGCTAGTTGTGGTGTACTATGACATCCCATCAAAGGAATCCGCCCTTGAAGTAGACAGGACCCGTGCGAGCTCTTGTTGCTAGTTGTGGTGTACTATGACACCCCATCAAAGGAATCTGCCCTTGAAGTAGACAGGACCCTTGCGAGCTCTTGTTGGTAGTTGTGGTGTACTATGACACCCCATCAAAGGAATCCGCGCTTGAAGTAGACAGGACCCGTGCGAGCTCTTGTTGCTAGTTGTGGTGTACTATGACACCCCATCAAAGGAATCTGCCCTTGAAGTAGACAGGACCCGTGCGATCTCTTGTTGCTAGTTGTGGTGTACTATGACACCCCATCAAAGGGATCTGCCCTTGAAGTAGACAGGACCCGTGCGAGCTCTTGTTGCTAGTTGTGGTGTACTATGACACCCCATCAAAGGAATCCGCCATTGAAGTAGACAGTAACTTGCTCCCTCCTCGAATATAGCTGTTCGTCGCACCTCGGCGCAACTACATTTCATGTGGACTTCCTTTGACGTCACACCAGTGCGTAATCACTTCTGGATCACACTATGCGTGTCCTACGACACGTTGCCTGAGCCCTTCCTCTCTGAAAAGACTCATCTCTGAATACTTAGTTTTCGTGGACTACGCCACTTTCTAATAACCTTCCTCTCTGAAAAGACTTATCTCTGAATACTTAGTGTTCGTGGACTACGCCACTTTATAATAGTCTTACTCTCTGAAAAAGACTTATCTCTGAATACTTAGTGTTCGTGGACTACGCCACTTTATAATAGTCTTACTCTCTGAAAAGACTTATCTCTGAATACTTAGTGTTCGTGGACTACGCCACTTTATAATAGTCTTACTCTCTGAAAAGACTCATCTCTGAATACTTAGTGTTCGTGGACTACGCCACTTTATAATAGTCTTACTCTCTGAAAAGACTCATCTCTGAATACTTAGTGTTCGTGGACTACGCCACTTTATAATAGCCTTCCTCTCTGAAAAGACTTATCTCTGAATACTTAGTGTTCGTGGACTACGCCACTTTATGGTAATGAGACACCAATAATGTTCCCACTCTGTCTCAACTAGCGAACTCATAATCGTTCACTCTGTCTCTTGTAACTAACCTACTAGCTAGTCACTAATTAGTAAAACTGCCCCTCTTGCTGTAACTCACTTGTGTGTATTCCATCCTTTATTGAAACAACTGAATTCCATCACTTCTATTCTATTCTATCACAGTCACTAACCCATAACTTGAGCGTATCGCTCCTACTCTATCCTTTTACTGAAAAAACAAACTCTAACATGATCAACAGTACCAGCTGTAACAAAAATAACACACAGCTGTCTTCATGAGATCCCATCAATGTCTAACGCTCAACTGACTGACTTGATCCTTTTCTGTCTTAAAACCCCTCAATCTCGCCCTCGCCTTTTCTCTCCATTCATGCTTTGCACGACCCGCTCACTGTCATAATTTTCACGTGGGCCTACTGAGCTCTTATCTGTTTATTTCCCTTGACCTTCACCTTTCGACCTTTTATACGCCTAATAGCCTCCTCCTTCTGTCCCCCTAATTATCCACTATTTCATATATATATAAATATATAAAATAGTAACATTTAGCTCGAATGACTTGTCTGTCAGCCGGGAACGGAAAAAAATGACCACATAGACCGGAAACCACGTGTCCCGGAAGGAGGGTAACAAGAAATCGTGGGAAACAAAAGAGACAAAGGGGAAAAAGGGGGGAGGGGGGGTTTGCGTCAGACCAGAGATCAAACATTGGTCGAGAAGAAAAGAGGCTCAAACAAAAAGGCGGGAGACGGGGAAGATAATAGGTATCATAAAACTACAGGAGCCTAACAGAGGGGGGGGGGGCCGCAGTCCCCTGGAGGGGGTAAAACTGATACGAGGAAGATAGATGAAGAGGAAGAGTAATAATGGAAAGAATCAGGAGTAGGAAATAAGGATCGGAGGAGATGTAGAGGGTCAGGAGAGAATAGATAAGAGAGGGAGTCAGAAAGAAGAGAATAAAAGAGGGATAGTGGGAAAGAAGTGGGGCCCAGCGAGGTAGAGAGGAAGGGAACGGAGAGACTGAGGGGGATACTGGGAATGTATATATAAAGAGGAGTAGGAAGTATACATAGGAGGAAAATAGGGGAGGCACACAGGCAGTAGTGCGTAAAGAGGTAAGGAGGTGGGGAATAGAAAGAAGAGGAATATAGGGATGGTACGCAGGCAGTGGTGTCAAAGAAGGAAGGGAAGAAGGGAAACGGAGAGACTAAGGGGATACAAAGAGAATTATACACAGGCAGTAGTGCCTAAAGAGGAAAGGAAGTAGGGAAACAGAGAGACTAAGGGGATACACAGAGAAGTGGAGTGAGTGGCTAGTGAACAGACACGTACAGTCCTACAACCGAGTAAAAGGGGGGGGAGAGGGAAAAAGGGGGGAGGGGGGGTTAAAGTAGGAAAAGTAGGGTAGAGAAGTGGTGATAACAGGAGAATAGAGAATCCAGGGAGTAGATGAATAAAGGGGAATAGGGAGGATCAATCAGAGGAGGAGAGGTAATAAAGCGATAAGGAGGAGATGGATATAAAGGTACTTCGCAGAAAGGAGGGGGGAATAATTTTTTGCTACCAGCTTTACCGCAGCATCGCAATTATTTACCTATTCCCTGACATTTCTAAAAGTACACACAAGTACTCAGGAAAACTGTGAGTGGCAGGAATAGTTTTTTGTGAAAAAACCACATTTAATTGCTGCCGGAAGCAAATACCTGAGACAAATCCGTGAGCGTCTGAGTCAAGGCTATCATATTGTACATTTGGACGAATCCTGGGTCAACGCTCACCAAACCTATGCTAAAAGAATGTCAATCAGTAGTTGGTAAATAGAAAAGAGCAATTTCCTTCTTGCCCCTCTACATGCTTTCACATTTATCAAATATGTTCTAATTTGCTTTCTGATACACAGGTAGTCAATCTGATCAATTATTTTTGTTGTTCTATCAACAGGAGATAACCAAGTTGGTATTTGTTGCCTTGTATGGGAATAATGTTCCAGCTATAATCAAACCTTCTGTTAAGCATAATATAATTAATCTTTCTCCATTTGTGACTTATTACATCAATTCCTTCTTTCCCCATTTTATTCTCAGCTTCCTACTTTGGCAGTAAATTCATCCATTGAACTTAGAATATCATGTTTATGTATTTTATTTATAAGTTGCTTTGGTTAGTTGTAAAACGCATCTTTGATTTAATATGTAATATAATCTGTAGGAACATAACAATGTGTGTGTGTGTATATATATATATATATATATATATATATATATATATGGTTCATCGTATATCCCTAGACCGGCCATACGCTAATCTTACAGTCTGTTGTTTGATGTGCGACGGGGATAATCTGACGACTAACTGTGTGTCTATATGTTCGGAATTGGAGTCAACAACGATGGCCTAACATCATCAAGCGCTATACATTTTTTAAAAATATGACGATCATCATTTTCAAGAGGACGTGGACTTCCGGTATATGGCGGATAGGCGGCGGGAACAATTGAAGGCTATGCATGAAAAGTGTTCCTTGTTGCAGTTTCCTCATATTCCAAGTCCGGCTTGTTGCAGGAGCTACTGAGTTAAGTGCTCTGTGCACACCGTGAGCTGTGTGTCTCATCCGTTTTGATCATGTTTCGATATTCTAATTGTTTACGATGAATGATGATATCGTATGGCAGGGAACAGTTGCTGTGTTCACTTTCTACGCGGTTTCGCCTCATGTCTTTTTGCGTGTGCTGAGACTGCTACGATAGGGACCACAGTTACCTTTCTTTGTTTGGGAGATGAGATATTAATTCGGATGATTACGCTGGCACGGGCGGTTGAGCAATTATGGATTTTAATTCGTTTGCAGTGATACCGGGGCCTTCCATAACCAAATAACATTGTATAGTCGTGAGTCTTACACTATATTGTTTGTATATTGTACACTATATTAAACTTTTCACTTTACTAAACTTTTTCATTTGATTTTATATCTTCGTCATAGAGATAGGTAAACTTTTACCAAAGTATAAAACACACGTATTCGCCATCTTAGCAGGCGTGTCATCAACACAATATATGTACCAACCAGAACATCAAACACACATAGTCAGCAAATAGTAAGAGTGTCATCAACAAAATTGTGCACATGTCATACATATGTCATTCCGAATCAGAAGTCTCTAAGAGGTTAACAACTGTTATTGGTTGGACAAACTGCAATCCATCTCGTTGCCAGTATTGTTTCTCTTCTCTGAGCAGATGGTCGCCACATTTTCTCCAGTATTCAATGTCTATCGTTGAGAGGGCATCGCGCGTCAATTCTTTAACATCACACATTTTAAACGTCGTGTTCTGCGCAGCAACTTGCCCTTTGACTTTAGCCCACACAAGTTCTATTGGGTTGAGGTGTGAATGATAAGGTGGGAGGTGAAGAGATGTGTGGTCATACTTTGACTTTAGCCCACACAAGTTCTATTGGTTGAGGTGTGAATGATAAGGTGGGAGGTGAAGAGATGTGTGGCCATACTTTGACTTTAGCCCACACAAGTTCTATTGGGTTGAGGTGTGAATGATAAGGTTGGAGGCGAAGAGATGTGTGGCCATACTTTGACTTTAGCCCACACAAGTTCTATTGGGTTGAGGTGTGAATGATAAGGTGGGAGGCGAAGAGATGTGTGGCCATACTTTGACTTTAGCCCACACAAGTTCTATTGGGTTGAGGTGTGAATGATAAGGTGGGAGGCGAAGAGATGTGTGGCCATACTTTGACTTTAGCCCACACAAGTTCTATTGGGTTGAGGTGTGAATGATAAGGTGGGAGGCGAAGAGATGTGTGGCCATACTTTGACTTTAGCCCACACAAGTTCTATTGGGTTGAGGTGTGAATGATAAGGTGGGAGGCGAAGAGATGTGTGGCCATACTTAGCAATTATTTTATCAGTTTGATATAACTTTATCTTCTTAGTTTGTCTAACAAGTTGCAACAACTCTGGTTTTAACTGGGTGTTTTGAAAGGAAACATTTTCATTACTAAACCATGTGATGATCTGATCTTTTGTGCTTGACGAATTAGGAACTTTGTCCTACAGTGCTACCGCATTATGATAGGATGCATTGTCCATTATGACATGAAGGTCTATCCTGAATGGGGAGTAGAGTGTTCTCTATCTAGTCTCTGAAAATTCGTCCATTCATTTCAGTGTGGTTGTCCCTATTGTCTGTAGACTTTGATTGAAAATAAGTTGTGTCATTAACAAGACCATTCTCTCTACTGCCAGCATGTACCAATATAATGAGTTGTGTGTCATTAACAAGACCATTCTCTCTACTGCCAGCATGTACCAATATAATGCGTTGTGTGTCATTAACAAGACCATTCTCTCTACTGCCAGCATGTACCAATATAATGCGTTGTCCTTGCTGCTGGGAATACTTCTTTTATTTTCTCTGTCAACTAATTGCCACTCTTTCTCATATGTATGCTGGGCATTGACCCAGGTTTCATCCAAACAGACTATATCGTAGCCTTCCATTCGTCGCTCACGGATCTGCTTCAGTTATTTGCTTCTGGCAGCTATCAGGTGTGGCTTTTTAAAAACAATATTTCTATCACTAGCAGATTTTCGAAAAATGAAACCAACGAATTATACTATCTTCCAAAAAGTCGTTTTTGATATTTCAATATCACATTCTAATTGCAGTCGAACTTTAAGTTTGCGCAGTGTAACAAGCTTATTCGATTCAAACATTTTCAAAATTTCACGTCTAATAACATCTTTGCCAAAATCATCAACTTTCATTTTTCTTCCTAGCTTGACCGTCGCCTTTGCAGAGTCAAAGTTCAGTCATATCCATCGCTTGAAAGTCTTTCTGTCTATATTTAGAGCTGCCCGTGCTCTGTTTTATGTTTTTTTTAAATATCGTAATATAACCGACCCCTCTTAGATTCCTTGCAAAAGTGCCTGTACAATAACACAGTTACCTTTTGCATAGTGATGAATTTACACTTTAAACTCTGCATGGTTTTTAAAATATAGTAGTTACTTCACAAAAGCTTACAAATTATCACATATAAAGGAATATACATTAATAATAAATATTTTGTCAAAATACGCCTCTTGACCAAACTAACAAGGAACCGGAAATGAGATGACCAATAAAACCTCGGATTTGCGTGGGTCTTACAAGTTACGAGCGCGAAACGGTTTGTGTGGAGAGCACGTGAAATTTGCCTTTTTAAATGGTGAGTTTATTACAAAAGTGAGTGAGTGGATATTGCAAAAGACTAAAATTTAGGACAAGCAAGAAAGTCATATTTTTAAACACCTCAAATAAGCAAAAATCTTTCCTAAATGCATAACAGTAGAGCAAACATCAGACTGAAGGTCGGTGAAAAAAAAAGATTTAATGAAAAAGAATCACATGCATTTATCAGTTTCCGAGATAATTAATAAACTCTGTGGGCACGAATTTCTGAACGGACGAGCTTGTCCCCTCCCCAACACACACACGCACATTAAAGTTACTATGAAGTTTTCTTTCTTCTGAACGAGATGTCCAACACTTGAAGCAATCAATGCTGCCTTTGGTACCACTTGTTCCCTGAGATATCTTGCACCGACATTATTTTTGTTTTTTCCTCTCTCATTTGATACCATGCACTCTATAATAATTTTCTCTCGGCCATTAAGTCGTTTTTTAATTACTAAAGCATTTCATTTTCTTTTTGATTATCTACTTTAACAACCAGTGGAACCTATTCCATTTTTACGCTCTCGAAAAATAGATATGTTTATTCTTATCTCTGTCCGCGCTATACTAAGTATTATTCTTTAACACTTGCATTCACATGCGTGTTTCTTCTTCATTCATATGCATTATATTATGCTTTATTCAGTAGATCTGACGATAGCCCATTTTCGCAGATTATTGTTGCTATCGAGAAATGAAACCTTTTAAATGCACCCATTTAACTCGTCATTCTAATCGCTCCCTCACTACATTTCAGTCACAAAAATTCTCATTCTCGGTTTCTTCTTAGCCATCACGCCAGTTTTCTGTATCTTGGATCAGTTTAAACTAGATCTAAACCAATTGTCTCTGCTCACATGGCTACTGGTACAAATTACCAACACTACTGATTACTACTGCAGCTAGAGACTCTGCTATAGCAGCTACAACCATACATTGCAATTAAGATAATGGAGAATTAAAGTAGCAGCTTAAATTATTTATTACATAATTATTACAATTACTTTGGACCCCTCAACGATGTAAACTTTACCCTGAACAGCAGATACTCAGGATCTGTGATGACTTCCTCTGCAGCAATGGCATGTAAGAAGTTGTCTTCAACATCCAAACAGGCTCCAATCTTGAACAAATAATCTGGGTTGAGAAGCTCGGACAATCTCAAAAGGAACACATCTGATACTGGTTTTAGGATCTGTGGACCTACATGTATTGACAAATGTGATTTGTAAATGGTTGCCAGTAATTAACAGAGGTTGTCAAAAATGAATGTTAAAGAAAGTGCCAAAGATAACTAATGTGAGACAGCACGTTCAGTTTTTGAATTGTATAAGGAGTATGACCGACTGTAAACAACTGTATGGATAGTTTTATTTAGTGCTCATTCATAGCTTCATAATGCATGCTAATGTCACATATAAAATTTACTTATGTGTTCATAGATAATGTAATGTTATAAAAATATATGAAAAATATACATGCATATTCGTCGGCTTATAGGACGCTTCCTTTCTTTGTACATATTTTAGAGGGGAAAATGTATCACTAAATATTATAATTAATGTATGGTATTTCAAAAATAAAGTAATGCATAGGTCTACTGTCAACAAATACCTAATCTAACTAGGAAAAAATACATGTTATGATTCGCCAAAGCCCAGAAAATCGTCCACAGAACTAAGATTATGGTTAGTCGAAGGTCCCAGTATTACTACAAACGAATTAAAATCCCTAATTGCTAAACCGCCCGTTTCAGTGCAATCATCCGAATTAAAACTCATTGAAGGATCCAAACAAAGAAAGGCAGCTGCAGTCCTCATCATAGCAGCTACAGCACACGCCAAAAGACATAAGGCTAAGTTGCACCGAAAGTGAACGCATCGTAAAAAATCGGAATATCGAAACACAATTCGGATGAAACACACAGCTCACTGTGTGCACACAGCACTAAACGCAGTATCTAAGGCAGCAAGCCGGACTTTGAATATAAGGAATCTGCAACAAGGAACACTTTTCAGACTGAACCTCAATGGTTCCTGCCGCCTATCCGCCATATTGACCGAAAGTCCTAAGGTAATCCTCAGAACTAGATGAAGATTTAGTTGAAATATTTTCTGAATCAGCCCTTATCCCAGCCCTTATAAAATACATTGTCTTCTGCATCATATGGTCAATATAATACTAATGCCACATTTCTTAAAAATCATTAGTACCGGCAATTGTGTTCAATCAGTACAGCAGGTTAAAACATATTCTTTGCATACTCATTCGCACGTAGTTTGTATGCTATATCATAACAATGACAAGGTTGTTTTCGAGCTAAAACTTTTCACAAGTTTATGAAAATCCAACAGCATAAATTTGAAAACACACTTAATAATCATTCATAACAATTGGAAACTTTATTCTCACATAGTCGGTGAAAGTTGAAGACAGCTCATTAGCATCTATGAACCGACAATTTTAGAAATGAAAGTAATCGAAAAATGTGTATAAAACGCACTGTTTTTCAGATCTATATTGAAAAGAAATGTGACGTCTTACACATCAGCAGAGACAGTATCTACCAGAGACGAATAATTAAGGTTATCTGTGGTGCTCGGTCGGCCAGGAAATAGAATACTGGAAAGCAATATAGAAACATACATAAATTTGTTCATTTCAGTATGAGAAATACAGTTTTTAACATAAGTACCTCAGCATAGAGATTTATTATGGAATATCATGATGCAGTAGAGAATGCCAACAAAATAATCAACATCATCAATGATCTGTATGACGGCATCTCATGTCTAATTAGCACGAAGATAGGATCAAGTGAATGATTCCAGATTGAAATCGGAGTAAACAAAGATGCATTGTGCCTACAGATATATTTATCTATAGACAGTAGATATATGTTTGTCCGCCTGAACACATGTATCGTTAGTATTGTAAACGTTTGATTGCTTTAATAAGATTTTCACAAACCAGTGTAGCATTTATCAGGCTTCCTTGTCACTTGTCTGAACTTACCTATCATTCTGACGAGACTATTGCGAGTAATCTTTGTCTGGATGATCCAGTGAAACAAGAGTTTCAAGTAGCGAGGTCTCTCCCTAACTTTCAGTAGGTGAGCTTTGCTAGCGGTCAAATAATGAAGTTTCATTGAATGACAAATTTTGGACGAAAATTGTGACAAAGTGCTTTTAATAGTTAAGAACATAATGTGATCAAAATACGTTGATGAAAGTTGTTGCAGCAATACCTTAAGTCTTAAAGTGTTTGTGAGACCTGATGATGTGATGTCACCATAAGTCGTCGGTTAGTACTTATGAAGTGATGCAATCGTAAAGTGTTTGTGAGACCTGATGATGTGATGTCACCATAAGTAGTTGGTTAGTACTTATGAAGTGATGCAATCGTAAAGTGTTTGTGAGACCTGATGATGTGATGTCACCATAAGTCGTTGGTTAGTACTTATGAAGTGATGCAATCGTAAAGGTTTGTGAGACCTGATGATGGGATGTCACCACACGTCGTTGGTTAGTACTTATGAAGTGATGCAATCGTAAAGTGTTTGTGAGACCTGATGATGGGATGTCACCATAAGTCGTCGGTTAGGAAGTTAGTACTTATGAAGTGATGCAATCGTAAAGTGTTTGTGAGACCTGATGATGGGATGTCACCATAAGTCGTTGGTTAGTACTTATGAAGTGATGCAATCGTAAAGTGTTTGTGAGACCTGATGATGTGATGTCACCATAAGTCGTTGGTTAGTACTTATGAAGTGATGCAATCGTAAAGTGTTAGTGAGAAATAAAGACGCGATGTCACCATAAATTGTTGATGAGAACTTGTGTAGAGATGTCATCATAAAGTGTTGGTGATACTTATGAAGAGATGTCATCATAAAGTGTTGGCGATAATGCAATAATTGATGTTTTTATGAAAGATAATACAACATTATTATAGAGTGTTACTAAACATTACTGAATATATGTCATAATAAAGTACTGGTAAGAGTAAGTAAATAGTGTAATCTATTAATCACTATAATTTATTCAGACTCCAAAAGTCTGTTACTTGGGAACAAAGTGATGCAGAGTGAGTTAATAATGAACAACTAACAGAAATGGGACAGATCGAGGGAATAATATGCATCTCATATAAGTGAAGTAAACTAAATAATTAAATAGTAAAAATGTGTCAGGTTGAGAGCATGAGAAAGTCAATATTAGTGAGGATGACATAGAGAGCAAGATATTAAGCATAGGTGAAGGAGACAGTGTGTGAGAAGTGAGTTAGTGAGTGAGTAAGGAAGTATAAATAAGTAAGGAAGACTTTGGGAGTGAGTCAGTATTAATGAGGTGACGACGATTGGGAGAGTGAGTTAGTATAAAATGGTAGGCTGGGAGAGTGAGTTAGTAAAATGGTATCTTACTCGCTACCGAACACGACATTTATGTGTTGGTTTTACCACCGAACACTTTCTCCTTCAGATTATACCAGAGATGGCCAAATGGTGGCCAGCAAGTCTATTTTTCTTGGCCTCGAACCGTCAACAGACACTATCATATTAAATATGGAAAAATGAAAACTAAAGTTCCAGTCGATTAAAAAAATTGATTCCGACAATAATCTATGGCTTTCTTTATAGATGGGTCTTTTTCATTTTCTGTCAATTTGGGAATAACGTATAATCTTTGGCTCGACACTTATCGACTGGACTTGGATGATCTCATTTATTTCTTCGTAAGAGGTTAATGAGGTGGTGGTGGTGGGGGGGGGGGGGGGGAGGAAGAGCGGTGGGACGACTTTGGCCCCAGTTCTGGCTTTGGAGTAAAATTCAAAAACGTTTCTCTTTTCCCGCCATTTATTTTGGTGTGCGCCAATTCATTCATTGAGTGCCGTCTCCGCATCGAAGGTTGGCTACCATTGAGCTCTGTCTCTTGCTTGGATAGTGCAGGTTGTCATAGGCTGACTTGCCCATCTTTTGATGTTACTCGTCCATGTTAGTCTTGGTATACCTCTGCCACTTTTACCTTGTATTTTCCCTTCAAAGATTACTTTTAGTAGACTTGTGTCTTTTAACCCAAAAAATTAATTTCTCTTGTTTGAATTGAATTTATTAGTTCTGTTTTCATGTTTAGTTGTCTTAAGACTTCATCATTTGTTTTCTTTCAATCCTATTCTTCATATTCTTCTATACATCCACATTTCAAGAAAGGCTTCAATTTTCTGTTATGTTTTCTTGTCTAATGTCCGTATTTATGGACCAGACGGGAATGTTGAGAAGATATTATATTTTAATATTCTTAATTTTAGCCCTGGCGTTATTTGTTTAGATGTAAGTATATTTTTCATGACATTAAAATTACTTGTTGTCATTCCTATTCGTTTGTTTATTTCAGTTTTACATTTTCCATCACTGGTTTTAGTATGTCCAAGATAGTTGTAGTTCTGAACTGTCTCCAGGTTTATTCCTTCAACTTTGATATTCACTTGTAGGTTTTGAGTATTAACTTTGTTTATGATTATAGTTTTAGTCTTCATTTTAATCATCATCATCATCAAGTACAAAGCCTGCTGGGGTAGGTGATCATGTCTCTCCATAATTCGACAGTTATTTATCATTTTTGTTACTGATCTTCTGCCAAAGCCATTCTCTTAAGTGTCTGGTTTCTTTTCTCTTTGCTTCCCTCTGTCGTTTCGTCCCTCAATTTTCCGAGTTGTTATAATATATTCCAGATGTTCCATTCTCATTGCATGGCCAAAACAAAAATGATGATAGTTTCTTACTAATATTGGAAATTAGTTCACTTCATCATTTGGCCTATTCCAGAAAGTTTCCATTACTCTTCTTAGAGTATTCTTCCATGGTATTCTCAACATTCTTCTGTAAAACTACATTTTTACAGCCACCAGTGATTTTCTTGTCCTTTGTCCTATTGTCCATGATTCACATCCATAAGTTAAGACTGACTCTACATAACATTTAAGAACTCTTTTTCTTGTTTCTATTGTCAAAAATGGATTGCATAGTATTTTCCTCATTTTTTTTGGAAAGCTGCTTTTGCCTGAGCCATTCTGCATCTCACCTCTGTTGTACATCTACCATCTGAGGTTAACACTGTTCCCAGATATTAAAATTTATTCACCTGTTTAAATATTGTTCCACTTGTCCATATTAGGCATTGGGGTGATGTAGTTTTCTTTGCTGCTACCATTACTTCTGTCTTTTTGCTATAAAGGCTGAGTCTTTTATTTTTGCTTTCCTTCACTATAATGTCTAACATTTCTTATAACTTATTTTCACTCTTAGCGATTAAGACTGTGCCATCAGCATACTTCAGATTGTTTATATTATGACCTCTAATTGTTATTCAATGCCCTTTATCGATCTTAAAATAAATCTCGTACATTTTAAACTCTTATAACTATTAAACATGACATCATCTACCAACAAGGCAATAAAAACCACACAAGAATGCACACATACTGAACCCAACATCATGAAAGAGGAAATCGAAGAAGTTATCAAGATCATACATCAAGAAATAAAGCACTGAGGATAGATAATATACCAGTAAAAATAATAGCAGCAACAAAATAACCAGGAGTACATGGCTAAACAGAATATTCACTTTTGGATGGCACCAACAAAAAGCCCCAGAAGAAAATCAACAACAATCATTGTACAACATCGTGCAACAGACAATCATCGTACCAATATGGAACAAGAAAGGTAGTAAAAGAGACTGCAATCACTATAGAGGTATATCTCTTCTCAGACATGTAGGAAATGTATACGTCAAAATTGTGGAAAAAATGCTGAGACCAATAATAGAACTACAGTTAAGCGATTCTCAAATGGGGTTCCGAAAAAAAAGAAGGATGTACTAATGCTTATTCTCCTTAAAACATCATCATCACGTGCCATACCGGTTGGCGTAGGCGATCATGTCCTTCCACAATCTTCTATCTACAGTGCATCGTATCAGTTCTGTTGTTGACTGTTTTCCATGCTACCATGAAACCAAGCTATCCAGTATTTTCTCTCTTTGTTGTATAATATAATCGTTTTGCTGATTTTAATTTTATTATAAGTTTTCCCATAACTGGAACATGATCACACTACTGCAATCTGCACCTGGTCTAGTTTTCACATTTTACCAGACTGTTTCTAAATCTTTTGTTTATCATTATGTAGTCGATTTGATTACGTGTGTTGTCTCCTGGGCTTTTCCATGTCTACAATCGTTTTGGATGTTGCTTATTCCAGGTGTTTCCTATCGTCATGTTGTATGTTCTTGCCGAGTCAATAAGCTTGCCACTTCTTTTATTTCTCTCTCCTAAGCCATAACAACCAACCACTTCTTTAACTCATCCCTTTCCTACTTTTGCGTTGAAATCCCCTAGAACCATAGTGTTTTCATGTGATTTGCATTGACGAAGTGCCATACTAAGATCATGGTAAAATTTATCAACTGTTTCCTCTGGACTGTTGGTGCATAAACTTGTATGAGCTATTGCCCAAAAGCTTTGATTGTTTTTGCTCTTTCTGCATCAAAGATGATACCTACTCATCTTTGGTGTTCAGTACTTCCAGAATAGATAATTTTATATTCATCAGAATATATCTCCCCTCATACAGTGTATCTCATTTCACACAGTCCCAATAAATGTAAATCAATCCTTTTCATTTCCTGTTTGATGTTTTCCAGTTTTCCCTTTTACATGAGTGTTCTTACGTTCCAAGTTCCTATTTTCAGTGACTGTTTTATCGTTATATTGCTTGCAGTAGCTGGAGTATCTTGATATCCATATCTAATCCATATTTTTGCTTGTTATGTTTATTTCCTCCTCTGCCTGCCATCGCGGTTTGGGGACCATAACCGGCACTACTTGTCGGCTGCTTCCACAACACTATCCACCACCTGCTCCAATGGCTTCACATGACCCTGATAGGGGGGGGGGGGGCTAAACGGGAGCTCCACCTTGCCCAGGGGTGTCATGTATAGAGACAATGGCTGCGATCTCCGACTAGTACAGTCACTGCCAAGAAGGAAAGGAATGGCAAGCTACCTTCTATAATTGCCTGGAATAATCATGACAAATCACAACCTTCTATTTACAGCTAACGACGTTAATGGGGGCTTCACAGCCACCTCGTCCGGTAGGGAGTGTCATGTGCTACAGGTGACACCCGATCGTTATCAAGCAACTGTATGCAAGATCAAAAATAAAGAGACACTAGCAATAGGAACTTGGAACATTAGATCAGCATTCCAGGTTGGAAAGCTAGAAAACATCAGCCAAGAAATGAAGAGAATGAAATTGCCCGCGATGATGATGATTATATAAAAGGCAAAATGAGATATATATGTTTTAAAAAAAGAATACATGAAAAACATACTATTCCTTAATGATTGTGACAGCGTTGTTAATAGTGGGCTCAAGTTCCATTGTGTTGAAAATAGTGATCAGTGTAAGGATTCCTCTGTCCCGAGAGTTCAGATTGTCTTCGAACCATCTCTTCAAAAACTGGAAACAACAAACAAATCGGTCATTCATTAAAACTTACACAAAAACATTAAACTTAATGCAGAATATATATAAATAATGTTGTTTTGTCTTTTATCCGATGACAGAACACAGAAAAATACAATGTATGGCGGCCTGAGTACAATGGACGGTAGTGTCTAAAACAGAAAAGAATTAAACGTGCAATCAAAAGAAAGAACAATGAATATCAGAAATAGTAAAAAAACAAAGAACATCAGAACCAACAAATGACGATGAATAGCATAAACAATAAAATAGTTGGACGATGATGTTAGCAACAGAGATGCATTTAAGGTGCATTCCCAAAAAATAACGATCAATATCGAAACCAGAGAAATAGAGAGAGACAGAGAGACAGCAAAGGATAAGTAACATCAGAACCAGTAAAAACAAATGACATTGAACATGAAACACATTTTTTTAAAAAGCAATAAACATCAGCGACAGTAAGAAGAAAGAGCAACCATGAACATCAGTAAGAGTGTAAACAAGGAGGAGCTGCGATGAATATCAGCAGCGTTGTGAATAAAGAGCAGCGATGATCATCAACAACAGAGTGAATAAAGAGCAGCCATGAACGTGAGCAACAGTGTGAATAAAGTGCAGCGATAAACATCAACAACAGTGTGAATAGAGGGCAGCGATGAACATCAACAACAGTGTGAATAATGAGCAGCGATGAACATCAGCAAGTGTGAATAGAGAGCAGCGATGAACATCAACAACAGTGTGAATAGAGAGCAGCGATGAACATCAACAACAGTGTGAATAATGAGCAGCGATGAACATCAGCAACAGTGTGAATAGAGAGCAGCGATGAACATCAACAACAGTGTGAATAAAGATCAGCGATGAACATCAGCAACAGTGTGAATAAAGATCAGCGATGAACATCAGCAACAGTGTGAATAAAGATCAGCGATGAACATTAGCAACATTGTGGACAAAGAGCAGCGATGAACATCAGCAACAGTGTGAATAAAGATCAGCGATGAACATCAGCAACAGTGTGAATAAAGAGCAGCGATGAACATCCCGAACATTGTGAATAAAGAGCAGTTCTGAACATGAGCAACAGTTTGAATAAAGAGTAGCTATGAATATCAGCAACATTGCAAATAAAAAGCAGCGATGAATATCAGCAACAGTGTGAATAAAGGGCAGCGCTGAACATGAGCAACAGTGTGAAAAAAGAGCAGCGATGAGCATCAGCAACAGTGTGAATAAAAAGCAGCGATGAACATTAGCAACAGTGTGAATAAAGACCAGCGATGAACATCAGCAACAGTGTGCATAAAGACCAGCGATGAACATCAGCAACAGTGTGCATAAATACCAGCGATGAACATGAGCAACAGTGTGAATAAAGACCAGCGATGAACATCAGCAACAATGTGAATAAATACCAGCGATGAACATGATCAACAGTGTGAATAAAGACCAGCGATGAACATCAGCAACAGTGTGAATAAAGATCAGCGATGAACATCAGCAACAGTGTGAATAAAGAACAGCGAAGAACATGAGCAACAGTGTGAATAAAGACCAGCGATGAACATCAGCAACAGTGTGAATAAAGATCAGCGATGAACATCAGCAACAGTGTGAATAAAGACCAGCGATGAACATCAGCAACAGTGTGAATAAAGATCAGCGATGAACATCAACAACAGTGTGAATAAAGATCAGCGATGAACATCAACAACAGTGTGAATAAAGATCAGCGATGAACATCAACAACAGTGTGAATAAAGATCAGCGATGAACATCAACAACAGTGTGAATAAAGCGCAGCGATGAACATCAGCAACATTTAGAATAAATGACAATGGAAATAATGAACAGTTGGGGAAAAAAAAGATGACGAGCCTCAGCAGCAGTGATTTTAATTGAAGATGAAACATTGATATCACTGCACTCATATGTATTCTATTCTATTCTATTCTATTCTATTCTATTCTATTCTATTCTATTCTATTGTATTCTATTTATGAAATCAGTGTTTCACTACAGTCGAGGCATCCCCATATGCGCTCCAACGTCCGTCTCAGCATTTCTCGAAACATAAAGCAGACTGACAAATAATAATAAATTAATATTATTATAGAGGTAAACTTCCAGAGGCGATAATTCAGCGAATCATATGGAGAAGGAGGTATGTTTACAGCACTAGGAAAAAAAATGACAAATAATCTTTCCTATAGACAATTATACAGATACACAATTTATTCCTGAGCTGGGATCGTAACCTTATACTATAGTCATGAGATCACCTGCGTGAAAGACATCGAATCCAATTATGTCTAATTTTTTAGTTAGCTGAGTTGGCAGTGTTCCCTAGCATTTGCCTTTTGTGGCAAAGCGCTGTGCCATGGAGTGCAGGTTCGATCCAGGTTCGGACCATATATTGTTCTTTGTTTATTTTTGTTGTTGATTATTTGTCATTTTTTCCGAGTGCTGTAAACATACTTCCTCCTATTATTTTCTCTTTTAAGGATTCCCTTATAACGACCTCGGTAGCTCCATAGGTCCATTACGACACTCCCTACTGAGCCGAATAATTACTTCGGTTAGCCTCATTTTCACCGCTGTTACATCTATCCAATCCTTACCACCTCTAATATCATTCATATCACATACTCTCCTTATGGGCTCCTCCTCGGTCATTCAGGATTTTCTACGCTTGAGGCTCCTGCCCTTGGTTGCATTCATTTATGAATGTATGGGATGATTTATGTTCCTTACCACTTTTAAATTAGCCCGAACCTGAGCAGATCTATGTCGCTCTCTACTACTCGGTAAGTCAAGTAAGTACCTCATAGAGCGGAATTTGGCCGGATAGATGTGTCTCTGGTCTATCCGAGAACTTCCCATAGGCCCTCATTCTGAACCCCTTAAAACCTTGCGATCTGAGTGAGCATACCCAAACCATAATCCAGTACTGAGAGAACTACAGCCTGCATAAGTGAGAATATTAACGATTGTTGGAGGAGCCCTGTCCATGATCTTGATCGTGCCGACACTTCTCCTTTTGAATAACATTGCTTTCGTGTTGATTGAAATAAGGGACGTATCAAAAATGGTGTTCCCAAATACTTAATAGTCGGACTCCTCCCAATGGTTGAACCATTGGAGTTTATGACTGGGAGAGTGTTTTTAATTATTCTGTTGTTTAGCAAACACCACATTACAGAAGCCGTATTTGGGTTAATGAGTGTTTTATAGTTATTACAACAAGTGGTTATCTGATCCACGCTTTCCTGTAATTATCTAGCCATTTATGCTCTATCGCACCCGTATCATCATCATCATGTGCCATACCGGATGGCGTAGGCGATCATGTCCTTCTACAATCTTCTATCTACAATACATCGTATCAGTTCTGTTGTTGACTGTTTTCCTTGCCATGACACTAAGCTATCCAGTATTTTCTCTCTTTGTCGTCTGCGATCTCTCTTTCCTTTTATTTTGCCAGTTGTAACCAAGTATTCCAACTTTCCTCTTCTGTGCCCAAAAAATGTTGATTGTTTCTTTCTGATGTTTTTCAGGAGTTCCCTTTTTGTGTTGGCCTCTTTATGAATTTCTTCATTGGTCTTTTTAGCTGTCTAGGGAACTTTCAACATTCTTCTGAGAAATCCCATCTTTGTGGCCTCTAATCGTCATTTGTTTGTCCACTAACCATAATTCGTTTCCATAGGTTAGCGCAACCGTACACATACGTCATAATGTTATCTGCAGAGGCGATAGTGCGACCCGTCCCGACACTTTTCAGTTGCACTACCCCGGCAGTGTAAATATTGAACAAAGCAGGTGATAACGGCAATCCTTTAGGCAACCCTAGGGGATATCTCGGCTCAGATGTCCAGTTACCGAAAAATAGCGCCAGTTTTCTTCGCACCAGCACCGATGCCATCCAGCGAACGAGCCGTGGGTCAGAACATGTTTCACTAAGTATTTTTACGAGTGTGCTATAATCCACTCGATTGTATGCATCTTCAAGCTCAAGGGCAGCCAGTGCTGACTCCTCTTTCTTTTTAAATAATTCATAGATGTCACAAGCAAGGATGGAAACATTAGCAGCAGTGTCCCTGCCCGCCCTATAGCCACCTTATATGAAAATTTTACCAAAAAAAGTGGTATGGTAACAGCTTTACGTGGTAATTAACAAAATAAAAGTCGACGTTTCGGCCAAGTAGGCCTTCAGCTGGAACAACAAGCAACAACACAAAAATATATATATATATAAGGATATGTACACAAATCTAACTACATGGTGATAATATGCTAGATACGCAAGAAAGGATATAAAACAAAGGTCACTTCCCTGTGGTCAGCTTCTGAATGAACTAACAAACTAAACTTTAGTTCATTCAGAAGTTGACCACGCTCTGGACCAGTTGTGAGCTTAGTACACTTCTATACGGATCAGAAACTTGGACTACCTATGCCAGGCAGTAGAAAAGGTTTCGTGTACGTTGCCTTCGCAAGAATATGACCATCAAATGGCAGGACAAAGTAACTAACTCTAATGTCTTACAACGAGCCAAACTCTCATCGATCATGGCAACACTTAGGATTCGTAGACTAAGGTGACTTGGCCATGTAAGAAGAATGGCAAACAATCGTATTCCCAAACAGATATTGCATGGAGAACTTAAAGACGAAAAAAGACCAAACGGTAGACCTGTGCTGAGATATAAGGATGTTTGCAGGGCTTCCTTGAGGGAATTTTCTATAAGTGAAAGGAACTGGAAAATGTGGCAGCGGATTGTAGCACATGGAGAGCAATCATAAAAAATGGCACAGCAACTTTCAAGACAGTGCTGATGTCAAATTCAGAAGACAAAAGTCGCAAAAAAAAGGAGACAAGGCCGGGTACCGCGGGTACACCTTGTTCGTTCTGTGGATGGACCTGTCTGTCCAGGACTGGCAAATTCAGCCACGAGAAAAAATGTTCAGTAAAGCAGCACCCAGTATGAGACACCAATGCTTTACCAAACTACTGACTTATCATGATTGCTTGCTACCAACCATCTGTCAAGACACTAAAGGCTATTCATATACATACCTATATATATATATATATATATATATATATATATATATATATATGATTATATGGCCCTTTTCGTCTTGTCAGACGGTCTAGTGGAGGCTATTGCGTATTTTTTTGAGGTATTGTTTTTGCCGAACAGCTTCTCTCGTGGCTAATTCTACCAATGTTTGACAAACACACGCGGTCACATAATGAACAGGTCAGGCTCGCTGGTCCACAGGGTTTACCATCCTTTTTCATGAGTCTCTTCTCTTCTAAGTCCTGTCTTAGAACAGTCTCAAATGTTGTTATACCGTTCCTTATACGTGCTCTCCATGATGTGCGATCACTTGCCAGATGTTGCCAGTCGTTTTCACAGATGGAGAAGTCTTTCAGAGATGATTTGCAGATATCTCTATATCGTAGTTTAGGTCTGCCGATTTGTCGTTTTCCGTGTTTTAGCTCGCCATATAGTATTTGCCTAGGAATGCGTTTTTCTTCCATCCGTTGGACATGCCCCAGCCATCTTAGCCTTCGACTTCTGAGCATCGACATGATTGTTAGGGTCTTAGCACGTTGCAGGACAGTTAAGTTGGTTATTTTGTCCTGCCATTTGATGTGCATTATTTTGCGGAGACATCGCATGTGGAAGACATTTAGTCTTTTTTCCTGGTTTGAGTATGTTGTCCAGGTTTCGGATCCATACAGTAGTGTGCTAAGCACACAAGTTTGATATATTAAGAGTTTAGTCTTTTGAGTTAGTTTCGTGTTGTTCCATGCCCTTTTTGTGAGTTTGCCGAAGGTCGTAGCTGCCTTACCAATTCGACAGTTTATTTCTTCATCAAGAGAGATGGTTTGCGTAACTGTGGATCCAAGATATGTAAATTTCTGTACTGATTCTAGTGGGCAGTCTTTTAGAGTAATAGATATAGGTTTGAAGTCACCTTGATTTAGTATTACTGTCTTCTGAACATTAATTGACAGTGAAAAAAGGTCGCATGCTTTATCTATATATATATATATATATATATATATATATATATATATAAATATATATATATATATATAGGGGACAGCTGGAATATATTGTAACAACTAGCAACATTGAGGGACGAAGAGATAGAGGGAAGAAAAGAGATAAGATTCTAGATGGCTAAAGAGAATGGCTTGGCAGAAGGTCAACAACAGAAATTAAAAATAATTGTCGAGATCGAAAGTTGCGGAGAGACATGATCACCTACGACAACAGGCATGGTACTTGATGATGATGATGATTTTCTATTTAGAAAAATATATATGACAACAGTCACAAGTGTGGGGAAAGCTTAAAACAATGATAGTTGCAAGGACATTCTGTACCGTTGCTAGTATAACAGATGACTTGTTCTTTCCTTTTTCTTCCTCTACAATTTTCTCGGAGTATCCAAGCATAATGATGACTTTCCACCATCGTTTAACCAGCTCACTGTCCTTTCGCAGGTACTTCACAAGTCGTGCCAGAATGATGTCTGATCATGTAACAATGTTCATTGAGTGTTAGGTTTGTTAGTCATAACGACATTTAACTTTGAACAAACGAGATATTTCGTGTAAAAACAACTTTCATCATAATATCTCACCATGCACACTTTCCTTACACATTATTAAAAAAGAAAAGATCGTGACACGGAGTGATCGTCATCGTCATCATTATCATCGAGCGCCATCTCCGCAACGAAGGTTGGCTTCCATGGAGCGCCATTCTGCTCTGTCTTTTACTTTGATGTTGCAGATTGTCATAGGTTGACTTGTCCATCTTTTGGTGTTACTCGCCCACGTTAGTCTTGGTCTGCCTCTGCCTCTTTTACTCTGTATTTTCCACACCAAAATGACTTTTAGTAGGCTGCTGTGTCTTTTAACATAGCCCAAAAATCGCACTTGTCTTGATTGAATTGTGTTTAGCAGTTCTTTTCATTTTTAGTTGTTTTAAGACTTCATCGTTTGTTTTCATTTCTTTCCATCCAATTCTACATATTCATCTATATATCCACATTGCAAAGGCTTCATTTCTCTGTTCTGTTTTCTTGTCTAATGTTCATGTTTCTGCACCATATAGGAATGTTGAGAAGATATAACATTTTGCTATTCTTAGTTTTAACCCTGGTGTTATTTGTTTTGATTCTAGTATATTTTTCATGACATTAAAATTACTTTTTGCCATTCAAATTCTTTTGTTTATTTCAGTTTTACATTTTCCATCACTGGTTATAGTATGGCCAAGGTATTTGTTGTTCTGAACTAACTCAATTGTCTAAGTGTTTTTTGTGTGTATTACATTAACGTTGCATCAATTGCTTGTTATCACTCCGTGTTGCCACAGGGTATAACAAGCAATTGATGCAACGTTTATGTAATGCAAAAAAATAAACACTCAGACACTTGACTGCTTTTGGAATTTTCTGTACTAACTATAAAGAGTATAACGAAGCATCCAGATAGTACAACATCAGAATTTGATGTCATGTACCTTTAGGTGTTTGTTAGTCATAAACGTCCCGATTTCATAAGACATGTCCTGTTTTTATCCGCCTTTGTCCTGCGTTTGTCCCGCATCCAGCTAGGCGTTGTAGAAAGTAAGAAATTGTCCCGTTTTCGCAATGTTGTCGGACATAAATACACATTTGTGCCATTAGTAGTAACGCATTGCTGTTTTATATTGAACTCTGCCTAGACTATTGTAAGTTCACGCATTCCAACCCAATTTTCCGTTTTTTTTTTTTTTAAATAAAATACTAAAAATAAGCGTTAGATAAAATGACTTGTACTTCTGTTTTTTTTATCTGACATTAGCTAGCAATGATTATGTTAATGATCATGAATTTAGCCAACTTTATATATGTTGGCCCAGAGAAGATAGTAATGGAGAGCATGATACCAGGTAGATTGGCTACTGCAGAAACTGGATATCTCGGGCAGGACAGACAAAACTTCATAACAGCTGTCGTGGTAGCCATGTTCCAACAGTACCAAACTAGATGATGGTGATAATAGTGGTGATGATGTTGTAAATGACTAGTGCTGTCACTTACTGTCAGATTGTCTCAGCTCTACGTGCCTTTCATACCAAAGGTCGGGTCCTGTCAAGAAAATCGGCATTAGAGCCACATCTGCCCCGTTTGTGCGTGTCCCACGTGGGTAGCCAGTGATTTCAAGTGACGCATCTGGCTCGCTGGGTTCGGCCTTCATGTCATCTTTCTTCTTCGGGCCTTTCTTGGGCCCTTTCTAAAATGGTTTAGGGAAAAGAAAAGAAAATCATGAACGCACGAAATAACAAAATAGTAAACACGTTGACGTTCTAAAGAATGTGACAGAGCTTAGCGAATCTTATTCAGTGATCATGATAACAATGATAACAGTAATAATACTGCCGCTCGCGTTACTGTTACCGCTAATGCTGCTGCAACAACAACTACTACCACTACCACTACTTTTACTACCACTACTACTACTACCATTACTACCACTACTGCTACTACTACTAATACTACAACTCCCGCCACAAGAGGAGCAAATTCTAGTGCCAAAGCCGGAAGAAAATATATAACAAGGGATGGTTTGTATTTTCACCGTCTGGTACTCATCTATTGGCAGAACTATGGTGGCAACATATATAGAAGTAATCACTAAATGCAGATATTGTAATGGAGCACATTCAAAGGTGGGAACGAATAAAATGTATGACCTGCATATCTAGTTTAATTAAAAGTATCTGTAGAAAGTACAACTTCAATTTCGCCATTGGGAAATGGAATTAGCCGTTTAACCTCAAGCAGAGATACATTAAATTGTAATTAATTTATTAATAAACTGAAAAAATAAAAGAGGAATAACTGAAAAGAAACACACACAAAATAAAAGCGAAAGAAAATTACAATAACACTAGAACTAGAAGACTAGTGCAGCTTTCGACACTCTGCAAAGGAAAATTGCGTTATAGGGCCGGTGTCTAATGTACAATAATTCTTGTACACAATAAATTAATTCAGAAAATAGAAAATGATGAGGACTATTGAGCAGTGAAAACTAAAAGTATATAGTCGAAAAATGATTAGAGGAATTTACAAGCAGGAATGAAAAGTTGAATTACAGTTTAAATAAACAAGTTTAAATTCATGAGAACCAAGAATACTGACATTACTACTACGCTTTTTATAAAACGTCAAAATTATATCAATGAACAATAGCCTTTATTCACAGTAACGCACACACGCAAGGAACCCACTACCACAATAACACTCAGTCTTAAGCGTTACTAAAATTAGACAACTTCATTAACAGCACAGAAAATACAACAATTATAACAACAGAGGAAAATCAACATAATATAAAGACCTTGAGAGAGAATTATAAGACCATGTGAAATGCAATGAGTGAGTGATAGGCAGAAAAACAATATAGCAAATTGAAAACACAAGAAGCAGATGATAAAACAACTAATAGTACAGCTAAGTAAAAAAAAAAAAAAAAAAAAAAAAACACAATTGTGTGCTGGACAATGCCAAAAGTTTAGCAACTCAAAAAAAAGTGATTGGCATCTAGGAAAAATATCAAATAAACAAGACATGGGAAAATAGATCGACAAATAATATAACAAGTAACAGGACGAGTGCAAGATGAGTGCTTGGTAAGCCAACAATTTAGCAAAGTACAGGCTAGAAGTGTGAGCGATAGGTAAGTCAAATATATACCAAATAACAGGATAGAACTGTAAGCGATAAGTAAGTCTAAATATACCAAATAACAGGATAGAACTGTGAGCGAAAAGTAGGCCAAACATAGATCACATTACAGAGCAAAAGAAGTGAGTGAATAGGTCGACAATATAATACATTACAGACTAAAAGAAGTGAGAAATAGGCAGGTCAATAAATTAAGCAAATTATAGATAAAAAGAAATAATTGTTAGATAAAGACAATAATTTGTCATCCATGCCTAAATTGGCATGGATCACAGCAGAGACTCTGTATAAAATTAATGAAAGAAAGAACAAGAAAGCAGACATAAATAAAAGCAAAACGAGAAGTAATAAAGCCAAGACACAGGAAGCTTACACAGAGGTGAACAAAGAAGTGAGAAGATGAATTAAAAGGGATAAGAGGAAATATATAGATGAACTAGCCAAAGAGGCAGAGGAATCAGCAAATAAAGGGAATATGAAAGAACGGTACAACAGCACAAAGAAATTAAGTGGAAAATACAAACAGATCAATGTCTTTATTAAAGATAAGAAAGGAAATCTGCTTAGTAATATAAGGGAACAAATAGAGAGATTGAAAGAGCATTTTGAAAAACTTTTGAACAGACCCGGCTCAAATAATCCTCCTGATATACTACCAGCAGAAGAAGAGTTACACGTTAACTGTGGAAAACCAAGCAAAGAAGAAATAATGAAAGCCATCAAGCTATTAAAAAATGATTAAGCCACAAGACCAGATGAAATTCCTTCGGAAGCCATCAAAGCAAATATTACCACCTCTACCATGATGTTACATAATTTATTAGATAAAATTTGGGAGACGGAAGAAATACCTGAATACTGGAAAGAAGGTTATATGATCAAACTACCATAGAAAGGAAGTTTACATGAGTGCACACATTATAGGGGAATTGTGCTGCTGTATGTGCCAGGAAAAAATATTAAGCAGAATCATTCTGGAGAGAATAAAAGCGGCCATAGAGAAACATTTGAGAGATGAACAAGCAGGTTTTAGGAAGAACAGATCATGTGCTGATCAAATAACTACCCTACGTATAATAGTTAAACAAAGTTTACAACTACAGTTCCCACTTTATATTGGATTCATAGATTACAAAAAGGCATTTGATAGTTTAGACAGAGGAATGCTTTGGAAGTTGCTGAGTCATTATGGAATCCCCATAAAGTTTATTAACCTGATAAGAACAATGCATGAAGGAATGAAATGTAATGTGGTGCATGAAGGGCAGCTTACAGAAGCATTTGAAATAAGAACGGGAGTAAGGCAGGGATGCCTTCTATCTCCATTTCTCTTTCTACTGGCCATATATTGGATTATGAAAATAACTCAAAATAACAGAAATCGAATTCAATGGTTACTGACCAAGCAACTGATGATTTAGACTTTGCTGATGACATAGCTCTCCTATCACACAGACATCAACAGATGCAGGAAAAAATGAGCATATTTGATGAGAGATCACAACAGCTAGGATAGAGATAATACCAACATTATGAGAATTAATGCAGTTGGCAATAACCAAATAAAATTAGGAGAAATACCTCTACTAGACGTACAATATTACATATATCTGGGAAGTAATATAGATAAAGAGAGAGGAACAGAAAATGATACCAAAATAAGGATATCAAAAGCAAGAGGAGCTTTTGTTGCACTGGGACATATGGAAGTCTAAAGAAATTAGGTTAAATAAAAAAATAAAAATTTTCAGCTCCAATGATTTGTCAGTTCAGATATGGCTGTGAAACATGGAGAACAACAGAATTAACAATCATGAAGATGCGGACATTAATGGATGCTTACGCAGAATAAAATGATGGAAATGGCAGGACAAAATAACATAGAAATATGGAAATGTACCAGTCAAATACCAGTGTATAAAGAGTACAGCGAAGACGATGGCGCTGGATAGGACACACACTGTGGAAGCCAAATGAGAGTATTAAACAACAGGCCCTTTTTTGGAATCCCTAGGGGAAAAGACAAAGAGGAAGACCAGGGAATTCTTGGCGAAAAGACAGATAGAAGCAGAGATGAATGATGATGGGGAAGACTTGGCATGATCTTAAAATAATGGCAAGAGACAGAATGGCTTTGAAAGTGTTTGTTGAAGATATATGCTCCACAGGGAGTTGAAAGGTAGAAGAAGAAGAAGAAGAAGAAGAAGAAGAAGAAGAAGAGGAGGAAGAAGAACAAGAGGAAGAAGTAGAAGAAGTAGAAGAAGAAGTAGAAGAAGTAGAAGAAGTAGAAGAAGTAGAAGAAGAAAGACAATAATTGAACATTTACATATATTTTGAACGATTGATAGATCAATTAATAATATATTATAATAAATAAACACATAATGTTATGCCACATCCACCTCGTCCTCTTTAGCTGAGATTCCTCTCCTAACAAAATACTGAAGGCTGTTTATTTGACTGAGGTAGCAGTAGGCAGTCCTGGTCAATATGTAGCCTGAAAAATAAACAACTTTTGGAAATTTGGGACATTCACTTTTATATAACAGATTTTGAAAAATTACCCAAAACACTTAGTGATGGTCATCGTTTCATGTAAATGCATGCACAATTAGTGAATAAAATCAAGTTCATCCTTTTGTTTGTATTCTTTATTCGAGGTGGAGGAAGGAGCTGGCTGGAAGGTCGACTGAATGGTAAGATGTCGACTTCTGAATAAGAAGGCTCTGGGTTCGAATCGCGCCACAAGCGGTGTGATTTTTATCCTGGAAATGTGTGACTTTACGTTACCGCCGGTCTTGTAGCAATGAAATCTGATTCCTAGCCCTTTCTGACAACGGCGATCAGTAGGTCTCGTGTGCACTCTGTGCGCGTTAAAGAACTCTCAGAATTTAAAAGTCGAGCAGAATGAGCAAAAAATAGCGGCTGCTCGAACAAAGTTGTTAAACAATTAAAATAACATTCACTTATGTCGAAGATTGATTCGCCGGGCCGAAAGGCGCAGATATCGCGTCTTCCCATAAACTAACAACACAAGCTTTCATGTCGAACTTCCAGTGAACGCTGAGAAAAGATTCTTAATTATCTTCATGTTCCATAGCACTCGTAGCTTCAAGGAATTCATCCAAATGGTTTTGTCTATCATCAATATTACTGGTCACTACATCTGTGATAATAGGTTGACTGTGGGACATCAATAGGACACTTTTAGGAGATATGTAGGAAAATGAAATGGAATCAGTTATGTTATGAGTTTGCCAATATTCCGCTTTACAAGTGGAGCAGATTTTGGGTAATAGGGTCAATGCAACTCCAAGTCGTGTTTCTTTCACATACAAAACAAGTGTGCCTGTCCGTTGATGGCTTGGTAAACCAGAAGTCAGATGGTCTGTCGAGATATTGAAAACAACATCTAGTATGTTTATTTGCCTCTTCTCTAAAGGGAACTTTATACCTATTGATATAAAAAGAAGAGTAGGAGTAGGACAGTGATGCATTCTATCACCAGGCTCGTTCAATCTATACACTGAGAAAATCTTTAAAAACATCACAGTTGCCAGGGCTAAACATTAATGGGAAGATAATCAATAACCTAGGGAGCCGCGAAAGCTCAGTGGTTAGTGAACTGGACTACAAAGGACAAGAGGTAGGGTTCGATCCAACCAACGACTTCCGGTTTACCCAGCCTTTAATGGGTACCGGATTTTTTTTTTTGGGGGGGGGGTGGAAAGTAAAGCAGCACGGGCGTAATACCGACCACATTACCCCAAAAATCATGTGCCGAAGGTCTGTAAAATGTATGGTCACTAACATCATATTCTCTATACGCCACTTGGCGTGACGGGGGTACTTTACTTTTTTTTTTTATCAATAACCTAAGATATGCTGATGATACTGTATTACTAGCAGAACATTCTAAAGATCTACAACAATTATTTAATGAAATAAACATGAGAAAAGCTAAAAATATGGATTAGACATGAATATCCAAAAGATTAAAACTATGATCATAAACAAAGATAATACTCAAAATCTACAAGTGCATATCAAAGTTGAAGGAATAAACCTGGAGACAGTAAAGTACTCCCATCACGCCAAGTGGCGTACAGGGAATATGGTGTTAGTGACCATACATTTTACAGACCTTCGGCACATGATTTTGAGGATAATGTGGTTGGTATTACGCCCGTGCCGCTTTACTTTCCCAGAAAAAAATCCGGTAACATTAAAGGCTGGTTGGACCGGAAGCCGTCGGTTGAGATCGAACCCTACCTGTTATCCTTTGTAGTCCAGTTCACTAACCACTGAGCTGTCGCGGCTCCCATCATCTGTTCGACGCTGCAAAAATATATTGCCATGCTTGACTTCATGTGCTCATTTTTTTTATAAATGAACAACACGTGAGGCTTATTTTTACCAGAGGAACTTCCTGGAGGGTTCTCCACAAGCATTGTACCATCCATAGCAAATGAAAACAGTCGACCAGATTTAAAAGGAAAAGTGGGAGACTCAGAAATCATTTTGTAATCTTGACTCCACCAATGCTCCGCTCTTACGTACAGATCGTCTGTCTGAAAAGGAGTAAACCATTACAATATCAATAGCTTTCTTTAAGGTATTATTCAATATAATGTATAATATCATCATCATCAAGTACCGGGCCTACTGGCGTAGGTGATCATGTCTGTCCACAACTTTCGATCTCGGCAGCTATTTATCATTTCTGTTGTTGGCCTTCTGCCAAGCCATTCTCTTAAGCTGTCTGTTATTTTTTCTCTTTGCTTCCCTCTATCTCTTCGTTCCTCAATTTTTCCAGTTGTTACAATATATTCCAGTTCTCTTCTCATTACATGAGCAAAACATTATGATTGTTTCTTCCTAATATTGGAAATTAGCTCTCTTTTTGCTTTGACATTTCTCAGAACATCTTCATTACTCTTCTTAGCTGTCCATGGTACTCTCAACATTCTTCTGTAAAACCACATTTCTACAGACTCCAGGGATTTTCTTGTCTGTTGTCAATGTATAATACATTGACAGAAAAATTAACATTCGTATCCCAGAATACTAATGAGAATGACTAACTGTAATCTCTCTAATCTGAGTGAAGAGATGGTATAATACAATGAGAGGAAAATTAAGTGTCGCAAAAATAAGAGATTGCTTGTTTAATAGTTCCATTTTGAAAAAAAAAGGAGAGCCTGTCACCAGATAGGTTAGTCAACAGCGACAGCAACAAATGGATGACAGACGATATTTATCTGTCTGGTCTGTCCGTCCTGGTCCGTCCGTCCTGGTCCGTCCGTCCTGGTCCATCCGTCCTGGTCTGTCCGTCCTGGTCCATCCGTCCTGGTCCATCCGTCCTGGTCCGTCCGTCCTTGTCCATCCGTCCTGGTCCGTCCGTCCTTGTCCATCCGTCCTGGTCCGTCCGTCCTTGTCCATCCGTCCTGGTCCGTCCGTCCTGGTCCATCCGTCCTGGTCCGTCCGTCCTGGTCCGTCCGTCCTTGTCCATCCGTCCTGGTCCATCCGTCCTGGTCCATCCGTCCTGGTCCGTCCGTCCTGGTCCGTCCGTCCTTGTCCATCCGTCCTGGTCCGTCCGTCCTGGTCCATCCGTCCTGGTCCGTCCGTCCTGGTCCGTCCGTCCTTGTCCATCCGTCCTGGTCTGTCCGTCCTGGTCCGTCCGTCCTTGTCCATCCGTCCTGGTCCGTCCGTCCTTGTCCATCCCTCCTGGTCCGTCCGTCCTTGTCCATCCGTCCTGGTCCGTCCGTCCTTGTCCATCCGTCCTGGTCCGTCCGTCCTGGTCCATCCGTCCTGGTCCCTCCGTCCTGGTCCATCCGTCCAGGTCCATCCGTCCTGGTCCGTCCGTCCTGGTCCGTCCGTCCTGGTCCGTCCTAGTCCGTCTGTCCGTCTGTCCGTCTGTCCGTCTGTCCGTCTGTCTGTCTGTCTGTCTTTCGTTCGCCTGAAGTATTGTCTATATCTGCAAATGTCGTTTCCTGTATAAATTTTACTGTCTTTTGTAATTCTTGCAGTGGCCTATATAGCTTTGTCTGTAGTGCTGTGTCTATGGGCCAATGGATTTTCCTCAGTCTACTATATTTTGTGCAGGTCTTGAAGTATGTGTTCAGCAGTCTGGGGCGCCTGTCCACAGGTACATGTTGTTTTGGTGCCGATCTTGAATTTTGTATACATGTGACAGTGGAGTCGATTGTGTCCTGTTCTGAGGCGTATAATGATAAATGGTTCACATCTACACATATTATGAAAGGCATCCTGATTTGGGGTTTGTGATCTCTGATTAATTTCATTATCTGTTTCTTATGATGGTATGTAACATCTGGTTGCGTGCCTGTTGCACCCTCCTTTGCCAACTGATCTGCTTTCTCGTTTCCTGGTATTCCACAGTGATATGGGATCCACTGCAGGACAACCCTGTGGTGCTTGCAGAGTTCAGTTCAGTCAATAAGGTATTCAGATGTGGCAATTTTCTGGATTGAAGTGCTTGGAGTACTGATCTTGCATCTGTCAAAAACACTACAAGCTGTGGGCTAAGATTATTGTTAAGCAGTTTTTCTATTGCCAACTTCATTGCTTGGATTTCTGCATCATAATTGTGGCAATATTTCCTTGTTGAAGCATAGAGAAAAGATACTAAACAGCTTAAGAGAATGGCTTGGCAGAAGGTCAACAACAGAAATGATAACTGGGGAGATCGAAAGTTGTGGAGAGACATGATCACCTACGCCGACAGGCCCGGTACTTGATGATTTCCCTGTTGCTATTTTATTCATATCCCTAGTGTTATTCGGGTACTCAATGTATGTACCTGCTCCCCCATTCTTTACTGCATTCTGTGCTGATCAATCTGTGTATACACGAATCCATAGGTCTTTTTGGTATTCTTCATCCAAGAAACTGATAGTTTTACGCTGTATACTATTATATTCCTCTTTGTCAAGTATTCCTTATACTTCTGTCTGTATTTGTAATGACAATCCTGATTCCTCTGTCCATGGAGTCTGTTCTGGTATGGCAGTACGGGGTTAACAACTCGCAGTAAGACCTTGATTTTTAGACCATCCAGTTGCACTCTGGCTTTTCTGTTATGCAGGTATGCTTTGACCCATTTGTACATCCTGCTCTTTACTGCGTAATTTCTCAATTTCTTCGAAAGCCCTTCCTTCCATGCCTTATAAAATGCTTTCTTTAGGTCTATCATTTCTGCCAGTACCAGTTTCTTTTCTTGAAAAGCATCCTATTTCCTGGGAAAGATAGTTTGCCTGATCTTCGGTAGAGTAAAAATGTATAAAGCCAGCTTGCTGTGGGATAAGGAGGTTTTCACTTTCCAGGCACTACTGCAGTCTGAGATTGATTATACGTTCCATTCTTTTACACAAACAGTTTGTAGGCTGATTGGTCTATAGCTGAATGTCGTAGAACCATCTTTTCCTGGCTTTAGTAATGGTATCATAATTGCTTCTCCCCATGCATGTGGCACTCTAACTGTGATCCAGCAAATATTGTAGATATGCAGTAGTTTTGCTTTAGCTACAGTGCCCTAGTTCTTAGTCATTTCATTGGACACTCCATCACTGCCTGGTGACTTTTTTCATTTTTAATTTGGATATTGCCAGCTTTACCTTTCTTTGTGTAATGGGTATTCCATGACTTCGTATGTGGGCTCTTCTTGTCTTACATTTTGTTGCTTTAAACAGGTCTCTTGTCGTTTCTTTAGGCTAATTTCAATATTATTATCTGAATATTATTATCATTTGCAGAGTCTGAAAAGTGTTTTTCTGCCTGTTTACCTGTTAGGGTGTTTCCATCCTTATTCAGTGTAAGTTTGGTGTTCTTTTATGTACCCTCATCATTCAGTTGCTTTACAAGTTTCCACACATTTCTTGTGTTTCGTTCAAGATTAAAGAACTCTGTTTTCTCTTTCCAGCTTCTCCGCCTGGTTAGAATTTTAGCCTTTTGAAATTTGGCCTTATCATGCTGATAGTTATTGTGTTCCTTGCAAGGAATATTTTCTGTTTAATTTCAAGATATTTCCATGCCATTGTTCAGTTGCTCTATTTCACTACTCCAGTATGGTTTGTAGTGTTTCCATGCCCCTCTAGGTATTGTTTCACTGGCAACTTGCATTATTTGTCTACTGAATTCATCCACTATTTTGTTGATGCCTCTGTATTTATATCTGTAGTCAGTACACTGGTGTATTGCTGATACATTTTCCAGGCTGTCTTTTTGTAATTCCATCTAAACAGAGTTTTTAGACAGAGTGCTGCTCTCCCTGTCGACTTCATTTTGCACCACTAAAAAGACTAGTCGGTCGTTGCTTCTAAATTGTTTCCAAAACAATACGTGTGATATTCCAATTCAGGTCTGGCGAATGGAAAGATGTGGTATGCCATGATCTGGAATACAATGTTGGTGGATCTGTTGTCTGGTTTAGCAGTATAAGCCCATAGTCGTCTTGCCAATTTTCACCTTCTTCGCCCCTCTCTTGTCCATATGTTCATAGTGAAAAAGGGGAGGTAACTAGGCTAGGAAAGAGAGGAGAATTTAATAGAGGTCAAGGGAGATAAAGCTGAGGAGTCCTTAAGAGAGGGATCGAGAGAGGCATGTTACAGGGTGAACTTACTCCGGAATCACGAGTTTTGGAAATTAGGGGTGAGATGTAAGTGAGAGAAAGGACATTTGAGTTGGGAGAGTCATTCAATTCAGGGCGTTGGTTCAGTGCGGGCGGCTTGTGTATATACAGCCGATTACCGTGAACAAGGGGGGGGGGGACGAGAGGAATTCAGACAGTTGTCCAGAACGGGTCAGTGTATGCTGTAGTAGCGAGCTAGGTAACAGTAAGTCACTGGAGAAGGATTAGAATAGAAATAGTCTTGAAGAGACTTTATTACGAAGCTGGTAGCTTCTAACAGTGCAGAGACATGTGTATTATTATTTGTGAGTGTTCTCACCGTTGCAGAATGGAAATAGTCCTGAAGAGGCGTTATTACGAAGCTGGTAGCGTCTAACAGTGCAAAGACATGTGAATTAATTGTGAGTATTTTTACTAGCATAAGAACAGAGACTTTGAATTATTGTGAGCGTTCTCACCATCATAAGAATAGAGACTTTTGAATTATTGTGAATGTTCTCACCATCATAAGAACAGAGACTTTTGAATTATTGTGAATGTTCTCACCATCATAAGAACAGAGACTTTTGAATTATTGTGAGCGTTCTCACCATCATAAGAACAGAGACTTTTGAATTATATTGTGAGTGTTCTCAGCAGCACAAGTGCAGAGACTTTTGTATTATTGTGAGGGTCTCACTCATGTTGAGGAGGCAAATGATAGCATGCATCGAATGTAGTGTCAGTGTGAGAATCAAGCCAGAATGAAGGGCCACGTGGAGAGTGGCTATGGACATTGTAAATTGCAGGGGATGGATTATTGTAATGAACGTTCAATTGTTGACTTCCATGGTGTTGAGACATGCTTTGTCAATGCTTGCTGTGTTTTATTGTCTCGTCCTGACGAAGAACGGGTCTGGGGTTGTCCTAAACCACAGACTTAACAGCGCGAAGTACTTCTAACGATCAACAGGCAGTTCAAGTAGTCATGGCCAGTGCAAACGACTGATGTCCAAGGGGCTGGTAGAATCTAATAAGGGACTCAGATCTCCACGAGCTTCTGTCGACATCTGTAGAGGAAAGTCGGGAGAGAGTCAGACCGCCATTAGCGGTGTGACGTGTTCTAAAAGTCAAGCAGGGGGATGGCTCAGAGTTCAACGAGCTGTCTATGTACATCTTCTGTGTACGGTGTGTACGACGTCGCAGTGTGCACACAGTCTAAGACAGGCTTAAAGTAAAGAGTCCGTACAATTGGGCTATAAAACGGCTACAATAGCACCAGCTCGGTGAATGGCTGTTAAAGTCTTCACATACAATTATTCTGCTTTTAAATGAAATTGTGTCTAGTGCTAGTGGGCGATCACTCGGACAGTAGTAGTTAAGTAAATTAAAGTCTGTAATTTCTGTCCTGAGGTGCAGTATCTGATATTCAGCCCCATTCATATACACTTCAAGCTGACATGCATTGATGTTGTTTTTTACAAGTGTCAATATTCCGCCCTTTTGTCTATTTTTTTCAGTCAGATCGGTAACACTGATATCCCCTAATCTTCAAAGCTATGTCGTTGTTTAGATGGGTTTCCTGCAAACAACATACGCTTACTTCCTCTTTATGAAGGATATTTTTTTAACTCTATCTTTTTACTGCACCCATCTCTTTTGCTGTTGATGCCTTCAGCATTCCAGTGCATTATTTTAAGTGGTCTTAGTGTTGATTGGCCAGTAGCTCTATTCTCTCACCCCCTGACTCCAAGGGACGTTTGAGAAGGGCATCCAGCAGTAGTGACTGGGCCCTTTCGAGGCTGAGAGTTCGGCACTGCACCTGCCTGAGCGTCCATCACTGGGCGAGTGCCATATCGATTTGCAGTTATAGAAATACTTCCAATTGGCGTGAGTGCGTAGCATTCTGATTGTTGTAGTGCGCCTTTTGTCTGTTGCCTCTGTCTTCAGCACTTAAATTTGCTAGAGCAGACTGTTGTCTTGCTCGAGTGTGGGAAGGCCTGGCCAATCTTAGTTTTCAGTCCTTGGTGACTGTTAAGCCCCATCCCCACGACAAGGAGCTGTCCTTGAAGGGACTATGTGATATGAGTTGGAAAGGAGCAGGATTATAACAGCGCGTTAGTGGAAATGTTATTTACACACACGAAAGAGGAGTAAACATCATGTCAGATAGATAAGGAAGCAACACAGTGAAAGGATTTTGACAATTAAGAGATAAATTCTGCTAGTATAATGAAAGGAAAACCAATCGATATCAACATAATTCCATAATTCAAGTCAGTGTACCAACATGAATCAGCACAGAAGAGAACATTGAAACTCTTTACGACAAGCTAGAGATGAAAATTGAACAGTGTAAATCACAAGAAAAGTCTATTATATTAGGGGATGTAAATTGAAAGATAATCATCATCATGTGCCATACCGGTTGGCGTAGGTGATCATGTCCCTCCACAATCTTCTATCTACAGTGCATCGTATCAGTTCTGTTGTTGACTGTTTTCCATGCCATGACACCAAGCTATCCAGTATTTTCTCTCTTTGTCGCCCGCGATCTCTCTTTCCTTTTATTTTGCCAGTTGTAACCAAGTATTCCAACTTTCCTCTTCTCATGATGTGCCCGAAAAATGTTGATTGCTTCTTTCTGATGTTTTTTAAGATCTCCCTTTTTGTGTTTGCCTCTTTGAGAGCTTTCTCATTGGTCTTTTTAGCTGTCCACGGAACTTTCAACATTCTTCTGAGAAATCCCATCTCTGTGGCCTCTAATCGTGTTTTTATTTGTTTGTCTACTGTCCATGATTCGCTTCCATAGGTCAGAATTGGTTCTATACAGCACCGATGAACTCTCTTTCTCATTTTTATTGACATAGATTTGTTGCATAAAATATTTTTCATTTTCTGAAATGCCATTTTGGCCTGAGCTATTCTGCTTTTTATTTCTGTGGTGCATCTCTCATCTGATGTTATTATAAATTGAAAGATAGATGCAGTTTAAGTCCAAATATGACTGAAGGACATGGTCTAAGAAAAATAAACAACAGAGGAAATAGATTAATAGATTGGGTAAAGATACATGGAATGCCTAAAGGTCAAACCTGGTTCAAGCAACACTCTAGACTTACAATGGACTGACAGAGCCCACATAACAAAGTATATATTCAAATCGACTTCATACTACTATAAAGAAAATTCATGAATAGTTTAAAATATGTTAAAACGAGACCAGGTGTAGTTTGCAATAGTGCCCTTGCACCAGTAGTTTGAAGAATGAAAATAAAAATGAAGAAGACATAGAAATCAACAGGAATTATGAAATTAGAACTATACATGCATAGAATAGATAGATGAGTGAAACAAGCAGCACGATAGAACAAAAATGTAAAATACAATTGGGAAAAAAACATTGGGGAGCAGTAGGGGATGCTCAAAAAATTGATTCAGCAAAAATTAAAAGAATAAGTAGCAGTGACTAAAAGAATCAATATGAAGAAATGGATGATAGAAGAAAGAATAGACGAAAAAATAAGAAAGAATAAATGGCATACAAAAGTCTGCACAAGAAAATCCAAAATAATGGACAACTTTATGGTCTAAAAGTCACCATTTTATAACATTTTATACACATCTGTTCATTTTTCTTGTGTTATTTGTTTCAAATAACTAACCCTAACATTTTGCCGTGTTTTCTAGCTGTTGTACCCATGGTGGGCACTTATTTTGTTCTCCACTATAATTATCAATCACTTTAAATTGTTGATTTTTAAAGTTGTCTAATATACTAACCGCTGATTCTATGTTTGCATTATATTTTATGATTGTAAAAACTAATTTATATAATTATACATTAAGATTTGCTTCTGCTTATACTTTTTTCAGAATTTTAAGGAAAAAAATTGATAATTTAATATCTTATTACATATTTTGTTCAATTCCTATACTTTTTCCCCGTTGTCACCATAATTAACAAAATTATCAGGCTTACACTGGATGACTTGTTACCGTTATCGGCTGTCGACGGTTCTATTTAGCTATTCTTTGAACGCTGTGTAACACGGTGAAACTGGTATCTTATCGCACCTTCAATGGATATGGACGTATGCTCTTTGCTCCACTTAACTGTGCGTGTTGGGAGCAAATGCGCTAAGAACAGCGCTTTCAATGTTAGTTAAGAAAAGGGGCAGAAACATTGACTTTGTTATTCCGAAATGTATTGTGGATGTTTTCATTGTAACTAATCTTACTTGTAAAGACATATATTATGATTGTTTTCTTGATGCATAAAGAAATAGACCTCCACTTTTCGTGTTTGTTTCATATATAATATGTATGTTTCTGTGTCTGCGTGTTTGGAAAAATACTTACAAGACGCCGATTCAATTCATCCCCATGGACATAATGACATCTACATTTATTAGACATGAACAGTTATCTCTGATCACTTTTCAAATTTTCTCAATATATCCCATATATTAATGGAGGTGTGCGTGGCCGTGCGGCTAAAACCACTGTTCCGCTAGCTGAAAAGCCGGCGTACGGTGTTCGAAGCCCGCGGTAAACAGAAATGATTTTTTCTATGGGGGGGGGGGGGGGGAAATAAAAATCCTGAGTCTCACTCGTCGTGGCGACTGCTTGACCAAGCGGTCTTTATCCCTCGGGTTCTATCGTTGCCCCCCCCCCCCCCCCACACATACACCAGCAATGGTACTATGTGTCGTAAAGATAGTTTTTTTTTTATCCCATATAATCATGGAAAAATTAATATGTTAGTTACATGTCTTGGCGACAGTATATCGAGTTTATCATATTTTCTTATCTAAAATCTTTGTGCAGTCGAGAAAATCTAACCTTGAAAACTGCTACCCCGCTAAAAAAAAAAAAAAATAAAACTGATCATTTTACATATTTTCTCTACAAATCATATATAATCAACGGAAATAATATTTTGCTATGTGCCTATGCGAAGTACCTACAAGAGGCCTGTTGAACTACAATTCACATCACCATTTTTTTATCGACTAGCTTTGTTTTACCACCCCCCCCCCCCCCCCAAGCTGCACCTTTAGCCCTTACAACCCAAACACTCTCTACCACTCCACTCCCTTCAGCCCTTTCCTATTTTTTTCCATAGATTGAATTGTCCATATTTTGATGTTACTCGTCCATGTTAATTTTGTTCTACCTCTGCCTCTTTTACCTTGTATTTTCCCTTCCAATATTACTTTTGGTAGGCTGTTGTGTCTTTTAACGTGTCACAAAAATTTCATTTGTCTTGTTCTAATTGTGTTTAGTAGTTCTCTTTTTATTTTTAGCTGTTTTAAAACTTCTTTGTTTGTTTTCTTTTCTCTCCATCCAATTCTATTTATTCTTCTATAAATCTACATTTCAAAGGCTTCAATTTTCTGTTGTGTTTCCTTGTCTAATGTCCATGTTTTTGCACCATACAGGAATATTGAGAAGATGTAACATTTTTCTATTCTTAGTTTCAGCCCTGCTGTTATTTGTTTTGTTGTTAGTATATTTTTCATGGCATTAAAATTACGTTTTGTCATACTATTCTTTTGTTTATTTCAATTTTACATTTTCCATCCTTGGTTATAGTACGTCCAAGGTAGTTGTAGCTCTGAACTGTTTCCAGATGTATTCCTTCAACTGTGATATTTATTTGTAGGTCTTGAGAATTTTCTTTGTTTATGATTTGAAAAAAACAGCTATACAAGCATTGAAAAAAAGGAAAAGCAGCAGGACCAATATACAGATAGAAATGATACATGCACTAGAAGATTTTGATTTGAAGTAATCACAGACAAATGTAACGACATATACCATACAGGATACATACCAAAATGAACTAAAAACATCAACTTTCATTGCATTGATAAATATTGAAGAATTGTGCAATTGAATGCAGTGATTTAAGAACAATAAAACTAAAGAGACGTGTGACAAAATGTATGCTAAAAGTTATACAAGGAAGGACTCAGAAAAAAATCATTATTGAATTAGAAGAGCAGCATTTCGAATTTAAAAAAAAAACAGTGGGCCAAAATAATACTCTTCATGAGGATATTAATTGAAAAGTAAATAGAAGTAAACAAACCAATATATGCCTGCATCATAGACTACACCAAAGCCTTTGATAGATCACACGATAAACAACTTCTAGAATGTCTAAAAGATATACATCTACATGACATGGACATACGACTAATATGTAACTTATATGGAAGCATACATCAATAATAAAATATAACAAAGAAAACTCTACACCCATTGATATAAAAAGAGGAGTAAGATAGGGATGCATCTTATCACCAAGCTTGTTCAATCTATACACTGAGCAAATCTTTAAACACATCACAGAGATGCCAGGCCTAGAGTTTAATGGACAGTCAATCAATAACCTAAGATATGCTGATGATACTGTATTACTATCAGAAAATCATAAAGATCTACAACAATTACTTAATGAAATAAACATGACAAAAGCTGAAAATATTGATTAGACATGATTATCCAGAATACTAAAACTATGATCATAAACAAAGATAGTGCTCAAAATCTACAAGTGGATATCAACTTTCAAGGAATAGACATGGAGACAGTCCAGAGCTACAATGACATTGGATATACTATAACCTGTGATGCAAAAATGTAAAAGTAAAATAAAAACAAAAGAATAAGAATGAATGCCAAAAGTAATTTTAATATCATGAAAAATGTACTAACATCAAAACAAATATATAGAGATAGATAAAACTAAGAATAGAAACAAGTTATATCTTCTCAACATTCATGTGTGGTGCAGAAACATGGACATTAGACAAGAAAACAGAAAAGAAAATTGAAGCTTTTGAAATGTTGATACATAGAAAAATAGTTAGAATTGGATGGAAAGGAAAGAAAACAAACGATGAAGTCTTAAAACAACTAAAATGAAAAGAGAACTAATAAATACAATTCAAACATGAGAAATTAGATTTTTTGGTGCATGTTAAAAGACACAACAGCCTAGAAAAAGTAATCTTGGAGGTTAAATACAAGGTAAAAGAGGCAGAGGCAGATCAAGACTAACGTGAACGAGCAACATCAATTCAATTGATGGACAAAGTCAGCCTACGACAACTTGCATCATCAAAACTAAAGACAGAGCTGAATGGCGCTCTATGGAAGCCAACTTTCGATGGGGAGACGGCACTCGATGATGATGAGTTCTTTGACTACGAAGCAGGAGCAGAGCCAGAAGAAAGTGGTTTCCAGACATCAGAGAGATCTTGACCAGGACAACAGAAGAAGTGGAACATCTGGGTGGATACAGAGTTAAGACGGTTAGTGATGCATATAATCTTCTGCAAAGGACATGCGACCTGATGATGATGATGATGACCTGTGTCTTGGTATAGGTTGCCAGTTACAGATTTCATTTCTTTAAACATTTCGTTATCTTTTCTGTTTGTGACGGTCTTTCATTCTGGAACAACGGTCATATAGATACCACGTGTCTTGCCTTTAGTAATGTTATGTTTTTATTTTTGTCTTGAAAAGTTCTTGTAAACATCATTTTCTGAGTCATTAGTTCTACACATCTGTTATAAGTTCTTTTCTTGGTTTTATTAATTCTGGTATATCGTCTGTTATGGACTTCATAATGAAGAAATTCTGCACTGGTAACAAAGGCATCGAATGGTTACAAGGAGACCATTTGGAGGACATCGACTATGCTGATGACATAATTCTCATCAGAAGTCAGATAAAATTGTTGCAGGAAAACACAAATGAACTATTACCAATAGCCAGCAAAATTGGTCTTGAGATCAAAAATGAAAAGACTAAAGTCATGAAAAACTTAATTCCAACAGATGACAGAATATGCATGGAAAATAACAAACCAGCGGAAGAGATCCACCATTTATCTATTTTGGAAGTCACATTAATCGAGAAGGGGATACAAGTAAAGAAATTAGAATCAGAATAGCTAAAGCAGCAATGTCTTTAAGAAGCCTTGAAAAGTTGTGGAAATCAAAACTCATCAGCACAAACACAAAACTTAAACTATTAAAATTAAACGTACTATGTACCCTTACGTATGCATGTGAGAGCTGGAAAACAACAAGGTACATAGAAAAAAAGAACGCGTTCGAAAATAAATGTCTAAGGAAAATACTTGGTGTAGCGTGGAACGAATTCAAAGTAAACGAAGAAATTAGAGAAATCGCCAATCAACCGCTAATATCTTCAGTAATCAAGAAAAGAAAATGGTCATATGTTGGACATGTGATGAGGAGAGATAATAACCGAATAACAAAGCAAGCCCTCATGTGGAAACAACAGGTAAGAGGAAAAGAGGCCGACCCAGAGAGAAACCAAGAAGAACATTTATCAGACGCAAGAGCAATAGGAATCGGCTCCCTCAATAAGATAGAGCTGCTTGCACAGAACAGAGACAAACGGCGAGATTTGATAAAATACCTTTAGAAGGATTGAAAACTGCTAGAATAAAAATTTAGTTAAGAGAAAGAGTATACGGTTATATGCCATATTGGCTGGTTACGGCTCGAAAGGTCAATAGATAGACAGACAGACAGACAGACAGACAGACAGACAGACAGACAGACAGACAGACAGGCAGACAGACAGACAGACAGACAGACAGACACACACACACACAGACAGACAGACAGATAGATAGACAGATAGATAGATAGATAGATAGATAGATAGATAGATAGATAGATAGATAGATAGATAGATAGATAGATAGATAGATAGATAGATAGATAGATAGATAGATAGATAGATAGATAGATAGATAGATAGATAGATAGATAGATAGATAGATAGATAGATTGATAGACAGATAGACAGATAGACAGATAGACAGACAGACGAACGGACGGACAGACTGACAGACAGACAGTCAGATAGATATACAGATAAATAAACGAGGTTAATATGTGGTATTTTGTTGGCTAATCTAACGCCGTATAAGGTTTGAATATGATGTAGCCTTCAGGTAGCTTGAAAATATTAACGAATTACAAAAGGAAATGCTAATTTATTTTATTTTTCTATAATTATATTACAAATTTTCTAATATTCTATTACACATTTCGTATGCCAAAATGATCTATTTGCTTTGATTTGCATTTATTAAAGCAAGGTTTTCCTCTGGCCACTATAACGTTTGTGAATGAAACCGAAACTACTCTACATTTAAACCTCTAGTAACTAGCAGTACATTTTTCCTCTATCCGAACGACCTTGACATTCAAAAATGGAAGTCAAAATAATATAGCGAGAGCTACCGCTAGAGGGGAGCCGCGATAGCTCAGTGGTTAGTGAACTGGACTACAGAGGACAAGGGGTAGGGTTCGATCCTAACCGACGGCTTCCGGGTTCACCCATCCTTTAATGGGTACCGGATTTTTTTTCTGGGAAAATGAAGCGGCACGGGCGTAATACCGACCACATTACAAAATCATGTGTCGAAAGTCGTTAAAATGTATGGTCACTAACACAATATTCCCTATACGCCACTTGGCGTGACGGGGGTACTTTACTTTTTTTTTTTTATACCGCTAGAGGAACGCGTTTTCGTGGGTTATTTTTCGCTCTAGCCAATTAGAAGCGTTAAAAGTGAAAGTGAAACTATGTCTGATTACCATAACTTCCTTAGCTATTTATAGCTACGTTATGCGTATCAGCATCTGTAGAAAGAACTTTTTCTGCTCTCAAGAGAATCAAATCTTATTGTCGCTCAACTTCAGACACAAGAACGTTTATCTGGTTTGGCATTAATGTCCATTGAGAAATCATTCCCTCAGAAACTTAGAAACCAACCCAACAGTACTTTCAATGGCAAAGTCATTAAGACATTTTCGTCCCAATCAAGACGGATATAATTAACATATAAATAAGTAAGTAATTTAAAATGTAGTGATGTCATTAGAAAATATTACTTCATGTTAGCCTACTGAATATAATGTATGTTTTTATTTATTATGTCAGCGGTAGCCCAGACCCCAAAACCAGTATACGCCACTGGTCTTATGAGAGCTAGTTTCCATTATTGAGAAGAAACAGTCATCGTTTTTCGGCCATGTGGTGAGAAGAGAGTAGCTGGAATGTATTGTAACGGCTGGAGAAATTAAGGGACGAAGCAGAGGTGGGAAGCAGAGAGAGAGAGAGAGGGTACCGGACGGCTTGGGAGAATAGCTTGGCAGAAGGTCAACGGCAGAAATGATTGATAACTGTCGGAATCGAGAGTTATGGAGAAACATGATCACCTGCGCCAGCAGGCCCGGTACTTGATGATGATGAGGATTGTCTTATGTTTTCGTTATACAATTGATAGCATTTTGACAGTGATACTAACGCGTGCTTTTAGTCTACGTATGGTTCATGCCATCAAAAATCATAAATGTTATTAAAGACATGTAAGATGGTTGCACATGTGCAGTTCGAACAGGACTCAGCGAATGTTTCACAATAGAAACTGGGGTTAAATAAGGATGTATTTTATCGCCCTTGTTATTTGGAGTTGTTATGGAGCTGTTATGGAATGAAGAAATGCTGCACTGGTAATAAAAGCATCGAATGGATACAAGGAGACCGTTTGGAGAACCTCGACTTTGCTGATGACGTAGTACTCATCAGCAATCAGATAAACATGATGCAGGGAAACACAAATGAACTATCATCAGTAGCCAACAAAATTGGGCTTGAGATCAATCATGAAAAGATTAAAGTAATGAAAAGCTTAATTGCAACGACAACAAAATATACATGGAAAACAAACCAGTGAAAGAGATCGATCACTTTATCTATTTTGGAAGTCACATTGATCGAGAAGGGAATACAAACAAAAAAATTAGAATCAGAATAGCTAAAGCAGCAATGTCTATCAGAAGCCTTGAAAAGTTGTGGAAATCAAAACTCATTAGTACAAACACAAAACTTAGACTATTCTAATCAAATGTACTATCAACCCTTACGTATGCGTGTGAAAGCTGGAAAACAAGAGACGTAGAAACAAAGTTGAACGCATTAAAAAATAAATGACTAAGGAAAATACTTGGTACAGCGTGGAACGAATTCAAAACAAACGAGGAAATTAGAGAAATCGCCAATCAACCGCTAATATCTTCAGTAATCAAGAAAAGAAAATGGACATATGTTGGACATGTGATGGGGAGAGATAATAACCGAATAACAAAGCAAGCCCTCATGTGGAAACAACAGGTAAGAGGAAAAGAGGCCGACCCAGAGAGAAACCAAGAAGAACATTGATCAGAGGCAAGAGCAATATGAATCGGCTCCCTCAATGAGATAGAGCTGCTTGCACAGAACAGAGACAAACGGCGAGATTTGATAAAATACCTTTAGAAGGATTGAAAACTGCTAGAATAAAAATTTAGTTAAGAGAAAGAGTGTACGGTTATATGCCATATTGGCTGGTTACGGCTCGAAAGGTCAATAGATAGATAGATAGATAGATAGATTGATAGATAGATAGATAGATAGATAGATAGATAGATAGATAGATAGATAGATAGATAGATAGATAGATAGATAGATAGATAGATAGATAGATAGATAGATAGATTAGATTAGATTAGATTAGATTAGATAGATTAGATTAGATTAGATTAGATTAGATTAGATTAGATTAGATTAGATTAGATTAGATTAGATTAGATTAGATTAGATTAGACTAGATTAGATTAGATTAGATTAGATTAGATTTGATTTGATTGGATTGGATTGGATTGGATTGGATTGGATTGGATTAGATTAGATTCATGGATGGATGGATGGATGGATGGATGGATGGATGGATGGATGGATAGATGGATAGATAGATTAGACAGACAGAAAGACAGACAGACAGACAGATAGATAGATAGACAGATAGACAGACAGACAGACGAACGGACGGACGGACGGACAGACAGACAGTCAGTCAGATAGATATACAGATAAATAAACGAGGTTAATATGTGGTATTTTGTTGGCTAATCTAACGCCGTATAAGGTTTGAATATGATGTAGCCTTCAGGTAGCCTGAAAATATTAACGAATTACAAAAGGAAATGCTAATTTATTTTATTTTTCTATAATTATATTACAAATTTTCTAATATTCTATTACACATTTCGTATGCCAAAATGATCTATTTGCTTTGATTTGCATTTATTAAAGCAAGGTTTCCTCTGGCCACTATAACGTTTGTGAATGAAACCGAAACTACTCTACATTTAAACCTCTAGTAACTAGCAGTACATTTTTCCTCTATCCGGACGACCTTGACATTCAAAAATGGAAGTCAAAATAATATAGCGAGAGCTACCGCTAGAGGGGAGCCGCGATAGCTCAGTGGTTAGTGAACTGGACTACAAAGGAAAAGGGGTAGGGTTCGATCTCAACCGACGGCTTCCACGTTCACCCATCCTTTAATGGGTACCGGATTGAGCCCTCATATGGGAAACAACAGTTAAGGGGAAAAGAGGAAGACCGAGTGTGACACTGAGACGAACATTGATGAGCGAGGCAAGAGCAGCAGGAATCGGCTCCCTTAATGAGATAGAGATGCTTGCACAGCACAGAGACAAATGGCGAGATTTGATAAAATATCTTTAACATAATTGAAAACTGCTAGAACAAAAATTTAGATAAGAGACGGAGTATCTTGGTCTACGCCCTATGAGCCGGCTCGGCTCGAAAGGTCAATAGATAGATCGATGGTTCATAACCAATGAGGAAATTATCAAAGATGGCAATACAATGATGAGTTTTGATTTCCACAACTTTTCAAGGCTTCTGATAGACATTGCTGCTTTAGCTATTCTGATTCTAATTTTTGTTTGTATCCCCTTTTCGATCAATGTGACTTCCAAGATAGATAAATACAATCCAAAGAAAGCCATAGAGAGAAATTCTAACTACTATTTTAGGAACGAAATAAAAATAGCTACAAGGAATGTTAGGACCTTATACCAACAAGGAAAACTAGAAAATCGTATGGTAGAAGCAGAACGATTAAACATAGATATCTATGGCATATCAGAAATAAGATACATAGGATACATACAAGCCGATAAATATGCATTTATATATTCAGGTAACACAAAAGAACATCAAAGAGGAGTAGGCATTCAAAAAAAACGAGAAAAAAAATATATAAATACTCAATTGACATATAATGATAGGAATATACTAATAAGAATGAAGGCAAATCATTCGACATAGCAATAATACAGACATACGCACCTACTCAAGAATATACAGATGAACAAATAGAGGCATACTATGAAGATCTAAACACAGTTATGAAGCAAGTGAATCATCAGACATCTTGATTATAATGCGCCATATGAACGCTGAAGTTGGAAAAGGTGAAATATAAGACCATAATAGGAAATCATGGTATAGGAAAAAAGAATAACAGAGGAGAAAGATTAACACAATTTTGTGAAGAAAACAGACTGATAATATGCAACACCTTCTTTGAGCAAGAGAAAAGGAAATTATACACATGGAAAAGCCCTGGAGACAAAAAGAGAAATCAAATATATTACATAATGATAAAAGACAGATTCAGGAACAGCGTCAAGAAAGCCAAAACCTACCCAGGAGCAGACATTAATTCAGACCACAATCCTGTAATGATAAAAACGAAAATCAAATTAAAGAGAAGCTAACAAAAAACTAATTCAGCAACACCAATAGATGTAACAGCGTTAAACCATAAAGATGTACAAGAAATGTATACTGTACAAGTAAAGAACACATATCAGAAGCTACTAAAAGAGGGGATTGAGCAGTACAGAAGAGAAAATCCTGAAGAAAAAGTCACAACAAAAAGAAAAAGTCACAACAAAATGGCAATGCATAAAAAACAGCATGCAAGAATCATGCAACACCTTGCCCAAAAAGGAAAGTGACAAAAAACAAAAATGGATAACTGACAAAATCTTAGAAAAAAGGGAAGAAAGAAGACAAGCGAAAAACACTGCCAGATACAAGGATATAGACAATGAAATACGAAGAATGTGCAAAAAGGCAAAAGAAGACTGGCTCAACCAAAGATGTATAGAAGTCGAAACTATGGAAAGTAAACAAAAATTAAGAGAGATGCACACAGAAATAAAGAGGTTGACCAATAAAGACAAAAAAGCTACAGGAAACGGATGTATTGCAAACAAAGAGGGAAGAATGCTAACAGACAACAAAGATATAATAGATAGATAGCAAGAATATATAACAGAATTATTTCATGACGAAAGGGACAAATAGCCAGACATAAAATGTACATACAGCTATAAAATCCTGAAATCTGAAGTAGAAAAAGCTATAAAAACAATGAAAAAGGGAAAAGCAGCAGGGCCCGACAATATACAAATAGAGATGGCTATAGAAGAGTTTGGCGTCGAAGTGATCACAGACATATGCAATGACATATACCATACAGGATACATACCAAACGATCTAAAAACATCAACTTTCATTGCATTGCCTAAAAAGAATGGTGCAGTTGAATGCAGTGACTTCAGAACAATAAGCCTAATGAGTCAGGTAACACAAATTTTACCAAAAGTTATACAGGGAAGGATTCAGAATAAAATCAATACTGAATTAGATGAGCAACAATTTGGATTCAGGAAAAACAGTGGGACAAAAGAAGCCATATTCAGCATGAGAACATTGATTTAAAAGAACACATAAGTAAACAAACCAATATATGCCTGCTTTATAGACTACACCAAAGCTTTCGATAGAATACACCAAAACCAACTTATAGACTGCCTAAAGGATATAAATCTAGATGACACAGACATACGACTAATATGTAATTTGTACTGGGAGCAAACAGCAATGATAAGATATAACAAGGAGAACAATACACCCATGGACATAAAAAGAGGAGTAAGAGAAGGATGCATCCTATCACCAAGCTTGTTCAATCTTTACACTGAGAAAATCTTTAAAAACATCTCAGAGATACCAGGCCTAAACATTAATGGAAAGATAATCAATAACCTAAGATATGCTTATGATACTGTTCTACTAGCAGAAAATCCTAAAGACCTACAACAATTGCTTAATGTGATAAACATAACAAGCAAAAAATATGGACTAGGAATGAATATCAAAAAGACTAAAACTATGATCATAAACAAAGAAAATTCTCAAGACCTACAATTAAATATCACAGTTGAGGGAATACATCTGGAGACAGTCCAGAGTTACAACTACCTGGGACATTCTATAACCAATGATGAAAAATGCAAAATTGAAATAAACAAAAGAATAGGTATGGCAAAAAGTAATTTTAATGCCATGAAAAATATACTAACAACAAAACAAATATCAACAAGGCTGAAACTAAGAATGGCAAAATATTACATCTTCTCAATATTCCTGTATGGTGCAGAAACATGGACATTAGACAAGAAAACAGAACAGAAAATTGAAGCCTTTGAAATGTAGATTTATAGAAGAATAGGTAGAATTGGATGTATACAAAAGATAACAAACGATAAAGTTTTAAAACAACTGGAAATATAAAGAGATCTACTAAATACAATTAAGACAAGACAAATGAAATTTTTGGGGCATGTTAAAAGACACAACAGTCTACTAAAAGTAATATTGGAAGGAAAAAGACAAGGTAAAAGAGGCAGAGGCAGACCAAGACTAACATGGACGAGTAACATCAAAAGATGGTCAAGTCAATCTATGACAGCCTGCACCATCAAAGCAAGAAACAGAGTAGAATGGCGATCCATGGTAGCCAACCTTCGTTGCGGAGAAGGCACACGATGATGATGATGATGCCAATACAATAAGGGAACTCCTAAAAAACATCAGAAAGAAACAATCAACATTTTTCGGCACATCATGATAAGAGGAATGTTGGAATACTTGGTTACAACTGGCAAAATAAAAAGAAAGAGATATCGTGGACGACAAAGAGAGAAAATACTGGATAGCTTGGTGTAATGGCCTGGAAAAAGGTCAACAACAGAATTGATACGATGCACTGTGGATAGAAGATTGTGGAAGGACATGATCGTCTACGCCAACCGATATGGCACATGATAATGATGATGATGATGATAATGGTGATCATAATGATGATGATGGTTCATAACGACTTAATCCTGCATGTTTTTAACTCTATCCATGTCTCGTCTTGATGGTCTGCTAGTCAGCTCTTTTATAGAATTTGACAAACATCTGTCTGTTTTACTTGTGCTGTTTGTTTCAAGTAACTATCTCTACAAAGTGCTCTACAAAGTGCTCTACAAAGAGAGAGAGCGAGAGAGAGAGAGAGAGAGAGAGAGAGTGAAAAGGAAGATTATAACAATCAATAAAGGGACGCCGTTGTCATAACTCTTCTAAAAGAAGCCGGTACTATCACTCATGAAGACTTCACTTTATAACGTGACATAAGAAAATGTAACAAAAACGGCACACACAACCACAAAAATGTTATGGTAAATCGAAAGAACACTCAGGGGTCATTATACACTTTTTATTGCTCATTGTTCCCAGGATTTAGAAAAGATATTGTTTAATAACTATTTCAAAGTGTAAATTAAATAATTATCTAAATGGGTTTTAAATATTAACAGTAATACAATTACACATTCCGAAGGTGGTGAGAATTATGTAATTCCAGTCCATTGATATATATATATATATATATATATATATATATATATACCATCTCCTTTAATATTCCGACTTCGAACTGGTCGTTTCCCTTCCTTCTTAAAGAAAGCTACAAAACTAAACAAAACAGCTGCAGAAAAATCGCCTTTATAAAGTCAAAATACTGTATCTCTCACACAGTGAAATATCTGGGGTTTTTTTTAAGTTCAGCGTGTGTTATTCTTCGAAAAAGTATTTTGACTTTACAAAGGCGATTTTTTTTCTGCAGTTATTTGGTTTAAATAAAAACCCCTAAAAAGGATGTACTAATTTAAAAAATCAATACAGTCGGTCTTTATATTTTACGCAAATAGGCAGATAGTTTGAGAATGGTAAAGATGGCGACAGCTGTACGGTACCACGCAACAGAAAGTATCGAAAAAACGCAGGTGCCTTAAATCGTACAATGAAAAATTCTTTTGTGGTGGAGAGGCTAGATTCCAACTACCTTGTTATAGAAATAATTTTAAGCTAACCTTTGATTATAAAGTATTTTTGGAGACACCGAAGCACCTTGGGAAAATATATACTGTAGTCACAACAAAGGTTATGAGACATCTGCCTTGTGTTAATATTTGTTCGTACTAAATTGTCTTTCTTCGAAAAAGTATTTTGACTTTACAGGGACTGGATGGATGGCTATATATTCCAATACTTTTTTCAATGTCTGGACCTTTTTAGAAGCGAGACTCTGGAAGTGCACAGATTTCTTAGGCCAACCTCTTTCCATCATTAAATCACGTGAGTTGTTTTTATGTTCTATCTCTCCTTTAGACTATCCTTCTCTACGTCCCTAGCTTTCCTATCACTGTCTTTCTTTCGCTTTCTCGCCCTAACTTCCTTATCTCTACTCTCCTTTCTCGTTCCCTATCACCTTATCCCTCTTACTCCCTCATTTCGTTCCTTATCACTCCCTCATACCATTTCGGAAAGGGACCTTTTTGGTACCTATAATTGTCCTCCCTCTTACTCCCCCATTTCGCTCCCTATCACGCTCTCCCACTTACTCTTCCATTTTGTTCCCTATCACACCCTCCCTCTTACTCTCTCCATTTTGTTCCATATCATACTCTCCCACTTACTCCCCCAAAACAGTCCCTATCATACCCTCCAACTTACTCCCCCAATACAGTCCCTATCACACCCTCCAACTTACTCCCCCAATACAGTCCCTATCACACCCTCCAACTTACTCCCCCAATACAGTCCCTATCACACCCTCCCACTTACTCCCCCAATACAGTCCCTATCACACCCTCCCACTTACTCCCCCAATACAGTCCCTATCACACCCTCCCACTTACTCCCCCAATACAGTCCCTATCACACCCTCCCACTTACTCCCCCAATACAGTCCCTATCACACCCTCTCACTTACTCCCCCATACAGTCCCTATCACACCCTCCCACTTATTCCCCCAATACATTCCCTATCACACCCTCCCACTTACTCCCCCAATACAGTCCCTATCACACGCTCCCACTTACTCCCCCAATACGGTCACTATCACACCAGTTTTTGTCGACCTTGCTGTCAGGAAAATTTGTCAAAAATAATGTGATTATATACGGTAACATCCACTTTCTTCCGGCCTATAAGTTGTTCACTTTCTACTTATTTTTCACCGACATCAATTTGTTTCGACCTTGCTGCCAGGTAAATTTGCAAACAATGATGGCTATGTCGTTACCGGAACCAAAATCTACCCCTATCTCTAGCTCTAACCCTAACCCTAACCCTAACTCTACCCCTATCTCTAGCTCTAACCCTAACCCTAACCCTAACTCTACCCCTATCTCTAGCTCTAACCCTAACCCTAACCCTAACCCTAACTCTACCCCTATCTCTAGCTCTAACCCTAACCCTAACTCTACCCCTATCTCTAGCTCTAACCCTAACCCTAACCCTAACTCTACCCCTATCTCTAGCTCTAACCCTAACCATATCTTAAAGTTTATACCTGATTTAAACACTATCCATAACCATAACCATATCCCTAATCCTAACACTACCCTTAATCCAAACCCCCCTATCCCTAAACTTAACACTATCCCTAGTCTTAGCCCTAACCCTAACCATAATCCTCTTATTCTTTTCCCTGACCCTAATCCTAACCATAACCCTAAACGTATACCGTACACTAACTCTAATATTATCCCTAAACCGACCAACCCTTGCGTCGAAAAAAATCCTAAGCTAATCACTATCCCTAGGAAGATAGAAGATGTAGGAAATGTTATGGGCAAATACGCTGAAACCCATTAACTTTTGAATAGGCCAAGGCGTATTTTAATAGGTAGTTATTTCGGCCAGACCGGAAGATCCGCCTGACCACTCCGTTATTACACGGTTTGGAAGTAACTAGGACATACCAAATTATTGAATATCACCCTGTTAGATGTTTTAAAGAGTTGGTGATAAAGTAACAGAGGCGCGGCGACGGGGTGGGGGGGGGGGATATAGTCAACATATATTACATCACTAGCGATACAATGAATTTACTTGGTAATGCCTCTTACGGAATGACATTAACAAATAAAGCTAAGCACTTCGAGATATTATATTGTCATAAGGAGGAATCGATGAGTATGTAAATAAACCCTTTTCATAAGGAGGAATCGATGAGTATGTAAATAAACCCTTTTCATCTGTTTCATCAAATAAATATATTTTTTCATCAATTTCAGCGTATAATACACATTTTCATCTACTTCAGCGTTATACAAATTTTCATCTATTTCAGCTTATCATCGACTTTATCGTAAAAAATATACATTTTTTTCTACTTCATTATAAAATTATACATGTCATCTATTTCAGTGTATAAAATACATTTTCATCTACTTCAGCATATAATATACATTTTCATCTATTTCAGCTTATACTATACATTTTTAACTACTTCACTGAATAAATATACATTTTCTTCTACTTTATCATACGTATATGTATATATGTATATATATATATATATATATATATATATATATATACATTTTCATCATTTTCAGCGTATAAGACACATTTTCATCTACTTCATCATATAAATATACATTTTCATCTACTTTATTTTGAAAATATTGTTATAAAATTTAGTAGACAAATGAAAACATTTTTGAACCTCACATTTTGCGTCTGTTTTATATTTTGTATTATATATTTTGTATGTGCGTGATATATATTTTGTGTTATATATATATATTTTGTGTTATATATTGTGAGACTACATTTTTGTGTATACAAAACTTATTTTAAAAACTCATTACTCAGTTGTACTTATTCACGACCAAGCTTTATTTACACCCTTCTTATTTTCTTCGAACCCACAAACAAATCCTTTTGAACAAACTTTTCTTCCTCTTCTCATCAAACACCTTTCACCAACATTCCATTTTTTTCTTCTTCTTCTAAAAAACAACGCTACAACCTTTTTTTTATTCTCCTAAAAATAACCCCCTACTCGACAACACGTAATTGACAACTGCGCGTCAATTTTTATTCTCCTAAAAATAAATAATGCTATAACCCCCTTTTCTCTTTATTCTACTAAAAAATCAATACTGCCAGGCGCATACACCACGAGTGACCCAATTGTTGTTCTCCTGAAATAAACAACCACTTTTTCTTTATTCTTCTAGATGTCAATATTCTCCAAATCTATTCAAACACCTGTAATATCCTCTGTCACGAAAAATAACAGATTAACTACCAATGATGTGTTTAACGATTATTCAACAAGTGTCTTCCCGAATCCAGATCACCTTAATCAAATATTCAACTAGTGGTTAAAGAATTTTCAACAAGTGGATTTCCCAACTTCAAAATATTCAACAAGTGGCTTCCCCCAACTCAAAACAATCAACAAGTGGTTTAAGTACATTCAACAACTGGCTTCCCTAAACCACTTACACATTCAACATGTGGCAAAAACAACCCAAACAACCCACTTTTAATTTAACAGTTGGCATTTCAAACCCACTTTCTGCGCAATGGCGACAACCCAACCCACATTCCAGAGCTCCTTTTTCACCTTACACTACTACTCTAGACGCTATTTATTTTGACTATTTCAATAACCAAGTGTAATCAGAATTGACTATAGTTCGTTCAGAAATTCGTGCCCACAGAGTTTATTAATTATTCCGGAAACTGTCTGATGAATTTCTATAATTCTTTTTTGTGAAATCTTATTTTTTCACCTAACTTCAGTCTGATTTTTGCCCTACTGTTATGCATTTAGGAAAGATTTTTGCTTATTTGAGGTATATAAAAATATTATTTTCTTGCTTGCCCTAAATTGTAGGACTTTACAATACCCACATTTGTTATAATCAACTCACCATTTAAAAAGGCAAATTTCATGTACTCTCCACACAATCTTAGCACCGTTTCGCACTCATAACTTGTAAAAAAAACGCCAGTCCGAGATTTTTTGTTGTTGATCATTTCATTTCTAGTTTCTTTTTAAATTTGTTCAGAAAAAAATTACTATTATTGTGTAATCATTTCTATGTGGTGATTTGTAAGCTGTTGTGAAGTGACTACTTGATTTTTAAAACCATGAAGAGTTTAACGTGTAAATTCATCACTATGCAAAAGGTAACTGTGCTATTGTACAGGCACTTTTGCAAGGAATCTAAAAGGGGTCGGTTATATTATGAAAAAAAAACAGATATTAAAAAAAAGAGCAGAACACGATGTTTAAAATTTAGGATGTTAAAGAAGTGAAGCCCTCTCAACGATAGGCATTGAATACTGGAGAAGCTGTGACAAAAAGTAGTATAAGATGCACGTTGTGACCTCGTTCCCGCAAGCTTCTATATAAAAGATGCAGATGACCATCAGCGGCAGCGGCAGCAGCAGCGGCACCCGTGACCCTGCCGTTGACCTTTGAACTTGCGGCTGTGGTCATCCTGTATACAAATGATAGAGATAATCATCATCGACAGCCGACAGCGACAGCCTATACCTTGCCACTATGACATCATCAAGGTCATCTGACGTCATCATCAAGGGGGAGGCAATAGAGAGTTGTCTCTCGTGTTTTAGTAACAATATATATAGACGAGTTATCTAACCCTTTGTTTTACTGCGGAAAGTTACATTTGATGGGTCGGGGTAGACAATAATAGTGGGTACGTAAGACCCTCGCACCGGCTCAATATATCTACTGGGCATTACCAAGATCTACCAAATCAGAATGCGCATATTTGTAAATTTGAGAAACGCAAGGAACGGTAAGAGCAGTCAGAATGTCACTGTCTGTCAGTCATAAAGAGCCCGCCTATATTCGGAGACGCTGTATCATCGATTTAGGATCAGTCAGGCGATGTGCGGGAAAAAACATAGCCAGGAATCATCGCGTGGTGGGAGAGAATATCGAATAAGTGTCTATCTAAAAGACGCGCAACAAGCGATCATCGATGAAACACTGTATGACTAGAGATTCCATATACCAGACTGAACAGTAGACTAGTTGCTCACTCGGTGCCCAGTTTCTACAGGTGAACAACCTACTGTAAAATCACATTAACCACAGCCGAAAACAATATCTGCTAATGTGATCAGTTTTGATATAACGTAGTAAATACGATCATTAAATATATAGTCAATAGTCTAACACACAGTGTGATCTGCCATATCTAGTGACACGTGAAGCGTCATAAAACAGCCGCCATAGCCACTCAACGTCAATTACAACATCCATTCAATTCATATCATTACAAAGGTAAGAAAACTAACACCCAAGTCGTGTAGGTTAATTGTGCTTTTATTGTAAGAGAGTGGTATAAATGAACATAATTATCTTAACAAATTGATTTTCTGATACGCCAAATATTACATCAAGCCCGCAGTTTTGAAAGATCCATGGGATAATCTTGTCGGCTGTGATATGCGATATCGAACTGGCCAAAGCGGTTTCTATTTTATTTTTGTCTACGTCAGAATCATATAGACTTGCTAAGTAACGTCTAATTACAAATTGCTCCAGGGCGAGACAGGCTACCACCCGACCGGTATTGTAACGTTTATCAATAAACATTATACTAGCGAAAGTCACCACAACATCCCCCTCCTCTTTAACGTGCTCCATTATAGTTCGACAAGAAGGTAGTAAAAAAGTCAGAATTTTCGGCGGTAAAGTCTCCTACATAGTTGAGCAAATGACGCAAAAGATGTGTATTTTCTGACATCCGTCTGTGATTCTATCTATCTATCTATTGACCTTTCGAGCCGTAACCGGCCCATAGGGCGTAGACCAAGATACACCTTCTCCTATATGAATTTTTGTTCTAGCAGTTTTCTTTTAAAGATATTTTATTAAATCTCGCCATCTGTCTCTGTTCTGTGCAAGCAGTTCTATCTCATTGAGGGAGCCGATTCCTGCTGCTCTTGCCTCTCTCATCAATGTTCTTCTCAGTGTCTCCCTGGGTCTTCCTCTTTTTCTTTTACCTGTTGTTTCCCATATGAGGGCTTGCTTTGCTATTCGATTATTATCTCTTCTCATCACATGTCCAACGTATGACCATCGTCTTTTCTTTATTACTGAAGATATTAGTGGTTGATTGGCGATTTCTCTAATTTCCTCGTTTGTTTTGAATTCGTTCCATTCTATACCAAGTATTTTCCTTAGACATTTATTTTCGAATGCGTTCAACTTTGTTTCTATATCTCTTGTTGTTTTCCAGCTTTCACACGCATACGTAAGGGTTGATAGTACATTTGATTTGAATAGCCTAAGTTTTGTGTTTGTGCTAATGAGTTTTGATTTCCACAACTTTTCAAGGCTTCTGAAAGACATTGCTGCTTTAGCCAGTCTGATTCTAATTTCTTTGCTCGTATCCCCTTCTCGATCTATGTGACTTCCAAGATAGATAAAGTGTCTGTGATTGTTATGACATAAAGCTGACATGGCCAGCTTATGTACTGAATGTCTAACGGAATGCAGGTTCATGCAGCTATTCTCAGAGCGTGTGTTCGCCAATGAAGGTGCTCTGTAATTGCCAAGCATTTCGTGTGTTCTGATATAACTATGCTTGAAACTGAAAAATAACGTCCGGAATAACAAGCCTCACGTGATCTATAGTCCACACCGACGACGAGACAACGAATCATATGTCTGGCTGACCTACCAGTCGAGAGAGAGAGAGAGAGAGAGAGAGAGAGAGAGCCAGAGAGAGAGAGACAGGGAGAAAGAGGCGGAGAGAGGAGACCGTGTGAGAGAGACAGGGAGAAAGAGGCGAAGAGAGAGGAGAGAGTGAGATAGCCAGAGAGGAGAGAGAGAGAAAGGTGGAGAGAAAGGAAAGAATAACAATATAGATAGTAACCAGCTCCAAATAGTATATATTAATTAGGCGATCGATACAGTACCATCTACTAAAACAAAACAAACATAACAACATAGTTAACCGCCCTCCCCGTTATTACAAAAGACAGGGCAATGTAATAACCTCAATTATCGCGATGTGATAAATAGTGTGGGAATGGGAAACCACTCGATAGGGAAAGATAAGTGCCACTTATCTAGTATGGATTTGCAGTCCATAGGTAAAGCGCTATGATCTATGGAACGGAATGATATGCTAGCCATAATAAAACTGTGGGTCTTTATTTCCCCATATAACGTTAAAGTAAAAATTCAATGTTTATGTCTATTAGAGAACGTACATAATTAATACAAGATGTATGTAATGGAGATTATTAATCAGCTAACTATCATGCGTATTTTGAAATAAATATTAGGAAAATCGGCTGAAAAACACGGAAAGCGGAGATTTATTCATTCCCACTTTTCAGTCTATCTATTAGACTATTCAAGTTCGGTAGGCCGTGTGAAAAGGAGCGAAATAGAAACAAGGTTAACAATAGACTAAAGTCATTATTACCTCCGCCACTGCATGCCTACACCAATAACAATAACTCTTTTCATATCACCTGCATGGCCCATATATGAATAGATACCTGAGACGGTCGTCGTGCGGAAGCCTGAATAGATAATTACACTGCACTTATCTCGTGAGCCATGACAATTATCATATGGGGAGACGGAATAAAATAACCTGTGTTTTATTACTGTTATAAAATGTTTACAGGAAAAGTATTTTATTCTTTTTTTAATGCAATTTAAAATCTACAAAAAAAAATCTTATTTATGATTACACCATTATATCCAGGACAACTAACTAAGTCGTTTAATACCAATATTGGGGAATATAGGATAATAAATAAAAAAAGTTGCGAATTTATTTCTTTACTTATCTTATTTTAACTGTTTACTCTGTCATTAATGATTTTAAGCGTGTATTTTATCAAGTATAGCCAAGGCAGTGTTTATTTATAGACAGTTATATCTATCTCGGCAAGGGGACGTAATTTGAAAATCTATATCTTATAAGTCGGACGATAAACAAAAAAGGTGTGTACATTCATCATTTTCTTTAAAGTTTTAGGCGTGTAATAATGACAGCTGTCTATATTTATTGTATGTTGCGTCCACTTCGTCAAAGCACATATTTTGAATATATACATCGCATAGATCGGATGAAAAATAAAACAGTTGGATACACGCATAATATTCTTAAATGTTTTAAGTGTGTATTAATATTAGCCGTCTATATCTATTGGCAGTAGTGTCCACCTCGTCAAGCCACGTAATTTGAATATATACATCGCACAGATTGGATGATTAAAAAAAAATTGCGTACGCTCATCGTACTCTTAAATGATATCAGTGTGTATAAATAAAGGTCGTTTTTATTTATCGTCAGTTATATCCAGCTCGTCAAGGAACGTAATTTGAATATATACATTGCCAAGGTAGGAAGATAAACAATAAAAGTTGCGTACATTCATCATTTTCTTGAAAGTTTTAGGCGTGAATTAATAACAATTGCCTATATTTATTGTCTGTTGCGTCCACGTCGTCAAAGCAAGTAATTTGAATACATACATCGCATAGATCGGATGAAAAATAAAACAGTTGGATACACGCATCGGACACTTAAATGTTTTAAGTATGTATTAATATTAGCCGTCTATATCTATTGGCAGTAGTGTCAACCTCGTCAAGCCACGTAATTTGAATATATGCATCGGATGATAAAAAAATTGTGTACGCTCATCCTGCTCTTAAATGTTTTAAGTGTGTATAAATAAAGGTCGTCTTTATTTTTCGTAATTTATAACCAGCTCGTCAAGGGACATAATTTGAAAATATACATTGTCCAGGTCGGATGATACATTTAAAAAAAAGTTCCATATTTTATAACTTATCGTAAAAATTGTAGGTTCTTATTAATTAAACGTAGTACCCACCTATTTTAATACGTATAAATAATGCAGTGAGGTTTTATCGTCATGTGCATCAAGGTCATCAAGCCGTGTAATTTAAATATGTATGTATTATATAGTATAGGTCGAATAGATCATTTATCTTTATGAGCAAGGAACTTTCAATTTTTTAATTTATAGATGTTCCCAAGTGGTATGGTCTTGGCAACCAGACCCCATTACCCCTGCAAGATCTGCGAGAAAACGTTTACAAGACGACATAATCTGACAAGACACCTGGGTAGTATTCACGGAAACCTATGCTATGAATGTCCAATCTGCGGGTGTACATTTACTCGACCTGAACAACCTGAAAAAAACATCTGTCCTCCAAACACCCAGGAGTTACATCATCATCATCATCATCATCAGCGACACCGTTCTATAACTCAGGCACCCCGCCAGTGTTCTATACTTCAATAACCCAGCCAGTGGCATATAAATCTGGAGCCAAAACAGTGTCCTCTACAGCACCAATAGACCAGTATGCAGCAAGGACATCGGTAGAACATCACTATCAAGTGCCGGGCATACTGGCGTTGGTGATCATGTCTCTCCACAACTTTCGATCTCGACAGCTATTTATCATTTCTGTTGTTGACTTTCTGCCAAGCCATTCTCTTAAGCTGTCTGTTATTTTTTCTCTTTGCTTCCCTCTATCTCTTCGTCCCACAATTTTTCCAGTTGTTACAATATATTCAAGTTGTTCTCTTCTCATTACATGGTCAAAAAATGATGATTGTTTCTTCCTAATATTGGAAATTGGCTCTCTTTTTGCATTGACCTCTCTCAGAACATCTTCATTATTCTTCTAAGCTGTCCATGGTACTCTCAAAATTCTTCTGTAAAACCACATTTCTACAGACTCCAGTGATTTTCTTATCTGTTGTCCTATTGTCCATGAGTCGCATCCATATGTTAAGACTGGCTCTACATAACATTTAAGAACTCTGTTTCTTGTATCTATTGTCAAAAATTGATTGCACAGTATCTTCCTCATTTTTGGAAAACTGCTTTTGCATGAGCCATTCTGCATCTCACCTCTTTTGTACATCTTCCGTCTGAGGTTAACAAAGTTCCCAAATATTAAAATTCATTTATCTGTTTTAATATTGTTCCACTTGTCTTTATTTTGCACTGAGGTGATGTCTTTTACTTTGTTGTTACCATTACCTCTGTCTTTTTGCTAGTAAGGCTGAGTCCTTTATTTTTGATTTCTTTCACTATAATGTCCAAAATTTCTTGTAACTCAGTTTCACTCTTAGCGAATAAGACTGTATCATCAGCATAGCTTAGATTATTTATATTATGACCTCCAATTGTTATTCAAGGCATGTCCCTTATGGATCTCTCTCTCTCTCTCTCTCTCTCTCTCTTTCTCTCTGTCTGCAATCAGAGAAGGATTCCAGTCTCTCACGTGAAGTCAGATGTCAGGTTAAGTGTGTTGATCGCCCCCACAGACAGAACATCACATTTTAGAGTCCGTCAGATCCACTCTGATTGAACACCCGTTAAAACGTTGCACTGTGTTTTGCGCCAATGGCCCAATGCATCCGATTTCAGCCAGCATTTTATTCAGGTTTGCATTCCTTAGCCTTTGATTGTCCCCAATCTTCCTGCAAGGCAGCAGATGACCTTTTCTGTAGGGGGATTCTGCCCTTAGATGGTCGGCCCTCCCAGGTTTACGAGCACCATCTGCCCGAGTCACTAGAGGCGACTAACACAGACATGCACACACAAAGATATGAGATGTGACTAACATAGACATGCACACAGTGATACGAGGCACGACTAACACTGACACACATCAAGATATATGACACATGACTAACATAAACATGCACATAAAGATATGAGATATGATTGACATAGACATGCACACACAAAGATATGACACATGCCTAACATAGACATGCACACAAAGATATGAGATATGACTAACATAACCATGCACACATAAGGATATGAGATTTGACAGATACAGACGTGCACACACAAAGATATGAGATATGACTAACATAAACATGCACACAAAGATATGAGATAGCACTAACCCAAACATGCACACTTAAAGATATGAGGCATGACTAACACAGATACACACTAAGATATGAGATATGACTAAACACATACACACATAAAGATATGAGACATGATAAGCACGGACACACCAAGATATGAGATATGACTAACATGACACATACCAAGATATGAGCCATGGCCAGCACACACACGCACAAGCTAAGATATGAGCCATGGCTAGCACAGAAACACATCAAGATACGAGACATGGCTAGCACAGAAACACATCAAGATATGAGCCATGGCTTCACGGAAAAACACCAAGAAATGAACCATGTCCAGCACACCTTATGGATCTTAAAATAATCTCACTATAAATTTTAAACAAACCTGGTGACAGCACACAACCTTGTCTAACACCCTGTTTTATTTGTTGAAACATTCCCAAATGGTTTCCAGTTATTATGGCCGCTGTTTGTTGCCAGTATATGTTCTTTGTTATTCTTAGATTTTTGCTGTCTACATTTTATGCGTTCTAAAATTTTGATTATTTCTTGGTGCTTTACTTTGTCAAATGCCTTGGTGTAATCTCATGTAATCTCTCATCGGTAGAACAGCCCCTGCCTAAATAAACTCGTCGTGATGACGGGTCTATAGACTGAGCAATGAATAAGCAAGACTCGTCTTCAAAAAAAAATACACATGTAAATACTGTGGGCAATTATTTACAAGACAAGACACACTAAATAGGCATGCCGACACAGCTCACAGTAATCACGTATACACGTGCCCTTTCTGTCCACGTGTATATACATGCCTATATAATTTATGAAAACATGCAGCCAGTATACATACATCATTATCAATTCCCTCCACGGCATTATCAGCAACAGCTTCATCATCAAGACAACCAGGTCCCTCCTCCTCTGCTACCTCCACAGCTGCATTGTCCATAGCAACGAATAAAAGGAAAGGCGAACCCCTGACACAGAATCAAGACAATAACAAACCACGCAATGACACAGATTTTGATAGTTTAGCCGTCCTTCAAAGCGACGTAAGACAGGTATTTACTGACCACTGGACCGCGATTAGAACACATAATAGCGTTAATAGACACCTCTCAGTGCATATGATGTTTCACAGACCAAATTCTACTCTATCTCCTAATTGGAACAACATCCTCACACCTATATTTATTGCGCAAGCACGAAGGTTTAAGATAAATTACTCGCACAACGTCGTCTTAAGAAATAAAGAAAATAACGATCTAAGATTCTTTCATAGCTGTGTCAATAATTATGCTGTCCTCGAGTCTCCAATGAGTATCAACAACAGAGCAGATATCGATAGGTTCATAACACATTTCAACGAAAGCGATATTCTCAGCCACGCAAATAATTTAAAACCCAGTAGTAAATATTCTCTGGAGACCATCACTTCACCGACCAACTGTCTCTTCCACTTTGTAGAACACTCCATTGGATGCCTAACACCCGAACTCGCATCATACATCAAAAATAACAAATCTATATATACTTTACAACATAACATTAACATGACAATCTATAACGATAATCACTGCTTTTTTTAGATGCTTAGCTCTTCATACGGGAGCTAAATGCAATAACTTAAGCAAGCCAACTAGAGCTCTCCTGAAGCAGTAGATAAGGCATCATAATTTGGAGTTAGATACAGAATTCGATGGTGTTACGTTAGCACATATACCCCATTTAGAACAGTGTTTTGGGGTTAATATCGACGTCTATATGTTTGATAAAGAAGAAGCGCTGTCCCCAATGTTACGAGGTAGCACTAGTTATACCAAAGCTTTAAGGGTTCTACACTACAACGATCATTTTATGTACACCATGGATATTAATTAATAAGGCCGCTAGATCCTTTGCTTGTAATAAATGAGGAAAATTGTGGAAGGATTATAGGTTGATGCAGAGGCATGAGAAAACGTGTACAGGGGATAAGCGAAAGTATAGGTTTGTTGGTGGTATCTATAAACCCCAGGAAACTATATGGGAGGCTATAGTTAGTAACGGAATAGACGTAAATACTGATTATATCTATCCCTATCGGGCAACTTTCGATAACGACTGTTATATGGAGAAAATACCAGGGACAGTTAGCGATGGTAGTGCGTCGAGTATATAGCCAAGCACATTCCAATGTCTTGCGCCATAGCTAGCAATATCCCTGGGTATGTTTTATTAGTGAGGGGGATCCCCAGGAATTAGTAAAATGATAACGTACCTAGATAACTTATCAGCCGTGACATACAGACTAGAACGAGAGCAGTTTGATGACGTGTTTGAACAACTAAAGGAACTGGATGATTGTAGTGATCTAATACGAAGACTTAAAGACTACCTACAACAGGTAATAGCTGTAGGATTCAACTCGGGAAAATACGACTTGAATTTAATCTAGGGATATTTAATAAAACACATCATAGAACAGGCAAGTAAGAGGGGGTGGAATTAGTAGTAGACTCAGACGATAATGAAGAAGCCGAAGAACCGAAACATGATAATTTTAGTAAAGATAAGGGTTCCCCTTTTAGTTTTATCGTAGAGTGCAATAATAATTTTATGTACATCTCCGCCAAAAACGCTAAAAATGGTCGATATTATTAATTATCTCGCACCAGGTTTTAATTATTAAAAGTATTTAGACGCTTATAAGTTAAAGGAGAATAAGGGGATATTCAGTTCCTGAAGTCACGTTATGGTATCTGTTTAAAACCCTTTCAAGAGACGTAGTTTTTTTTCCCCTATGCAGTGAACGACAGGCGGAACTGCACAAAACTATTAGACGGAACATAGTGGGAGGACCCTCTATTATCTTCCATGGCCATCACGAGAAAGCGGTGACGTATATTTGAGGTAATCCTGAAAAAGTAGTAGGGAGCATTAAAGGCTACAACGCAAACGCTCTGTATCTCTGGGCTCTCATCCAAAAATGCCCACAGGGTTCCCCATCCGCCGTTGCAGAGAGGACGGGTTCAAACCTCATAGAGCCTCCTACTATACTGTTCAATGTAGAGAATGGTTAACGTGGGTTGCCCATATTAACAATATTGAGCTGAGAACCCAGTTTAACGGGCCGGAGTTTATACTAGATTCCAGGAGAATATGCGTGGATGGGTGGGATAGGGCGACTCGGACAATCTACCACTTCCACTGTTGTCTTTTTCACTGCCATAAATGTAGACCCACCGACAAACACAACGTCAACCCGGTCGAGCTATACAAAAATAACGAAAGAAACCTCTCGTCGAGCTATACAAAAATACCAGGAAGATACACGAATACTTATTCAGCGAAGTCAACGTTACAGTAGTCGTTATGCGGGAGTGTGAGTGGCAGGCACTATAGAAGACCGACGACTTCACAAGGACTTTCCTTCAGGAGGTAAAACTTACCAGAGGAACCCCCTCGTACGCAACGGAAGAGTTGTCCTTAACAGAAGAAAAAAAATCCACGTCCCCGATCAACTGAGAGAGCATTTTTCAGAAATGACTTCGATATTCAAAAATATCGACGTCTATATAGACGATATCGGTCCTTTCATGAAGGAATATGCAGTAGAAAACACACTACTGACGACCCCGAGACGCACGCTCATCGGGAGTTATGCTGGAGAAAAGATACTTTTAGCCACACCATTATTGCGTTGGTAAATGGTCTAGAGGTAACCAAAATCTACTTGGTGATCAAGTACGAAAGGGTGAATTGTTTTAAAACGTTTGGCGACGCCGTCTCAGACGCCAGACGACAGGGGGATGTCGACGAAAACCAGTCCATCACGGGTGAGACGATGAAGTTGCTAGGAAACGCCGCGTACGGAAAAAAGAAAATCACGAATAAGGATATACATACAGCCGTCGCGTACCACGTGGGCGATGCCGATTCGAAGCTTGTTAACGATCCTCTATTTTCACATATGACTAATCTAGGAGTAGGGGATATTTTTTTTAGGTAGAGATGTTTATGAAAACAATGACCTGGGATTTACCGTTACAGATAGGGTTCTTCGTCTATCAATGTGCCACGTTGAGGATGCTAGAATTTTACTACGAATTTATCGATAGGTAAGTAGACAGATCAGATTTCCAACTTTGGGAGATGGACCAGTGTCCATCAGTCTTTATTTGGCGTTAAGTAAACCTAGTTAAGCTGACGCTTCGTACTTGATCACCAAGTAGATTTTGGTTACCTCTAGACCATTTACCAACGTCCCATGCCCATAAAGGAGACTTGCCTTGCTATCCCAGAATTGCCTTAAATGGAATCACTGTAGTTGAAAACTTCTCCTCTTGTGTAAACTACACATTCACATCTAAGAGTGAATCAGTGAAGGTCACAAAGTCATATTCTCTCTGTGGTTTTACTAACTACAGGTCATGTGGCTTCTGTTGGATTGGAAATGACAAATTACCACCACTGTGTGTCTATATGTTTGGAATTGGAGTCATCAATGACGGCCTAACATCATCAAGTGCTATGACGATCATCAATTTCGGGAGGACGTGAACTCCCATGGTATATGGTGGATAGGCGGCAGGAACCATTGAAGGCTATGTCTGAAAAGTGTTCCTTGTTGCAGTTTCCTCATATTCCAAGTCCGGCTTGTTGCAGGAGCTACTGAGTTAAGTGCTCTGTGCACACTGTGAGCTGTGTGTCTCATCCGTTTTGATCCTGCTTCGATACCCCGCTTGTTTACGATGAATGATGATATCGTATGACAGGGAACAGTTGGCTGTGTTCACTTTCTGCGCGGTTTCGCCTTATGTCTTTTGGCGTGTGCTGAGACTGCTACGATGGGGACTACAGTTACCTTTCTTTGTTTGGGAGATGAGTTGGTAATTCGGATGATTCCACTGGCACGGGCGGTTGAGCAATTATGGATTTTAATTCGTTTGCTGTGATGCCGAGGCCTTCCATAACCAATAACCAATAACCAATAAGCTGACGCTGTTAAGCCAAATATGTTAGACGAGTTCTATAAAGTGTACGATCAGTGGTTCCCCTTAGAAACTTGTATCGTTCATCGGGAGGAATTTGTTTGGAATAAAGGTAGCGTTAAGATGGAATGTCGAGATTGTAAAAAGGTAAAATTGTACCATAAACGTACCATCGGTCTATTAAAATTGGAGTACGAAGGAGATGGTACGGTATCGCTATGTAGCAAAACTTACCACTGTTTCGGGAAATACGACAAGAGTAGTACTAATGGGCTTAGTAAACACCATAACAAATTAGATAAAAGTATTTTTATGAAGATTTTAACAGAACAACGGGCACAAGGAGGAAAAAACGTCGGGTTTAAAGCACACAAATCAGATGTAGTCACGTATACACAATTTAGAAACAGTCTCTCCTTCTACATAAAACGCCGCGTGCACGAGGATAGCGTGACCACATCCCCCTTAGATATTTAGTGTATGTAATTAGAAAAATAAATTGAGCTGTAATACCTTTGTGAGCTGTGTAAAATAATACCGTCACATTTTATAACGTATCAATGAATATATATTGTTACCTATGATGTAGACAGACATTATTATAAATGTTATGTATCTGTTATATACTGATATTTTCGCTGTCATCTTTCAATGAGGAAAAAAATTAATATAAAACAATCAACAAATAAAAAGCTGACTTTGCTATAACTGTTAGTGTTTTGTCTTAACATCTGTTTTATCTGTCCACCTATCTCGCTTGTCAAATGTTTCATCTGTCTGCTGTCTCCTTTGTCACATGCACCCATGTTTCTATCCAAGCTTCCACACACGCTCTGTCCAAAATCGTATCTGTCCAATGTCTCGCCTGAGACACACTTAAAATATAACACAAACCTTTTTTTTTGGCATTTTTATACTTTTATTACAATCTAACATTAAGTATTTTAAGCAGGACAACATTTAAGTGCTAAAAGTACACACACAACATCAAATATTGAGTACATCGAATGTTTGTTCTTAGTCTTTTTCTTTTTAGAAATCCTGTTTGTGTTCCTTTAGCAGTCGCAACTGCACATTGTGCTCCTGGTGCAAGCGCTTTTAAGGATTGAATGTTTTCAAAATTATCGAAGGCGGGAGAATAGTCTCTGAGGATCGAATAAGTCTTGTTACTAGCACTTATAGCAGGATGTGTGGGACAGTTATTTAAAGGGTTGTAGTCTCTCATTACCGGTGTGTTGTTCACATGATGTGAGGATGGTGTAGTATCTAAAGAGATGCTCAACTTATCAAAATCTGTCAGAATGTCATTTTTAAGCGTAACGAGATATTCAAACTCCTCTCTACTAAGCGTAATTCCAGTATCGGTGGAGTACCTCTCATACCTCTCATTCATCTCCTCGAAAAATGTGCGTATGTGCAGCATAGTCAAACCTCTGTACGATGTCACGTATAAATACTTCATACCAGAAGCCAGTGGTCTGACTCTGTCATGACCATTGATAACGTAGTCCCCACTATCAAAAACTGGTGCACTCGTGGTTTTGCTTATTATCATTTTGACTTCCTTATCAGCGCCCGGCGAACGCTGTCGCTGTGACTGCTCTGCGTATTTCTCACTGATCTTATACGCTACAACGGTATAGTTCCAGTTTAATCCGTTTTTTCTAGACTTTTCCAGTTTATTTATAGAAGTTGCGCAAGCACTTTCGACCTAATTACCCACGGCCTGACTAGACGATACACGATTTTGTCCTTCACGTGTTGTCTTGTAGATGAGGTGAAGGGCATCAACACACGCTGCGTCGACCCTCCGCGAACTTTAGTCAATATGAAATACACGGAATACAGTCCACAAGTGCTACTGAGTAGGTCATGTATATGTCGTACGTTGTACACGAGCGGTTTGGATGAGATCCTGGCAATAAACTCGATCACATCGTTGTACATAGGGGGTAGTCCAAATGAGTCAAAGTACTCGGTCTGCCCTAATCCTTTAAAATAAAGTGCGACACAATGAGTACCAGGTCTGTCACTAGGATCAGTGTTGACAACGATCGCTGCAGCTTTATATGGGTCAATACACCGGGGTAACTGATCACGAGCCACGACTCCGCCCACAGGTGTGCGCCGCACAAACGTATCAGACTGTAGTACCGTGGATATTTCTTGAGTATTCATCCTGTAACTACGAGTCCGTAATAACTTGTCGAGTCTTGTAAATCTCCATGACTTAGTGGGTTTCGGCGTAAACAATAATTTGAAAGGGTTCTGGAGTAGTCGTTGAAAATTTAAGTTCGATCGATAGAGGGGCTGACCTGGACATCTCGAATTGATCACCGTCGAGAAGTGATGGGCTGAGATCGAATCCATACAGAGCATAACTGTTCTTGAAATCGTTATACTCGAGGTTCATTCCGGCATCCTTTCCTACCAAACTCATAGCCAACTTGGTCACAAAGTAAGCTCTGACGAATTCGTTGTGGGCATAGCCCATCGCAACAAGTTTTCCCGTCACTGAGCGTTCCTCAACGCTAACGTTGAGATATCTTAGGCCAAAGTTTTGAAAGTTGAAGGAATTAGATTTGTATGCACCGTTGAAGACTGTCGATGTTACAAGCCCGATAACGATAAGAATAGGCGTTTGGGTCAGAAATAGATTATCACTATTGTACGAAAGCATGTCTTTTGGGACGGTGAACGTTCTAAGTGCCACGCGTTTAATCGGATACTTTGCGTTAGATTCCAGGAGGACCTTTTCGTGAGCTAGAGAGATGGCTGGATTTAGCTTGGCTTTTCTCACCACCAACGTAGCGTACCTTATAACGGATTTATACCCGACAGCAGGGTCGTGTGCCATCGCGTTAAATGACTCTTTAGACGGAATCAACTTTACTTTGACGTCAACGCCGTTCAGTAGATATCGATCTTGAACAAATATATTGGAATGCAAACGGCCCATTATATCTAGTTCATTGCTGTTGCCACCCAACTGCGACGCGTTTTGAGTCATTGGATAGATCGCCCTGAGTGTCGTCCAAAAAATGTGGCATGTTCTTGTAAAACAGAGCGGCTGTCAAGTGCCCCTTTTAATGCCTTTCCACCAGTCCTAATGCACGGTAGGATAACTCTGCCCAGACCGCTGAAAAAACTGCCGATCCTGTGAATTCTCTGACTTCTCCCATCGATAAAGACGGGCAGCCCATGTCCGGCCTGCTGACAGTAAAAGTCTTCGTATGCTTTAACATTTCTACGTAGCGGAGCGTGTCTCACCATTTTCTCATCTACTCCATATCAAAATGTTTACGTGTCCGGAAGTGTAACGTCACCACAGATGTTCCGCGCGTAAATGGGATCGTCTTTCCCATATCGTTGGTTAAAGGACTTCCACGGTGTCGAACGAGAGCCGATTCAGCGGGACGTAGTGCGGTTTGTCGTAGATGCGGAACATGGATGCCGATGTCCTATTAGTATTGTTCTCAGTAAAGGTACCATCACATCCCCGACAGGTCTCGATACAACGAGATCGCAGTAGACGTATTTATTTTTCGTAACTGAGTGCAGTTTTACCTTAGTCTCTCCATGTAATACTGGATTGTCGCACGTTAGATCGTTCGTGGTCAGCGCTAAAATGTTTTGCAACATGTTGTTAACTTTAACTTCAGCTTTCTGCTCAAACAGTTTAAGGACGGCCTTTTTCAAATTCTTGTTGTAGTGGAGTCTGAAGTTGGGTGACTGCTTAGTTTCACTCACGTCCTTTTGCTCAATTATCCGATTTACCTCGTCGATAAATTTATCGGGATCGGTGTATAAGCCCGGTGGTACGTTTATTAATATGTTTTCTGTCGGTAAAGAGTACTCTAGTCAGACGTCGTCCTGCAGCACGTTGTAGTACGTATCAGGGACCCAAATTTCGGCCAGGCCGACTTCGTACTGCGAATTTCTATCTATAGGCTGAGGCGGTTTTACGAAATAGTTGCCGGGGTTATTGTCCTGGTACAGATTCATAGACGAGTTGCTTGGCAACGTTACGTAGAAACTCATTTTATTTTCGCGCCTCTACCTTAGGATTTGGTAGCATGTACCCTAGGCAACTGCTCAGTAATGCAATCCAGAGCTTTCCGTCGTGTGGATAGGTCCGTTCGCGTGATAGATTGAACAGCGACACACCAATGACCACGTATATAACTACCATCTGAGTGATAATGACAATATCTGGTCGAGGGAGTAATTCACCGAATTTTTGGCCAGAGAGACGCTCTTCCCCCACTGCTGTTGTCTAATACCTTGTCTTCGAGCGAGCGCAAACATATCGTCTCCATATTGTCTTCTAGTTCCATCTCAGTTTTTATATCTCGACATGTGCCTGTCCGAGATCCAGCTATTGAATGACGAGTTATAGCCGAACCATTTGACTAAATATCCTTTACCCCCTACTCCTTGTCGTTCACGCACAACGCTTTCGATGCGATACACCTGTTTATCTCCGACTTTTTGGATTTCCTCCGTGTAAAACGATCCCTTCAGCTCTTCGCCCGAGTCATCCTTCAACACATAGGTTAACGGATTTGTTTTGTTCAGCCAACTGATTGTAAACAACTCTTCTGTCCACGATGGAGTGTACCCTTTGTTAAAAATCTGTCTAGCTTGAGCGATCCTGACACGATCCCCCTCTTTAAACGCCGGTTGTCTTCCGTCATCAGCCAACTTATGATACAGAGATTTCCACACCTCATCTTGATTTTGCGCGTCGGCTGGCGCCATCTTGATGCTCCTGTTATACGATCGATTGAAGTTTCGAATCAGCGGATCCAGTGCCTCGACGTATCTAAGTTTATTGTTCTTTGGAAAAAAATCGCCACATTTATATCTTTCAGCGTACGGTTAAATTGCTCTACTATCGAGGCTTTTATGTCCTCGTTTTCAGTGGTGAAAAAATGCCATCGCCTCTGAGATATTTCATAAAGTTTCCATTTACGAACTCTGATCCTTTGTCAGTTTGAAAATTGATCGGTTTCCGTTCGGCAAATATTCTACTCACTGCCTCCACCAGAGATTTTCCCTTTTTTATCGATGGGAATGGCGTATTTACTGAACACGTCGATACACGTCACTAGATAGGAGTAACAGTCGTTGTATTTCTTTAGAACTCTCAAGTCTATCAGATCGGCTTGTTATTGGTGATTGATACCTCCCACAATGATTGCTCGTCTCTTAAACTGTCGACGAATCGGTTTATGCAACGTATACGTATCCTGGTGTCTTAGCCATATATTAGCGCTTTTAGAATCAAGATGGACGCCCGCGATGTAAGCCAGCGACCCCACCATAGGCCCCGGGTCGAGCCGGCTTGTAGTAGTGGCGCCTTAAAATTGTATTTACTCGTCTGACTATACCTCCCTTTTTGGTGTCGAGATCTTACTTTTCTTTCTTTTCCTGAGTTTATACGAGACCGCATCACCAACTTTGTCATCGACCTTCGTTATCGTGCGAGGCGTTATCTTTACCTGGTAACTGAGGAGATTTCTCCTTGACCTCCTCTTTAAGTATCTCTATTGGCTTTGTGGGGTGCTCGGTAGTTTGAGGGGGTGGTATGATGTCCACAACCCTTAGTGACCTCTTCTTGTATTGACCGAGTCTGTTCAGATAGCGCCGAAAAATTTGCTTTTACAGACGAGCTTTGTCACGCGGTAACATAGCTTTTTTAATCCATAACTTGATGCATTTGTGTATGCAGTTCTTCTATGCTGTCTTTTAGCGTATCTGGTGGCGCATACGGATCTTGTTGTTGGTTGATAAGGTTCTAGCAGACGAGGATCGATCAAAATCATTTTCTTGGCCATAGCTATCAGCCGAAGATTCCGCTCAAAATACCCAGCACTGGTTTTAGCAACGCTTCGATAAATCCATCCTTCTGCAAAATCTGTTTCCTTCTTTTCACTGTTGTCTTTTTACTAGCGAGCTCTCTGAGACCGTTTTTATGCGGACGCAGACGTCTCTTCTGAGCCTGTGTGAGCCGAACGTTACCTTTTAACACGTTTTGACAGCATTCGCAGAGTGTTCTTATGAGGTCCGCGGAGGCTGTTTTTAGCACGGCCTTGATCGCCGATTGTTTAGCGCAGAAAAGGAAACGCAACATTTCACCGTGTCGTTTTACCGACTCTGCCATGGTCGCTACTTGGAAACATATACTACTCGGTGATTGTCAATAAAAATATTGACGGGTAATCTTAAATGATTTGGCGTTTCTTGTCGGAGGTCGAACAGCAAATAACCGTGTGGGGATGATGTGAAATCTTTAAAACTTTCTTGCACATACGACACGCGATCCGGATACATCTGCTTGGCAAGATTCGTAATCTGTGACCCATCTCTGGGGTTTTTAAACAACACGATTAGTGACTCTTGAGACTTATGGTCCTCTGCTCCCTATTTTTCCCAAATATGTTTTGCACAATGTACGTGACACTCAGATTCCTGTGGTGACTCCCTTTGGTAAACAGTTTGGTTACTCTGTCGTCTCTCTGACATTAAATATTCGGTGATCACCAGTCGCCTCCTATCTCCTCTCAACTGGTCTATGTCAGGAAGCCTTTCGTTAAACTGTACACTTTTCATCGTCTCATATATCCCTTGCCATTCCGCGTAACAGTACACGACTTCCTCTGGTACATGGTCGATCATTTCTAACACGTGCTGTACAAATTTGCGGACAAACACCGTCTTTCCGCTACCGGTAAGACCTGCAATTAGCGAGGTAAAAGGATGTCTCCAACGGAGATCCATAGTAACAACTGCCACCTTGCAGCTTTATGTTTTTATTTTATAACTTAGACACTATTGCCGAGACTGCACCTATCGAGCTGTTGGGCGGGTTTTATGCACCCACTATTATTGTCTACCCCGACCCATCAAATGTAACTTTACGTAGTAAAACAAAGGGTTAGATAACTCGTCTATATATATTGTTAATAAAAACACGGAGACAACTCTCTATTGTCTCACTCTTGATGATGACGTCAGATGACCTTGATGATGTCATAGCGGCAAGGTATAGGCTGTCGCTGACGATTATTTCTATCATGTGTACAGGATGACCACGATGACCATACCGCCAGGTCAAAGGTCAACGGCAGTGTCATGGGTGCCGCTGCTGCTTGCTGCCGCTGATGGTCATCTGTATCTTTTATATAGAGGCTGGCGGGAACGAGGTACACAACATGCATCTTATACTACTGACGACCATGTGCTCAGAGGAGAGGAACAATACTGGCAACAAGATGGATTGCTGTTTGTCCAACCGATAACTGTTGTTAACAATAATCAAGTCTAGACAAAAATTACTAAAAACTATTTACCTTGACTATATCAATAACCATGTCTAGACAAAAATTACTAAAAACTATCTACCTTGACAGTCATTGATAGTGAAAAATCAATAATCAAGTCTAGACAAAAATTGCTAAAAACAATCTGCCGTGACTATTTCAATAATCAAGTTTAGACAAGAGTGACTAAAAATTATGTACCTTGACTATTCCAATAATCAAGTCTAGAAACAAATTACTAAAATTAGTTACCTTAACTATTTCAATAATCAAGTCTAGACAAAAATTACTAAAAATTATTTACCTTGACCATTTCAATAATCAAGGCTAGACAAAAATTACTAAAAATTATTTACCTTGACTATTTCAATAATCAAGTCTAGACAAAAATTACTAAAAATTATTTACCTTGACTATTTCAATAATCAAGGCTAGACAAAAATTACTAAAAATTATTTACCTTAATTATTTCAATAATCAAGTCTAGACAAAAATTACTAAACATTACTTACCTTGACTATTTCAATAATTAAGTCAAAGCCGCCATCTCGTGACCTGCTAAACACGGCGGCAGTCGCTTCATTGTGATTTCTGTGGAAGGCCAAAAAAAAAGAATAAGAAAAGAAATTCCCCCCCTAATAGAATGTGACCATATGACCATGCACCAAAGCGGACTATAGTTGTCGCAGCGAACTATATCACTTCGTGCCTTTTCGTGACAACTAATCATGGCTCAACTCCAACTCACAACTTAAGCTGGTTATCAGGGATACAAGCATCGCATAATTATCTGCCACATTTATTGTTACGGAAATGACAGCATAACACTGACACTAAAACATATAACATCTACAACAAGTGTACATCAACATGCTACTGTCCTTGTCACACTATATTTATTATATTCCTTATCATTGCCAACAATTACTGCTATAATATAACATGTCCTAAGTGGTTGACCCCTGTGTTACCGGGGCCTCATTATGAGTAAAGAATAGTGACAATGTGTCCTTCCAAGCATGTCGTAAGAGGCGACTAAGGAGGTTGATCGATGGCTTGACAAGCTGTCATTGTAAAAAGTATTGTTATAGAAACAGAACCATACATTTTAAAAACAGAACTTGCATGCCAAAATGGCACATCTCTGCAATATGTGCCATTTTGGCATGCAAGTATTATGTTTTTGAGATTGTGGTTCTGCCCTATGTGTCGTCTTCGGCTGGAAAGGACAATAGATAGAAGTGGTTGACCAACTACCTTAACTATCACTTCTTAACTACTTCTGTACAACCTAACCCGTCCTAAATGCTTATCTACATCCTAACCGTCGGACTGCTGCGTGCGTGACTAACTAAACTGTATTTATAATCACTTCCTAACTACCACTATTACAATTTACTCCTCCTAGTCTGCACAAGATCAACAGGCTCTAGCGATAGAGTATCTAACTACATCTTAACTGATTAGTGCTGCGTGCTGACTGAAACTGTCCAGACTCTACCACTTTCCTATTTTCAATTATCTCCAGAGATGATTGAGCTATTCTCTCAATGGCTGCCTCCAGACCTGTTGACTCCTGATTACTTCTAACTCATGGGGACCGTAAAATCTTTCCAGCGTTACCCGTATAAACCTCTCCAGCGTTACCCGTATAAACCTCTCCAGCGTTACCCGTACAAAACTATCCAGCGTTACCCGTACGAACCTCTCCAGCGTTACCCGTACAAAACTATCCAGCGTTACCCGTACGAACCTCTCCAGCGTTACCCATACAAACCTCTCCAGTGCTACCCGTACAAACCTCTTCAGCGTTTCCTGTTTTCTCTACCGTTTAGCACTTTCTATGTTAGTTCGTACTTGACCCCTTTTATTTTTCTATTTAAGTCAGTCACGCATTTCTACGTATGACTGGGTTAGACAGTATAATCCCACATCGCATACTGAATACTCTTAGCATATGTCCACAGATACGTACAGTATTATTGCTTTCACCGTGAGTTGGGTAGTCATGCAAGAAATGTTAATAAAACTAGATCGTATAATCAGGCAGTTATTGCAGCTTTTGCAGTAAGAATATTGAGTATCTAGAGTATCTACAACTAACAGGCACCAGTAAGATTTTGCTGCCCATGTACTTTAAGTAGGATTTCATGCAAAACTGTGTCAAGACTGACTGGATAAAACACGGGAGGTGTGAACATATTGCATATGATAAGTTTCTTTATATTTTGTATGGCAAGAAAAAAGCTGCATGTGTAGCATTCCGATTAGTGGTAAAAAAATGTTTTGGAAATAGCAGAGCAGATAAATGCAGGGAAATTGTAGAAAGTCTCATCTGTAGAACAGGATTAACTGTAACATATCTGAAAAATTATTTCTTTTGCTCACATCTCCATTTCTTTCCACCAAACTGTGGAGTAGTGAAGGATTAGAATGGTGAGAATTTCAGGGCAGTGGAATTGCAGGATTTTAAAATACAATTTGACTATAACTACGACTAAATAACATCTACGCCATAATGGTGAAAAGGCTTTGAAAACTGGGAAAAGCTCTGAGTGAAGGCTGATGTAATTTTGAATACTGACTATCCAACTAGACTGGCATCTAGAACAAATTACACTGATGTGGTAATAAACTTGATTCCTATTTCCCATGTTTACGTATCAAACACTGGTCTCACTGTTTTTCGCAGAAGAAAGCAACATTCGGCCTTTTGTCATCCTCAGCCGGAGAGAAGCTTCTTCAAGACAGAATAAATGTAGATAAGCCGCAATTTGTTCTTGTTTAAACAGACTTTTACTACAAGTTGTATTTATTTACTATTTCACAAATGTATTTTTTGTATTATATTTTTCTCACTTTTTATGTACACTGATTGTACATTTTCACTTTTAATTCCCTGCAGATTCCACCATTGGCGGTAGTGGTATTGATGCTTGTCATATTGTTTCTTTTTCAGACTTCTCATTGTTATTTATGCCGAATATTTTCTTTAATTGATAATTAGTTAATAATCGCTTTGTCAAGAAGTCGAGGTACCTATAGACAACCAAGGGACACCCCTCCCCCCCCCCTTTCTCCTCCTCTCTTGCCCATTCAATCAATTTCATACCTCTCTGATTCCATTCCCTTAGTTACTGATCACTTCCTCTGTCTCGTTTTATACTTTTGCATTGACATCTCACAAAGTTATGATGGTGTCATGAGGTTTGTTTGCACTGTCCAAGTGCCATATTAAGCTAATTATGAAATGTGTCAATAATTTCCTCAGTACACTCTGCTGATAGTACAAGTACAACAAGTACAAGTACAATATGATTAGTATCTCCTGTCCTGCCTTTCACTTTAGGTAATGGTACTCGATCTTATATAGCTCAGAAGCTCTTCATTATTTTTACTCCTTCTGGAATTAAGACTATACATTACTACACATATATTTATCTGTGCAGTTTATTACATTCGCAATCAATTATATTCTTTCTGTCATAATCTTTTTTCCTTTTCTTGAGTAATTGCTCCACACCAACCTAATAATTGTAGCTTCTTACTTTACATAGGCTAATTAATGTTATACAATTTGCCTTTTGTTCAACCCTAAAATATGCAACTGTTCTCTTTAAAACAAAAAATACTGAAAGAAGGAGAGAGACTAACTCACCTGTAGCGCCACATTAGCGCTATAGCGTTCTTGACAAATGCCTCATCTTGCTCGTGTATATTCATTTCTGTAAACTTGTATGGTTGTAACACTGTTTTACCTGCAATTCTCCAGAAAATAACATCACTTAAAATAAATACACGCAATTTTGTTGCATGTGCATCTTTGAGTAGATAAAACCAAAAAATCTATGGAGGAAACATAGCACAATTCTAACTATTGACATTAGGTGTAGTACTTTCATACATATGACATTACTTTCAATACTATTATTTCCATGGCGGGAGCTGTAGTACTATGCTATTTGTGGCAGGTGGTGTAGTATAATGCTCTATGAGACATTTGTAAACGACGCGTTTCTTCATATCAATATTAATACGCCATTCAATTTATGACGCCCTGTATATATGACGTCCCGTAAACGTCGTAGATATAACTTTCACATGAAGATACTTGTAAACCGTTCTAGTGTTCTGCCCTTATCGTGATCGCCATAATCTCCAGGCCGTAACGACTCTGCTCTCTTCTTGACCCTCTTTATGCGTGCTCCGCTGCAGTGGTCGAGGATGCGTTTTCCAGACGTGACCTTGCCGTTACCCTGGTGAGAAACATTGGATGATAATTCCCAACCGTGTCTAACATGTACATATCGTACACCTTACGTACTTCGCGTTAATGTGGACTTATTCTGGGCTGCAGAGTTTGATAACACTGACTCTCTTTCGCCGCGACACTCACACTTCGTTCTTCACCACAGCGTCAGACCACAAGAAAGTGATAGTTATTGATTTACTGCATACATAATTCTCTCGAGGAAGTAACAGTGAGTTTATTTACACGTAACATTTCCAATGAAACAAAATATATATAAGCCAGCGGTGTACAATTCGCTCGGCTGTTCACACATTAATGTACTGAATGCACATCTCTCTACTGCAGTCATGCCTCAGTTCGACTCTCACATACAATCGGTCCAACACTGAATCACTCTCGTCTGGATAGTAATATTTACTCCCTATACTAACACAATGATCTGTCTCGTCAATAAATTCGAGACCTAATTCTGCAACTAGTCTAACTCTCTATTACGACTTGAGATCCACGAGCCATTGGATTATGCCTATCTACTGGGTGTCTACAGCACTCTGTCTGTCACTAGTTCTCCACAGCCCCCATGTGAATCCTCAGTACTAACTATTGAGGTCGGTAAGCCACTACAGGCTACCGCCTTCTGGCGACACCGTTCTCATACAGTCTCTATATGTGAATCTTGTCTTTCAGCCTCGTACATGGGATTATATACTTCGTCTCTGAACCAATCAAATTACTCTACGTCATCTCATGCTTTGTCCCTTAACCAGTCACAACTCCCCTACGTCACCTCCTCCTCTTGAAGTTCTCACGCTCAATCAGTCACGATATTCCCGCTATCCTGCCTGAACATTATTCTATTCACATTTCCCGTGACCACTCCTCGTGCCATATTCACTCACTAACCTCAACCATCCTCTACACTGCTTCACATTCTCACATTCACTTCTGCACATTGTAGTACCATTGTACGTGTGGCGGCAGCTATACTGTTATTGTACCTATTATTTATAGTACTATTGTACCTGTGACATTATCTATAGTACATATTGTAAAAAAAAAAAAAAAAGTAAAGTGCCCCCGTCACGTCACGTGGTGTATATGGAATATGGTGTTAGTGACCATAATTTTTACAGACCTTCGACATAATTTTTTTGGGCTAATGTGTCAGTATTACGTCCGTGTCGCTTTACTTTCCCAGAAAAAAAATTCGGTTTCATTTTAAAGAATTATTGAACTTGGTAGCCGTCGATCAGGATCGAACTCGACATCTTTTTCTTAGCAGTTCAGTTCACTAACCTCTGAGCCATCGCTGCTTTCATAGTAATATTGCACCTCTACATTATTCTTAGTACTATCCTATCTGTTGTAGAGTTGTAATACTATGCTATACGTGGGAGGAGCTGTAATTTTTATTCTTGTGTTCGCTAATGCCTACTATATCCGCAAAGTTGTATTTTTTATGAATGTGGTTGCATTTAACATTTTTTAATAAGAAACAATAGTGTCTTATTGTAGTTATATGTTTAATCAGTGTGCATCTCTCAAAGCATAGTAATGGCTGCTGCATTGTAGCATATGCAATGTAGATGGGGTGCTTGTCCACATGTTTGTGTTGTCAATCTGGTTCCGCCAGACCGTGAAGACCGTGAATTAGTTTGCTAAGGAGATTTATTTTTTAGTATAAAGCTGCTTCTTTTTAGTTATTAGTTCCTAAGTTGTTTATTCTTCCCACACAATGCAGACCATTACCGGTGAAAATAATGTACTGCAATTCTGAAGGATTTAACAAGAAGAAAATAAGGCTTGAAATTTGCTGTCCTTGGAGCAAGTCAGCATGTTTTGTATACAAGAAATGCACCATAATGCTGCTTTCAAAATCAGAGGTTACTAGTACTTCTGATTAGACCGATGGCATGAGAAAAGAAGGTACACTCAAGCGTTTTAAAAATAACATGTTGACCAAATAAACAAAGAAAGGGCAAATTATCAAATCCAACAAATCAAACACAAAACACACATAATTTTAACAGCTAAACTACTATTGACCAAATTACCGCCTATTTGCATTAGACGCAATCAACGTAAGTAGGACTTCTGGTCAATATAGCGGATAGCCGGCAATGAACAATTGAGACACTGTCTGAAAAGCTTCATTGTTGCAGTTTCCTCATATTCCAAGTCCGACTTGTTGCAGGAGCTACTGAGATTAGTGCTCTGTGCGCACCGTGAGCTGTGTGTTTCATCGGATGGTGTTTCTATATTCAGATTGCTTACGATGGATGATGATATCGTATGACGAAGGAGAGTTCAGCTGCGTTCACTATCGATGCTGCTATGACTTACGTCTTTTGATCTGCAAATCATGATCTTTGAGGTAATGTGGTCGGTATTACGCCCGTGCCGCTTTACTTTACCAGAACAAAATCCGGTACCCATAAAGGTTGGGTGAACCTGGAAGCTGTCGGTTGGGATCGAACCCTACCTCTTGTCCTTTGTAGTCCAGTTCACTAACCACTGAGCTATCGCGGCTCCCAGGGGAAAGGGTAATAGAGGCAAAAATGTTCATAGCGTTGTTGGCGTTGGGACATATGAAGGGAGGTTCATGACTATGGGTTGAAAGACACTGTCGTGGAAGTCAGAAATGTGTACTGTGAGATATAAGATAGAAGAGACAATAGGTCGCCCGGGAGAGTCGTGTTTGTGCACGTTAGGCGCTGTGTAGAAAAAGGGTCTGCCCAAGCCATAAACAAGAGGATCATACGGAACGAGCCAACAGGCAGTTCTCTTTCCTGAATGTAGTTAAGAATCGTCTGCCGAAACAAGGCATTGTTAGAGACAGTGGTATTGTCTGAGGCGGGTTGGTTGAATAGGTGGTAAAATAATTGTCTACTCCTTCACTAATATAGAGGACTTTCTTTTATACAACTACCGAGCCACCCTTATCGACAGGCATGATGACAATGTCAAAGCGTTGGCGAAGATCATGAAGGGCCTGGTATTCCTCAGGGCTTAGATTCGAATGTCGAAGTCTAGGGGGACGGAATGCCTTAATTTCCCTGGAGGTGGTACTAATAAACAGGTCCACCAATTGGCCTGCGGAAGGAGTTCAGTTGAATTTGCGAGAAAAGAAACGGGCGAATTCGTCATCAGGAGGAGGTTGAGAGGAAGAGTTAGGATGAAGATAGAAATGAACCTTACGTCGTAGTCGTCTGTAGTATTCGTATATGTCCAGTAAGAGAGATAGTGAGTCACTCGAGGGTCGAATAGGGACAAACTTAAGACCCTTGCTGAGAAGAAAGCATTCATGGTCGGAAAAAAGCAAATCAGGGTGAATACATACGACGAGGGAGTCGGAGTCAGAAGCAAATCAGGGTGAACATATACGACGAGAAAAGAAATGGGATCCAGTGGTCACTGACCAAACAACTTGATGATTTAGACTTTGCTGATGACATAGCTCTCCTATCACACAGCCACCAACAGATGCAAGATAAAATGAGTATATTAGATGAGAGATCACAACAGCTAGGACTAAAGATTAATAGAGATAAGACCAACATTATGAGAATTAATGCAGTTGGCAATAACCAAATAAAACTAGGAGAAATACCTCTACTAGACGTACAATCTTATATATATCTGGGCAGTAATATAGATAAAGAGGGAGGAACAGAAAATGATACCAAAATAAGGATATCAAAAGCAAGAGGAGCTTTCATTGCACTGGGAAACATATGGAAATCCAAAGAAATTAGGCTAGATACAAAAATACAAATTTTCAACTCCAATGTTAAGTCGGTTCTATTATATGGCTGTGAAACATGGAGAATAACAAAATTGACAATCACGAAGGTACAGACTTTCATTAATGGATGCTTGCGCAGAATAAAGGGATGGAAATGGCAGGACAAAGTCACAAACGTGGAATTATGGAAATGTACCGGTCAAATACCAGTGGATAAAGAAATACAGCGAAGACGATGGCGATGGATAGGACACACACTACGGAAACCAACTGAGAGTATTACACAACAGGCCCTTTTTTGGAATCCCCAGGGGAAAAGACAAAGAGGAAGACCAAGGAATTCTTGGAGAAGACAGATTGAAGCAGAGATGAAGATGATGGGGAAGACATGGAATGATCTTAAAAGAATTGCAAAAAACAGAACGACTTGGAAAGTGTTTGTTGAAGACCTATGCCCCACTGGGAGCTAAAAGGTAGAAGAAGATATACGACGAGGGAGTTGGAGTCAGAAGCAAATCAGGGTGAATATATACGACGAGGCAGTTGGAGTCAGAAGCAAATCAGGGTGAATATATACGACGCGGGAGTTGGAGTCAGAAGCAAATCATGGTGAATATATACGACGAGGGAGTTGGAGTCAGAAGCAAATCAGGGTGAATATATACGACGAGGGAGTTGGTGTCAGAAGCAAATCAGGGTGAATATATACGACGAGGAAGTTGGAGTCAGAAGCAAATCAGGGTGAATATATACGACGAGGGAGTTGGAGTCAGAAGCAAATCAGGGTGAATACATACGACGAGGGAGTTGGAGTCAGAAGCAAATCAGGGTGAATATATACGAAGAGGGAGTCGGAGTCAGAAGCAAATCAGGGTGAATACATACGACGAGGGAGTTGGAGTCAGAAGCAAATCAGGGTGAATATATACGACGAGGGAGTTGGAGTCAGAAGCAAATCAGGGTGAATACATACGACGAGGGAGTCGGAGTCAGAAGCAAATCAGGGTGAACATATACGACGAGGGAGTTGGAGTCAGAAGCAAATCAGGGTGAATATATACGACGAGGGAGTTGGAGTCAGAAGCAAATCAGGGTGAATATATACGACGAGGGAGTTGGAGTCAGAAGCAAATCAGGGTGAATATATACGACGAGGGAGTTGGAGTCAGAAGCAAATCAGGGTGAATATATACGACGAGGGAGTTGGAGTCAGAAGCAAATCAGGGTGAATATATACGAAGAGGGAGTCGGAGTCAGAAGCAAATCAGGGTGAATACATACGACGAGGGAGTTGGAGTCAGAAGCAAATCAGGGTGAATATATACGACGAGGGAGTTGGAGTAAGAAGCAAATCAGGGTGAATACATACGACGAGGGAGTTGGAGTCAGAAGCAAATCAGGGTGAATACATACGACGAGGGAGTTGGAGTCAGAAGCAAATCAAGGTGAATATATACGACGAGGGAGTTGGAGTCAGAAGCAAATCAGGGTGAATACATACGACGAGGGAGTTGGAGTCAGAAGCAAATCAGGGTGAATATATACGAAGAGGGAGTCGGAGTCAGAAGCAAATCAGGGTGAATTTATACGACGAGGGAGTTGGAGTCAGAAGCAAATCAGGGTGAATATATACGACGAGGGAGTTGGAGTCAGAAGCAAATCAGGGTGAATACATACGAAGAGGGAGTCGGAGTCAGAAGCAAATCAGGGTGAATACATACGACGAGGGAGTTGGAGTCAGTCGGTCGTGAAGGAAATTGAGGAGGCTGAGAACGGAGGAATTTACGTTTGTGTAGAGATGGCAGAAAGTTGAAGAGTAATTGGTGTGAAGTGGTGGATAATATGATGGGTAAGACGGAGAGCCACGGGAAAGTACGTGGTGCTGGAGTTATGATAGGAGGTATTTAGCTGTACAAATGTTGTATCTGTGACAGGAATCGTATTATTTGTAGCAGAGGCGGTAATACCTATAGCAGAGGTCGCAGTACTAGGTAATCGGTAGCAAGAGCTGTAGTACTATTCTACATGTGGCTGATGTTCGTTTGAAAAGGCCAAATGAAATATTTGTGAAATTGTTTGCAAAAGATAGGTGTTGAATATAACTTCCTCCTTGTCGTTATATTCACCGTTTGATAATAAATTATTTATAATTTATTTATACTATTACTTTCTTTTTAATCTATTAAAAAATTCTTACTTTCTTAAGTGTCAAAATTTGTTCGTACCAAACTGCGAGCACATGGAGCATACAAGTTTGTACATTGTAGCAGAACAATCTACTTGTTGCAACTCTTACAGGCAAACCAAAAAAAAAACAATATATATTTTTGTCATGGTTTGTTAAATATTTGGCTCACAAAAAACTGTCATTATATGTTTCGTGTGTCCCGAGTACATTTAGGTACCTTTAAGTATATACAAGAAGGTTATGGACAAAAGAGGTCGGGTTCGATCCTGATCCACGGTTTCCAGGTTCACCCAGCCTTTAATGGGTACCGGATTCTCTGGAAAAGTAAATCGTTACGGGCGTAATACCGACCACATTACCCTAAAAATCATGTGCCGTAGGTTTGTAAAATTTATGGTCACTAACACCATATTCCCTATACGTCACTTGGCGTGACAGGGCTCTTTACTTTTTTTTTTTTCATATGCAAGAAGGTAAAACGGAGATCATTAGTTGTTAATCTCAGCCAGGTCCAGCACAGCCAAGTCATGGATCAGATTGACATGTCATACATGAATTCAAAACCGCACGATGCTCTCACTTAAGTCTGTCACTAATGGGAACAGTTAAGTGTAAGAATAAAAAGATGTGAACAGATACAGTATATATCAGAACACTGCAATGTACCAAGTTCGGTTCTTGGAGCTGCGTTCAGTGAAAAGACATCAACTACAAAGTTGCAGAACAAGTGTCAACATTGCACCGTATCAAAATCATACATGTACATTCACCACTATAAAGGGCTTTGATACAAAAGTCTAAGCTGGTCACCTAATGAATATAAGAAAGTAACGCCATAATAACGTCGCTCAGCTAAATAGTTTCCAAGACAAAACCACTGACCAAAGCGCAGAAAAATTGCACAAGTTCAGTGACCGCAAAACCCAGGTTTAGACGAGTCTGCATAATGGAGAAAAGTGGGTCGTTTTTCAAACGAGGAATGATTGGGTACCATTAAAGGATCAATTTTTGTTTTCTACCATAAATTGCGACTGACTTAAATAAAATCTACGGCTGATATTCAATCATCTAGTAGAAATAAATGAAGATTGAATCGGGCTGAACACAATGAGAAATGAACTGGCCGTGGTAATGGAAAAAATGGGACAAAACTGCAATTAAAAATATGACAATAAACAAATTTTATATCCACGAAAAAGAAGCAAAAACTGAAAAAAATGGAGAAACCAAAATATGAATGCAGCAAGAATAGCAGATTCCAGACTATCGGGTAAAACGTAAAGAATTCCATTAAGATTGCACGATTATACGTATCGTTAAAAAAATTGCGAATATGCTTCAAAACATTCAAATACATTAACAAGTGAAGACAAATAACCAGAGCGTATGCTAGATGAAGTTCGTTCGGCAAAATAAATCTGAAAAGAGGGAATTCACCAGAAAGTCATGATATAACAATTGAATTCTCATACATGTAGAGGGAAGGCCATAGCCCGTATTTACCATGTACTGTGTGTGAAATTCGGAAAAAACGCAGACTGGCCAAAAGCCTGGAAAAGATCAGTGTAGATTCACATTTTTTAAAAAAGGAAATCTGAAGCTGTGCTCCAACTACAAAACTATTGTCCTAATAAGCCATGCCAGCAACATACTCTTGTGGATCATCATGAACAGGATAACAAGAAAGTTAGAACAAGAACATTTAGCTCAAGCCAGTTTCACACATATTAGAGACACCCGGGACCACATCTTTAACATGAGAAGCATTCTTGACAAGTGTAGGGTGTACAACACAGAATTGCATAAATAATTCACAGAAAACAGTGAGGCATTTGAGTATGTACAACATCAGAAATTGTGGAACATCATGAAAGATATAAGCTTCCCAACACACCTTATACAACTTGTCGAATCACTGTTTCACGAACAGCAAGCGGCTATCATAATAGCGGGCGAATTATCAAATTGGTTTGAAGTACAAATGGTGGTGAGACAGGGATGGATCCATTCTACAAACCTGTTCAATATCTATGCTGATAACATTATGAGAAATGTCAAAAACTATAACAGATTTGTGAAGTTCGATCCTTTTCCAATAAATGGCAACATAATTCCAGAACGCAAATACGGTGATGACAAAGTCCTCATCACAAGCTGTGCCAAAAGCTTAAAAGAGACAACTGAGTGTATTAAAGAATCTCTAGCTACAATTTCCTGGTCTGGGCGAATGTATGTTATCCCCAGAATAAAATTATTAATACAACATTGGCAATATTGCATAAATACTGATTTCTTGATATACGCAAGCGTTAAAGCTTTCTCTAAGAATAATCAGTTTGCCTTCTGCTTTGTTGATAACCTAATCGAGAGTTACGGGAATTTTGTAATAATTTAGCACGCAGTGGTTCTATAATTAGATTTAAAAGTAAAACTAATGTTAAAAAATACAGCCCTTTGGGAGTGTTTGTGTGCGATAAAAGTCTCGCACACAGCTATTAAAAAAAGCTTACATGCTGTACAAGCGCATATACCTATTGCGTAGCGGATCTGTTAGTGTATACATAAGATATAAGTAAAGTAAAGTAAAGTACCCCTGTCACGCCAAGTGGCGTATAGGGAATATGGTGTTAGTGACCAAAAAAATCTGGTACCCATTAAAGGCTGGGTGAATCGATAGCCGTCGGTTGGGATCCAACCCTACCTCTTGTCCTTTGTAGTCCAGTTCACTAACCACTGAGCTATCGCGGCTATACATAAGATATAGTACTGTCATTTTGTTCCATACAAGTTTTTATTTCTATACATTTCTTCTATATGATGAAATTATGGAACAACACATTGTAATTAGGCACAATGTTCACAGAAGATGGAAAACTAGACAGAGAGAATTGACATGAGAATACAAAAAAGCAAATGCTGTCACATACCAGCTTTCACCATTGCTAAAACATCCAAACATTTCTATGCCAGCTAAACAACAAATAATAAATAGCATTTTCATACCAACTTTGTGCTATGAAAGTCAAAGATGGACCCTTTCTAAATCCCATTTAAGAAAGATCAATACATGTGAAATGCATTGCTTGAGAAAAGTAACAAACAACACAAGAAGACATAGAATACCAAATGAAACCATAAGAAAAATGGTAGGAACGAAACCCTCCAAGAATATATAGAACAACAACAATTTAAATGGTTTGGCCACCTGGTCAGAATGAATCCTTACCAATCACCATCAAGGGCGTTCTTCTCGAGAATGCATGGAAAAAGACCAAGAGGAAAACCCAGAAGAAGATGGATAGATGCAGTGACAGAGACATGTAACAACAAAGGAAAATCACTAATTCAGACAGTTCGAGCAGCTCAAGAAAGACAAATGATATAAACAACGACACCTTTTAGGTATCAGTGAAAAGAGAAAAGAGGAAGAAGAAGATGGAAGAACACAATTGTATAATGTAAGATCTTCTGACAACACATTTTCATCCAGCATTTTCGAAGACAGATTTCAAATAGTGACGATGGATGACCTTGCCCCTTGTTGCGAATCTTGTTACAACACATAAAACCAAGAAAGTGCAATATACTCGTAATTTTGCAAGCTCACAATTTCAGTTAAAATTGTGGGCCCCTGGTTCTGTGAAAAATTAAAACACTCTTTTCTGCTGACCTTGTGTGCTGTTCTAATTTCTGCTAACCTTGTGTACTGTTCTAACTTCTGCTAACCGTGTGTACTGTTTTAATTTCTGCTAACCTTGTGTACTGTTCTAATTTCTGCTAACCTTGTGTACTGTTCTAATTTCTGCTAACCTTGTGTACTGTTCTAATTTCTGCTAACCTTGTGTACTGTTCTAATTTCTGCTAACCTTGTGTACTGTTCTAATTTCTGCTAACCTTGTGAGTAGTAGAGATAGGGCATTAATGATGGATGAATGTGCGTTCAAACGCACATAAATCCTTATATAAATAGTCTACACGCGCATCAACGCACATAAATCCTTATATAAATAGTCTACACGCGCATCAACGCACATGTTTTTTCCTTATATGAGAGTCTTCATTTTTTCTTATATGAGAGTCTACCCGCCCATTTTTGTTCCGGTTGACCTCTCGTTGACCTCTCAACCTCTCGTGGTGGGGTGTTGTGAAGGCGTCGAAACGCACCTAATTCCTTATATAAATAGTCTACACGCGCATCAACGCACATTTTTTTTCCTTATATGAGAGTCTACCCGCCCATTTTTGTTCCGGTGACCTCTCGTTGACCTCTCGTGGCGTCGGGTGACCGCTCGTGGTGGCGGTGGTGTTGTGAAGTGGTGACCTCCCGCGGTGGTATCATAACTTTCACATTCTTTGTACTTTCAATGGTGCCGTAACTTTATACATTATACTCTCAGGAAATAAAAAACAATGACTTCCAAAACAGTTCTATTCAAGATAAGTTTTAAAAACTTCCTTTAGAATTAAAGGTAACAGCTTAGGCCGTTACACATGCTACACGAAGCTACGTTAACGAAGTAACTACACGCCAAACGCGAAACACCCCGTTAATTACGTTAAGCGAGATCAAAGAGCCTGGTTCCCGTTAGACGGTCAGCAAGATCAAAGGATAATGCTGTAGACCTCCCGCGTTTACATCAAAGGATTATCTAGAGTTTACCCTTGACCACGCTAATAAATTTATCGCCGTAGCCGGTAAGTGTTCATCAGGAGTGTCATTTAACAGGGGAATTTTACGATACCGATGTTTTAATGTGAGACGCTTGGGGAAATTAACAGTGACAAGTTTATTTATTTATTGTTTTATTCGTATATATCTCACAATAGATAACACAGGGGTAGACAATAATGTATTGTTTAACTATTGTACATTATAGACAAGTATCATACATAAGAAACAAAGTAGTTTATTTACAAGTGTTATACATGATAGTGTTAAATGGATAAAGGGGAGGTGGTCACGTTGTCAGAATGGACCTGTCGCTTGATGGGGTGAGGTAGTAAGTTGGAAGTTGTAGTAGTAGGTTAGAAGTTGGCGTGTATTAGAAGTAGTAGGTTAGCAGTTGGCGTGTATTAGAGGTAGTTGGTTGTGGACGTTGTAGTTGTAAAGGAAGTTGGTTGTGGAGGTAGTTGGTTGTGGAAGTTGTAGTTGGTTGTGGACGTTGTAATTGTAGAGGTAGTTAGTTGTGGAAGTTGTAGTTGTAGAGGTAGTTGGTTGTGGACGTTGTAATTGTAGAGGTAGTTGGTTGTGGAAATTGTAGTTTTAGAGGTAGTTGGTTGTGGACGTTGTAGTTTTAGAGGTAGTTGGTTGTGGAAGTTGTAGTTGTAGAGGAAGTTGGATGTGGAGGTAGTTGGTAGTAGAAGTTGTAGTAGTGAAAGTTGTAGTTGTAGACGTAGTTGGTGTAGAAGTTGTAGTAGTGAAAGTTGTAGTAGAGCAGGGGACGACGTTCAAATTAAGAGACGACGACTTTTATTCGACTGACTCAACAAGCAAAGACCAAAACGTTACTCCCAAACCCACGAAAGCTTAGACTTTGGAGTTCTATATCTTTAGCACTTCAACGAATAACAGACAACAGTAATGGTGAACCTTACAGATAAGAAAACTTAGTTCCAAACCCCAAAATTTCGTCTCATAACTAAAAAGTTGAACTCAAAACATTAAAAATATGGTCCAAAGTCAAAATAGTTAGACACGGTAGGGCAAAAGGGCATATTCTTTCCAATCAATACTTCCTATTCTTCTACACATCTGCATCTCGAAGCCATCGAATTTATATTCAATGTTTAGCTACTGACTATATTTTGCGCCGATTGCTCAGAGTCGATTCTATATTCAACCACTGAACTCTCTTTCTATTGGCTGCATGTCTCTCTCTCTCTCTCTCTCTCTCCCTCTCCATCGCTGTCTCTTTCGCTCTTGCTCGTTCTCTCTCTCTCTCTCTCTCTGTCTCTCTCTCTCTGCCATGTCGTTGCATCAGACATGTATGTCATATCGTTATATATCAGACACGCATGTTGTCGACTGTGTCGAGATGGATGAATGTAGATTGTCTAGTGTGTCGGGATGGCTGTATGTAGGTTGTCTAGTGTGTCGGTATGGATGCATGTAGGTTGTCGACTGTGCCATGATGCTTGTTTGTAGGTTTTCTAGTGTGTCGGGATGGATGCATGTAGGTTGTCGACTGTGTCGAGATGGATGAATGTAGGTTGTCGACTGTGTCATGATGCTTGTATGTAGATTGTCTAGTGTGTCGGGATGGCTGTATGTAGGTTGTCTAGTGTCGCATGATGGATGCATGTAGGTTGTCGACTGTGTCGGGATGGCTGTTTGTAGGTTTTCTAGTGTGTCGGGATGGATGCATGTAGGTTGTCGACTGTGTCGAGATGGATGTATGTAGGTTGTCGACTGTGTCATGATGCTTGTATGTAGGTTGTCTAGTGTCGCATGATGGTTGTATGTAATTGTCGAGTGTGCTCCAACAAACCGCCGTGTCATTTAAACTTCTTTGAACACAATGGACACGGATGTTCACCAGAAGAAACCTCATTATGAGAAACCGTCTGGAGAAAATCCAATAACCCTTTCGTCAACCATATTTAACATACCTAGTTAAACTTCAATCTCAACAATACTTATCATACCTACTTTAAACACATTAATAAAATTGAATAACCTTTTATCGATAAGCCTTAACGTACTTTAAGAGAAAACAATCCAACTTACTGTGTAAAATAGAATCTCAATCCGTTAGAATGAATAGTAACTTTCCTTGAAGCAACCAAACTTATAACACGAAAGCCCTGAAGGGTCTAGTTTAAATATAAATTGGTAACAAATGAATACATTATCCAATCAGAGAGTGACTATGCCAACATCGACTGATATCTGGATAAACCAATCAGGGAAGAGTATTAGCATGGGAGGCGGAGCAAAGAAATGACTGACATCTGTATTATAACCATTCAGAAAAGAGCATTAGCATGGGAGGCGGAGCAAAGAAATGACTGATATCTGTATTATAACCAGTCAGAAAAGAGCATTACTATGAACGGCAGAGTGATTAGCCAATTATAGAAGAGCGTAACTTTGAAAACGGTTCCAGTTCCATCTTAAGGTAAATGACTTGGTCGGGTTCTCATCGAGGATCGTGGGCGTTTCTGGTCCATAGAATGTGTTTGGATAAACTTATGAAGGAGTTTAAGTTCCTAGGGGTTGATATTATTCATACATATGATAAGACGTGTAAGAAACATTCCAAGTTTTATAAAGCGATGGCTAACCTAGTATATACATGATCGGAGAGAAATGAGCTGTTATTTACTGGAATAATTCAGAGAGTCGGTGGTCATGATATCTACGCCACGTTTGTAACCATCGTTATCGAAATACTTTCAGACCGAATTCACATTTCGGTCGTCTTGTTGTTCTATATACCCTCGCCTATCGATTAGTTAAGAATCATGTCAAAGACATGATCGACTCTAATTCCGACATTTGTGCTTTAGAGAAGGACTTTGGTAGTTGGACCGGTGTTATCATCGGAAGAGAATTTGGAGAGTGGTTACTAAAAGAAGGTGGTTTGGAAAATTTTCTAGACCTCTCTAACGAAGAAGCTACAACACTTTGGACTCTACTTCGCAACAGCCTTTGGTCTTTAAGAGCTTTACCTAGAAATGTTTATCTGTGAGTTTATATATTTTCCCTAATAAAAGTTTGGTAACCCCACAGCATTTGTTACTGCCTTACAATATTGTTTACCAGGTCACGACACCCCTCACACTGATGATGAGGGTTGTCCTGTAGTAGGCCTGCGATTGTAATAATAATGGTTTGCTCCAGCTTTGAAATCTGAAATTTTCACAAAAAGAGATGGTGTTACTCAGTTCCCCTATAATGGGGATGTTGAGTTACTAAAAATAGATTTTGATCTCTGATGCAATACCTGATTAGTTACTACAAATAGATTGTGACCTATGATCCAATAACAGAATACTCATTGTACTGGTGACCAATTGAGACTGTATGTACTCATTCACCCATTACTCTCACATCAATATGGAAAAGTGAATTCCCAGTCATTGAAAAGTATGTTGTCACGATAGGTGTGTCAATAACAAAGAACAAAAATCATTAAAGACATCCTAATTAAGTTGAGAAAAAGAGGAAGACCCAGGGAGACACTGAGAAGAACATTGATGAGAGAGGCAAGAGCAGCAGGAATCGACTCCCTCAATGAGATAGAACTGCTTGCACAGAACAGAGACAGATGGCGAGATTTAATAAAATATCTTTAAAAGAAAACTGCTAGAACAAAAATTCATATAGGAGAAGGTGTATCTTGGTCTACGCCCTATGGGCCGGTTACGGCTCGAAAGGTCAATAATAATAATTAAGTTGTGAAATTTTGGTGGTTGAGAGATAAATCTGAAGATACGCACATCAAACTATAAGAACAAGGAAACAATCGTACATTACACACTCTTAGAGCCAGTGTTAAGTTAACACGTATTTATCTGTAGTTAAAATAGAAGGTTATAAATTGAGTAGAGGTAAACTTATACCTTATGGCTCATCTACTTTTTCGAATAAACTCATTAAAATTAAAATAAGTCAAATAAAAACAAACAAATATGATCTTTTTATAATGTTTATTTTCACAATAAAACTAGACAACACATGTTACACGTGCTTAAATTACAAGTTTACGTGGTCTCCCACGTGGTTTTTTAAATACACAAGGATCGCAAAACTTAACACAATTTTGTTTATTGTTCTTAATAGCATAAGATCCATCAGTTATATTAGTGATCGAACGGGGATCAATTCGTTTGTGAGCTGTGTCTGTGAGAACAGTCGAAAGGTTACTCTGTTGATACTGGAAGTCGTCATAAACGGGAGGAGCAGCGAACGACCACTCACCCTCATTGGCTGTTTGTTCTCTGTCATAGTCTGAGCGAAATGTAGAAGCTCCATCAGTGGTTGCTTGTATACTGTCACACTCATTGACCGTTTGTTCTCGGTCATAGTCTGAGCAAAATGTAGAAGCTCCATCAGTGGTTGCTTGTATACTGCCACACTCAGCTGAGAGACTCGTAGACGCATCACCAAGAAGTTTGGTTGTAGGTTGTCGACTGTGTCGGGATGGCTGTTTGTAGGTTTTCTAGTGTGTCGGGATGGATGCATGTAGGTTGTCGACTGTGTCGAGATGGATGTATGTAGGTTGTCGACTGTGTCATGATGCTTGTATGTAGGTTGTCTAGTGTCGCATGATGGTTGTATGTAATTGTCGAGTGTGCTCCAACAAACCGCCGTGTCATTTAAACTTCTTTGAACACAATGGACACGGATGTTCACCAGAAGAAACCTCATTATGAGAAACCGTCTGGAGAAAATCCAATAACCCTTTCGTCAACCATATTTGACATACCTAGTTAAACTTCAATCTCAACAATACTTATCATACCTACTTTAAACACATTAATAAAATTGAATAACCTTTTATCGATAAGCCTTAACGTACTTTAAGAGAAAACAATCCAACTTACTGTGTAAAATAGAATCTCAATCCGTTAGAATGAATAGTAACTTTCCTTGAAGCAACCAAACTTATAACACGAAAGCCCTGAAGGGTCTAGTTTAAATATAAATTGGTAACAAATGAATACATTATCCAATCAGAGAGTGACTATGCCAACATCGACTGATATCTGGATTAACCAATCAGGGAAGAGTATTAGCATGGGAGGCGGAGCAAAGAAATGACTGACATCTGTATTATAACCATTCAGAAAAGAGCATTAGCATGGGAGGCGGAGCAAAGAAATGACTGATATCTGTATTATAACCAGTCAGAAAAGAGCATTACTATGAACGGCAGAGTGCTTAGCCAATTATAGAAGAGCGTAACTTTGAAAACGGTTCCAGTTCCATCTTAAGGTAAATGACTTGGTCGGGTTCTCATCGAGGATCGTGGGCGTTTCTGGTCCATAGAATGTGTTTGGATAAACTTATGAAGGAGTTTATGTTCCTAGGGGTTGATATTATTCATACATATGATAAGACGTGTAAGAAACATTCCAAGTTTTATAAAGCGATGGCTAACCTAGTATATACATGATCGGAGAGAAATGAGCTGTTATTTACTGGAATAATTCAGAGAGTCGGTGGTCATGATATCTACGCCACGTTTGTAACCATCGTTATCGAAATACTTTCAGACCGAATTCACAATTTCGGTCGTCTTGTTGTTCTATATACCCTCGCCTATCGATTAGTTAAGAATCATGTCAAAGACATGATCGACTCTAATTCCGACATTTGTGCTTTAGAGAAGGACTTTGGTAGTTGGACCGGTGTTATCATCGGAAGAGAATTTGGAGAGTGGTTACTAAAAGAAGGTGGTTTGGAAAATTTTCTAGACCTCTCTAACGAAGAAGCTACAACACTTTGGACTCTACTTCGCAACAGCCTTTGGTCTTTAAGAGCTTTACCTAGAAATGTTTATCTGTGAGTTTATATATTTTCCCTAATAAAAGTTTGGTAACCCCACAGCATTTGTTACTGCCTTACAATATTGTTTACCAGGTCACGACACCCCTCACACTGATGATGAGGGTTGTCCTGTAGTAGGCCTGCGATTGTAATAATAATGGTTTGCTCCAGCTTTGAAATCTGAAATTTTCACAAAAAGAGATGGTGTTACTCAGTTCCCCTATAATGGGGATGTTGAGTTACTAAAAATAGATTTTGATCTCTGATGCAATACCTGATTAGTTACTACAAATAGATTGTGACCTATGATCCAATAACAGAATACTCATTGTACTGGTGACCAATTGAGACTGTATGTACTCATTCACCCATTACTCTCACATCAATATGGAAAAGTGAATTCCCAGTCATTGAAAAGTATGTTGTCACGATAGGTGTGTCAATAACAAAGAACAAAAATCATTAAAGACATCCTAATTAAGTTGAGAAAAAGAGGAAGACCCAGGGAGACACTGAGAAGAACATTGATGAGAGAGGCAAGAGCAGCAGGAATCGGCTCCCTCAATGAGATAGAACTGCTTGCACAGAACAGAGACAGATGGCGAGATTTAATAAAATATCTTTAAAAGAAAACTGCTAGAACAAAAATTCATATAGGAGAAGGTGTATCTTGGTCTACGCCCTATGGGCCGGTTACGGCTCGAAAGGTCAATAATAATAATTAAGTTGTGAAATTTTGGTGGTTGAGAGATAAATCTGAAGATACGCACATCAAACTATAAGAACAAGGAAACAATCGTATATTACACACTCTTAGAGCCAGTGTTAAGTTAACACGTATTTATCTGTAGTTAAAATAGAAGGTTATAAATTGAGTAGAGGTAAACTTATACCTTATGGCTCATCTACTTTTTCGAATAAACTCATTAAAATTAAAATAAGTCAAATAAAAACAAACAAATATGATCTTTTTATAATGTTTATTTTCACAATAAAACTAGACAACACATGTTACACGTGCTTAAATTACAAGTTTACGTGGTCTCCCACGTGGTTTTTAAATACACAAGGATCGCAAAACTTAACACAATTTTGTTTATTGTTCTTAATAGCACAAGATCCATCAGTTATATTAGTGATCGAACGGGGATCAATTCGTTTGTGAGCTGTGTCTGTGAGAACAGTCGAAAGGTTACTCTGTTGATACTGGAAGTCGTCATAAACGGGAGGAGCAGCGAACGACCACTCACCCTCATTGGCTGTTTGTTCTCTGTCATAGTCTGAGCGAAATGTAGAAGCTCCATCAGTGGTTGCTTGTATACTGTCACACTCATTGACCGTTTGTTCTCGGTCATAGTCTGAGCAAAATGTAGAAGCTCCATCAGTGGTTGCTTGTATACTGCCACACTCAGCTGAGAGACTCGTAGACGCATCACCAAGAAGTTTGGTTGTAGGTTGTCGACTGTGTCGGGATGGCTGTTTGTAGGTTTTCTAGTGTGTCGGGATGGATGCATGTAGGTTGTCGACTGTGTCGAGATGGATGTATGTAGGTTGTCGACTGTGTCATGATGCTTGTATGTAGGTTGTCTAGTGTCGCATGATGGTTGTATGTAATTGTCGAGTGTGCTCCAACAAACCGCCGTGTCATTTAAACTTCTTTGAACACAATGGACACGGATGTTCACCAGAAGAAACCTCATTATGAGAAACCGTCTGGAGAAAATCCAATAACCCTTTCGTCAACCATATTTGACATACCTAGTTAAACTTCAATCTCAACAATACTTATCATACCTACTTTAAACACATTAATAAAATTGAATAACCTTTTATCGATAAGCCTTAACGTACTTTAAGAGAAAACAATCCAACTTACTGTGTAAAATAGAATCTCAATCCGTTAGAATGAATAGTAACTTTCCTTGAAGCAACCAAACTTATAACACGAAAGCCCTGAAGGGTCTAGTTTAAATATAAATTGGTAACAAATGAATACATTATCCAATCAGAGAGTGACTATGCCAACATCGACTGATATCTGGATTAACCAATCAGGGAAGAGTATTAGCATGGGAGGCGGAGCAAAGAAATGACTGACATCTGTATTATAACCATTCAGAAAAGAGCATTAGCATGGGAGGCGGAGCAAAGAAATGACTGATATCTGTATTATAACCAGTCAGAAAAGAGCATTACTATGAACGGCAGAGTGATTAACCAATTATAGAAGAGCATAACTTTGAAAACGGTTCCAGTTCCATCTTAAGGTAAATGACTTGGTCGGGTTCTCATCGAGGATCGTGGGCGTTTCTGGTCCATAGAATGTGTTTGGATAAACTTATGAAGGAGTTTATGTTCCTAGGGGTTGATATTATTCATACATATGATAAGACGTGTAAGAAACATTCCAAGTTTTATAAAGCGATGGCTAACCTAGTATATACATGATCGGAGAGAAATGAGCTGTTATTTACTGGAATAATTCAGAGAGTCGGTGGTCATGATATCTACGCCACGTTTGTAACCATCGTTATCGAAATACTTTCAGACCGAATTCACAATTTCGGTCGTCTTGTTGTTCTATATACCCTCGCCTATCGATTAGTTAAGAATCATGTCAAAGACATGATCGACTCTAATTCCGACATTTGTGCTTTAGAGAAGGACTTTGGTAGTTGGACCGGTGTTATCATCGGAAGAGAATTTGGAGAGTGGTTACTAAAAGAAGGTGGTTTGGAAAATTTTCTAGACCTCTCTAACGAAGAAGCTACAACACTTTGGACTCTACTTCGCAACAGCCTTTGGTCTTTAAGAGCTTTACCTAGAAATGTTTATCTGTGAGTTTATATTTTCCCTAATAAAAGTTTGGTAACCCCACAGCATTTGTTACTGCCTTACAATATTGTTTACCAGGTCACGACACCCCTCACACTGATGATGAGGGTTGTCCTGTAGTAGGCCTGCGATTGTAATAATAATGGTTTGCTCCAGCTTTGAAATCTGAAATTTTCACAAAAAGAGATGGTGTTACTCAGTTCCCCTATAATGGGGATGTTGAGTTACTAAAAATAGATTTTGATCTCTGATGCAATACCTGATTAGTTACTACAAATAGATTGTGACCTATGATCCAATAACAGAATACTCATTGTACTGGTGACCAATTGAGACTGTATGCACTCATTCACCCAATACTCTCACATCAATATGGAAAAGTGAATTCCCAGTCATTGAAAAGTATGTTGTCACGATAGGTGTGTCAATAACAAGGAACAAAAATCATTAAAGACATCCTAATTAAGTTGTGAAATTTTGGTGGTTGAGAGATAAATCTGAAGATAAGCACATCAAACTATAAGAACAAGGAAACAATCGTATATTACACACTCTTAGAGCCAGTGTTAAGTTAACACGTATTTATCTGTAGTTAAAATAGAAGGTTATAAATTGAGTAGAAGTAAACTTATACCTTATGGCTCATCTACTTTTTCGAATAAACTCATTAAAATTAAAATAAGTCAAATAAAAACAAACAAATATGATCTTTTTATAATGTTTATTTTCACAATAAAACTAGACAACACATGTTACACGTGCTTAAATTACAAGTTTACGTGGTCTCCCACGTGGTTTTTTAAATACTCAAGGATCGCAAAACTTAACACAATTTTGTTTATTGTTCTTAATAGCATAAGATCCATCAGTTATATTAGTGATCGAACGGGGATCAATTCGTTTGTGAGCTGTGTCTGTGAGAACAGTCGAAAGGTTACTCTGTTGATACTGGAAGTCGTCATAAACGGGAGGAGCAGCGAACGACCACTCACCCTCATTGGCTGTTTGTTCTCTGTCATAGTCTGAGCGAAATGTAGAAGCTCCATCAGTGGTTGCTTGTATACTGTCACACTCATTGACCGTTTGTTCTCGGTCATAGTCTGAGCAAAATGTAGAAGCTCCATCAGTGGTTGCTTGTATACTGCCACACTCAGCTGAGAGACTCGTAGACGCATCACCTGTGGCTACTTGTAGTCTGTCACACTCTGAGAGAATCGTAGACTTCAGACCCACTAAAGTCTCAAATTCAGGCTGTGTTAATGTTATACCGTAACGTGTTGGGAATTTCAACCCCGTTTTGCCATCGTATTTTCAAAGATGAATTAAAGTCTTTGCTCGATATCTCGAAACTGAGACAGCCTTCAAACCATTCTTTTGTAGAGGCTTTACATACTCGCCATTACGAGATGCATAGAAAAAAGCACCATCACAGTCAACATTAACAGCGGAATCAAACATATCCACTCTAACGGACTCCATTCTAAAAAACACACGACTTGGTAGCAGGGCTCTGACTTTCTGTATGTAGCAGCACTGAGAACGGCTGCCCTTTATACCCTGTAACAAGGGGGCGTGGCCAGTCTATTTATAGTAACCAATGGAATACGTTATATTTATAGTAACTGATGCAATACGTCTTTGGACGTGATGAGACATGTTCAGAGAGCGGCCATCTTTGATGAGTCATGTGAAGTTTGTTCCACGAAGCCGATGTATCCATGGAGTCATCAAAACAAATGATGATCCAGAAAGCGGGACCTACACTGACAAGTTGGAGACAAACTCGAGTATAGCATATTATGTTCATTAGCGGGAAGTGTTCTTGTGAACACAGGATTGGGCTTGGCAAGTAAAATATCAACTAAACTTTAGTTTCTATTACTTCTGAAATACTTTTTAGAATCTTGGCTCTGTGATCAATAGCTAGGATGGGGGAAATAATTTTGCCACATTCTTGTATACGGTTTATGAAGCGCTCCTTGTCTATAGAAAACTGCTGCCAAGAATAATTGGGTTCGTCATTTTCATCATCGTGGATTGTTAAAACAATCGTTTCTTCACAAAAAATGAACCTAGAAGAAACGAGACAATTTAGGTTTAAAAGCCAGCAAAAACTTCTAAATGAAAAACACTTTATAATAAAATATCTCAGCACAACTCTGTAGCTGATGTCATTTCTCTTTGTTTCCATCTGTCTTTTCACCCCTCACGTTTTCAAGTTGGTACAAGTTATTACAGCGGTTCTCATTACAAGTCACAACATCCAAGTATTGGATATCTCTTTCGCTTCTCACCTAGTAACCTATTGTCCATGAGTCTCTTGGGTAAGTTAAACCTGCTTCTACGTAAAATTTACTCTACTCCACCTCCAGAGGATAACACTTCAAAGGATTTACCAGTATTAATATTATTCCACTTGTCTTTTTCTTTGATGTTACAGTTACTTCTTTATGGTATTAAGGATGAGTCCTTTATTTTTTCGGTTTCCTTTACTATAACGTCAATCATTGCTAGCAACTAGTTTCAAAATTTTCATTACATGTGGAAATTTACTATTTATCATCATCAATAAAGATAATGTCTCTACTAGTTGTGTAATAACCCAGTAATAAAGTTAACGAAGGCGAAACAGAATATCAAAATCAAAAGGTAAACTCGACTCTAAAGCAATTACTTACCTTGGTAGCTCTATCGTTTAGAAAGGTAAACTCGACTCCAAAGCAATTACTTACCTTGGTAGCTCTATCGTTTAGTGTATCACCTTGCTGGCTGCAAGCGTATTGTTCATTCCACGTTGCGTTAATGTGTTCAAAATAAATATCATGTTCAAAGATTTGTATATCTCTATTACCAGTCGAGGAGTGGTTGTTAATTATTTCAGTTGGAATCTCCAGTCTTCCAGCTCCCTGATTTTGAGAACCGGTGATGTAGGTGTCAGAGGTTTCACTAGAGTTTAAAAACCTTTCATGTATATTTGTCTTTTTGAAAATTGAGTCTAAAGTTAAACCATTTTTAAAATTACCACTAGGCCATATTGTCGTAGTTTGCGTGCTCATTGACAAATCACTATCTTCATCACTGTCTTCCTCTTCTGAACTTGAATTTATTCGAAAAAGTAGATGAGCCATAAGGTATAAGTTTACCTCTACTCAATTTATAACCTTCTATTTTAACTACAGATAAATACGTGTTAACTTAACACTGGCTCTAAGAGTGTGTAATATACGATTGTTTCCTTGTTCTTATAGTTTGATGTGCGTATCTTCAGATTTATCTCTCAACCACCAAAATTTCACAACTTAATTAGGATGTCTTTAATGATTTTTGTTCCTTGTTATTGACACACCTATCGTGACAACATACTTTTCAATGACTGGGAATTCACTTTTCCATATTGATGTGAGAGTAATGGGTAAATGAGTACATACAGTCTCAATTGGTCACCAGTACAATGAGTATTCTGTTATTGGATCATAGGTCACAATCTATTTGTAGTAACTAATCAGGTATTGCATCAGAGATCAAAATCTATTTTTAGTAACTCAACATCCCCATTATAGGGGAACTGAGTAACACCATCTCTTTTTGTGAAAATTTCAGATTTCAAAGCTGGTGCAAACCATTATTATTACAATCGCAGGCCTACTACAGGACAACCCTCATCATCAGTGTGAGGGGTGTCGTGACCTGGTAAACAATATTGTAAGGCAGTAACAAATGCTGTGGGGTTACCAAACTTTTATTAAGGAAAATATATAAACTCACAGATAAACATTTCTAGGTAAAGCTCTTAAAGACCAAAGGCTGTTGCGAAGTAGAGTCCAAAGTGTTGTAGCTTCTTCGTTAGAGAGGTCTAGAAAATTTTCCAAACCACCTTCTTTTAGTAACCACTCTCCAAATTCTCTTCCGATGATAACACCGGTCCAACTACCAAAGTCCTTCTCTAAAGCACAAATGTCGGAATTAGAGTCGATCATGTCTTTGACATGATTCTTAACTAATCGATAGGCGAGGGTATATAGAACAACAAGACGACCGAAATTGTGAATTCGGTCTGAAAGTATTTCGATAACGATGGTTACAAACGTGGCGTAGATATCATGCCCACCGACTCTCTGAATTATTCCAGTAAATAACAGCTCATTTCTCTCCGATCATGTATATACTAGGTTAGCCATCGCTTTATAAAACTTGGAATGTTTCTTACACGTCTTATCATATGTATGAATAATATCAACCCCTAGGAACATAAACTCCTTCATAAGTTTATCCAAACACATTCTATGGACCAGAAACGCCCACGATCCTCGATGAGAACCCGACCAATTCATTTACCTTAAGATGGAACTGGAACCGTTTTCAAAGTTACGCTCTTCTATAATTGGTTAATCACTCTGCCGTTCATAGTAATGCTCTTTTCTGACTGGTTATAATACAGATATCAGTCATTTCTTTGCTCCGCCTCCCATGCTAATGCTCTTTTCTGAATGGTTATAATACAGATGTCAGTCATTTCTTTGCTCCGCCTCCCATGCTAATACTCTTCTCTGATTGGTTAATCCAGATATCAGTCGATGTTGGCATAGTCACTCTCTGATTGGATAATGTATTCATTTGTTACCAATTTATATTTAAACTAGACCCTTCAGGGCTTTCGTGTTATAAGTTTGGTTGCTTCAAGGAAAGTTACTATTCATTCTAACGGATTGAGATTCTATTTTACACAGTAAGTTGGATTGTTTTCTCTTAAAGTTCGTTAAGGCTTATCGATAAAAGGTTATTCAATTTTATTAATGTGTTTAAAGTAGGTATGATAAGTATTGTTGAGATTGAAGTTTAACTAGGTATGTTAAATATGGTTGACGAAAGGGTTATTGGATTTTCTCCAGACGGTTTCTCATAATGAGGTTTCTTCTGGTGAACATCCGTGTCCATTGTGTTCAAAGAAGTTTAAATGACACGGCGGTTTGTTGGAGCACACTCGACAATTACATACAACCATCATGCGACACTAGACAACCTACATACAAGCATGACACAGTCGACAACCTACATTCATCCATCTCGACACAGTCGAAAACCTACATGCATCCATCCCGACACACTAGAAAACCTACAAACAGCCATCTCGACACAGTCGACAACCTACATGCATCCATCCCGACACACTAGACAACCTACATACAGCCATCCCGACACACTAGACAATCTACATACAAGCATCATGACACAGTCGACAACCTACATTCATCCATCTCGACACAGTCGACAACCTACATGCATCCATCCCGACACACTAGAAAACCTACAAACAAGCATCATGGCACAGTCGACAACTTACATGCATCCATCCCGACACACTAGACAACCTACATACAGCCATCCCGACACACTAGACAATCTACATTCATCCATCTCGACACAGTCGACAACATGCGTGTCTGATATATAACGATATGACATACATGTCTGATGCAACGATATGGCAGAGAGAGAGAGAGAGAGAGAGAGAGAGAACGAGCAAGAGCGAAAGAGACAGCGATGGAGAGGGAGAGAGAGAAAGAGAGAGGCATGCAGCCAATAGAAAGAGAGTTCAGTGGTTGATTATAGAATCGGCTCTGAGCAATCGGCGCAAAATATAGTCAGTAGCTAAACATTGAATATAAATTCGAAGGCTTCGAGATGCAGATGTGTAGAAGAATAGGAAGTATTGGTTGGAAAGAATATGCCCTTTTGCCCTACCGTGTCTAACTATTTTGACTTTGGACCTAGATTTTTAATGTTTTGAGTTCAACTTTTTAGTTATGAGACGAAATTTTGGGGTTTGGAACTAAGTTTTCTTATCTGTAAGGTTCACCATTACTGTTGTCTGTTATTCGTTGAAGTGCTAAAGATATAGAACTCCAAAGTCTAAGCTTTCGTGGGTTTGGGAGTAACGTTTTGGTCTTTGCTTGTTGAGTCAGTCGAATAAAAGTCGTCGTCTCTTAATTTGAACGTCGTCCCCTGCTCTACTACAACTTTCACTACCACAACTTCTACACCAACTACGTCTACAACTACAACTTTCACTACTACAACTTCTACTACCAACTACCTCCACAACCAACTTCCTCTACAACTACAACTTCCACAACCAACTACCTCTAAAACTACAACGTCCACAACCAACTACCTCTAAAACTACAATTTTCACAACCAACTACCTCTACAATTACAACGTCCACAACCAACTACCTCTACAACTACAACTTCCACAACCAACTACCTCTACAATTACAACGTCCACAACCAACTACAACTTCCACAACCAACTACCTCCACAACCAACTTCCTTTACAACTACAACGTCCACAACCAACTACCTCTAATACACGCCAACTGCTAACCTACTACTTCTAATACACGCCAACTTCTAACCTACTACTACAACTTCCAACTTACTACCTCACCCCATCAAGCGACAGGTCCATTCTGACAACGTGACCACCTCCCCTTTATCCATTTAACACTATCATGTATAACACTTGTAAATAAACTACTTTGTTTCTTATGTATGATACTTGTCTATAATGTACAATAGTTAAACAATACATTATTGTCTACCCCTGTGTTATCTATTGTGAGATATATACGAATAAAACAATAAATAAATAAACTTGTCACTGTTAATTTCCCCAAGCGTCTCACATTAAAACATCGGTATCGTAAAATTCCCCTGTTAAATGACACTCCTGATGAACACTTACCGGCTACGGCGATAAATTTATTAGCGTGGTCAAGGGTCTTCTACCTTTTAGCTCCCAGTGGAGCATAGGTCTTCAACAAACACTTTCCAAGTCGTTCTGTTTTTTGCAATTCTTTTAAGATCATTCCATGTCTTCCCCATCATCTTCATCTCTGCTTCAATCTGTCTTCTCCAAGAATTCCTTGGTCTTCCTCTTTGTCTTTTCCCCTGGGGATTCCAAAAAAGGGCCTGTTGTGTAATACTCTCAGTTGGTTTCCGTAGTGTGTGTCCTATCCATCGCCATCGTCTTCGCTGTATTTCTTTATCCACTGGTATTTGACCGGTACATTTCCATAATTCCACGTTTGTGACTTTGTCCTGCCATTTCCATCCCTTTATTCTGCGCAAGCATCCATTAATGAAAGTCTGTACCTTCGTGATTGTCAATTTTGTTATTCTCCATGTTTCACAGCCATATAATAGAACCGACTTAACATTGGAGTTGAAAATTTGTATTTTTGTATTTAGCCTAATTTCTTTGGATTTCCATATGTTTCCCAGTGCAATGAAAGCTCCTCTTGCTTTTGATATCCTTATTTTGGTATCGTTTTCTGTTCCTCCCTCTTTATCTATATTACTGCCCAGATATATATAAGATTGTACGTCTAGTAGAGGTATTTCTCCTAGTTTTATTTGGTTATTGCCAACTGCATTAATTCTCATAATGTTGGTCTTATCTCTATTAATCTTTAGTCCTAGCTGTTGTGATCTCTCATCTAATATACTCATTTTATCTTGCATCTGTTGGTGGCTGTGTGATAGGAGAGCTATGTCATCAGCAAAGTCTAAATCATCAAGTTGTTTGGTCAGTGACCACTGGATCCCATTTCTGTTGTTTTGAGTTATTTTCATAATCCAATCTATGGCCAGTAGAAAGAGAAATGGAGACAGAAGGCATCCTTGCCTTACTCCTGTTCTTATTTCAAATGCTTCTGTAAGCTGTCCTTCATGCACCACACTACATTTTGTTCCTTCATACATTGTTTTTATCAGGTTAATAAACTTTATGGGGATTCCATAATGACTCAGCAACTTCCAAAGCATTCTTCTGTCTAAACTATCAAATGCCTTTTCGTAATCTATGAATCCAATATAAAGTGGGGATTTTAGTTCTAAACTTTGTTCAACTATTATACGTAGAGTAGTTATTTGATCAGCACATGATCTGTTCTTCCTAAAACCTGCTTGTTCAAACGAACAAACAAGTGGTCAAGGGTAAACTCTAGATAATCCTTTGATGTAAACGCGGGAGGTCTACAGCATTATCCTTTGATCTTGCTCACCGTCTAACGGGAACCAGGCTCTTTGATCTCGCTTAACGTAATTAACGGGGTGTTTCGCGTTTGGCGTGTAGTTACTTCGTTAACGTAGCTTCGTGTAGCATGTGTAACGGCCTAAGCTGTTACCTTTAATTCTAAAGGAAGTTTTTAAAACTTATCTTGAATAGAACTGTTTTGGAAGTCATTGTTTTTTTATTGCCTGAGAGTATAATGTATAAAGTTACGGCACCATTGAAAGTACAAAGAATGTGAAAGTTATGATACCACCGCGGGAGGTCACCACTTCACAACACCACCGCCACCACGAGCGGTCACCCGACGCCACGAGAGGTCAACGAGAGGTCACTGGAACAAAAATGGGCGGGTAGACTCTCATATAAGGAAAAAAAATGTGCGTTGATGCGCGTGTAGACTATTTATATAAGGAATTAGGTGCGTTTCGACGCCTTCACAACACCCCACCACGAGAGGTTGAGAGGTCAACGAGAGGTCAACCGGAACAAAAATGGGCGGGTAGACTCTCATATAAGAAAAAAAATGTGCGTTGATGCGCGTGTAGACTATTTATATAAGGATTTATGTGCGTTGATGCGCGTGTAGACTATTTATATAAGGATTTATGTGCGTTTGAACGCACATTCATCCATCAGTAATGCCCTATCTCTACTACTCTTGTGTACTGTTCTTATTTCTGCTAACCTTGTGTACTGTTCTCATATGAAAATGGAGTGTTGACTGCAGCTGGATTTTCTTACCTTAGTGACATTGATCTATAGCTTAACAAAGGCATTAACGGTCTAAAAACATGCAGATTCATTTGTAAAGTATATTTTGTTTGGTAAAAAAAAATGATTTTGTGATTGATCCTCAACATAGGTTAATATTAACCTACACAATGAACAAGTGAAAAAAGAATAAAGCAATTCTCAAAAGATTTATTTATGCAGTTTATTATTTAGCCAAGTAGGAACTACTTCTGAGAGGCCATAATGAATGGGCGACATCTCTAAACAGAGGTAATTATCTAGTATTTGGTAGGCTTTAAGGCATTATTACCCACTTCTGGACAATCACTTATAAAGTGCAAGTTTTTTGTGTCACTTCGATTGTTGTACAAAATGACATTATAGAAGCAGTTATGGATGATTTATTTGATGAAATGAAAAAAAAATAGTGATGCCACTTTTATGTGTATATTGATTGATGATGAACATCGAATGTTATGTGCAAATCACAGCTTTCGACAGTGTCGCGGTATGTTTCAGACGGTACTGCTTACAAAAGTTTCCTAGGTTTTACAGATGTTAGCTGATTGAACTGCCAGTGGACTGTTTTAATCTTGTGGTTAGCATTTTGACAGGCGTATAAGTTTAGTGATAAATTAGTCCGACAAAAGCATGATTGAGCTTCAGTCATGAGTTGTAATTTAAACGGACTTCAAAGTAAAGTTCTGAAAACATATCCAAATGTTTTGTTTACACATTGGCATGCTTGTGTTAACTTTAGTTCTACAGCAAAATTTATCCAGCATAAAAATAAAAGAGTGCAGATTTTTTTTTCAAAATTCGTTGTGTATTGTTTGCATTTTTCCCGAAATCTATAAAAAGCAAGGTGCCCTAGAAGATTTTGTTCAAAGAAAACTGCCATCAATTACACCGTCCAGATGGAATTTTACATCCAGAATAGTTCATACGGTAGAACAGTGCTGACAGATGGCAGAATTTGTGTGTATATGTAGCACAAAGTCAAGTGAATTGGATGCAGATGGCGTTCTAAAGTTTAAAAATGTTGTTAGAATTTGTGTGTACCTTTGACACACATTCTCAGTTATAAATATTTCCATAATTATTTTCATACACAGATGTCTTCTTCAGACTACGAAATTAGATATTTTTTGTCTCAGTTATAAAATGAATGATGCTCTTCTACATATACAAAACGACAGACAGATGTATTTGAAACACTTAAGAATTTAGCAACATTTACGATAGTGAAGAAAAAAAAGAAAAAAAAAGCATCATTTTCCAAACTAGCATTTGTTCAAACTCTGCACACCAAAACTTTGGCAACTACAAAGAAATAATTCCTGATTGACTCTTATGTAAATTAAGATTGGCTTATGGAATCACATTTAATTGCACTCGTATTAAAAGTGAACTAACTGTAATTGATACAAGTCATGAATTTCAAGGGTTATCTATTTTTTAACTTGTCAAGTTCATGAAAAATAATCACTTAGGTTCTGTATTAAAAGAAATAGTGACATTAAATTAACTTATTTTGACCATTCTTTGAAAAGCTCAGAAGAGTGCTAATTTTCTGCTTAGAAGAGGATACACAGTTACTGTGGTGCACTGAGAGTCAATATCGTCTGAGTGTCTAGAGTCTTGTTTCTATGCAAAAGGAAATGTGACAAGACTTAAGACCGAGAGACTCTTTTTTCTTAACTTAGTGATCTAAAAAGTTTATGAGTTAAGAAGAATGGCCGGGATTTTAAAAAAAAATGAATAAATGAAAAGATGCATACATTGTTAAGATTAGGAAATATACTCACATTTAATTTTTTAGATGTTTGAGATCGATTTTTTTTCTTACTACAAATCATTTTATTTTTATTAAAACATTAGCAGAAAATTTTCTATGCAATTGATCAGTATTGCACATTCATTGTTATAATATTACTATATTAAAATGAACATACACTGTGTTAAAATCATTCTAGAAACAAATATATGTTAGAACATTGAACTCTCACTCTATAGAACACCTATTAGAGGTCAGGAGACGCTACTGGAAACTGTAGAATAGAGGTCGAAGAATACCAAGGAACGTTTGGAAATCCCCACAGCACAATAAATAGAAATAGAAAACCTTTTGAATATTGCAATCAAAAAGATATTTATATTACAAATAAATTCAGAAATATGAAATGCAAACAAGATAAAAGCGAAAATTATAAGGATGTATTCTTTAACAGTTTGCAATTTGAAACAAAAACGGTTGAAGACAAATAAAACTCTTTCATGGCCAGCACAACAAATGCTTTACCATGCTGACATATTGATTTTTTTTTATGAAAAAGATCATGAAAGTAAAACACCAAAATGGTGGAACGAACGAGTCAGAGAAGATTCCAAAAATGATGGATCACAAGTTAACAGCAAAACGATTACATTGATTACAGACTAGAAAGTAGAAGCTGTAAAAAAATAGTCAAAAGTGAAAATAATGCAGATCTCATGACGAGATTATGACAAAACAACGAAACAATGATTATGAAGAAACAACCAAGAATTTCTATTTTTAAAAAATAGGTCAAAGCAATAAGAAGCAGAACTGAACACTACGACAAAACAGAAATCATAAATGATGAAAACCGTAGGGAGTAAATCAAGATTAGTATGAGTATTGAACAGATTGAGACAGTAACTCAACCAACTTTTTAAAATACCATCAACAACCAAATCCGAAGATCACATAAAAACTGAGGTGGTAGAACAAGAACCGTCCAAGTCTGAAATTACAGACGCCATAACAATCCCCCCCCCCCAAAAAAAAAAGCACTCGACGCAGATTATTGATCTACTGATTAATGGGCGAAGCAGAAGAGGTCGAAATATCATTGAATATACAGGTCAGTGAGAACAATTAGAGATACACCACAGGGCTGGAAGAATGAAGTTATTGTTTCCATTTGAAAAAAAGACCTGCTATATTCCGTTCATAAATTCATGAACACGTTTGCTTTCGATTTGCGTGAAAACTACCTGTTGGAGCGCAGTGATTTCGTTTATGCAGCCTTAGAATATCCATGACGGTATATAAATATTTTTAGCTCTTAAACGTTTGATGTAGTTTACAAGATTTCTACTTTAGGATATATTAAAATCAAACCAGGACAATTGGAAATAACTTCAGCACATCTACGGCACTCAGTCGTGTTCTTCTAAGTATAATTGTGTTTTCAAAATGAAATATGCATAAGAAATAAAAATGCTTGATTTTCCCGTGCACCAATTCGACTTTCATTTGAAATCGGTAAACAAGTAACGTTATAATGCAGCGCAGCCATTCATGTTAAAGACGTATCCAGTAAATATTGCGAAATTATTGTGGTATAAAGCTGACTTCTAAAAACTGACATTGATGTCAACATCAACATGAGTTTGAAATGCAAATTTATAACTATGCTGAAGGTTAAGTTTTACTTTATCAGCACTTCCGTGAAACATGGGTCAATGATCACCACACACATGCTAACTAACCCATGCTAAATAATGCAATCAGCAGATGGTGAACAGAAAAGAACAATTCCAAGCAGCAAAGGCCAACACACCATACTACCGCATGCTAGAATCAGTGAAAACAGCCTAATCCTTATCGATGGATGAACTTATTTTTCAATAAAAAGTATCGACGGTAGAACTACCACACAAAAATGAATGAACAAATTATTTTCAGGAACTGTTTGGAGAACGATCTTCTTCCAATCCTGCATAGACTTTTATGCCATAGTAATGGATAATGCATCTTATCAGCGGGTGACAAAGTATCTACTGTATCAAATAAAATAATTGAAAAATCAAAATTAGGACATGTCTTGCTCAGGAAAATGTCAAACTCGACGAAAACATATTTAAAATCCGAGCTGCTGCAGTTTTTGAGGAATATAAATAAGAAAAATGTGTATCATATTGACAGAACATTTGAAGAATACGGCCACACTTCTCTGTGACACCCTGCATATAATGTGTTCGCCTCAATCCGATCGAGCTCGTGTGGGCTAATGTCAAAGTACCAGTTGCAGAAAGAACAGGACGTTTAAAATGTGTGATGTTGAAGTTATAATACATGAGTCCCTTTTAAGAATAGACATTCATTTCTTGAAGAAGTGTTTTGCACACGTTCTATGGGTGGAAAACGTGTACTGGAAAATGGATAAGAATTTGTCCAGCCATTTAGCCATTTCAATCTCTTGGAATCGTCAGATTCGGAATGATGAAGACCATATTTTGTTGACGGACTGAATAACAGCCTGTGATGATTAAACGTATGTTGAGCAAATGGTTTAAAGTATATACAATGGCAACAAATATATTTCCATATTAAAATGCGTTTACCATCATTCAATTTGGGGGTGCAAGTAGGACAGCCTGAGTTCTAATAGTGACCGAATCTTGTTTTCGATTAAACATAACGGGCAATACACACAATTACTTGATCTATAAAAATATTTCGTAGATCATCATTATCATGTGCCATACCGGTTGGCGTATGTGATCATTCCCTCCACAATCTTCTATCTACAGTGCATCGTATCAGTTCTGTTACCAAGCCATCCAGTATTTTCTCTCTTTGTCGCCCGCGATTTATCTTTCCTTTTATTTTGCCAGTTGTAACCAAGTATTCCAACTTTCCTCTTCTCATGATGTGCCCGAAAAATGTTGATTGCTTCTTTCTGATGTTTTTTAAGAGCTCCCTTTTTGTGTTTGCCTCTTTGAGAACTTCCTCATTGGTCTTTTTAGCTATTAGATTGCTTTATTTTAGATGCTTTATAAAAAGCATTAAACTGGAAATTAACATGTTTACTGTACAATCTAACATTTGAATCATATTATTTGCAATGGGCCTACAAGATCAAAGAATTTCCAATCTGCAAAATGTGTTGTATATGTGGAACAAAAAATAGCGATATTTTTGCGTTATGATTATTCTAAATCTGTATGCAAGAAATCACTGCGATGTAACAGGTAGCTTTCATTCAAATTTAAAGAAAACTTGTTTATGAATTTATGAACGAACTATAAGTGAATGTACACAGTCCAGAGAAATATCTCTTTTAAGTCACAGTGTGAAAAAAAAATTGTATAAAACCAGAAAGAGAAGACTAATAGTTATACCTCAACTACATGTATATAATGCGCATTGGGATTCAGAAAAAAAAAACAACGGGAGTTGTATAGATGCTATCTTCGTCTTAAGACAACTCTTTGAACAAATACATTCAGTGCAACCAAGAACTGTACTTATCAACTGTAAACCAGGAACATGTAGAGAAGGTGTTACCAAAACAGCCTATGCAAAAGAATAAGTAATAAACAATGCTGACTGCTCAAAGGTTTTTAGCATCAGATAAGGTGTAGGACAAAAAGTGTACTGTCACTGATGATATTTATCAATGCACAGATCATACATGTAAAACAGTTAACATATGTGTAGATAACAATCCCACACAGTTTGTTTCAGCGTATAATTAATCACCATTAGATTCAATAGAAAACGAAAATGTAAACAACATTAAAATGATATGAACAAAATGTGCAAAGACTGAAAATAAATATGAAATTGTGTATAGACAAGAGGAAAAAAAATGAATGTATCAAGAAAATAAAGGAGGTACACAACTGTATCTACAACAACTAATAAACACAAGATTTAAAATACTTAGGAAATATATTATTTACGATACCGTAGTAAAAATAATCACATAAAAACACAAATTATTCAAAATGTTATAGTTTGCGATGATCAAACACTATCTCCCTCGTGTACCTTCCTAATTACTACTTCCGGTGACCACTGAGTATTTCATTTGTATTTAATTAAATTGATTTAGTTTTCAATTTTTTTAGATTCAGCTCTATAATACAAAAACAATTCGCCAAATTTCAACAAATTGGCCAGTTTGTTTTATTTTTCACTTCGACCAAGGAAATTTCTTCGGTTGTCGACGACATCAAACAACCATTTGTGACTCAGGAAACTCAGCGAATAACGCCTAGAGGTAGCCGAACATACTGACTCAGGTGTCCGTCTGATTAGACAAAATAACACTTCCCATCCAAGCGGTCAATTTCAGGTCTAAAATAAATAAGACAGGAAGTCCAAGTTTCCTCTGTGTATAATTGGTAAACACACAGTTGTGTGTCAAAAGTTCAAAGAAAATACTATTTTTTAGTGCTCCTGATATTACAATTATTCTGAGCTGCTTGTACAGAACAGAGACAAATGGCGATATTTTATAAAATATCTTTAAAAGAATTTTAAACTGCTAGAACAAACATTCAGATAAGAGGAGTACCTTGGTCTACGCCCTATGGGCCAGCTACGGCTCGAAAGGTCAATATATAGATAGAATATTACAATTAAGTGGTCGTATTTTGTACTACTGAATGTAATGATGTGCGCTACAGGTAGTTATCGTAATTAAGGGTTTAATTAGGAAATTAGAAACAGACTGAGAACAAATACTGCAAGAAAAATCATATAACGCCTAATACAGTTAGAGCTCTATTTAAAACAATTTTATTCCAAAGACACTTATATCAGCGACAAACTTGACAAAGATTTGTTTTTCTTTTTATTGCCAATACAGGTATGAGATACCTAAGAAAAATAGCGAATGCTACAAGAAAATACAGAATCAGAAATACGGACATAAGGAAAGTAGATGGAGTGACAACACCAGTTCTGGATCATATTCTATATAGTGTCCTTTCGAACCGGAGATGGCACATAGTTCAGAAATTCTAGACTCTCTATGCCCGACGATCTTTGCTATCTAGTGTCAGATTTTTACAGGGTCTACAATATATCTCTCCATACATCTATATTATGTCGAGCTTTTCAATCTCGGCGGGCGAGGGAGCTGATGTCTTCTGTTGTTGTCTCACACCTCAGTGTTCTTTTTAGTGTTTCTCTAGGTCGACCTCTTTTTATTTTAACATCTAGTTCCCAAATGAGGGCTGATTTGGGATTTTCTTGTTGTCTCTTCTCATCACATGACCAAGAAATTTGACTACCTTATTCTCTCTATTGCAGATGAAATTTTGGGATATTTTGTCATTTCTCTTATTACTAGTCTTGAATTCTTTCCGTGGTATACAAGGTACTTTTCTGAGACACATGGATCATATTAGGAAGGAAAAAATCAAATAGTTTGTACATGTAACACGATCACAATCAAAACAGCGTCTTTCAGATAACTTTAACACAAAGAAAAAACAGAAAGACGGAAAAGGGAGATTTGAAGATGATGGATTAATGAACGCAGACATCAGTGTGCACTATGCAGTAGACACACTAAAGACCATTGACTCGAACACTCCATTTCCCCTCGAACTTAAAAGATAACAAAGACAAAGAAAAGAAGTAAATAACACAAACCAAGGCAACTTGCGCTCACTTTACAATCTTTTCGGAGTGTGAGGAGGGGCGAAAAAAGGCAGCAATCGTCAGAGCAAGCTCCACAACAGTGGAATGTAGCAATAACATCAACAGCAAATCAACAACAACATCACAACTATCAACAACAAAAACAACATTAATATCAGCCAAACCAACAGCAACCACAAAACAACAGCAACAGAAACCACAAAAAATAAAAAACAGTAATAATATAAACAGCAACCACAACTACAGTATAAACAAAACTCACCACACGCATAAAAAGAAGTATAAATCATGTATGTTGTATAAACAACAACAGCAAAAAAATCACAATAATATAACAGAACTGAAAACTTTACCATCAACATTTTTAGCGATTGATAAGCCTCTTTCACGAATAACAGGGATATCTTCATCGCTCTCATCATCTGCTTCTTGTCCATCTTCATCTTCAATGACCTCTTCAGCTGCTTTCTCTTCTCTCTGATCAGGTAGTGACGAAACTTTCCTCGCTGATTTATAGGGAACTCCAACAACTAAAGCATAACTGCTTGTCACAGGCTCCAGATTCTGTATTAAGTAAAGTTGTAAAACTAATAAAGTAATAAAGCAAACAAGTAAAGTAATAAAGTAAAGGCTAGTGCTCAAAAGTATTTTCAAATGCTCGAAAAACTGGGACGTAAAAACTGTTGTTCTGCTACTTTTGTTTATGTATTTATTTGTTTAAGAGAAATAGAAGTAACTGTAAAATACATTTTAAAATATTGTTAACTTAAGGGCTGATTTGCCAATTGTGTATGTATCTCACTCCCTACATTATAAACTTTAATGAAATCTCAATCATTCGCTGTTTCCTTGACAACCGAGCAATTTCACGATCGAATTCATCGCCATATTCAGAGACTGTACTCTCAAAGCTTCAGAGTATTACAGAATAAACTAGACGGTAATATTCTCTCAGAGAGTAGTTTATTTCATTGATACTCAAATGTACATATGGTATATAATAATGGACTGATTTTACTAAACACGAAGGTAATACTTACCAGTGTTACATGCCCAGACATAATGGACACATTTAGGAAAATGTTAAATCTAGTGACAATAGAGACGTCAAACTGAGAGACTAAGATGTCTCTTGCTTTACAGAGCTTGAGTCGGTTCAATTCATATGGGGAAGACCAAACAATTTTTTTTGTAGAGACCACTGGTGGCTTATTTAATCAAATGCTAACCATATCAAAGACTGACAACAAAATCAGGGTAAAAAAAAAACCTTCATATTTAAACATTCTAGAAATGAATGTAAGACTGCCTGCTACTTGACTGGAACAATTGTAAAACGTTACTTTTGCTCACGGTTAATTTTTGAAAGATTTCTTGATTTCTCACATTTAAATGAGGACCTCGGTCGCGTATTGAAACGAAATCTTCATCTCTCCGTTAAAAATACAACTATTAGATTATATGAGCATTTTCTTAATGTGTTACAGAAATTTAATAGCAATCAAGAAAAGATTATAGATGATAGAAGTAAAAAGACGCTCGATATGAACAATGTACACAATAATGGTTTTTGTGTGCGTGTGTGTGTGTTAAACTATATATATAATCTGAGAGAGAGAAAGAGAGAGAAAATAGATATGTAAGGAATTTCTTTTTGAATATTGTCACTCACTTTAGCGGCGCCTTTAACGAGAAAGCTGCTGAATATAATTTCCGGATTTTAAAAAAAAACAATAAATAATTATATACAACTAAAGAACAATATAATACTAGAACAATATCGTCTACATAGTGGCGGCGAATATTGTCTAAAATAAAATAATGCTCGATATTACAAAAGCACTATTTTAGAAATAGTTCAACAGAATAAAAGGTCCCACATTGGTACCTCCATGGAAGGAGAGCGGATGGCCGAATCGATAACTTGTCATGCTCCAGAGATCAAGATGAGCGCCGGTTCCAATTACGAGGAGGGTCTAATGAATTGTTTCTATTGATGGCGAAATGAATACTTAGAACCGAAAACCGTATGGTAACTGCTCGGGACACTCGACATTTACTCTACGGTCGTATGACCATTCTCTCCCCCCCCCCCCCCCCCCCCCCCTTTCCGTAAAGATAGTGTTTTATTTTTAAATAAATAATTAATATAACGGATCTCTTTTAATAAAGTTCTTCATTTCAATTAAATTGTATTTGTTGCTCCGCGTACTTCTCTCCAATCTTTACTGCTGTCATTATCTTGTCTGTTATTCTTACAAATTGATACAGTTTTGAAGATAATAAATATAGCAACCTGAGATTTAATAGATTCTCGAAATAGTATTAATGTCATATTTGTACATTAATTGTATTTTAAAAATTAGGAATTTTCAAGTGAATTAAATTTGCATTATTATTATTACATAATAGTAACATGTCAAGGTGCCCATTAGTAGTTATAAGAATTAAGCTTCGTGTGACATTTGGACTATTTTTCTGGAACAATAGAGCTATTGTTCTCTGCCATCTATTAGATGTGTAATTGGATCAAGTGAGTTCTCTGCGCGTGGTTTTTACTACTTGTTATATGTGTACTGTGGTCAAGTGGGCTCGCAGGATATGAGCACATTTTGGCGTGTTAATTTGTACCTGTAGGAATGTTAGAGCCCTTTTCAAGATCAAGATGGTGTCGCCCCATAGGCGTGACGTCAATTTAGGCTCGGAAAAGTTTTGGGGTATTGACACCTACAAGAATGTTAAAGCCCATTTCAAGATGGCGTTGCCCAAAAGGTGTGACTTTAGCTGTGGATCATGGGTAAAAATATGGGTTCCAAAGTGTGTTACAAAATATTAATGACAGGTGGATTTTGAATTTTGAGTTTAATGAAGCATGGGTTTGAGGTGACAGGAGAAACGTGTTGTATTGTTTATTATTTTGTGGGTAACAAAGGAAGGTGGTATTGATGTTTATGTGACCAGCTGTAGAAATAAAGAAACTGGCTCACATGACAAAGGCGGCGTTGTTTATTGTTTGTTTGAGTCGGATAAAAATGGGATGATGTGAAGAATGGAGAAGGTGTAGAAATAAAGAAAATATGAAAGCGTGCTGGAACAAAGAGTGGAGTGTACAAGGAATAGTAATATTCACATGAGTGGTAAATGCATTATAATTTCAATGTGCACGAATAATATATCAGAGACAGGTGGTAAACTCAACAAAGTGTGCAACACTAAAATGTTATTTGTCTAGTAAAAATCTACAAAGGTACCACACAATACAATTATATATGCAATACACGATGGCATTTTCGTAAAATAGGGAATATTGTTCTTCTTTCTTTCCTCATTTGCCTTTCAGCGTCGATAGGGAGTAACGAATCAATAGACGTAAGGATCCAATTAGAATTTACAAAACATTACACACGAAAAAAACATAAATAAAACCGTCAAAAGTTCGAAACCAGGCAGCATTAATATCTGTATACCGAGCAGTGATGTTGTGACACTATCTTTGTGTACTCTACGATTAATGTAAAAAAAAAAGAATAGTGAGTTTCTGTATAAGTGTATACTGAACTAGCGTGTGATTTAAAACATACGTTTACTCCTCTTATCACCCGGTGCTCTGATAGGACCTCCATAAAAATATTTTTGTCTAGTGTGTTGTGCTATGTATTGAGCCCATTGTAAATAAATTTAATATATTTCTCAAAACAATGTTATGTCTTACTGTATAACAAAATCATACCATCCCCATTATATTCTAGCTTAAATAATCCAGGTGTGAAATTGTTGAATAGTTTTTTCTCCGTTTCGTTTCGACAGTCGAAATTTGCGCATCCGCTAATGCTAATACACTCGACGCGCAAGTCGGGGCACACTTCGGATGGGAACCTCCGACCATACACTGCAAAAATATACTTGGCGCATAGCTTGGCTCTAACCTCTAGACTCTAACACTCTTAATTTGGCGTACTGATAAACAAAAAAAAACCTGTTTTAAAGAATCTGTAAAGAAAAATTCCACACCATTTTCATTTTTATTTTTGGCATTTCGACCTCGAAGAAAGTAAGTGGCAACTTCCGTCACTTTTTTCAAAGTTTCAAAACATTATAAACTCACTCAGAGCCTTCCTAATACAATATTGTATATCCACGTGTTTAGCTTAATTCGTTAATGTTGTTTATGTAAGCGCCATTACTTAGTAACTTCATAGTTTCGCTAGTGATGGAATACACGTAGTTTATATCCCCCTGTCGTCGCGACTCTGTTACGTAAGGTGACCAGACGTCCCGATTTTTCCGGGACAGTCCCGATTTTTTACTCATTTTACAGATGGGTAATGTTGAACAGAACTTGGGAAGATATTCAGAAATCTTCATCATTAGTGAGTCAAACAGTACCTTTAAGTCAACTTTCCAGAAAATGAAATGTATGACGAATATGTTTACTGAAGCAGTGTGTTACTTCTCAGAAAAATAATGAGTGGGAGTATTAATAAAACATCAGGGCAATGATGGATTGAAATGGCTTCCCACTTCAAAAACATAAATGTGCCAATGTCACATATTCTGAAGCTGGCAGAGTTCTTTTTGTGTCTACCGGGAACAAATGCTGCAACGGTAAGATTGTTTTCACTGATGAACAGCTTTTGGACAAATGATACAACACATCTAAGTGTGAACACTGTAAAGGTCATGTTGATCACCAAAGTGAACAATGAGCAAACATGTGTTGCATTTTTTAAGATGCTCCAAACAAAGAAAGATCTTTTTAAACAAAAGCCACTCATAAGAAAAGTACAGCAACTCTGCTTCACCTTCCATTTAAGTGAGTATCACTAATGCTTTTTTTTATCTCCTGATAGCGTTCTGTAAGCCTATATTGTTGCGTGTTTTAATTAGTTTTAAAATATATGTATTATTCACTTGAAAAAGACGGAAGAAATTTCATTTTATTGATGGAAAATTTAAGCAAAATAATCCGTCCCGGATTTGGGTTTAAAAAATATGGTCACCTTTACCGTTACGTTATCCCCAAACTTTTTAAAACAACTAACGTGTCGACACTCAACAATCTGGTTTATCTAAGACACTTCCAACCCGTGGGTTAAGGTATGATTAGCAGGATCATCTCTCCGAAATAACTACTCATTAAAGAACGCCTGGCACTAATCAAAAGTTTATGCTTTTCCGCATAAAGCTTCCCACATCTTCTAATTCCACGTCAATATTTGTAAGATTTGGATCATCTCGCTGAAACGTTGCTTTAACCTTTCAGGGACGGAAATATCACACTGGACGAGGCCAAAAATATCGCGTATAACGGAAGCTATAATTTGGGACATGGAGGGAGGACGAAATCAACTAAACGATGGCTGTGATATAACCCGAATGTTAGCCGTAAACTTCTTGATATATGGATTTTACTTTTTTTATAACTTTCTCTTCCCACATTCACATATAACCACTACCTTAACCCTGACCTTGTTTGTTGAATAATTCTTTAATCTCGTATGTACGGCGGTGTTATTTATGTCAGGGGTATCATCCTCAAAATGTAACATCTTCTCCTCTTGTAATCTCGCAGTCGCAAAAGAGACAGTGCTACACGCACTCGTCTGAATTGAAAACAATTGTATTTAAGCGATCCCACCAGTCGACTCTAACTCGTCGTTCCCCAATGCCATTTCCCTCCAATTGAACTGTGTTTTCAAAAAATCGTTACGAATGTGAGCCACCCCATCTAAATACTTTTGACACTACTACTTTTCGTAGTACCTGTGAAATGTAGATGAGTCTCTGACAAAATTCTGTCTAATTATTCTATGTAGATTCCCCTCTTTGTCAGAGCATAAAATAAAAAGCTGCATTCTCGGAGATCTTTAAAAGATATCGCAAAGTTATTTAGGGGACTGATATGGCGTCTTTAACCGTGTAAATAACAAGATATCGATAAAAGTCCGATTGTTTTTCGAGAGCTAAAATAAACAGATTAACGTCCTTGATATTGAACGCATATCTGTTGGCAGAATGCATTTTCGGCATCGGAAATGTTGCAATTGTAAACCTTCGAAAAAAATACCGAATGCGGCGTTAAAGACGCCTCTATCAGTTTGATGAAATATGTTATATATTCGTACAGAAAACTCTCTTTGTCTCGGCAATGTCATAGGTGGCAAAATACTTATTATAACTAAACCCCGGAGCTAAAATTTTGACGATGTCTAAAAACGTGAACATAAAATACTAACTACACTTTACTATAAATCAGATGTCACCCATAGCATCTTCATCATTTTAAAACTTTCAGCACACAATAAGTTTCTAACTAAACAAGGTTTTATTACGTTTAGATCGTATTTACCCGACCTGAAACCTTTAACGAAGAACTCGGACAGATAATCGTCGAGATTCAGTTTTAGCTCGGAGCTTTCTTCTGAAAGCTGCTCTAGCTGTAAATGCACATTGATAAAGACGGGTCAAAGCTTCCTATTAGTTCTCCTAACACTTCAAATAACTAACCGTTCTATTGAACAATTTCTCTAGGTCCCCCATGCTAACATTTTGACTGTGTAAACCCTGTGACGTTGGAAGCTACAGAAATAGATAAAGGTACATAAGCTGGGTAGCCCCATTAGCCGCTGTTGTGGAACGTGAGTTAGACCCCTCGAAACAAAACTCAAAATCATACCTGACTCTATATGGATATACGAAACCTGTGGGAACAGTGATTCAATGGGATCTTCTCCTCTAAAACAGATTTATTGGGTGCGTAAATTTCGCCCCTAAAACATTCTACGGTCTTACTCCCCTTAAACGAGACCTTGAGTTTCGACATTTCAAGAAATACATCTCGCAAATTGCCACAGATGGAGAAGGCGAACACGCTACATACCCTTTCCATATCTGAAATATACATAAAAAAATGTTCATAAAGTAAAACTCGAATGTCCTACTGTATCTGTCACGTCCTCTAAGGTACGAATCAATTATCTGGTCTTCGTTGTAAGCAAAAAAGTTATTGTTGACCTAAAACTGTCCTCTAAATCTGGAATCTGCTGTAATATCACACCTGGAAATGTATCAATTAGAGATAACTCGTGATATGCTTGACACTTTCTCAGAAGCTGGCGCGTAGGTACCACCAGCCTTTCTACCCTTTCCCCGTTAAACAACCCCAAATCCCTAAACAGATATAAATTAAATGTTTATGGTTTTGCATGGGAGTGGTGATGTATGTTTGTGGGCATGTGATGAGGTAAGTCTGTGAGTAAACATTCGATCGGGATGATGTGATATAAAAAAGGGTAACAACTTGTCGTTGGCATTGTTTCTACCGCCCAATTACTATTTGTTCTATTGTGCAGTCCAAATTCTAATGGATCTCTATTATTTAAACCTTCAACAATGTCTCTAAAATCACGTCGGTTATTTATTAATTGAGGAAACTCTAACACTGCGGTATTATTCATATTTGCATGAAATATTTTTATGTTACTAGTGTCGACGGAAGATGTACAAAAGAGGTGAGATGCAGAATGGCTCAGGCAAAAGCAGCCTCCCAAAAAATGAGGAAAATACTATGCAATCCATTTTTGACAATAGAAACAAGAAAAGAGTTCTTAAATGTTACGTAGAGCCAGTCTTAACATACGGATGCGAGTCATGGACAATAGTACAACAGACAAGAAAATCACAGGAGTCTGTAGAAATTTGGTTTTACAGAAAAATGTTGAGAATACCATGGACAGCTAAGAAGAGTAATGAAGAAGTTCTGAGAGAGGTCAAAGCAAGAGAGCTAATTTCCAATGTTAGGAAGAGACAATCATAATTTTTTGGCCATGTAATGAGAAGAGAACAACTTGAATATATAGTAACAACTGGAAAAATTGAGGGACGAAGAGATAGAGGGAAGCAAAGAGAAAAAATAACAGACAGCTTAAGAGAATGGCTTGGCAGAAGGTCAACAACAGAAATGATAAATAGCTGCCGAGATCGAAAGTTGTGGAGAGACATAATCACCTACGCCACTAGGCCAGGTCCTTGATGATGATGAATGTCGCTATACCTTAGTATAAGAAGATGACTGTAATTTATTTTGAATCTCTTTGTCTGATACGAAAAAAATCGTCTAAAACCTCTAGTCTCTTGGATGATCTGCGGTGGTGCTATAAAAAATTATGGACAGAAACGATGTTATATAATTTTGAGTGTGATTTAATGGCTGCACAGCTTTGTTTATAAATATAACTGACATCGTCGGGTAAAATATCTAGTGCGGCATTCTCAGATGGCACCAGATATTTCTCTTTCATGGGTCGGTGAAAAGGTTGCTTTGTGAGTAGGTGGAAAGGCTTTTTTGTGAGTCGATGAAAAGGTTGCTTTGTGAGTAGGTGGAAAGGCTTTTTTGTGAGTCAGTGAAAAGATTGCTTTGTGAGTAGGTGGAAAGGCTTTTTTGTGAGTCAGTGAAAAGGTTGCTTTGTGAGTAGGTGGAAAGGCTTTTTTGTGAGTCGATGAAAAGGTTGCTTTATGAGTCAGTGTAAAGACTGATTTGTGAGTCAATGAAAATGCTGTTTTGTGAGTCGGTGAAACAACTGATTTGTGAGTCGGTGAAAAGGCTGTTTTGTGAGTCGGTGAAACGACTGATTTGTGAGTCGGAGAAAAGGCTGCTTTGTGAGTCAGTGAAAAGGCTGCTTTGTGAGTCGGTGAAAAGGCTGCTTTGTGAGTCGGTGAAACGACTGATTTGTGAGTCGGTGAAAAGGCTGCTTTGTGAGTCTGTGAAAAGTGAGGTGCCTGAGTCGGGTCGAAGATGCTGGGCAGGGTGGTGAAACATTTTGAGTGAGGTCGTGAGTTGCTGTAACTTTTGTTCCAAGTACAGGCCATAGTATAAATAGAGACTCATAAGTAGGTGAGAAACTATGTACCACATCATCTCATGGCAAAAAGTCTTGTTCGGGTGTTTGTAGTGGAGATGGTGAACATATTGGTGCACCAAGTGGAACGTTTTAGTTGATACGCTCAGTTTTGGAAATGATAGTGGGTTTGCAGGTATCGACTGTTCAGTGTGCACAATTTAGACTTCTAAACATTTGTGATACAGTGGAACCTGGTTGTGGTGTAGTAAAAGTAAAAACGCAAAGTGCCCCGTCATGACAAGGGGCGTGTAGGGAATATGGTGTTTTTGACTATAATTTTATAGATCTTCAGCACATGAATTTTGAGGTAAAGTGGTCAGTATTACGTCCGGGCCGCTTTACTTTGCCCAGAAAAAAATCAGGTACCCATTTAAGGCTGGGTGATCCTGGAAGCCGGCGATTCGCATCGAATTCGACCTCTTGTCCTTAGTAGTGCAGTTGACTAACCATTGAGCTATCGCAGCTTCCGGTTATGGTGTAGTGGATGAACTTTATGTCTGTGAAGCGGTCACATCGCCCGATATGATCACAGTCGATGACGGCTGTGGTGAGGATGAACCTGTTGATGATGGAGAGAAAGAGTAAGAGAGAAAGATAGTATTATGTGTGTGGGTGTACACTCGATCCTGTTGATGGGAGGAAAATGTGATGGGGTGAGTGATTGTTGAGCAAATGCGAAAAAGTGAACTAATCTAGTGGTGTATTTAACACTCGAAGATGCATGTTCGCAATTGTTGTAAGCTACGACGGAAATGTCGCGAGCATGTTTTGATAGTTTCAACTAGAGGACAATTTTTTGTGGTAAAAAGTTTGAGGGCTGGAAATTTGTTGATGAGTGGAAATAAAGAGGAAACACTAAAATGCTGATAAGTAGTAACTGGAAGTAGTCGAATGTAACAGTGAAGATGTTTAATAGAATACCCATGCGCAGATAGTAAGTATAGACGAATGCAACTTAACAATGTTCAAAGTAAGTCAGAGAGATGTCGGCAGAGAGGATGAGAGAGTGCAGAGAGAGAAAGGGTGAGAGAGAGAGTAGAAACAGAGAGAGAGGGTGAGAGAGTGAGGCAGAGGGAGAGAGGTAGATAGAGAGAGAAAGAGAGATAGAGAGGAGACAGAGAGAAGTGAAAAAGTTTGTTGTTACTTTTTATTTACTCATCGCATACTTTATATGTGTGATGGATGTTGTTATTTTCATGTTTCATACTTTATCCGTGAGTTATTTGTTTTTCACGTGTACCAGAAAATATGTGAGAATCATTGTTTTTTCTTATAATAAAATGAACTAAAAAGAGTGAATCACAGTGTAGTGTCTTATTTTGCGCATGTGTAAATATTTAGAAAAGGTGTTTTTTTAATATTTTTTAATCCGAGTTACAGATTAAAAGGGATGAAACTCACAGTAGAAAAAAAATGCATCGATTAAATTCGGCTATCGTTTCTGGACTGCAAGCTTGCATGTTGCACACGGGTATAGTTCTTACGGTCTTACATTTCATACAAATAAAAACGATTCTGGTTTTGAGTCACAACCAAAAAATATTTACGTTGTTGAAGGAATTCTAATCAAAGCGACAAAATAGATTCTACTCTGAAGTTTGAGCTCAAAGTGATTTTCAACGAGTCAAGACGTGGGGAATATATACTATAAACTCTTCTGTCTAGTTTTCCCTTACACTTCCCTCGACTAAAACGCAAAGACTTTCATCTAAAAGAAAGAAAAAAGCAGTGCAGATGGTTTTTTTCTTTACATTTATGTTTTGGTAATAATTATACTCTCTATCTATCCACCTGAAGATTATTTTCGACGCACCCTGGTGATCCACGCAAACAGCATGGTTATTAACACCGTAACCCTGACTTGACCTTATGCGTAACAGCGTCTACAAATAGTGTTCTTTCTACATAAAAACACCACAGTTATTTTTATTACTTAAGTCGAGGAGCCCACACTAAAATGTATTCTTTGTGTAGAAACATCCCAGTAACCTCGTCGCGAACCTAGTACTAACGCATACAAGAATTTACTAACTGCTCATGCCATAAATCGCTCATCTTCATTTTGAGCCGAGGGATATGAAATTTCGAGTTCCGCTTTTTCATGACAAGCGCACAGTGGGTAACACTGCAAGAGATCCTTACACGTGTCACTGGTGCCAAGTTAAAAATTCCATTACCCACCCCTGGAATCAACTCTCATTAAAAAAAGTTTTTTTTTTCGAAAAGAGAGCCACCAAAGAGATAAGCAATGGATAAATGTTTTATGACATGTTAAAGCATGTCAAAGCTTTGTTACTTGGTCATGAAACAAACTGAGTCAGTGTTTTGTGCTTTGTTGTTGTTGTTGTTGTTGTTGTTGTTGTTGTTGTTGTTGTTGTGTTCGCCAGCTTTCAACTCTGACGAAGTCCCTAGAGACTAGAAACTGAATTTTGCATGTTAATCCATTTTTCCCTGGCAGCCGTTTGCACAGGGGTCCCTCGCCTAACAGGCAGATAACTTCGACTTCGTAGGTACTCATGTTTTTTTCTGTCGATGAGTAACTGACGTTTCAAGTCGGGTCTCGCTACTGAGACCAGGGGTGGTTGCCGCAGAGAGAAATCATAAATAAAAATCCCAACTGGTGTAGCCGAGATTTGAACCTATAACCTCTCTGTCCCGAGACCGGCGTCTTGCCTCGAGACCAACAAGTCCCCATGGACTGGGAATATAAGGAAACTGCAACAAGGAACACTTTTCATGCATAGCCTTCAATGGTTCCCGCCGCCTATCCACCATATACCCCGAAGCCCACGTCCTCCCGAAAATGATTTTCGTCATACTTCTTTAAAAATATATAGCGCTTGATGATGTTAGGCCAACATTGTTGACTCCAAGTCCGAACATACAAACACACAGTTAGTCGTCAGATCATCCCCGTCGCACATCAAACAACAGACCGTAAGATTAGCGTAAGGCCGGTCTAGGGATTTACGATGGGCCATTACGATGACGTAGCACACATAGCAATGTCACAAGCACAGCAATGACGCGCCCTTTAGATTCTTGATTACTCTAGTGAATTCAGCCTATGACGAACAAAACACAGTGCAAATTCCCTAAATGGATAAAACTGGAGCTGACGAAGCATTTCACATTAATAAGTAACATGTAAATAACTTGTGTCAAGGAATTCCAACAACGGTCATGAACAGCACCAATGTGACGTAAAGCGCAGATCAAGTCTAGACGGTGGAAGGTCGCATTCCAGTCGTTTTTTGCTTTGAAAAGAAGCAAAGAGAGTCATGAGTTCTTAGCTGTTTGTCAGTCCATTAATAATCAAGTAGAATTTTTTGAGCGACCAAAGTCTTCTTTTAAGTTGTCCTTACCTTGACAACTGTTTTCTCTTCTGCAATTAGATTGTCATCGTCATCATTATCGTATTGGTCATTGTAATTTCTATTCCTGTTCTCCCTGTTGCCTTGTTTTATGGCAACGTTGTTATTGTTTTCACTAGTGCCAGACTTCAGTTGACCCTGGTTGTCGTCAGGCTTTCTGTTGGTTGAGAGATGTTCTGCTGTTTGTCTAGTTTTATGAAACATAAAATCAGGTTTTTAAAAACTTAAAATTGTTTGTACATGTATTGCACACAGAGATACATAGAGGTGCGAGCAGACATACATACACGTATACATGCATAATGATGATAGTGATACGGAACGCAAATTAGATTATAAAAATATAGATAAAGCAGACCAACTGACAAGAAGACATATAGTAGAAGTAGACAAACAGACCGGTAGACAAAATATCAGAAAGACAAACAGATGAAAAACATGCATGGAAGAATAGATGAGATGTTTGACGATAGATATACAATTAGAAAGTAAATAGTTTCAACGCACATTCATGGGAAATTGTAATCAATATAATATAAACATATACGGACCATTAACTGAAAATTATACCCATAACATTATGCGTAGTTACAACGCAAACTCAAATAACACTGATCCCATTATTCCGTCCAATACATTTAAATCACCATTTCCAATATTAATCGTATTATCTCGTCCTCCATAACTAATTCACAACTTCAAACAGCATAATAAGATTTCCTTCCCCCACTCACAACTATTTCACAATCTCAAGTAACGTTAATCAGATTATATCACGGTCACTCACAACTAATTCACAATCTCAAGTAACGTTAATCAGATTATATCACGGTCACTCACAACTAATTCACAATCTCAAGTAACGTTAATCAGATTATATCACGGTCACTCACAACTAATTCACAATCTCAAGTAACGTTAATAGGATTATATCACGGTCACTCACAACTAATTCACAATTTCTAAACAACATTAATCAGATTATCTCACGGTCACTCACAACTAATTCACAATCTCTAAACAACATTAATCAGATTATATCACGGTCACTCGCACCTAATTCACAATCACTAAACAATATTAATCAGATTATCTCACGGTCACTCACAACTAATTCAGAATCTTAATATTAATCAGATTATCTCACGGTCACTCACACCTAATTCACAATCTTAAATAACATAAATCAGATTATATCACGATCACTCACAACTAACTCTCAATCTTAAACAACATTAACTAGATAATCAACACTCGTCCCACACTCACAACTCATTCACAATTGAATCTCAAATATTAATCAGATCTTACTGGCTCTAACATCTAATTCACAAAACTCAGATATTAATTAGATCATCGGGCACTTCACAAATAATTCACAATCTCAAACATTAATCAGATCATCCGGCACCTCACAATAAATTCACAAAATCAAATAAGTTTAATCAAATTATTCCCCTCCCGATACACATAATTAAAAACCTCCAACATTAATCATATTATCACCCCACCTTCATAACTAATTTACAATTTCAGACAAGACAACACAACAGATTAACTTTCATCCACGCCATAAAAAATTAATTTCAAACAACTCATCAAGCTCAAAACGATTTGAAAATGGTCTCAAACAAAAGTGTTTAGCAGCTTATTCCTACTAGATACAATCTAATACAACACCACTCAATCCCACTGGCTCACAATCTCATACAACACTTATCAACATCCCTACTATCACACAATATTCTCATATCATCTTACCCGTGCAGGTTGCTAGCATTATCGTTGCGTTTGTCGTTCTCTCCTCCCACACTTTGTCGTGTTGTGCGACGCTGGGCAGACAAATGTATAACAAACATGTATTAAGTTATTTGTTTGCTTTCTGTTTTGTTATCAATGTTTACTTTTAACTTGTCACTTATGACGATAGCCTTGATCATGATGATAACCACCGGATAATATTTATAGAGAGAATTTGAGTGATTTTTGGCGAGGCTACACAGCTGGTCACAGACATTAACAGCTGGTCACTACTCTTAGTATCTCTCTCTCTCTCTCTCTCTCTCTCTCTCTCTCATTATCTCTGCAAGGAAAGACTTTGAAAGATAATGATAGAACTTATTCGTGGTGAATGCTAATAACTATGATAATAATAAATAAAAAGGATAACAAAGTTTAACATATATACTAATATTAGTGTTTGTGATTGTGGTCTGAGGAGGTGCAAGGGCAAAAACGGCATCCGTATCACTGGTATTGTTCATTGCTAATCCGGCGATTGTAGCCAATTCGCCTTGGATAGCCTTATAGTCCAATTGGGTTCGCTGACCCCATGAGGCATGAATGTACCACACTCGTACACACAGTTTTTTTTTAATGTGGCTGCTCTTTCCGTATTGTATATTCTATTTTTCCACCCATGAATGGCAACATTCGTATATGCGCATTCTATGCTATTCACAGTTTTACTCTACTATACCACACTGTGACCTTTTGTCTAGGCTGCTTACTTTTCCGCAAGACGTTACCCTTTCCATCTGGACTACACGGTACCTTACTTTTTACATGTTCTTGGTGAATACCACTCTGAGACATCTCACTCTTTCCTCCTTTCGGGTACTTTGTATTCTTCTGCTTTATTCTGTGTGCTTTGTGTATGCATACGAACATAGGTGTGGACACTTCTAGGTATTTATGGTGTATGCGCACATTTTCACATGTGTGTGCATTGGTGTAGACGTATATATATAGATAGCTATCATTTCGTTTCCGGTTGTTTCCAAAATGGAGGAATTATTTTTCTTCGGTTTGGTATAGAACCGTTGATCAGAGTTTTAACAAGCCACTATCGTAAAAACGATGTTGTTAATGAAACGTAGACCTGATACAGAATGTGTAAATTAGCAGTAGATAGTAGTCATAGTTTTTTCGGCCCTAAAACAACAACAAAAATAGGATTCTGGAATGTACGTACAATGGCCGCACCGACGAAACATGCACAAATCGCGAACGAGATGGATAGATACGATCTAGATATTTTAGGATTAAGCGAAATGCGCTGGCTTGGAACAGGTAGGAAATCTGTTGATAATAAAATAGTAGTTTTTTCTGGAAGGGAAAATGGAAAACACCGTGAAGGAGTAGGCATAATGATGACAGACATAGCTGCAAGAAGTTTATTAGAATGGGAACCGGTAAATAGCTGTCTGATACGAACACGCTACAAACAAAACATGGAAGACTTTCAATTGTTCAATGTTATGCGCCTACAAACGAAGCTGATGATGAAGTTAAGGACGATTTTTATAACCAACTACAACAACTTATATATATATACCCAAACACGATCTTTTAATTGTAATGGGATATTTCAACACCAAAGTGGGAAAAGACAACGCAGGAGTGGAACATGTAATGGGGAGAGAAGGCTGTGATACTACAAGTCAGAATGGAGAAAGATTAATAGAACTATGTTTAATAGAAAATTTAGTTATAGATGGGACATTATTTCCACACAAAAATATTCACAAAACAACATGGATATCTCCTGATGACAGAACCTCAAATCAAATTGACCACCTACGTATTAAACAACAATTCAGATCATCATTAATAGATGTAAGAGCATACAGAGGTGCTGATGTTAATAGTGACCACAACCTGTGCATTGGGAAAATAAGATAAAAATTTAATAGCCAACAGAAGAGGTCAATTACACATAAAATTGATAGTCATAAACTGAAAGATGAAGCCATAAAGGCAAAGTTTAACATAGAACTAAGTAATTGTTATACAGCACTTGGTGAAATAGACTTAGATATCAATGAAATGTGGGACTCACAGAGCAAAATACTAATGACAGCAGCAGAAGCAAGTGCCGGACTGAAGAAAATGGAAAAACGAGCTTGGATTTCAGACACCACATGGAAATACATCAAAGAAAGAAGAGAAGCGAAGAGAGCCATGACTAATGTAAAGACAGATCTTGGAAAGGTCCTGGCAAAAGCAATATACAAAGAATTAGACAACAAAGTGAAAAGTTCAGCAAGAAGAGATACAAGAGTTTATATAGACAATTTGGCAGAGAAAGCAGAGACAGCTGCAATTACAGGAGACAGCAGAACTCTTTATACTGTACAAAAGATGCTGACAAACACCTATACATCCAGTGGAACACCAATTCTAGACAAATCTGGATTAATGCTAACAACAAGCGCAGACATAAAAGCCCGTTGGGCGGAACACTTCAAAGAAATTCTTAACCGTCCACTACCCCACAGTTTAATAGATTTTGAAGATGAAAAGGTGAGCAGCAGAATTAGATGTAAATTTAGATGACTTCAGCTTGAGCGAAATTAAAACCACCTTAAAGAATATGACCAATAACAAGGCTGCTGGAGAGGATAAGTTAAAAGCTGAGATCCTCAAGGCAATTGATAGCCATAATTTAATACATCTCCAGAAAATGTTCAACATCATTTGGAAAGCAGAGAAAACGCCTCATAAATGGAAAAAAAGAATCATTGTTAAGATTCCAAAAAAGGGCAATCTTAGAGATTGTAACAACTGGAGAGGCCTGACACTTTTGTCAGTTACCTCAAAGTTATTCTGCAAAATCATCCTAAACAGAATAAAGGATTCAATAGATACAGTAATGCGTGAAGAACAGGCTGGGTTTAGAAAAGGAAGAAGCTGCCTTGACCACATTTTCACTCTACGACTTATATTGGAGGTACAAATTGAAAAGCAAAAACCTTAAAACTTAACTTCATTATACATAAAATCATTTGACAGTATTCATAGAGATTCATTGTGGAAAACTCTGAAGCAATATGGCTTACCATCAAAAATCATAAATGTTATCAAAGACATGTATGATGGTTACACATGTGCAGTTCGAACAGAGGAAGGACTGAGCGAATGTTTCCCAATAGAAACTGGGGTTAAACAAGGATGTATTTTATCGCCCTTGTTATTTGGAATTGTTATGGACTTCATAATGAAGAAATGCTGCACTGGTAATAAAGGCATCAAATGGATACAAGGAGACCATTTGGAGGACCTCGACTTTGCTGATGACACAGTTCTCATCAGCAGTCAGATAAAAACGATGCAGGAAAACACTAATGAACTATCATCAATAGCCAGCAGAATTGGGCTTGAGATCAATCATGAAAAGACTAGTCATGAAAAGCTTAATTCCAACAGGTGACAAAATATACATGGAAAACAAACCAGTAGAAGAGATCGATCGCCTTATCTATCTTGGAAGTAACATTGATCGAGGAGGGGATACAAACAAAGAAATTAGAATCAGAATAGCTAAAGCAGCAATGTCTTTCAGAAGCCTTGAAAAGTTGTGGAAATCAAACCTCATCAGCACAAACACAAAACTTAGACTATTCAAATCAAATGTACTATCTTGTACTACTATACCTTACTATGCGCGTGAAAGCTGGAAAACAACAAGAGATATAGAAACAAAGTTGAACGCATTCGAAAATAAATGTCTAAGGAAAATAGTTGGTATAGCGTGGAACGAATTCAAAACAAACGAGGAAATTAGAGAAATCGCCAATCAACCAATAATATCTTCAGTAATAAAGAAAAGACGATGGTCATATGTTGGACATGTGATGAGAAGAGATAATAACCGAATAGCAAAGCAAGCCCTCATATGGGAAATAACAGGTAAGAGGAAAAGAGGAAGACCCAGAGAGACACTGAGAAGAACATTGATGAGAGAGGCAAGAGCAGCAGGATTCGGCTCCCTCAATGAGATAGAGCTGCTTGCACAGAACAGAGACAAATGGCGAGATTTGATAAAATATATTTAAAAGAATTGAAAAAACTGCTAGAACAAAAATTCAAATAAGAGGAGTATCTTGGTCTACGCCCTATGGCCCGGCTACGGCTCGAAAGGTCAATATATATAGCGATAAGAAGTTACATAATCGACCGGAGGTGATAATCCGATCAGGTATTTGTGGCGACGTCAGTCCAAACAATAAGTCAACAGAAAGGCCAGACAACTAGGCGTCAATATTCATCCGCGGGCTTCCAAATTCCCACGAAAGTCAGACACTGGCGGGTCTATAAAACTGCGTTGTCAATAGTAGCCAAGTTATTTTGACTGGAAAACGCAGCAACGAGCTAGGATAAACCAAGACAGGCAAGTTAACTATTTTCGAGTGTTTTGCTTATTAAGTGTAGCTATTTTGTGCTGAACATATAATGTAAGCCGTAGGTTAGGTTAGTTGAACTATTTTCGAGTGTTTTATGGAAGTGTAGTTATTTTGTTCCGAAAATACCGTGTAAGCCTTAGATTAGGTTAGTTAAACTATTTTCGAATGTTTTGTGTATTAAGTGTAGTTATTGTGTCCCGAACATACTGTGTAAGCCTTAGAGGCAATGCAGCATGAGGTCGACGCCTGGGAGTCATGACCCAGGCGGGCCCACCTCCCCTAGAGTGTCAAGAAGCTAAAGGGCCAAAACACTTGCTCAACGAGGGTCTGCTTCTGATGATCAGCTTGCCTCCTGCTGCGAAACTCTGTACAAAGTTTCCTACTATATATATATATATATACATATATATATATATATATATATATATATATATACACACATACACTCACCGCACATAAATATTTGTGTGTATATGTCTGTGTGTGTATATATACATATATGTATATATGCATGTATTTGTGTAGATACGTATAGACATTGCCAGTGGCGTTATAGTCGAGTGACCTAGACAATATCCCCGCACATATGGTATAACCCTTTTACCTGTGTTTGACTTGACCCTCCATCGACTGGAGAACTACACTGCGTATCCTGTGCCACTCGTTCATTTTCCTTCTGGCCACAGCAGTATATAGGGTGGATATTTTTTTTTTCTCATACTAGTTCATACAGTTCATATGCTTCATTTTTAGTTAACTATGTAGGATTAATTTGATTTACTTACATATCTGTGTGTATGTGAATTGTTTGTTCCTCCTGAAGGCCTATTGAGCCAAAACGTCGTTCAAATTGGTGTCGTCATATAATTACGTAAAGCTTTAACAATGCCGGTTTTTTTTTTTTTTTCAGTTCTCCTCCAGGAAAAATACTAAGCAGAATCATTCTGGAGAGACTATAAATAGAGACCACAGAGATACATTTGAGAGGTAAGCAACGAATCATTTCAGGGCAAGAGGTATGTTTACAGTACAGGTATCTCCCGAAGAGTATAGGGGTGAATACTTGCGTTGCCGACAAATAGTTATAGGACGAAACAGCACGAATAGTGGCTTCAAGAAGTTTAGACTGGAGACAATTAATAAAATAAATGAAAATTGTTATGGAGGAAAACTTCCAAGGAGATAGATCAACGAATCATTTCAGGGGAAGAGGTATGTTTACAGAACTCTGAAAAAAACCCACAAATAATCAAAAACAACCAAAAACAACAAAGTCAATAGATGATCCGAAATAGGATCGAACCCGTACTCATTGACACAGCACATTGCCACGAGAAACCAAACGCTAGAGCACACGGCCAACTCAGCTACCTCAAAAAAATAGCTATCATTGACGATGTCTTTCACGCACGTGTACTCATGACTATAGCATAGGGTTACGATCACAACTGGGCAATAAATTGTGTACAATTATTTTCTATAAAGACAAGGCTATGGGAATACTGAATATTTGCGTTGAAGACAAACAGCTATAGAAGAAAGATCACAAATAGTATAGTTTCCAGAGGTTTAGACTGCAGATAAATAAAGGCATGTAGGGAAAATTCGGAGGCGATAGATCAGCGAATCATTTTACGGGGAAGAGGTATGTTTACAACACTCGGAAAAAAATTCACAAATAATCAACAACGGAATAAAAACAAAGAACAATAGATGGCCCAATGCGGGATCGAAGCCGCACTCCTTGGCACGGCGCCAAAAGAAACTAAACGCTAGATCACACGGCCAAATCAGCTATTTTTTAAAAGAAATAGCTACCATTTGCGTTGCCTTTCACGCAGGTGTAAGTATATAAAGGAAAGAGCCCCGTTACTCCAAGTGGCGAATAGAATATGGTGTTAGTGACCAATTTTACAAACCTTCTGCACATGATTTGTGGGGTAATGTTGTCGGCATTATGCCCGTACCGCTTTACTTTCTCAGAAAAAAAATCCGGTATCCATTTAAGGCTGGGTGAACCCGAAAGCCGTCGATCAGGATCGAAAGCCGACATCTTGTCCTTTGAAGTCCAGTTCACTAACCACCGAGCTATCGCGGCTCCCTCACGCAAGTGTACTCATGGCTATTAATGCGTTTGGCGGTAATCAAATATCAATAAGAGTATTACCTCTGCTAGACGTACATTCTTACATATATGTGGGCAGTAAAATAGACAAAGAAGGAGGAATAGAGAATGATCCCAAAATCATCATCAAGTACCATGCCTGCTGGCGTAGGTGACCCTGTCTCTCCACAATTCTCCATCTCGACAGTTATCATTTCTTGTTTGTTCAATACCTATGCTCCACAGAGAGTTGAAAGGTAGAAGAAGAAGGAGAGGCAGAGGAAGACAGACAAAGTGGGCTGATATCATGAAAAGATGGGCAGGAGTCTATGAAAGCGTGAGCCATCAAAGCAAGAAAAAGGGTGATATGATAATTTATGGTAGCCAACCTTGAAAACGGGAACCGGCACAAGATAACGACGATGACCTATCATATTTTACATCCAATTCATGTCTACCTTTTAGTTATCATTAAACATTAAATAATAAAATACTATGGCCGTGGCAAAAGAGACAGCGGGCTGGAAAGAACAATTATGAAAGGCATGCTTCTTGGGCGAAATATTAGAGGCAGACAAAAAGAAAATGGTTTCAAAACATCAAGGGAACCCTTAATCATGACAGAAGAAGTGGGAAGACCTGACTAAAGATGGATTCTTTCAGACGAGCTGTATTGGATGCAACATTCTGCAAAGGACATGCGCTCTAATGATGAGCGATCATTATGATGACGATAAATCTATCTATTGACCTTTCGAGCCGTAGCCGGCCCATAGGGCGTAGACCAAGACACACCTTCTCCTATCTGAATTTTTTTTCTAGCAGTTTTATTTTAGAGATATTTTATAAAATCTCGCCATCTGTCTCTGTTCTGTACAAGCAGCTCTATCTCATTGAGGGAGCCGATTCCTGCTGCTCTTGCCTCTCTCATCAATGTTCTTCTCAGTGTCTCCCAGGGGCTTCCTCTTTTTCTTTTACCTGTTGTTTCCCATATGAGGGCTTGCTTTGCTATTCGATTATTATCTCTTCTCATCACATGTCCAACGTATGACCATCGTCTTTTCTTTATTACTGAAGATATTAGTGGTTGATTGGCGATTTCTCTAATTTCCTCGTTTGTTTTGAATTCGTTCCATTCTATACCAACTATTTTCCTTAGACATTTATTTTCGAATGCGTTCAACTTTGTTTCTATATCTCTTGTTGTTTTCCAGCTTTCACACGCATACGTAAGGGTTGATAGTACATTTGATTTGAATAGCCTAAGTTTTGTGTTTGTGCTAATGAGTTTTGATTTCCACAACTTTTCAAGGCTTCTGAAAGACATTGCTGCTTTAGCCAGTCTGATTCTAATTTCTTTACTTGTATCCCCTTCTCGATCAATGTGACTTCCAAGATAGATAAAGTGATCGATCTCTTCTACTGGTTTGTTTTCCAAGTATATTTTGTCACCTGTTGGAATTAAACTTTTCATGACTTTAGGTTTTTCATGATTGATCTCAAGCCCAATTTTGCTGGCTATTGATGATAGTTCATTAGTGTTTTCCTGCATCGTTTTTATCTGACTGCTGATGAGAACAATGTCATCAGCAAAGCCGAGGTCCTCCAAATGGTCTCCTTGTATCCATTCGATGCCTTTATTACCAGTGCAGCATTTCTTCATTATGAAGTCCATAACAATTCCAAATAACAAGGGCGATAAAATACATCCTTGTTTATCCCCAGTTTAACACTGGACGATAAATAGTGATAATTAAAAAGGTAAAAAAAAATAGGTATCATGATGATTCATTGAGTGACGTCTCCGCCCCGAAGGTTGGCTACCATTCCGCTGTGTCTCTTGCTTTGATGGTGCAGGTTGTCATATGCTGACTTGTCCATCTTTTGATATTACTCATGCTGGTCTTGGTCTGTCTTTGCCTCTTTTACCTTGTATTTTCCCTTACAAGATTACTTTTAATAGACTGCTGTGTCTTTTAACATGCCCTAAAAATATCATTTTTCTTGTTTGAATTGCGTTTCGTAATTCTCTTCTCATTCTTAGTTGTTTTAAGACCTCATCGTTTGTTTTCTTTTATTCTTCAATTCTTTCTATTCTTCTATAAATCCACATTTCAAAGGCTTAAATTTTCTGTTCTGTTTTCTTGTTTAATGTCTATGTTTCTGCATCATACAGGAATGTTGAGAAGACATAACATTTTGCTATTTTTAGTTTTAGTCCTGGTGTTATTTGTTTTGATGTTAATATATTTTTCATTACATTAAAATTACTTTTTGCCATTCCTATTTTTTTTAAATTTCAATTTTAAATTATCCATTACTGGTTAAAGTATGTCCAAGGTAATTGCAGCTCTGAACTGTCTCCAGGTCAATTCCTTAAACTCTGATTTCCACTTGTATGTTTTGAGCATTATCTTTGTTTATGACCAAAGTTTTAGTCTTTTTAATATTCATATCTAACCCATATTCTTTTATTTCATCATATCATGATGATAGTGGAGATACATAATGATAATTATTATAGAGATAATAATTATATATCATGATATAATCATGTTTTAGGTTAGTGTTTTCTGTTCCGATGCAAGCTGGAGGATTTATTGTGCAAAGGACAGTTGATCGATAATTTAAGAAAAATCCATTGATACTGAAACAAAATTCTCGACTCAAAGTCAGCAATGACGAATTCTATCCAGGATCTAGCAGTATCTCCAACTTTCGACCCTAAAATAATTACAAAAATCGATTTCTGCAAGTGTCAGAATAATGGCTGCACTAAGAAAACTGGCTCTAGTGACTAGCGAGATGGATAGATACTAGCTCCATATATTAGGCATCAGCAAGATGCGATGACCTGGAACAGTCGGTAGCTAATAACAGTTTTATTATATTCTGTCTGGGATTATGGGAAACACCGAGAAAGGGTAGAAATCTTATAGAATAGTTGCTAGAGACCTGATTATCTGTTAAAGAGCTTGTAACAAATCTAGACATGGGGGACTCACAATTATACAGTAAAAACCCACACATGATGCACAATATGAAATTACAGATTAATTTGAACAACTTCAGAAACCTATTAGGAAAATACCTAAACATATTCTCACTGTAATGGATGACTTAAATGTGAAACTAGGAAAAGGCAACACTGGAGCTGAGAAGGCAATGTAGAAAGAAGGAATTGATTACAAGTCAAAATGGGGAAAGATAATTATTTTTAGCAGAAGGTGTGATTATAGGTGGAGCAATTTTCGTCAATAGAAGAGAAAATTAAGGAAAACTTCAACATTAAGCTAAATCATCGTTCTGCTGTGCTTGACGAGTTAGATGAGAAGATCATAGATGAAACGTGGGAATTCCACAACATAGCTCTGGTGTCACTGGCAGAAACATGTGCTGGGTTGTAGAACATAGAAAAAGTGGCATGGATTTCAGATATTACATGGAAATACATACACAAAAGGATTGAAGCAAAGATAGGTATGATAACTCTTAAAAGACCTGGCAAAAGCAACATACGAAGAATTAGACAACAAGCAAAAGAGCTCGGCCAGAAGAGAAAAGAGCACTTATATACATAAACTGACAGTAAAGACCGAGAGAGTAGCAATGACATCATCGTCATCATCATCATCATGTGCCATACCGGTTGGCGTAGGCGATCATATCCTTCAACATTCTTCTATCTACAATACATCGTATAAGTTCTGTTGTTGACTGTTTTCCATGCCATGACACCAAGCTATCCAGTACTTTCTCTCTTTGTCGTCCGCGATCTCTCTTTCCTTTTATTTTGCCAGTTATAACCAAATATTCCAACTTTCCTCTTCTCATGATGTGCCCAAAAAATGTTGATTGTTTCTTTCTGATGTTTTTTAGAAGCTGCCTTTTTGTGTTGGCCTCTTTGAGAATTTCTTCATTGGTCTTTTTAGCTGTCAAGGGAAATTTGAACATTCTTCTGAGAAATCCAATCTCTGTGGCCTCTAATCGTCTGTTCATGTGTCCATGATTTGCTTCCATATGTCAGAATTGGTTCTATAAAGCACCGATGAACTCTCTTTCTCACATCTAATGACATATATTTGTTGCAAAAGATATTTCTAATTTTCTGAAATGTTATTTTGGCCTGAGCTATTCTGCTTTTTATTTCTGCAGCAATGACGGGTGATAGTAAAACTCTTTATAGTGTACAGAAGATGTTAATGAACACTTCTGCATCAAGTAATAAGATCACGATGTGCTGAATACTTTAAGGAAATCCTAAATCGCCCAATACTAGGATATTTAATAGATTTTGCAGTCAACACACCAACCTCACAATTAGATATACATTTAGATGACGTCACGTTGAATGAAGTAGAGGCGGCTATAAGACTCATGGCTAACAGTGAAGCTGCAGATAACGTTGACATAGCATCCGAGATGCTAAAAACAACGGATAGCCATAACTTAAAACACCTGCAGAAAATGGTTAACGCAATATGAAAAAAAGAAAAGGTACCTACACAGTGGAAAAGAGGTATAATTGACAAAATTCCCCAAAAGGGCAATCTCAAGCATTGGAGAGGCGAAACTCTTCTATTAATTGCCTCAAAAGTATTATGTAAAATTATCATGAACAGAATGAAATAGGAAGTAGACACTGTTGAGTGTGAAGTGCATTGATCATATTTTCACTCTATGAAAGAACATATAGTAAAGTAGAGACCACTCCTAAATTTCATTGATCTAAAAAAGGCTTTGGACAACGTACAGAGAGTCTCATGGAGGAACATACTCAGACAATATGGAATACCACCAACAATTAATATCATCATCAACGATCTGTACAACGGCTTCTCATGCGCAGTTCGCACAAAAGCAAGACTGAGTGAATGGTTCCAGATTGATACAGAAATGAACAAAGAATGTATTTTATCTCCCTTGTTACTTGGAGTTGATATCGACTTCATTATGCAGAAATGGCGTAGAGGTGACAAAGGCATTAGATGGGCAATTGGATCTCAGTTGGAGGATCTTGATTTTGCCGACGATTTCGTTCTTATCAATAGCAATGTGAACATAATACAAGAAAAAACAAATGTCATGCCTCAATGCCTAGGAAAATTGATTGAGATCAATCCAGAAAAGTCAAAAGTAATGAAAAATTAAATTCACAAATCACAAGAAAAAAAATATGACTGGAAGGAGAAGCAGTGGAAGAAATAGATCTCGATTTATCCCTTGGAAACTGCGTAGATCAAGGAGGAGACACATAGAATATAAATTATAATCAGAGTAGCAAAGTCAGCAATGACTTTCAGAAGCCTTGATAAAATATGGAAATAAAATAATGCTAAGCACAAAAATAAAGCTCAGTATTTTCAAATCAAATGTATTATCCGCTCTTATTTATCCATGCGAGAGCTAGCTGTAAAACAACTTAAGAAATGGAAAATAAATTTGATGCATTTGAAAATAAATGCATGAGGACGATAATTCATATATCATGGAATGAGTTCAAGACTAGTGCAGACATAAGAGATATGACAAAGCATTAACAGATATTAACTAGAGAGAAAGTGCTGATATGTTCACCAAGTGATGACAAAACACAACAAAATAATCTCAAAGCAGGCCCCCAAATGGGAAACAGATGGTAAAAGAAAAAGAGGCCGACCTAGAGAAACACTAAAAAGAACATTAAAACGAGAGGCAACAACAGCAGGCCCATTCACCGAGATTGAGCAACTCGCTCAGAAAAGAGCCGTGCAACGAGAAACAAAGCAGGTCCTGCGCACGATCTGGCAGTTGAAAGATTGTCAGACATAAAATTCCATAATTTCAGTCTTATGTGTGCCCCCTTCGGCTCGAAAGGACAACGGATAGACAGATAAGACAGAAGGACGGATGGACTGATGGACAGGCGGATAGATAGATAGATAGATTAGATAGATAGATAAATAGATAGATAGATAGATAGTTAGATAGATAGATAGATAGATAGATAGATAGATAGATAGATAGATAGATAGATAGATAGATAGATAGATAGATAGATAGATAGATAGATAGATAGATAGATAGATAGATAGATAGATAGATAGATAGATAGATAGATAGATAGATAGATAGATAGATAGTGGTTCAAATGAACAGTGATCACGAAGAATTAGACGTGATGAATATGATGATAATGATGGTGTAGAATAATTGCAATTATGATAAAATGTCAATTAAATTTTTTGACATATCATGAATGATGATTGGGGAGCCGCGATAGCTCAGTGGTTAGTGAACTGGACTACAAAGGACAAGGGGTAGGGTTCGATCCCAACCGACGGCGTCCGGGTTCACCCAGCCTTAAATGGGTACCGGATTTTTTTCTGGGAAAGTAAAGCAGCACGGGCGTAATACCGACCACATTACCCCAAAAATCATGCGCTGAAAGTCTGTAAAATATAGGGTCACTAACACCATATTTCTCAATACGCCACTTGGCGTGACGGGGGTACTTTACTTTTACTTATGAATGATGATTGAGATTATGACAACTGATGCCGAAGAAGATGATACTAACTTTGATTAAAGATCACAAATATAAATACCGATGACGGTAATGATTGACAATGATTGTGATTGAAATGTGTAGAAGTTAACCTGCATAGCTGGCATAGACATCTTTTTGTCCCTGACTTGCTCTTCCGGAGTGAAGACGACAGCGGAGGGTTTCTTTAATCCAGATTCAGTGTTGACCCTAGGAAATGGGGCAGACATAAAGGCGAGCGTATTATCTGTTTAGCACAGGAAGTTAGATTATTTATATCTTGATGTACAGAGGATAAGTGGTGCGTGCGTGCTGTAAACGTTTGTGTAACATATATATATATATATACACACACACAATGTTAAACTGAGTCTACCGGTGACTTCTCCTGGTCTTTTTCAATAAGGTTACAGTTCTTTGTTTCTTTATTGTTGTTTTTTTTAACTTCCAATGATTATGAAATAAAAGTGAAAACTGAAATGTTTCATTTCGCAGACTTGAACTAATAAGGGATATTCAGTTAACAATGTTGTAGCAGGACTTGAAACTCCTGTATGTAAAATAAACTTGTGATATTTTTTCGCACTAATTTCTTTATTTTTATTTGATAACCAGAAGAGTAGAATGAAAGATAGTCTTCTTATAGTCAGTTCATAAATTCAGGAACATGTTGCTTTCAAGTTACGTGAAAACTAACTGTTAGGTTGCAGTGATTTTTTGCATGCAGTCTTAGAATTTCCATGGCGCAAAAATATTCCTATTCTTGATTCTGCATATACTACATATTATGCACATCGGATAAATTCTTTGATCTTTTAGGACCATTGCAAGTAAGTTGATTCAAATTTTAGATTTTACCGTAAATATATTAATTTCCAGTTTAGTTCTTTTCAGAAGTTTATTTACATAGTATTTTAAAGATCAAGTAATTGTGTTTGTTGTCCGTTATGTATAATCACAAATATGACTCCAATTTGCTACAGTTAGTCTTGCCCTTCAGTCACCATTAGACCCCAGGGTGTCCAAACTGCACCCCTAATTGAATGATGGTAGAAGCATTTTGATATGGAAATTTATTTGTTGCCCATGTACGAACATTTGACCATTTGCTCAACATACGCTTAGTCATCCCAGACTGTTATTCAGTCTTTCAACAAAATATGGTCTTTATCATTCCGTATCTGATGATTCTAAGAGGTTGATAATGGTTAATGGCTGGACAAATTGTAATCCATCTCGTCTTTCACCCGGAACACACGCACCACACTTCTTCCAGAACTGAATGTCTATTCTTGAGAGGGACTTACGTGTCAGAAATTCAACATCACACATTTTAAATTATCATGTTCTTTTCTACAGCTTGTCCTTTGACTTTAGCCACACAAGCTGGATCGGATTGAGGTGTGCATGATATGCAGGTAGTCACAGAGAAGTGTGGCCGTATTCTTCAATGATTTTGTCAATATGATATACCTTATTCTTTTTTGTATTCCCCACAAGATGCAATAAGTCGGGTTTTAAATATGTGTCGTCGACTTTTAAAATTTCTTTAGCAAGCCATGTCCTAATTTGATCTTTTGTATTTGATATAGTTGGTACTTTGTCTTTCGCTGACACAGCATTGTGAAAAGATGCATTATCCATTACTAGGCGTTAAGGTCTATCCAGAATTGGAAAAAGATTGTTCTCCAAACAGTGCCTGAAAAATGTTCCATTCACTGCTGTGTGCTAGTCCTACCGCCAGTACTTTTTTTGTCGGAAAATAAGTCCAGCGTCAAGGACAAGGCCGTTTTCAATGCTTCTTGCATACGTTAGTATGATGCGCTGGTCTTTGCTGCTGGTAATTGTTCTTTTCTGTTCACCGTATACTGATTGCCAATCTTTAGCATAGGTGTTGTGAGCATTGGCCTAGACTCCGCTTTTCACGGACCTGACTCGGGTATTTTCTTCGGGCAGCAATCAAATGTGGCTTTTCACAAATAATATTTCTGCGCCCTACAGTTTTCCTCAAAATGAAGACGGTGGTTCGTACAATTTTGCTTAGAGTATTTTTTTATGTCAATACTCTGCGTGCAATTTTAATTTTAATTTCCTGAGAGTAACATGTGCATTTGTAGCAAACATGTTAAATGTATCCCGTCTTCTGATATCTACGTCAAAGTCAACTTTCCTTTTCCTTCCTTGCTTGACATGAGTGCACTCTGAGTCTTGTATAATTCAACCAGAAAAGAATGATCCGTCCAGAACAAGCACCAATTACATTCGTCTCTCTGGGTTATGAATATCGCAATATAAATGACACATCTTCGATTCCTTGCGGATGTGCTGGTATAGCAAAAGGTAACCTTCTGCATAGTTTTAATTTGCATTTCAAACTCATTATGATGTTGATATAAATGTCAGTTTTTAGACCCATTATACTTAATATAACTTTACAGTGCTAACTGGATACGCATTTAACATGAACGAGTGTGTCGCATTAAATTACTTGTTTACAGGTTGCAACTGAAATTCGAATTTGTGCACTGGAAAATCAAGAAGTTGTATTTCTTCGGCTTATTTCAATTGAAAACAAAGCCATTTTTATAACAAAACAACTGAGTATCGTAGATCAGGTTAAATTAGGCCCAATTACTTAATGGTGAATTTAATATTGCCTAAAGAAGAAATCTTGCAAACTAGATCAAATGTCTAAGAGCAAACAATAATTATATACCGTCATGGATATTCTAAGGTTTAATGTAAAAAAAATCGTTGCGATGCAATACGTAGTTTTCAAGCAAATCGAAAGTAAACGTGTTCATGAATTTATGAATGGACTGTAGTAAAGCATTGTAGTGTGTCTTGGATTTTATTTAAGAAAGCAAAAGAAAAAACTCATTTACCTTTTCAGTCTGAACTTTAGAAACTCGAGTATGTAACTGGTATTTCACTAGATTATTTGTAAATAAGCAGAAATGAATATATTAGAAGAGTGGATGCAATACGGCAGGGATTAAATATTTTAAAAATTCAACATATCAAATAAGATGATACCAAACAGCTGCCGAGACACAACTGTACAAGGAAAACTGGATGGAAACGTCAACATAAAATGCGTTAGCGAAATATCAAGCAGTAAAATATTTCTGACTGTTGTACCAAACTGAGCTAGTGTATAGAGCAAGTGGTGGGGTGTGCTAAACACTCCAAAGTATGATGACAGCTTTACAAGGAAGGAACACAACACAATACTGACGTTTCGGCCTGTGACCTTCTTCAGAATACAGGGACAACGACAACAAACGGTGAAGCACAATTATCTATAACTACATATTAGATGATCAAGTGGAGGGCTAATAACGGAGTGGAAATGGTTCTAACTAAAGTACACAGAGATGAATGACGTTAAACAAACATCACGTAGCAGCGATATTAATCGAGTAGGGAACAGGCAAATAATTGCAATGCTGCGGTAAAGCTGGTAGCAAAGAGGAAAGCAGCTTTACCGCAGCATTGCAATTATTTGCCTGTTCCCTGAGCTAGTGTATGTCGACCGGTAGAGAGTATCATTTGCTACATGTGATATCAACTCGACGGCAAGCTACTGCCAGAATATTGAACAGAAAAAAACAAACTGATAATAGGAAATTTCAATGTGAGGACACTATTGCAAAATGGAAAATTAGATAACATGAAAATGGATATGGAAAGGATTGATATACATTTATTTGGATTATATAAGATTCATCAGATTGAATACAGCGAAATATAAATTGTGATAAATTAAAAAAAAAACATATTCTGCAGATACTAGACACTAATGAGCAGTAGGTGTCTTCTTAGATGTAGAGTTAGTTATAACTGTGAGGCAAAATTCGACCAAGGTCAACAATAGAAACTGAATGGAAAATTAATTTATATGAATTGTATACAGATTTATGCACCGTCAGCTAAGAGTACCGAAAAATAAAACAGATGATTACAACAACAAAAAACCAGCTAAACGATCACATGGACGGTACAAGCTACATGAAATTACAATAGTTCTAGGAGATTTAAATTCAAACGCTGAAATTCACACGTTTGAAGAAATAGTATTATAATCAGACTAGGAGAAACAAATGATAAAGGTGAATAAATGATTGAAATAGAAAGAGTACACAACTAGGAAACACTTGGTTTTAGCAGTACAAAATGCTCTTTTGGCGTGGAGAAGCCAGGCGTAATACAATTAGTAACATACTGATAACCAATAGATTAAAAAACAGTCTGATATTTGTGAAAACTAGATCTGGATAATGTACAAGTTGTAGTAAAACTTTCATTTAAGTTAGCAATAAAAGCCGAAATTAACATCAAGTTAAATCCAAACATGGATAAATCAGCCTATGACAACCATCTCCATCGAAGCAAGAGACAGCCGAATGGCGCTCCATGGTAGCCAACCTTCGTTGCGGAGACGGCACTCGATGATGATGATAAATCCAAACATGTAGGTACATAAGAAATATCGTAATTCAGGCCAGAGGAAATACAAAGAATGTAAATAAAATATAACCAATTTATTAAAAAAACACAAAGCAGAGATAAACAGTAGGGAAAATCTAAAAGAATCAACACTACAAACATGAAAAGAAATTATACCGTCAGTGAGGACATTTTTCAAGAAAGCAATGGATCACATATGCCATTTTACAGTTCATGAACAAAGAAGAGGAAACAACCAGACAAGGCGAAATGTAAAATGCAGAATGGATCGAGAAATAACAAACAAATTTTATGAAGCATAAGATGAGTGGCTAAATCAGAGATGGAAATAGATTGCAATGCAGCTTAAGAGCTGCAAAAGTTATCAACAAATAGATCGAGGAATTTATTTAGAGAAAAAAGCTATCTGACGGAGAATTGTTAATAAAAAAGGAAGTAATAGTGAAAATTGACATAATACACCAGAGAACTCTACGATGATGAATAACAAGAAATTTAACATTCAAGATAATTGAGAATATTCACCCAGGCAGTGAATCAGTAATGTATCATCTGCCAAATCATAGTGTAATGTGAAAATATGGAAGAAGTCACATGGACCACATAATATAACCAAAATGTAGAGGGAAGCTATGGGAGAATTTTTTAATATAAATAATAACACAGCTGTTGAATGACATCTACAGTAAATGATAAATTACAGGATGAGCAACACAAATCTATATTAATAGATTATTAGTGAGACCTAGTGATATGAAATGTGAGGATGATGGTACATTATGTAATGTACACTATTATTTAAAAATCACCATGCAAATAGTCAGAATTATTAGGTTAAAAAATTAGAAGGTTCATTAAGGACACATTTCAAATACCTGGGCACAATAATAACATCGGATGGAAGATGCACCACGGAAATAAAAAGCAGAATAGCTCAGGCCAAAATAGCATTTCAGAAAATGAAAAATATCTTATGCAACAAATCTATGTCAATAGAAATGGGAAAGAGAGTTCATCGGTGCTATATAGAATCGATTCTGACCTATGGAAGCGAATCATGGACAGTGGACAAACAAATGAAAAGACGATTAGAGGCCACAAAGATGGGATTTCTCAGACGAATGTTGAAAATTCCCTGGACAGCTAAAAAGACCGATGCTGAAGTTCTCAAAGAGGCCAACACAAAAAGGCAGCTTCTAAAAAACATCAGAAAGAAACAATCAACATTTTTCGGGCACATCATGAGAAGAGGAAAGTTGGAATACTTGGTTACAACTGGCAAAATAAAAGGAAATAGAGATCGCGGATGACAAATAGAGAAAATACTGGATAGCTTGGTGTCATGACATGGAAAACAGTCAACAACAGAACTGATACAATGCACTACAGATAGAACATTGTGGAAGGACATGATCACCTACGCCAAACGGTATGGCACATGATGATGATGAAGGACACATTCAAAACATCAGTCGAAAGCATTAGTTGCAGCAAAAAGAGAAAATATCTATATTTACAAAAAAGATTAAGGTAGATGGATCTTTATTAAAACAGGCCAATGAATTTACATCTTTGGTAACAATTGCTCAGGCAAATACTGCAAACAAAATACTAAAAAAAGATAGATATAAATGCAACCCATTTTAAAAATTACTATAAGAAAATGAGTTCTTCATATAATTATAATATCATTATAATTCACATAATTGTGGAGCCGTCTTAACATATTGAAGGGAAACCTGGACAACCAGACAACAAACAAGACAATCGTTGGAGAAGATGTGGTCTTACAGACACAAGTTGAGAATGTCATGCTTTAAAAGAATAACGACGTTTTAAAAAAGGTCAAAGAAAAAAAAAAACTTATTGCCAACATCAGACAGCAGCAATCAACGTTTGTATGTGCCATTTAATGAGACAGAACTACATCTCAGAAGAAAAAAAAACACAGACACGCAAAAAAAAATAAAATGAAGAAAATGAGAGAGAAGTGAAATGGCGACAAAAACAGAAAACACACAAAAGCAGTTAGAACATAGATAAGAAGAGACAAAGAGAAGACTATTGTTAAGAGAAAATAGAACGATAACGGGCGATTTTAGATCACCATTTCAAGTAATTAATAAACACGGTTGCAATTCACAAACGGAACATAAGGATATATTACAAAGGTGGGGCGGTCACTGCATTGTATGAAGATACTTCTAAGCAATCAGACACGTTAACAGAAAGTAAAAAAAAAATCCCAGAGCCTATGATAGATAAAATCCGGAAAAAAAAAATATGAAGAAAGGGAAGCCACCAGGAAGTCATGATATACTAGCTGAATTCATTCAGGCTGGAGAGGAGGCCAGTGTTCGTATTTACCATGCACTGTGTGTGCAGATCTTGAAATATGCAGATTGGTCAAAAGCCTGGAATAAATCAGTGGACATCCTCATTCCAAAGAAAGGAATTCTGAAGCTGTTTTCCAACTACAGAACTAATGCCTTAAAAAGCTATGCCAGCAATACATTCTTGCAGATCATTATGAATAGTATAATAAGAAAGTTATAACAATAAATCCATATAATTAAAGCAAGTTTCAGACATAGTAGAGACACTAGTGACTGCATCTTCAACTTGAGAAACATCCTTCAGAAATTATGTCTCTCCTAAAAGGAATGAGGCAGGGATACATCCCCTTTGTTCATACCTGCTCAACATCTATGATGAGAGCATCATGAAAAATATCAGAAACTATGACAGATTTGTGAATTTCGAACCTTTTACAATAAATGAATAAAACATAATTCCAGAACTCTTATTCGAATTAGATACTCTAATGATACAGTCCTCCTTTCAAATGTAAAAAATGTAAAAAGTAAAATACCCCCATCACGCCAAGTGGCGTATAGGGAAATATGGTGTTAGTGACCCTATATTTTAAAGACCTTCAGCACATGATTTTTGGGGTAATGTGGTCGGTATTACGCCCGTGCTGCTTTACTTTCCCAGAAAAAAATCCGGTACCCATTTAAGGCTGGGTGAACCCGGAGGCCATCGGTTGGGATCGAACCCTAACCCTTGTCCTTTGTAGTCCAGTTCACTAACCACTGAGCTATCGCGGTTTCCTTTCAAATGTGCAAAGGATTTAAAAGAGACAACTGAGTGTGTTAAAAAAAACACAGTGATTGAGCAAAATCAATTTATCTAAATATACAGAAATCTAAGATAATGTCTACTAGAGAAAGCAAAGAGCCAACCCAGAATTATGATCAACAATGAAGAACTTGTCACAAACTATGAATATCGAAGTCTGTAGTAATTAACAATGGAGACTGTCAGAAAGAGATCAAAATAAGATTAGCAATAGCAACACAAAAAGTAAATTCCATGAAAAACATGTGGCACAATACCAGCAAGGTAGTGAAATTAAAATGATTAAGGACGGGTATTTTTTCGATAGCAACATATGGTTGTGAATCATGAACAATCTCGCAAAAACCAAGGAACAGCATCGATTCATTCGAAACAAAATGCTGCAGAAAAATCGTTAAGATAGCGTGGATAATGAAAAAGGGCAATGAAGTCATATTATAATATCTAAACTTTATAAAGAACATGCTATAATCAATATTCTACAGAGGAACTTAACATTTTTTCCACACAAAAGACACTGATGGGGCTGAGAGAACAATAAAGGAAAGTATGGTTCCAGGCCGTCCCATCAGTGCAGACGAAGAAGAAGGTGATTTGAAGACATCTATGAGATCTTGAACATGACAAAAGAAAAAGTTGGAGATCTGTCTAGATGTAGAGATTCTATCAGACGGGCTGTGGTGAATGTAACATTATGCAAAGGACATGCGACCTGAGGATATCTGTGCTATAGACACGTTGTATTTATTCAGGCAAGTTTAAAGGCAGACCTTTGGAGACATGGCGACGAATCGCACATGGTGAAATGACAGAGGCTGGCAAGTACTGGCAAGAGTTGTCCATCCTTGCGCCAGCTCGGTTTGGGTAGAGATCTGTTGTGGGTGTTTTATGCTTCTATCGGAGTTCAGAGAGTTGAGAAGAAAGTAGAAGAAGCAACTAATTGTTTCTGTATTTAAATAGCATAGCAAACATTAATGCGGGATTATATAACAATTGGGAGTCATAGCTAAGTGCTTATTGAACTGGACTGCTAAAAACAAGAGGTCGAGTTCGATCCTTATTGACAGTTTCCAGGTTCACCCAACTGTAAATGGGTATCGGATTTTTGATTTTTCTTTCTGGGAAAGTAAAGCGGCATGAGCATAATACCGATCGCATTACTCTAAAAAATCAAGTCCCGAAAATCTGTAAAAATGTTGGTCACTAACACAATATCTCCTATAGGCCACGTGTCATGACAATATACTTTACATTTACTTAAACATTTATATACTTGGGCACAATAATAACATCAGATGGAAGATGCACCACAGAATAAAAAGCAGAATAGCTTAGACCAAAATAGTATTTAATAAAATTAGAAACGTCTTATGTGACAAGTCTATGTCAATAGAAGTGAAAAAGATAGTTCATCGGTGCTATATAAAGCCAGTTTTCACCTATGGAAGGGAATCATGGACAGTAGACAAACAAATTAAAAGACGATTAGAGGCCACAAAGATGGGATTTCTCAGAAGAATATAGAAAGTTCCCTGGACAGCTAAAAGTACCAATGAGGACATCCTAAAACTGGCCAAGACAAATAAGGGAGCTCCTATCACATCATAAAAAACAATTAACATTTTTCTAGCACATCAGAAGAAGAGAAAAGTTAGAATACTTGATTACAACTGGCAAAATACATAGAAAGAGAGACGCGGACACAAAGAGAGAAGATACTAGATAGCTCGGTGTCATGGCATGGAAATTAGTCAAAAACAGATTTGATACGATGCACTATGGATAGAAGATGGCGGAAGAACGTGATCGCCTTAACCAACAATATTGCACATGACGATAATACTTTATATAACTGTTAAGTTAATACATATCATTCACATTCATTAATTAAATAAAAAAAGAGGTATGTGACGTCCGTATATATCCTAAATGAGTCGAGCTTAATTGGTGCTACATGAATAATTCACAATTTGGTAAATTTACTTCATAATAATTTTGTTCTACATTTTAATGGGAATGGTGGTGTTATTGCGGCACCAAAAGCAGACAAAAGCAGAAATCACTGTTTCTAAGTCTGAAGGTGAATGCATTATATTCCTTTTTGCAGCAAATAATTGTTTGATTAGTTATAGTAATAATACATATTTTGTTGTTTGATTTATTAGTGCTATTTTAAAAAATCCTTAAATTCATCATCATCATCGAGTGCCATCTCCGCAACGAAGGTTGGCTACCATGGAGCGCCATTCTGCTCTGTCTCTTGCTTTGATGGTGCAGGTTGTCATAGGCTGGTTTGTCCATCTTTTGGTGTTACTCGTCCATGTTAGTCTTGGTCTGCCTCTGCCTCTTTTACTTTGTATTTTCCCCTCCAGGATTACTTTTAGTAGGCTGTTGTGCCTTTTAACATGACCCAAAAATCGCATTTGTCTTGTTTGAATTGTGTTTAGTAGTTCTCTTTTCATTTTTAGTTCCTTTAAGACTTCATCGTTTGTTTTCTATTCCTTCCATCCAATTATACCTATTCTTCTATATATCCACATTTCAAAGGCTTCAATTCTCTGTTCGGTTTCCGTGTCCAGTGTCCATGTTTCTGCACCATATAGGAATGTTGAGAAGACATAACATTTTGCTATTCTTAGTTTTAGCCCTGGTGTTATTTGTTTTGATGTTAGTATGTTCTTCGTGGCATTAAAATTACATTTTGCCATTACTATTCTTTTGTTTATTTCAGTTTAACATTTTCCATCACTGGATATAGTATGTCCAAGGTAGTTATAGCTCTTAACTGTCGCCAGGTCTATTCCTTCAATTTTGATATCCACTTGTGTGTTTTGAGTATTTTTTTTGTTTATGATAATAGTTTTATTCTTTTTTATATTCATATCTAGTCCATATTTTTTGCTTTTCATGTTCATTTCATTAAGAAAATGTAGATCGTTAGGATTTTCTGCTGGTAGTACAGTATCGTCAACATATCTTAGGTTATTGATTATCTTTCCATTAATTTGTAAGCATGGCATCTCTGTGATGTTTTTAAAGATTTGCTTAGTGTATAGATTGAACAAGATTGGTGGATTGGATGCATCCCTGTCTTACTCCTCTTTTTATATCAATGGGTGTAGAGTTCTCTTTGTTATATTTTATTATTGCTGTTTGCTCCCAGTATCGATTACATATTAGTCGTATGTCCATGTCATCTAGATGTATCTCTTTTAGGCATTCTATAAGTAGTTAGTACGTGTACTCTATCAAAAGCTTTGGTGCAGTCTATGAATCAGCCATGTATTGGTTTGTTTACCTCTGTGTACTTTCCGATTAATGTTCTCATGCAGAATATGGCTTCTTTTGTCCCGCTGTTTTCCTAAATCCAAATTGCTGCTCATCTAATTAAGTATTGATTTTATTCTGAATCCTTCCTTGTATACTTTTAGCACGATTTTTGTAGCATGCCTTCATTAGGCTTATTGTTCAAAAGTCACTTCATTCAACTGCACTATTCATTTTAGGCAATGCAATGAAAGTTGATGTTTTTATTCCATTTGCTATGTATCATATGTGGTATATGTCGTTGCATATGTCTGTAATCACTTCAATGCCAAAAAGTCTTCTAGTGCCTGTATCATCTCTATCTGTATATAGTCAGGTCCTGCCTGCTGCTTTTCCCTTTTTCATTGTTTTTATAGGTTTTTTCCACTTCAGATTTTACGATAATATAGGCCGATGAACATTTTATAAATGGTTTCTTGTCCCTTTGATCATGAAATAGTTCTGTTATATGTTCCTGCCATCGATATATTATATCTTTATTGGGAAGAATAGTTTATATCAATCATCACCATCATCAAGTACCGGGCTTGCTGTCGTAGGTGATCATGTCTCTCCACAACTTTCGATCTGGACAGTTATTTATCATATCTGTTGTTGACCTTATGTCAAGCCATTCTCTTAAGCTGTCTGGTATCTTTTCTCTTTGCTTCCATCTATCTCTTCGTCCCTCAATTTTCCCAGTTGTTATAATATATTCCAGTTGTTCCCTTCACAGTTACATGGCCATAAAATGATGATTGTTAATTCCTAATATTGGAAATTAGCTCTCTTTTTGATTTGGCCTCTTTCTGAACGTTTTCATTACTCTTCTTAGCTCTCCGTGGTATTCTCAACATTCTTCTGTAAAACCACATTTCTACAGACTAATGATTTTCTTGTCATTTATCCTATTGTCCACGATTCGCATCCATATGTTAAGACTAGCTCTACATAACATTTAAGAACTCTTTTTTTTTTTGTTTCTATTGTCAAAAATAGATTGCATAGTATCTTCCTCATTTTTTGCAAAGCTGCTTTTGCCTGAGCCATTCTGCATCTCACATCTTTTGTACATCTTCCGTCTGAGGTTAACAATGTTCACAAATATTTAAATTCATTAACCTGTTTTAATATTGTTCCAGACTTCCGTTTCAAAATGGTGGATCGTTTCACGTTCTCTCGATCGCTGCGGCAAAATGTATATGTGGTTTGATTAATTTCGGCTCTCTGATGTGTTGAAATCAAAATGATGTTCTACTTAGCAAATCTGCGGCCGACTAAGTGGACAAAATCTGCGCTGCCGAGTACACACAGCAATGTTCCTTTTTGACAAGTCAAGTATTGTTTGTAAAAGCGACCTTCACCATCTAGTGTTGACATGCGGTTTACGTCACATTGAGTGCTGTTCAATGGCCGACGTTGGTATTATTTGACGCAAGTTATTTACATGCTGCAACGTATTTAATGTGGACTGTTCCGTCAAGTCAACCGATGATTTTCCTCTTTGGGGAATTTGCACCGTGTTTCGTTCGTTGTACGCTAACCGTACGGTCTGTTGTTTGATGTGTGACGGGGATAATTCGACGACTAACTGTGTGTTTATAGGTTCGGTTGCAGTCAATAACGATATCCTAACATCATCAAGCGCTATACATTTTTTGTTCTCAATATGACGATCATCATTTTCGGAAGGACCTGAAATTCCGGTATATGGCGGATAGGCGGCAGGAACCATTGAATGCTATTTATGAAAAGTGATCCTTGTTGCAGTTTCCTCATATTTAAAGTCCGGCTCGTTGCAGGAGCTACTGAGTTAAGTGCTCTGTGCACACCGTGAGCTGTGTGTCTCATCCGTTTTGATCATGTTTCGATAGTCCAATTGCTTACGATGAATGATGATATCGTATGACAGGGAACAGTTGGCTGTGTTCACTTTCTGCGCGGTTTCGCCTTATGTCTTTTGGCGTGTGCTGAGACTGCTACGATGGGGACCACAGTTACCTTTCTTTGTTTGGGAGATGAGTTAGTAATTCGGATGATTCCACTGGCACGGACGGTTGAGCAATTATGGATTTTAATTCGTTTGCAGTGATACCGAGGTCTTCCATAACCAGTAAGCAATAACCAATATTGTCCCACTTGAATTTATTTTGCACTGAGATGATGTCTTTTTCTTTTGTTGTTACCATTATATCTGTCTTTTTGCTATTAAGGCCGAGTCCTTTATTTTTGCTTTTTTTTTCACTATAATGTCTAACATTCCTTGTAACTCATTTTCACTCTCAGCGATTAAGACTGTATCATCAGCATACCTTAGATTATTTATATTATGACCTCCGATTCCTATTCCAGGCATTCCCCTTAGGGATTTTAAAATAATTTCACTATAAATATTAAACAAATCTAGTGACAGCACACAACCTTGCCTAACACTCTGTTTTATTTGTTGAAAGATTCCCAATTGGTTTTCAGTTGTTTTGGCCGCTGTTTGTTGCCAGTACATGTTCTTTATTATTCCAAGATCTTTGCTGTCTATGTTTATGCTTTCTAAAATTGTGATTATTTCTTGGGGCTTTACTTTGTCAAATGCTTTGGTATAATCTATGAAACATAGGTATAGTTCTGTTTTCACCTCTATGGCTCTTTCTACTAAAGATATTATGATGTATATGACATTGCTCGTTCCTTTATCTCCAACAAAACCACACTGTTCATCGCTAATTTCTGGATTGATTTTGTTTCGCACTCTTCGCATGATGATGATTCTTAGCCATGTGACTCATAAGGCTTATTGTGCGATGATCATCGCATTCAATCGCACCCGATTTCTTTGGTAGGGCTATGAATATTGATTTGAGCTGGTCGTCTGGTATATATATCGGGTGTTGTAGATATCATTCAAAATTTTTGTTATGATTTCTATTCCAAAATCACCCATGGCTTCAGTCTCTTCTTTACTTATATTAATATGGTCCAGGAGCTTTTCCTACTTTCAAATTGCGCAAGGCATCTTCCACTTCTTCTTTGAGTACTTCTGGTCCTTCTCCATTATCCTTAATATTTGCGTCTGTTCGTTCATCATTATAAAGATATTTAATGTATTATATCCATCGTCCCCTTATGCTTTCTTGTTAAATAAACAGTTCTCCCTCCTGTAATCTTAAACATTCAGTTTTTGGTTGCATTTTTCATCCTGTTAATTCTTCAATTTGTTTGTATATAGCTTTAGCATCTTTTTGTTGCATTTCAATCTCTTTGCATCTTACTTTTAGCTATGCTTCTTTTGCTTCTTTGCATTTTATTACAATTTCTTTTTTTAATCTCTTATACTCATCTTTATTTTCTTTATTTTTTCTTCTTGCATCCATTAGCTTCAAAATTCCACCTGTCATCCATTTCTTTCTTGAATTTGTCCTAAATGATGGTATGAACTCTTTCGATGTTTGGCGATTGACTGTTTTAGCATTTCCCACTGTTCATCAATGCTTTGTATCTTCTCTATTGCATTGGGCCGGTTCTGAATTGATTATATCAATCAATATGGTCTAAAGATTGGGTTATATCAATATGGTGTGAAGAAATGGTTATATCAATATGGTGTGAAGTATGCTTTCTCTTTCTGTAGTGGAAATGCCTAAAGTAAAAAAAAAAAATCACAACTATCGTAGTCAACGTTTAATTCGAAACGCTAGCCCTCACTAGGAGTACACAAATGTGGCCATTTCTTTAATTAGTTAATGTTGTGTTGACTTGGTTGTTATGATGATAACTGAATGGTTATATTATATTAGAACAAACCGAAAACCAAATGTTTAAAGCAGGCGAGTTTGACCACCGCAATAATGTACTTTCGCAGGACAACTTATATAGGGCACAAACTATAACTGGCTAAGAACCGCCGATCAGTTATGTACGGCACAATCTAGAACTGGCTAAAAACAGAAATCATTCCGCATTTTATCTAATGATCTATGTGTGTGGTCTAACCGACAACAGAAATCTACCGCCAAAATATAATGTTTACCCAGAGACACGACCAGAAACATGAAACACAGTGACACATAGATTTCTGCACTCATAACGCAGAACATGGACGTGAGGAAACTAAGTAAATGCTTATAACGGTGACACACTGCTGGTAAATATAGATTTATCTGGGTCGGCTCGTCTCGGTGCTGGAGATATTGACGGCTCACGCGGCCATTATCTCTGTACATATCTGACAATCAAATCGCGAGATACTCAAAGGTTAATTGTTAATACTTTCTCTCTCTCTCTCTCTCTCTCTCTCTCTCTCTCTCTCTCTCTCTCTCTCTCTCACTCACGCTTCTGACTCGATTAATTTTTCTCACCTATCCGCCTTCTTTACTGTTGGTCATATCCTCTGTTTCAATCTCTTTTTTTTTCTCTGACTTTTTTCTCCACAGTCCTTTTTCTATCCAAATCTCTCTCTCTCGCTCTCTCTCTCTCTCTCTCTCTCTCTCTCTCTCTCTCTCTCTCTCTCTGACTCGCTAACTCTTGGCAAATATCAATTTTCTTATTTTCCCTTTGACCGTAATTTCTGTGTCTCTTTGACTTTTCTCTCCATTGACCCACTTCTCTCTCTCTTCGGGCTAGTTCACACTTCTCACTGTATCTTGTGTGTATCTCTCTATTTCTCACTCTATCTATTTTTCTTTGAGTTTTATATCAATTTCTTTTACTTCTATTATACATTTTTCTTTTGTAGTATTCGTTCTCTCTTTCGTCGGCTCTCTCGCTTCTCACTATAATGTTCTGAAAAATACACTCTCTCTTCTGAATCTCTTTCCTGTTTTTCCTCCCTCTGGATCTGTCTGTTACACTCTCTTATGGCGTGGGTCCTACAATGGTTCTATCTACTATGGCTCACTTTTTTATGATAATATCTCCCTTTTTCTCCCTTCTTCTCCTGTAAATCTCATCTCCCAAACTGCTTTCCATGTCTTTTTTACGTCATTTATTTTTTTCTTTGTCCCTGTCTACTCTCTCTCTCTCTCTCTTTCTCTCTTTCTCTTTAAATCATGTACAAGAACTCAACAACAGCGTAACCCACCTAAGTCAGCACCCAATATCTCCCTACACGTTAATTACATCACCATCAACTAGTTATAAATATTATGACACCGCAACCATTAAAGTAGGTTAATTATGAGTGATATCTGGTCTATCTGACTTATCACGTGTCCACACTATTCTATCTGTTGCATCCATTTTTTGTCAATGAAGCATAGAAGCACAAGGAATTTATTTGTTGATATATTTTTCCCCTCCGGTCATACCTTCTGATCGTATCTACTATGTTGTTTAAAATGGATTACAAAGCATCTAACGCATTTCAGTTCGGTGGTGGTAAGTTTTATTATTGTTTTTGACTCTATAAACAAGGTCTGGCATTGGCAACTCAAAGCTAAGATGAAGAATGTATTGTAGAGTGCTCAGTGGACAGTAGTGGTGATAAGTGCCCAATGCTGTGAAAATTATACTGTATCATGAGTCTATCTCGGCTACCGGTGATATCATGTCTTACTAGACGTCCTAAGTTATTAATTTTAATCGCAGGTGTGTTTATGAAAAAAAATATAGCCCTTGGCGTCTTGACAAACGTGTGGTAGCAGACAATCACGATTAGTCAGTAGACTGGTAATATATTAGAGTCTTATGACACCATATCCATATAAAAGTGTACTAAGCGCACAACTCTGGTCAAGTAAAATCTTGAGCGTTAATTTGGTGTTGGTCCCTCTTTAAGTTTACCAAACGTTGAAGCTACCTTCTACGCGTCGGGAATTTATCTCTTCCTTACGTGAGATGGTGGTTGTGACCATAAAGGAAAATATGACAGCGATGATAGATTGTTGTTAAAACTATAAGGTTCTCTTCCTAAATATTTTATTGATAAAACAATAGCCGTCTGCTGACAACATGTATGGATCAGGCAAATAATTGCAGTGTTACGGTGAAGCTGGTAGCAAGAAGCCAGTAGTATGGTGTAACGTACATCCCTACAAAGAATGGTGACAGCTTTACAAAAACACAACGCATATAGGCCGTAACGTCAGTATTTTGTTGTATTTCTTTTTTGTAAACCTGTCACCATAACTTGTAGGAGTGTACTTTACACCCACCACTTACTCTCTGACAACGTGTATGCTTGATACGCTACTTCTTCATACATAGTACTGCAATTGAGAAATTCTGTATAACTAGTAACACTTTATGCTAGTTATCTTGAGGTTTCTTGGTAAGTGATGATGCATATGTAAAATAAGTCAACATCGTTGACTTTATGTGACTCAGTTGTGATCTCATCGTGCTGTTTTTCAATTATAATTTTTTTTTCAGAACAAGCACACACAATTACTGTAAATACGAACATGTAAAAATAAGGTATGTATCAACAGCATCTACAACTAGCAGCTCGCTTGCAGAACGATGCAGTCACCACAACCAATATACATTCCATTAACGATCTTTTCAACCAGCTATGTCTTGTGATTTTAACAGACCCGGCTCAAATAATCCTCCAGATATACTACCAGCAGAAGAAGAGTTACACGTTAACTGTGGAAAACCAAGCAAAGAAGAAATAATGAAAGCCATCAAACTATTAAAAAATGGTAACAGGACCAGATGAAATTCCTTCGGAAGCCATCAAAGCAGATATTAACACCTCTACCAAGATGTTACATAATCTATTGGATAAAATTTGGGAGAGGGAAGAAATACCTAAAGACTGGAGAGAAGGTTATATGATCAAACTACCAAAGAAAGGAAGTTTACGGGAGTGCACTAATTATAGGGGAATTATGTTACTATCAGTGCCAGGAAAAATATTAGGCAGAATCATTCTGGAGAGACTAAAGGAGGCTATAGAGAAACACTTGAGAGATGAACAAGCAGGTTTTAGGAAGAACAGATCATGTGCTGATCAAATAACTACTCTACGTATAATAGTTGAACTAAGTTTAGAACTAAAATCCCCACTTTATATTGGATTCATAGATTACGAAAAGGCATTTGATAGTTTAGACAGAAGAATGCTTTGGAAGTTGCTGAGTCATTACGGAATCCCCATAAAGTTTATTAACCTGATAAAAACAATGTATGTAGGAACAAAATGTAGTGTGGTGCATGAAGGGCAGATTAGAGAAGCATTTAAAATAAGAACAGGAGTAAGGCAAGGATGCCTTCTTTCCCCATTTCTCTTTCTACTGGCCATAGATTGGATTATGAAAATAACTCAAAACAACAGAAATGGGATCCAGTGGTCACTGACCAAACAACTTGATGATTTAGACTTTGCTGATGACATAGCTCTCCTATCACACAGCCATCAACAGATGCAGGATAAAATGAGCATACTTGATGAGAGATCACAACAGCTAGGACTGAAGATTAATAGAGGTAAGACCAACATTAAGAGAATTAATACATTTTGACAATAACCAAATAAAACTAGGAGAAATACCTCTAATAGATGTACAATCTTACATATATCTGGGCAGTAAATAGATAAAGAGGGAGGAACAGAAAATGATACCAAAATAAGGATATCAAAAGCAAAAGGAGCTTTCATTGCACTGGGAAACATATGGAAATCCAAAGAAATTAGGTTAAATACAAAAATAAAAATTTTCAACTCAAATGTTAAGGCGGTTCTATTATATGGCTGTGCAACATAGAGAACAACAAAATTGACAATCACGAAGATACAGACTTTCATTAATGTTAATGGATGCTTAAGCAGAATAAAAGGATGGAAATGGCAGGATAAAGTCACTAACATAGAATTATGGAAATGTACCAGTCAAATACCAGTGGATAAAGAGATACAGCGAAGACGATGGCGATGGATAGGACACACACTACGGAAGCCAATTGAGAGTATTACACAACAGGCCCTTTTTTGGAATCCCCAGGGGAAAAGACAAAGAGGAAGACCAAGGAATTCTTGGAGAAGACAGATCGAAGCAGAGATGAGGATGATGGGGAAGACATGGAATGATCTTAAAAGAATGGCAAAAAACAGAACGACTCGGAAAGTGTTTGTTGAAGACCTATGCTCCACTGGGAGCTAAAAGGTAAAAGAAGATGTCTTGTGATTTGCCCATAGTATTTTAATTTTCTCGTAAGAAACTGTTAATAAGTCAGATAATTAATATGTTATATATTTTATATATGTGACTATTTCTATCTGTATCATGTTTAGTTAAGTCAGTTTTTGGTCAGTCAGCTGCAGTCATTGGTATTTTTTGCACTTGACGCCAACATATATAACTACGTCTGCATAATATGAATTTATTATAGTTGTTTATTATCAGGTACATTCTTAGCTGATTCTCTCAGTCCATAACATTGTGGACCATTATTAAGACTAATGAGCTTCTGTAAATGCTTTCAGTTTTCGGCTTTCAATACCTTCAAATGTTATCCACTCGTATATTTTGACAATGTGCCATTTATAAACAGATATATAGTTATTGTCTAGTTTACGGAATATGCCGGAAGTTTCGGGGGGGGGGGGGGGGGTGTTAAAGAATAAAGGTCTCGTGCCCAGTGCAGTCGAGTTTTTTTTTCGCCAAGGAAAGAAGAAACAATTTTAACTATGACGGAAGAAAGACCTGAATGAGAGCTCGAGGTCGTCACACAATATTAACCGTTATCCAATACATTATAAAAAACGGCAAGTATACATTTGTTTAATTGCTTGTTGTTATTTATGAGCGATACAGTGTGATATGGGAGCCACGATAGCTCACTGGTTAGTGAACCGGACTACATAGGGCAAGAGGAAGGATTCGATCCCAACCGATGTGATCCGGCTCACCCAGCCTTAAATGGGTATCGGATTTTTTTCTGGGAAAGTAAAGCGGCACGGGCGTAATACCGACCACATTACCCCCCAAAAAATCAAGTGCCGAAAGTCTGTAAAATGTATGGTCACTAACACCATATTCCCTATACACCACTTGGCGTGACTTGTACGATACTTTTTATTTTCTTACAGTGTGATATAGAAATAATCTTCCTGCTAAAATCATAAAAAATTTGTTAAAAACAAAATCTTAACTGCCTCGATCTAACTTTTTGTTTCTATAACCACAAGCCCCTCTGTTTTTTGTTAGTTCATCAGCTCTTAAAATATGCGTTATATTGTCTTTTACAGCTGATATACGCTGTCTGTTCATCGTTCGGCAAATCTAAATGTAGTCTGATAGTGTAAATATCCAGCTTAACACATCACTGTATATAGTTATTCTCTAAGTTATGTAGTGTGTAAGTTTTTACTTTGGCCTACATTGAGGTAAGCTGGTTTTAATAAACCTCATGTTGTTCTAGTGCTGATGGGTCATTGTGATTGCGTTACATAAGAGATGATAAAACATACGAAAGACGAGTGAATAGGTAAAACACCGGCCTCTGAACTAGGTATCGAGGTTGAATCTCGCCACACACTGGAGAGAGCAGCATTTTTTTTTTCTAATCTTCAGTCTCTTCATATCTTCACCGTTTAATTAGTGCAATCCGTACTGATAGTTCTCTCTGATAAAGGCAAAGATAAAATGATGTAAGTATGTTTAGGTCGAAAAAAAAGAGGAAAGGGGGTGGAGTTAAACAAAAACGGGTGTGTTTATGAAACTACTTTCAGTATTTTGGATTTATTACATGTCATATATAAACACCATTACTAATTGTAATGATTTCTCTGGCAGTTCTTTTCATTTATTAGTTATATTGATAAATTTTCTATATTTTTTATCAGAGAGTTCTTTTTTTATGATTCTTGTTTCCCATAACTTTTTAAAAAAAAGTTTCCTATCCCTCTGTCACTGAGTAAGTTGTATTCGGACAGCTTTCTTCAAATTTAAAAATGCTTTTCAATAGTTTGTAATCATATATAAAATTAGCAATACAAGTATTTATAGAAAACAGTGTCAAAATATAAAAAATAAATATTTGTAACTCTCAATACTCACGACAAATCATCTTCACCCTGTACTGCGTTGTCTTCATCTTCACTAATATCATTGTCCCCATAATCAACCACCATGGAAGTAGCTACACTGTACTTCTTACTAACCACAGCTTCTCTTAAAGAATCCTTTATTATAACAGGCACAGTGGAAACACTTGCTTTTCGACCATCTTCTTCTCCCTCTTCTCCTTCAGCTCTTTCTGCATCGTATGGCGCTTTTTCTTTGTCCGACTCTTCCTCCGAACTGACATCATCCTCGCTCTCAGCCTCCCATTTTTGGCTACCAGTCTTTAGTTGAATAACAATGAACCTAAGAAATTATTTAGAGCAAAATGTAAATTGACACGGAAAGCGTTATGAAATATTTACAGCATCTAATATGTGCACTATCATCATCGTAGTAAATAGATAATGTTCAGCAAAATAGAAAGAAATCGAAAAGATCGTATCTAATTTTTTTTTAAAAAGTATAAATAATCATTTTAAAAAAATAGTAAAAAAAACATAGGATTGGATAATTTGCATATATATATAATTTAGATTAGAAGAGATATTTTTCTATTTTCTAAAATATTTTAAATAGTTTCTTTGCAAATTATCCAATCCTATGTTTTTTACTATTTTCTTAAAATGATTATTTATACTTTTTATAAATTATAGTTATCTATTTAAAAAATCTGAGAAATCATGAAACCAAAAATATTGAAAGTGTCGATGGAAAATAACATGTAAGTATGTATTAAATTAAATAGCAAAGATATTATATTAACATGTGTATTTCTAAATTCATCTTCCTCTTCTTCTCTTTTCTCTTTTCACTGATGCCTAAAAGGTGTCGTGGTTTATATCATTTGTCGTTCTAGTGCTGCTCGAATTGTCTGAATTAGTGATTTTCCTTTGTTGTTACATGTCTCTGTCACTGCATCTATCCATCTTCTTCTGGGTCTTCCTCTTGGTCTTTTTCCATGCATTCTCGAGAAGAACGCCCTTGATGGTGATTGGTGAGGATTCATTCTGACCAGGTGACCAAACCATTTAAGTTGTTGTTGTTCTATATATTCTTGGCAGGGTTTTGTTCCTACTATTTTTCTTATGGTTTCATTTGGTATTCTATCTCTTCTTGTATTGTTTGTTACTTTTCTCAAGCAACGCATCTCACATGTATTGATCTTTCTTAAATGTGATTTAGAAAGGGTCCATGTTTGACTTTCATAGGATAAAGTTGGTATGAAAATGCTATTTATCATTTGTTGTTTAGCTGGCATTGAAATGTTTGGATGTCTTAGCAATGGTGAAAGCTGGTATGTGACAGCATTTGCTTTTTGTATTCTCATGTCAATTTCTCTGTCTAGTTTTCCATCTTCTGTGAACATTGTGCCTAAATACTTGAATTCCTCTACTTGTTTTATTTCTTTGTCTTTGATCTTGATGTTTAATGGGTGTCTTAATTTGCTTATTCTTATAGCCTCTGTTTTTGCTGTGTCTAAATTATTAAGAAAGTAATTATGGAAAATATATAAGAAATTATTGAAGCAAGCATATAAGAAAACTGTCTGAGAAAGTATCTAAGCAAGTATTATGCAAATATCTTAAAGGATATACAATTTTGAAAATCTAAGAACTAATCTAAGATAACATTTCCAGGAATTAATTATTTTTAGATTGTTATAGATGGTGATAAAGATTTTAAATGTTTTGTAGAGCCAGTCTTAACATATGGATGTGAATCATGGACAATAGGACAACAGACAAGAAAATCACTGGAGTCTGTAGAAATGTGGTTTTACAGAAGAATATTGAGAATACCATGGGTAGCTAAGAAGAGTAATGAAAATGTTCTGAAAGAGGTCAAAGCAAAAAGAGAGCTAATTTCCAATATTAGGAATTAACATATCATCATTTTTTGGCCATGTAATGAGAAGAGAAAAACTGGAATATTGTAACAACTGGAAAAATTGAGGGACGAAGAGATAGAGGGAAGCAAAGAGAGAAAATACCAGACAGCTTAAGAGAATGGTTTGGCAGAAGGTCAACAACAGAAATGATAATAACTTTCGAGATCGAAAGTTGTGGAGAGACATGATCACCTACGCCAGTAGGACCGGTACGTGATGATGATAATGATAGATGGTGATGCACTAGTCACAGAGTGGTGTTGACCTCAGTTTTTTTTTTCCCCGCCCTATGCATCGTACATATATTTTATATATGATCTAGGAACATATAGTACATTCACAAAAGATGCCATTTCAATTTCTTTAATTTCTCAGCTATTACAATTCCCAGAAACTTTTCTTTTTGCATGGGTTCCTATTTTTGTCGCAACCATAATATTTTAAATCACACTGGTTATGTACACTGCACATAATTATGCCAAAACATTCATTTTGTTATTCTTATCAATTTATTAATTATCAGCGCATCAACTATTTTTTTTCCAGTATTTCATAAACCGAATAAGTGTAAACGCATTTGTTCACCAATAGGTAATAACTAGATTTTGTTTCATACGAAAAGCACATTAATTTTTTCTATAAAATGGTTTCACAGACCCTTTCGCATAGAAAACGTTATTTATATAATTATCTTTTGCCCTGGACATTATCATATGCAATTGTCTTTAATCATTCGAAGTAGCAATTAGTAGAAAATTGTGACGTTAATTTTTTGCAATTGATCCATTATTGTTTGGTTCATGTCCGAGAAGGCAGTATAAGCAATCTGATGTGAATCTGTAAGCTTGAAGGTGTTGATTTTACACTTTATCGTGTTCTCTTGCCCAATATAATTATGTTGTATTTAAATGTCAATGATGCGACTGCAATCGAAAATACTTAATGCCATGTTGTGGTGCCTAAGGATCTTAGACTACATGAAACGGATTCAAGTGACGGATTTTGCTGAATTTTGGCGTGTTCTTTTATGTGATTTCGTGGCGGATTTCACTTAATTTTTATGTATTTTTTTTTAAATTATTGTTTCTGGAATTGGGTTAAAAGATATGAAAGAATAAGATTAAATTTAACTAAAGTGGCTCAAAGTTGTCTTATTTTTATGCGTTTTTTTTTTGGCGGGGGGGGGGGGGGGAATAGAGATCTGGCGTGATAACGGTTGTAAGGGAAGATAATATTGGAAACGGTGGGAGGATATTCATGGAATAAAAGTGGGGTGATTAGCGTTGAATTTAAAGCTGTTGGTAAAGGAGGGGGGGGGGAAATAATTATTTAAGATAAATTTTGATATATAAGAATACAAGGGCTGACTCATAGTTGACCAAACAGAAGAAAGATAGTTATAATGGATTTGGTGTTAATTTAGGGTGTGGTAGGATAGAGAGGTGTTGAAATGGACATCCCAAAGTAATTAACAAGTAGACATAAACTCACAGACACATATACAGACACAAACTTACACACACGCACATAGACACAGACATATAAGCATAGCGAAATAAAAAAGATAACATGGATTCATGAATAATATTATATAAAGAATATAATACTAACGAGCAAAGTGCTACCGCAATATGTGCTATACGATGTATGAAAATGTTACTAATCACGTGTTTTTAAAACCAACATATTTTCCTGACCTGTGTGAGGAGTTAGAACGCGCGTAAAAATAGAGAATCCATAAACTCTGGAGATCTTTACAATTTTTATTACATCAAATGACTCACTATTCACACATCAGAAACCGGGGAAATCACATTCAACAAAAATGCGCATCGGGGATAACATTGAGTCCTCAGCTAGAGAGTAGTAATGACGCCCCCCCCCCCCAACCCATTCACAACGCAGGGTGAGTTTCATAGTGTGAATACGCAGAAACATTTAAATAAACAATAGTAGAGCTGAGTGACCATATCGACGTCTCATTTAAAAGATAAAGTGTTTCAGCTATAACAAATATCCTGACCTGGAGTGTAGTCGGAGGAGAATAATGTGAATCCTCTGAGTACAAATAATGAACCATTGCTGACAAGACAGAAATGATTTTTTTTAAATACCCCCTTTTACCAAACACACAATCTACTTGAATTGAAACTCATTAATCGTTAAGCCTCAGGCAACTCATTACAGATAATTGGTAAAGTTCGATCATGCGGGAATATTATCCTGCGTCGTGTTTTAATTACAGTAAGTATTTTGCCGCTTACAAATGTTCTGTTACCTGTATATAACGGACTTGAACAAGTTGAGCGTGAGGCATTTACCTTCCCACTCGGTCTCTTTTCCGCCCTAATAAAATGGTAATATTTCGATCGAAGAGTACGCCCAATACACAAATGTCTGGGGTGATAACGAGATGTCCACCCTGAGAGATTATTTAGGGTGGCACAACAAAATGAACGTGATTTCCCTTTCTGTGAAATCCGATAATCAAAGTAAGCTTTCGAGGACCTAGGCGTAGATATGTTTAAGGCGATTTCGGTCCTGGGAATAACTTTAAGATGCCTTATAAAACACTCCCTAGAGTCGTTTCCATGTGCTTCAAAAAGTAGGTCGATTTCCACAACACCAGTTTTTGGATAACGCCATTTACTGAAAGACCCTGACGAACAAAGCGAAGCACGTGCATGTGTCCTATGTTAATTAGGCGGCTGATGCCACCAAGTTAATATATATAATAATACAATAACCCTTGGTTTTATAAAAATGACGTATGTAGGCGATGACCGGTTTTTTGTTGTTGTGTGGGATCTTTGTTTGCAAGTATTTGTTTTCATTGAAATGGTGTTAAACATTGAAAACAGGGTAATATTGATTGAACATGTCTGTCGTAATAAATGGCCCTTTTCGTCTTGTCAGACGCTGTAGTGGAGGCTATTGTGTATTTTTTTTAGATTTTGTTTTTGTCGAACAGTTTCTCTCATGGCTAATTCTACCAATGTTTGACAAACACATACGGTCACAGAATGAACAAGTCAGGCCCACTGATTCACATGGTTTTCCATCCTTTTTCATGAGTTTTTTTTTCTTCTAAGTTTTGCCTTAGCACAGTCTCAAATGATGTCATACAATTCCTTATACATGCTCTCCATGATGTGCGATCACTAGCCAGATGTCCCAGTCCTTTTCTCAGATGGAGAAGCCATTCAGAGATGATTTACAGATATACAGTGTATCTATATCGTAGTTTAGATCTGCCGGTTTGTCTTTTTCCGTGTATTAGTTCGCCTTATAGTATTTGCTTGGGGATGCGGTTTTCTTTCATTCGCTGGATGTGCCCCAGCCATCTTAGTCTTCGACTTCTAAGCATCGACATGATTGTTAGGATCTCATCACCTTGCAGGACTGTTAAGCTAGTTATTTGGTCCTGCCATTTGATGCATTATTCTGCGGAGGCATCGCACGCGGAAGACATTTAGTCTTTTTTCGTGATTTGAGTATGTTGTCCAGGTTTTAGATCCATACAATAATGTGCTAAGCACACAAGTTTGATATATATTAAGAGTTTGGTTTTTAGTGTTAGTTTCCTGTTGTTCCAGACCCTTTCTATAAGTTTGCCGAAAGTCGTAGCTGCTTTGCCAATTCGGCTGTTTAGTCCATTATCAAGAGAAGGGGTTTGCGTAATTGTGGATCCAAGATACGTGAATTTCTGAACTGATTCTAGTGGACAATCTTTTAAAGTAATTAATAAAGCTTTGCAGTCTTGACTTAGAATTACTGTTTTCTGAACACTAATTGACAGCGAAAAAAAGGTCGTATGTTTTGTCCATTATGTTGATCAGCGATTGTAGGGTGGCTTCACTATGAGCGACTAGAGCTGCATCGTCAGCAAATAAAAGTTCTTTAAGTAGGGCAACATTTGTTTTTGCTCTTAGTCGTGCTAAGTTGAACAGTGAGCCATCTGATCTTGTGCAAATGTAAATATCTCCTGAGCTGTTTTCGAAGGCGTAATTTAGAAGGGCAGTAAAAAATTATGCCAAAAAAGGGTGGGGGCGAGGACACATCCCTGTTTCACTCCGTTGTTGACTTTAAAACTCTCTGATGAACTCCCAACAAAGTGGATTTTGACATTCATGTTTTCATGAAATGATCAGCTTAAGTAGTGTAGTTGGGCAGCCTATACTTTCTAACACCCTGTAGAGCCCATCTCTATTTACTGAATCGAAGGCCTTAGTGAGATCCACAAAGACAATATAGAGCGGCATATTTTGCGCCGGCATTTTTCTTGTAATTGTCTAGGTCTGAAAGTCATCTCTATATCTGATATCCTAGACCTGAAGCCGCTTTGAGACTCGGGAAGAATACGTTCTGCAAGTCTATGTAGGCGTTTTAGTATTGCAAAAGACTTGCCTGCTGTGCTAAGGTGAGAGATGCCGTCGTAATTATTGCAATCACACCTGTCTCCTTTGTTTTTGTAGTGTTATGATCTTAGCATTTCTCATATCATGGGATATTTCTCCTTGTCTCCAGAATTTGATTAACAGTTTGTAAAGATGTGGACCTTTAAGTTTTCCTTCAGTATCTCTGTGGGAATGTTGACATTTCCTGCAGCTTTTCTTCTTGAGAGGGCATTTATGACGTCAGCAAGTTCGTTCATAGTAGGCTCATCGTCCAACTCAGACATTGTAGGATATTTAGGTATTGACTGGGCTAGAAGTGTGTTTGCTTGTCTATCATCATGGTATAGGTTGGAGTAGTGTTCTACCCATGTTTCCATTTGTTGTCCCTTGTCAGTAATAGGTTCTCCAAACGTGGGTTTAGGGGGGCTAATTTGGTTATTTTTTTGCTCGATAGCCTTTTCTATATTGTCATGCATGGTATTTGGGTCCACCCAGTCTGTAGTTTTCTGGATTTCAGAGCAAACATTTTTTCCAGTATTCATTTGCGCATCTTCTTGCTTCGTGTTGCAGAGTGGTTTGTACATGTTTAAGCTGGTCCTTGGTGATTTGCTTGGGATTGTTTTTGAAGTTCAGTAGTGCCTTTTCTTATTAACTATTAGTGGGTCTAGTCTTGTTGCATTTTCTTAGACCCAGTCGTTTTTTGATAACTTTTTATGGCCGTAGGTTTATAGTGCGCAATTATAGATGTGTGTTTTCAGGGAGTGTCAGTTGTCATCCACACTTGATGAATCTTCTGCTTCTTCTACAATTTATTCAAACTTTGATCTAAAAATGTCTTTATTTGATGAGATTTTAGTCACCGATGTTGATCTTGGTTGCTGAAGGCTCTCTTGATTTGTAAATACGACTGCTTCTAGCTTTAATCTTACTCATGACGAGAGCCTGGTCTGTATTGCAGTCTGCACTGTGGTATGCTCGTGTTATTCTGTTATTTAAAGACTGCCTGTGTGTAAGAACTAGGTCTAGTTGGTGCCAGTGACCACTTCTAGCATGGCGCCATGTTGATTTATGTTTATGTTTGACATTAAAGTAGGTATTAGTAACACATAGATGATTATCTGAACAGAATTCTAGGAGTCTCTGGCCAGTTTCGTTGATTTTTCCAATGCCGTGATGACCTAGGCATATTGGCCTAGATTGTTGGTCTGATCATGTGCGTTCTTTGAAATCACCGAGTATATATAATAGCTCATCTTTTGGAAGTGAGTCGATGATCATTTGAAGTTGTTGGTAGAAGTTGTCTTTCTCTTCGCCTGATGCTGCCAACGTTGGTGCATAGGCACTAATGATATTTATTAATCCACTCTTCGTATGTAGCTGGAGTATCATCAAGCGTTCGGACACTCCTTTTGGCGTGGTTATGGAGTTATATGTTTGTTATTTACAACAAAGCCTACTCCATGTAGACATGGCTTTTCATGGCTTAGACCTTGCCAGAAAAAATTATAATTTTCTTCCTTTACAGAACCACGGTCTAAGAGTCTTGTTTCTTGGAGGGCAGCAATATAGACATGTAGTCTATTTATTTTACAGAGAATTAAAGCCTTTGAAATGTGGATATATAGAAGAATAGGTAGAATTGGATGGAAGGAAAAGAAAACAAACGATGATGTCTTAAAACAACTAAAAATGAAAAGAGAACTACTAAACACAATTCAAACAAGACAAATGCGATTTTTGGGCCATGTTAAAAGACACAACAGCCTACTAAAAGTAATCCTGGAGGGGAAAATACAAGGTAAAAGAGGCAGAGGCAGACCAAGACTAACATGGACGAGTAACATCAAAAGATGAACAATCCAGCCTATGACAACCTGCACCATCGAAGCAAGAGACAGAATGGAAGGGCGCTCCACGGTAGCCAACCTTCGATGCGGAGATGACACTCGATGATGATAAGCCTATTTAGTTCTTTATCTATGAGTGCTGTTGTTCTAAATTGTCCTTCTTTCAGTGTGTTTGCTTTAACAAGTAATTGAACATGTCTGCCGTAATAGTGGCAAATATACTGAAGAGGTAATTCAACAATTTGTGCTGCAATTTCCAGACATAACGTCAACGTGTGTTGAGCCACTTTACTCAATACAAGCCAGTCAAGAGCAGCAGTGTCTAGATGAATAATACAAATTTACGTTACGTTACAATTTCCCATATTTTCACAAATATTCTCACCGCACAGCAACTATGCGACTTTATAAACACCCGGTGCGCGCACACACACACACACACACGCACGCACGCACGCACGCACGCACGCACGCACGCACGCACGCACACACACACACACACACACACACACACACAAAACATTACTACATTACATTAGCTAGTTCGGAAACATATTTCAGAATCGCATATAGAATCTCATAATCTATCTTTAAATGTATATTTCAGAAAGTAATTTAGATTTTTACGGAACGTTTCTCACAAATTACTTTAGAAATTGAAATATAAAGCACATGTAGAACTTTGGTTAAAAGATATCTGTTAAGCAATTTCAAAAGTATTATTAGATAAATATAATACAATATTTATGAAAGTATCTTTAAAAGCATAAAAGAAAAGTCTAAAAAATATAGTTCGACAACAATAAACTTCGTAAATTTTGGAAATCTTCAGGTGAACTGATACTTAGTGATCTGCACATCTGTTTCGCTGATGACAATAATCGTGCTTTTTGTTTTTGTGTGCTAATCTTTGCGGTTAGCTTGTACATACATGTTTTAACATTTATGTTAATAATATTTATGTGAAATTGTTTTTCCTATTACTATTATTAAATGTGATCATTTCTGTTCAAAAGTCAAGTTTTCTGTTTTAACCAAAAATGCACGTTTCATGATGACAGGCCACCGATAAATAATCATAGCATGCAGAAGAAGACAAAAATCCATCTTGGACGAAACCAGAAGTTAAACTTTACCCTATGAATTATACTGGGAGCCGCGGTAGCTCAGTGGTTAGTGAACTGGACTACAAAGGACAAGGGGTAGGGTTCGATTCCAACCGACGGCTTCCGGGTTCACCCAGCCTTAAATGGGTATCGGATTTGTTTCAGGGAAAGTAAAGCGGCGCGGGCGTAATACCGACCACATTACCCCAAAAATCATGTGCCGAAGGTCTGTAAAATTTATGGTCACTAACACCATATTCTCTATACGACACTTGGCGTGACGTGGCGCTTTACTTTACTTTACTTTGAACTATATTACAGGAACTTACTGAAGCATAAACCTTTTGTCCTAAACCTTGTATACTTTAAAAAGGTTTCTGACTGTATCCAGAGTAACTCGTTGTGGAATATTCTGAAGTAAAATGGAAAGCTACAAAAAGTCTTCAACATCATTAAAGATCTGTACGACGGCTTCCCATGTGCAAGTTTGCACGGAGGCAGGCTAAATGGATGGTTTCAGATTAAAATTCGGGTAAACAATAGTGTATTTTTTCCATCTCCCTTATTAAAGAACTATATAAATAATAAATAATTTAGATGCATTAGAAAAGAAATGCCCGAGGAAAATACTTATACAATGTAATCAATTCAAGACTTGTGGAGAAATAAGATAAATGGCCACACATCCAATAATCTCTTCTATAATCAAGAAACAAAAACGGGCATATGTCGACAATTGACAACGGAAGAGATGAGTGAATTGCAAAACAAGCCAGTGGCATAGGGAAAGGAGGTCGATCTAACGAAACACTAAGAAAAAAACTGAGGAGAGAGGTAACAATCGCTGGCATTTCGCCCAGAACAGAGACATGTTGCGAGACACTATCCGGATCCAGTTCAAAGTCTGACGTTTAACAGCAAGGATAGTTGAGAATAGAAAATCTTGGGTTCCTTCCCTGCGGTCTTTGGCTTCAAATGACAATAGATTATTATAGATTTGTAATACTGTTATTAGAACTTTTAACATCATAAATTGTAAACTAGAAAACAATGCTGCGTCGCTACTCTCTCAACAAACAGTTAATGGTTTGTGGTACTCACGGTAGTTGTAGTTAAAGCTATACTTGGTAGAAGCAGCTGTCTGCTGCCGCTAATTTGATTTGCTAGTGCAGCTTCTATCAAATATGCTATCTAGGAGGGGGCGTTAATTTTTTAGGCACAAGCTGGTTACTAATATCATCTATGAATAGTTTATCAGCATAATTTAAACAATTGTCGTTTATAGGCCTAATTTAGGTAATAGCCGCTTTCAGCTTCCACACTATATAATAACTAAATTAAATAGGCGAGAGCCAACTATAGATTTATTAACTATATTGGCTGTGACTAATCTGATTTAAACTGGAGTATAAAAGACCTGACCTAGATCGATTTTAGTAGCCACCTAGCAAGATCACGTTTGTTGATATTCACATGGCAAGATCTGACTGAAACAATCTTGCAGAATTAACTGACATAAGGACCAGACTTACGTGGACAGCTTGACTGTTTCGAAGATGACCCGAGTCCTTTTGTTTACAATCCCCGAAGGTAACAACGACCATCTTTCCTTTTCTTTGTTTAGCCAGTAGGTACCCCTTTACAGACAGAATAGGTGGAATAAAAAAAACAGTTTGCAAAATAAAATCATAATTTTTTAGACAAAATACAAGGGGAATAGTTCCCCCCCCCCCCAATAAAATAAAGGAGAAAAATGAAATTAACATTCTAATTTTTTTTAACACTACAAAGGTATGTTGGGAAGCCGCGATAGCTCAGTGGTTAGTGAACTCGACTACAAAGGACCAGAGGTCGGATTCGATCCTGATTCCAAGTTCATCCAGTTTTAAATAGGTACGGTATTTTTGTCAGGAAAAGTAAAGTGGCACGGGCGTAATACCGACCATATTGCCCCAAAAATCACGTGTCGAAAGTCTATAAAAGTTATGATCACTAACACCTTATTCCCTATACGCCACTTAGCATGACGAGGCTCTTTATTTACTTTACTACTTACAAAGGTATTATCACATTATTGCTCATTTTATAACATTATCGCTCATTGTTATGCTGGAAATCAGTTAACCGTGATAATGTAAGGTTATTTGAAGTTAATGCATAAACTGATAACTGACGTGTTATAGTCTGTTTCATAACTTGTGCCCAACTTTTAAAATCGATATCTTTTTAACCGCTTGTTGTAAGTTGTTCAGAATTGGCATGTAAAGTTATAATGATTAGAACCTAACAGGGAATTAATTTCATTAAAAAAAACATTTGGTTATTATTGTTGCTTATTTGATTTATATAAATTTATAACGACCCATTGATGTAGTCAAAACTTAATGTTTACAGTATTTTAAGTTAAAAATAGCGATAAAAATCCATACACGGTCAAATTGACGTGTTTGCACGCTTTCAACGTGGGTTCTCTGACACAATTAGACACTTGTAAAAAACACGAGACATTGTGTGTTCCATTCTGTGGCGCAGACGTGGAACGATAACATTTATCATGAGTCTTAAAATGAAATTCTGCAGTTTACAAAACATCGCAATAAAAATGTATCACAATTTTTGCAAAGAGGCTAAACGAGGAAGATTATTTCATTCTTTAGAAAACCCTGAGAATAGGACAAGACACATTTTGGATTTATCTAAACGGTCATTTAATCGCTGGATTCAAGCACGTGACCGTCAATGTTCAAAATATACAAAATCACAAGGAAGAGCAAAAATGTTGGATAATTTCGACAGTGAACTTATTAGAATTGAAATTCGCAAAATGTTGGGTATGAATGAAACTGTTACAATAAGAAAATTAAAAGTATCGCTGAAAAAGAACAACAGTATTGAAATATCAAAGTCTACATTATGGAGGAATGTGAGAGCTGCAGGCTTTACATTCAGAAAGTATTCCAATGGACGAAACATCATCTGTGAGAAGCCAAATATAGTAGTCATGAGAAGCAAGTACTTACGTGAAGTAAAAGAGGTGCGCAAGCAAGGTTATGATATTGTGTACTTGGATGAAACATGGATCAATGCTCACCACACTAACCAAAGGGAATGGCAGTCATCAGATGGAAAGATTAAGAGATTAATACCTAGCAGCAAAGGACAGCACTTGATAATTGCGCATGCAGGTAGTCGGCAACATGGACTAATACAGAATGCAGAGCTCATTTTTCTTTCAAAATCCATAGACAATCGGGATTATCACTCTGAGATGAATGGTCACATATTTAGACATTGGATTGCAAATTCTGCTCTCCCATCACTAGATCGACCATCTTGCCTAATAATGGACAATGCAGCGTACCACAACATTGTTGCACTTGAAGATAAAGTCCCGACGTCATCCAGTACAAAAGATGCTATTAAGATATGGCTCACAAAGGAGCACATACAATTTAATAACATGTACTTAAAACCTGAATTACTATCTCTAGTAAAGCAAAAACAAAGGACAAAGATTTTTCAAATAGATAAGATTATCCAATAGCACGGTCATATAAGTTTGAGGCTGCCACCTTACCATGCTCATTTAAATCCAATAGAACTAATCTGGGCAAAATTAAAAGGACAAGTGGCAGATGAAAATACAACATTCAAAATATGCGATGTAAAGACTCTTGCTAATCTCGCTTTATTAAATATAGACAAAGATTATTGGGCTAAATGTGAAGACCACGTCTTAAAACAGGAAGAGGAATATTGGAAAAATGATGGTTTGTGGAATGTTCAACCCCAAACAGTTATTAATCTTTTAGACTCGTCTGATTCAGAATGAAAGTATATAGCCCCCACAATGTTGGTCCCTATATTACCTTAAATTAGTTCAACAAACGGTCCTTTTCAGGACCACACAACTATGAAAATTGGACATACAGGTATACCTTGATATTATCGTCCGTCCTCGAACTGAGAAGACAATAATTCTCCTGGTGTTTTGTCTTATCCAGTTATTTCCCCATTACGGCCACGCCTTTACCTAGTGAAAATTAATCACAGACCAGCAACTACGGTAATTTCTATTCTTTAGGGGTTCACAATTTACAATTTTGACAAACATCAAACAAATTCGCCGCTTTAAGAAAACTGCAGCTGCAAGATATTTGTTAAATATACATTTAAAGGGTCTTTTGCATTCTAATAACATTTGGAAAATTTCAACAGTTTTTAACAAACGGTTACTGAGTAATAGCGTTTTGAAGTTGGGCACATGATTTGAAACGAGCTATAGAATAGATTTATGTATTTATTATATTTAAGTGAATGAAAATTAATATTTTAAAAATATATTTTAGAAGGTAAAATTATATCTTTTTCATATTTACTCGTCATATTGGTCAAAATTGTTGATATAATTCCAATAAACGTATATTTTATGTATACGGTTGAAATGCGGTGTGATTTGTCATACTAAATGATTGTCCTTCGACAGAAGAAAAAGTATGCCAGAACACCCAGACAGAAACTGGTAAGGTAAAAAGGTTAGGGTGACCCAATAGCCCTGACCGGCATCTACCCTGCGGAAAGAAAATTCCTCCGTCAAACCAAGACTTGGTCTGCCGAAGACGGAGTCTGTCAACTACGGCGCAGGTTTAGGGGAAAAGTTCACACATATATACGAGTACTGGCCATGCGAGCAGCTCATCGTGTGTCATGATGAAGTCCGTACCCCCCACCATGAAACTGGACAAAGAGTACATTTTCACAAGAGTTAAACGCTGAAAAATTATAATTAGAAGAATAACTGTAAGATCTAATTCAGAGATAATAAAGAGCATTACTGTAACGTATCGCTTTGAGAATTTTGTTACAATAAACTAGTACAAAGTAATGTCAACCCTTAATATTAACGTAAATTTATCAATGACAGGTGCGTTTGTATTAAATGCCTTTCAATTGTACTGCAAGTTCCACAAAAATATAATCCGAGCTCACTACCTTCCGTGTGATGGGGACTGCAGGTCACCTTTCGGATGATTCCACTGGCACGGGCGGTTTAACAATTGTGGATTTTTATTCGTTTACAGTGATACCGGGGCCTTCAACTAACCATAACCATAACTGATACCCTTCTTGTTGCTTTCTTTTATTATTATGTCTATCTTTTCTTGTGGTTCATTCTCTGTCTATGCTATTACGACTGTGTGATCCGCATATTCACATTGTTTATGTTGTGACCGTTGATTTCAAATTCTTTTTTGTTTGTTTTACTATTGATCTCATAACATGTTCGCTGTAAACTGAAAACAAATCCGAGGACAGAATATGACTTTTGTCTGACTCCTTGTTTTATATATTGGAACTTTCATGTTTGGTTGCTAATTCTTATAGTTGCTGTTTATTGACAGTACATGGGCCGAATATAAACATTAAAAAGTTAAAAGCTATGACCCTAAATTTTAAGAGTCTGACACGAGTGGAAAAAAATAGATCTAGCAGCTTTCAATAGCAATCACGTTTACCTATTTGGAAGTATTGTAACACTAGATTAAAAAGGCAGTCATTGTATCAATAGAATTATTGTTTAAAATAGAAATGAAGTTTACCAGTTTAAACAACGCTCAAATGTTCATTCGGGACAGCATACAAACCAAACTAAGGATATATGAGAACAATGTACTTTCATTCTTTCTAAGTAGATTGGAGTTTTGGAGAACATAATAGGACATGTCTAGAATATCATCATTTCATAGAACCTGCCACAAAAACAAATTATTAGAATATTTTGTCCCAAAAAAGCGCAAAAAAATGCTACGTTGTGTTGCTATGCCACCTTGTGTTAGGATTATAATTACTGCACTCCGGATACATTCATAGGTACTTTGACTTTCTCAAAATATTTTGTACATACAAGGAGAACTCTGACCAACGTGCACGGTCTCCGTTTCATGTGGTTCATTTTAGATAGTTTTGTAACAATTATCCCCGGCTATGACCTTTTCTTTTAACTACCAAGGGTCATTTAAATTGTACATGAAAAGACTTGTTTTTCTCTCTCTGCCAAGAGAGTTGAACATCGGATCTCACTACCCAGAGACAGAAAGTGGATAAAGACAAGGATGCGAAGAGAAAAATTGTGACCGCCTGTGGATGAGGAGACAGATCGATGGACCAGAATAGACCATGTGCTGAGAAAATATCGAGAATGAATCACAGGAATTGTCGAGCAGTGATATCTCGAGAGAGAGACAGAGAGACAGAGAGAGAGAGAGAGAGAAGCAGGTAAAGGATAACTTGGATAACTTGGATAAGGGCAGCAGAAAACCGTTATACTTAGTGTGGACCAGGCAAAGGAAACATGGCAAACGATGCTCAATGACCACATGAAGTTAAGGAAATGTGTCGTTTTCTGCTGGCCACCACAAAGCGACGTACCTGTCACGGACAGCACGAGAGCAAAGAAAAAATGAAGTAAATGTGCTCCAGCAATGGTTCCATTCTAAAACATTGAGTGCACTTGCGGATAGGTGTCTGGTTCAAACTGCATAAAAAAATTAGATGAAATATGTGAACAGACGTGGTCTCTTTGTTGTACTGTCGTAGAACCATTCACGAGGACTTGAGAAAAGATGTATCAACACTGATGATATGTGAGATAAAAACGTCAATTCCTGCACCATGTTGGACAGCTTCCCTTTCAGCATTACCACAGCTAGCTGGATGTAGAAAACATAAACACCTCATCGCACGAAAACGGTCCGTGTCATGCAAACACACAAGACAAATCAATCTCACCAAACGTTCTTGCCGTCCTCTGACAAGAAATGTTCCTCTGCTTGATCGTCAGGATCAGGAAACTCTGTTTCACCAGGTTTTAGTTCATCTCTGTTTTAAAAAAAACAAACAATAAAGCTTCAAGCTGCATTTCACACTACATCATTATTTTTCTTACACAAGTGTATGCACACACACATGCATAGGAAGTAAGGAGGTTTGAATTTATAGCATTAAGTAAAGTTTTATGAGCAAGCAGTGGTGAGATCACACAGATGTCGTAGGTGTGATCCGGAGGGATATTTTTTGTGTCTGATTGTTGACATGCAGTACAAATGTGCTGCAAGAATCAAAGAGAAATAGATATTCTAGACGAATGTCTGTAATATAACCGTTTTCCTGAATCCTGTCCGTTAATAATTTATTTTTTTTATATCTGCAAAAGACGGATTTTTTTTTGGTTTGACGTCAACATCAAGTTTTTTTTTTTTTAACCTGATCTAATTCAGCACAATTTATCTAATTTATTCATTGTAATGTCCAATGAATACAAGAGAAAACACAGAGTAGATCAGTTTGCTAACACAATAGGACTGAAAATAATTGCAGAGAAAACACAGAGTAGATCAGTTTGCTAACACAATAGGACTGAAAATAATTGCAGAGAAAACTAAGATTATGAGGATAAATGCGAAAATTACAAAGAAAGTTACATTCAGAGAAGTGGGATCAGAAGATGTAGATCACTTTAAATACCTGGGAAGCTATATTTAATCAAATAGCGACATTGAGAAAGATATCTTTGCCAGAATAGCAATGTCAGCGGTATTGCCCAGGTATTCAATAAACTTATAAAGATTTGGACGTTCAACTAGTCGCCATCTCAACTCCAAGCTTAGAATGCACAAGTCAAATGTGCGATCCATACTTCAATATACAACATAAACGTGGAGAATGACACCATATGCTAGTAAGTCGACTTAGAAGATTTAAAGGTCGCAGTCTTAAGAAGATTTTAAACATCCGTTGAGATCAACACATTACAAAAAAGAAAGTAGCGAGAAGATCAGGCTTAAGCAACATCAGTCAAGAAGTGTAAAGATGTTGGAAATGGCTAAGCCATGTTTTACGAATGAAATAAAACAGACAACCGCACCAAGTATTAACATGGGCTCCATCAGGAAAACGAAGAAGAAGAAAACGAAGAAGAAAAACTTTCTCCATCAGGAAAACGAAGCAGACCATTAGGAACATGTCGACAAACCATACATGATGAAATGAAAGAGGCTGGTAGGTATTGACGAGAGTTATCTATGCTTTCTCCAGACCTGATTGGGTGGAGATTATTATGGGTGCCCTATGCTCTGAACAAACTTGAGAGGACTTAGAAGAAGAAGAAGAATGTTCAATGTGGACTTATTGCAATGAATTGATATCTGAGTAGTGATAGTGGCTGTGAACCCACCCTAAAAGTGCACGCACATGCACCGAAAGACAATAGATTTGGCACCGAAACCGCACGAAACTGGCACCAAATCCGTGCAAAAGTCCGATAATCGGCTTATTATCTCGGTGGTCGTGATCGGTAATCGGCTTATCTCGTGGTGTGCGTTGGTGCGTGACGGTGATCGGCGCGTCGTGGTGTGCGTTGGTGCGTGGCGGCTTATCTCGTGGTGCGTCGCTAGCTCGCCGGTTATCTCGGGGGTTCTAAAATCGGGCGACAGCGGTTCTAAAATCGGGCGACAGCGGTTCTAAAAGGGGGATGGCGGTATCTCGCGGGTCGGATGGCGGGTCGTTGCCGGCTATCGTGGCGTGCGGGTGGGGAAAGGTGCCTTTATTGGTTATCATCATGTGTGGGTATTAGGCAACAGGAGGCGACATGTAAAAAAAATGCTGACAAGCAATTATTAGTATCGTTAGCGTCATGTACCAGATTATAGAGATTTTTTTCTCTCTCTCTATTGCATATCCAAGCTAACTCAAGTCAAATAAAAATCATCATCATGTGCCTCAACACTATCCCATCATGGCCTATCATCATCATCATGTGCCTCAACACTATCAGCATGTGCCTCAACACTATCATCATGTGCCTCAACACTATCATCATGTGCCACCCTCAACACTATCATCATCATGTGCCACCCTCAACATCAACCTTCATATCTTATCATGATCTTGTGCCCCCCTCAACACTATCATCATGTACCACCCTCAACACTATCATCATCATCATGTGCCACCCTCAACATCAACCTCAATATCCTATCATCATCTTGTGCCACCCTCAACACTATCATCATGTGCCACCCTCAACATCAACCTTCATATCATCATCATGTGCCACCCTCATCATCATCCCTTAATGTTCTATCATCAAGCCACACAAAGTATCAACCATCTCTCTCTCTCTCTCTCTCTCTCTCTCTCTCACACACATTCATGGTAAACCAAAACAAAATTCGTTCTATATTTCTCACAGCTTTATTATTATTACAACAAATATACGACACATATATATATATATTACTGTCCGGTTGTTGATAATTTTAAGCGTCTGGGTTTCCTCCCTCCTGTTTTGGTGGTAGTGTTTGTTAAATGTCTATCAAACACGGGTGCATAGGAAGTTTCATTAGCCTTCAAAACACAACCGCCCTCCATTTTGACAAAACCTTGATCAAAGCTGGAATAGGTAATTGGTGACTCTGCTGAAACACCCGCGGCATTCATATTGGGTGCCGGATCTGTCGTCTGATTAACAAGAGCGAGGTTCCCTTGATTAACAAAGGGGGGCGTGTAGTCGATGAGATTCGTGTTAACAAGAGATGGTATGTAGTTTTGATGGTTAACGACAGGCGGCGTGTAGTTGATCTGATTAACGAGAGGTGGCGTGTAAATGATCTGGTTAACGAGAGGTGGCGTGTAGCTGATCTGGTTAACAACAGGCGGCGTGTAGTTGAGGTTAGCATAAGCGGTTAAAATTTCCTCTCGCATCTCGACTAAAGTGATAAATTCCTCTCTCGATAGTGTTATCCCAGTTCTGGTAGGAAACTTAAAAAAACTATCACCGCTATATGTCCTTATATTTATCAATGGTCTGTTACGAAAAACACAAACCGAGACTGCCTTAACGCCATCTTTAGACAATGGAACTACAGTCTCATTTCCACGTGACATAAATATGCGCTGATCACTGAGATCAAACGAAATTGGCGTATTCAAGCTACACGACTCCATATTCAAAGAAAAACAAACACAAACCACCTGGCAACAGACGTTGGTTATCTGTGTGCGTGTACACTGCTCGACTGGGGGGTTTTTATACCCGTTTATCGGGTCGAGGACCGTCTATTTATAGCAGCTAACGCAATACGTTATCAGGCGTGGTAATCAGTCGTGTTGCGACATGTTCAGTGACCTCTGGAACTGACCCAATAGGGTGATGTGTGAGGAAATATGATGCGTGTAACAATTCGGTCTCAGGTAATGCGGCTTGAGACTAGGAAACTCCTCCTCCCCCCTGTAGTGTTTATATAGGTTGTGGCTTATAAAAATAGGTGTTAGTTGAAGAGGGGGAAACCTCGCGCGCTGACCTATAATCACTCGTTGTTATTTTCGTCGGGGGCGTAATCACTAAAGTTAGTAGCACTTGTGAGGATGGATCCCCGATGGAATCATCCCTTCACAGCTCTGATAACCGGTCCTACCGGGTGTGGGAAAACGGTATTTGTGCAAAAGATTATACAGAACCTTCACGAGCTAGCTGTCCCCGTACCGGAAGAAGTTATATGGTGTTATGGGGAATGGCAATCGATATACGAGACTATGGGGTCAGTGAGATTTATCGAGGGTCTACCAGACGTCGATAAATTGGAAGGTGGTAAGAAGAGAAGACTGATCGTCATCGATGACTTGATGTCTGAGACGGACGAGCGGGTAACAAAATTATTCACCAAAGGTAGTCATCACAGAGATATTAGTGTGATGTACATTGTTCAAAATCTATTCGGAAAAAATAAAGAACATCGAACCATAAGTCTCAATACGCACTATTTAGTCCATTTCAAGAACCCGAGAGACGGGAGTCAAATTATGAATCTGGGTAAACAAATGTACCCAGGTCAGGTGGGGTACCTCCAAGATAGTTTTAAGGACGCGACAGCGACTCCTCACGGTTATTTGCTGGTCGATCTTCGTCAGGACACAGCTGATAATCTTAGGTTGAGAACAAAAATATTCCCGGGGGAGAGACAAATCGTCTACGTGCCAAAGTAGAGAATCATGTGTGATGAAGCACTTAGACGGCACGGTGAAATGTTGAAATGTATGCGCGCCGCCTCGCCGAGCGGTTTAAGAGCCATATTAAAAACAGCCTCTCCCAAACTCATTAACTTTTTGTGCGAGTGTTGTCATAACATATTAAAAGGTAATGTTAGACTCACTCAGCGACAGAAGTGCGAGCTACGTCGACACAAGAACAAGTTGAGACTTCTCACTAAAAAAAACAGAATCTTAAGCGGCGGAAAGAGATTCTACAAACCGGTGGGTTTATATGTGCTTTGCTCCGTCCTATATTAAGTATTCTCGGTGGAGTACTAGGTGCGTAACAATGGCCAAAAAAATGATTTTGATGGATCCTCGATTCCTCGAGGGTCTTAAACAGACTACTACCACGTCGTATAGCCCACCCGAGGCGATCGGTGACAACTTGAGAGATTTAGATGATGAAATGCAACGTATCCTATTCCGCGATGATTTAGCACCCGCCGATAAGGCCAGAGTGTACCAACGTGCCCTGCATCAATATTTAACTAGATTGGAGCAGTATAAACGACGCTCATTGGGCTCGGTCGATCTCATTCAACACAACACGGCAACAGAAAAAACACCTTCCCCACCAACACCATCATTCGAGGTATCACCAGAGCAGACCAAGACACCACCACCACCACCACCAGCGGAAACCCCAAAGGTAGGTAATGAAACCACTCCGCCCGTAGCCACGTATAAACTGAGACCTAAAAATAGAAAGAGTGGAATCCCAACACCAAAATGGGAACGGTGGAGAAAATATTGAGACGTCGTTACTTTGACCCTAGTCGACCAGGGGCGTATAGTGGTGCTACGGCCCTGCAACGTAACACCAAACTGGGACTCGCAAAGATCAAACAATGGCTGAGTCATCAGGATACCTATACCCTTCATAAACCAATTCGTCGCAGATTTGAAAGGCGTCCCATTATAACGAGTGGCCCCCAACAGCAATATCAGGCAGACCTAATCGATTTGAGACATTTGAAAAAACACAACGATGGATATTCCTATTTGGTTTCTTGCGTGGACGTTTTCAGTAAATTCGCGTGGTCTGTACCGATACGAACCAAAACGGGGAAATCCTTAGTGGAAGCCGTCGGTAAGATATTTCTCGATGGGAAACCCGCGAGTTTTCAAACCGATAAGGGGTCAGAGTTTCTGAACAGAACATTTCAGAAATTCCTCGCTGACAACAACGTTCACTTTTTCACTACGCAGAACGAAGATATTAAGGCCGCCGTGGTGGAACGCTTTAACAGGACTCTGAAACAACGGATGTGGCGATATTTCACGAAATCCAATAAACTGTCTTATATCCGAGTCCTCCCCGCCCTACTTCGAAGTTATAACCATTCGTATCACAGAAGTATAAAAATGGCACCGGTCGACGTCAACGCAGACAATCAAGAACAGGTATGGAACACGTTGTATAATAGCAAACGCAACTTTAAATTTGAAAGACCCCTGTACAAGCCCGGTGATCGAGTTAGACTGGTCCTGGGCAGAGCCAATTTTAAAAAGGGTTATGCCCCGGCTTGGACGGAGGAACTGTTTTCCATCAGTCGAGTAAATGAAACAAACCCCGTTACATATGTGTTGAAAGACGATAAGGGCGATGAGATAGAGGGGTCATTCTACACACCGGAAATTCAAAAAGTTGGAGACAAACACGAGTACAGAATCGAGAGTATCATAACCGAGCGTCGCACATCCTTTGGGCGAAAGGAGTGTTTAGTCAAATGGTTTGTGTACGATTCCTCATTTAACACTTGGATACCGTCCAAGGACATTGTCAGATACAAAAACTAGAGATGCGAGAAGAAGAAGAAGAAGAAGAAGAAGTGGTAACTTTTGGTGGAGAGCCCGATTTGCGAGCTGTAAACTCGGGAGTCGGGAGAGACGGCGAACCACGCTGGTGGGGGTCGATGTTTGGGAAACTATCCCCCTACTTAGAACTTGTCTTTATTTGTCAAGTGGTAGTTATATATACAGATGTAGCGGTCTCGCTGTTCAATCTGACCACCGAAAAGCCAGACGCGAAGGAGGGAAAACTGTGGATAGCCCTACTGAGCAGCTGTTTGGGTTACATGCTACCGAATCCAAACTTGGAGAGGCGACGGTGAAACGAGTAAAAAAATGAGTTTTTATGTCACCCTGCCCAGCAATGCATCTATGGAACTTTTTAAGGATAATAACCCAGGCCACTTTTTCGTTAAACTCCCTCAGACCATTGACATTTCGACGCAGTATGAGATCGCACTGGTGGAGATACAGTTTCCGCTAAATTATTTCAATGTAATAGAGGGTGATGTCTGGATTCGCTACGAATCTCTCGATAACGACGATATTTGCGACGCCAGATTTTATTTCAACGTGCTACACGCCACCTCTCGTTAACCAGATCAACTACACGCCACCTCTCTTTAATCAGATCAACTACACGCCGCCTGTCGTTAACCATCAAAACTACATACCATCTCTTGTTAACACGAATCTCATGGACTACACGGCCCCCTTTGTTAATCAAGGGAACCTCGCTCTTGTTAATCAGACGACAGATCCGGCACCCAATATGAATGCCGCGGGTGTTTCAGCAGAGTCACCAATTACCTATTCCAGATTTGATCAAGGTTTTGTCAAAATGGAGGGCGGTTGTGTTTTGAAGGCTAATGAAACTTCCTATGCACCCGTGTTTGATAGACATTTAACAAACACTACCACCAAAACAGGAGGAAGGAAACCCAGACGCTTAAAATTATCAACAACCGGACAGTAATATATATATATATATGTGTCGTATATTTGTTGTAATAATAATAAAGCTGTGAGAAATATAGAACGAATTTTGTTTTGGTTTACCATGAATGTGTGAGAGAGAGAGAGAGAGAGAGAGAGAGAGAGAGATGGTTGATACTTTGTGTGGCTTGATGATAGAACATTAAGGGATGATGATGAGGGTGGCACATGATGATGATATGAAGGTTGATGTTGAGGGTGGCACATGATGATAGTGTTGAGGGTGGCACAAGATGATGATAGGATATTGAGGTTGATGTTGAGGGTGGCACATGATGATGATGATAGTGTTGAGGGTGGTACATGATGATAGTGTTGAGGGGGGCACAAGATCATGATAGGATATGAAGGTTGATGTTGAGGGTGGCACATGATGATGATAGTGTTGAGGGTGGCACATGATGATAGTGTTGAGGCACATGATGATAGTGTTGAGGCACATGCTGATAGTGTTGAGGCACATGATGATGATGATAGGCCATGATGGGATAGTGTTGAGGCACATGATGATGATTTTTATTTGACTTGAGTTAGCTTGGATATGCAATAGAGAGAGAGAAAAAAAATCGCTATAATCTGGTACATGACGCTAACGATACTAATAATTGCTTGTCAGCATTTTTTTTACATGTCGCCTCCTGTTGCCTAATACCCACACATGATGATAACCAATAAAGGCACCTTTCCCCACCCGCACGCCACGATAGCCGGCAACGACCCGCCATCCGACCCGCGAGATACCGCCATCCCCCTTTTAAAACCGCTGTCGCCCGATTTTAGAACCGCTGTCGCCCGATTTTAGAACCCCCGAGATAACCGGCGAGCTAGCGACGCACCACGAGATAAGCCGCCACGCACCAACGCACACCACGACGCGCCGATCACCGTCACGCACCAACGCACACCACGAGATAAGCCGATTACCGATCACGACCACCGAGATAATAAGCCGATTATCGGACTTTTGCACGGATTTGGTGCCAGTTTCGTGCGGTTTCGGTGCCAAATCTATTGTCTTTCGGTGCATGTGCGTGCACTTTTAGAGTGGGTTCACAGCCACTATCACTACTTATCTGCCATACGCTTTACCTGATAAACACTAACACTGTTCCTACTTTGACAAAATCGTCTGTCTTTGGGATCTGAACTCTGCACTTTAATTTTGGTTGCTGGCCGGAAGTGTGGGACAGAATATAGAAGTCTGTGCTGCAGGCGACAATGTTTCTCTCTTGGGCGGACTTGTCTAGTAGGTTAAGCAGTGGACGCGTCTCTCGGTACTGAGGGTTAAGGAGGCATAAGTGATTGATATTATTTTAGTTATTAAACGCGCATTTACATGACAAAACAAATATGAAGATAATCTGTATTATTAAAATAATTCATGACCGGGAAGAAACATCGTTCAAGAAGTCTCAATGGATGGAAAAATTGTAATTATTAACACAAGGTGAGTATTAACTCCATTCAAATAAAAAAAAATATAACAGTATACATACAGAAACACGGTAGATATAAAATGTTTCATACATGTGACTATTTATACAAACACACACACACACACACACACACACATATATATATATATTTATATATATATTTATATATATATTTATATATAACATGAGAAAGATACTCTGCAATCCATTTTTAACAATAGAAACAAGAAAAGAGTTCTTAAATGCTATGTAGAGCCAGTCTTAACATATGGATGTGAATCATGGACAATAGGACAACAGACAAGAAAATCACTGGAGTCTGTAGAAATGTGGTTTTACATAAGAATGTTGAGAATACCATGGACAGCTAAGAAAAGTAATGAAAATGTTCTGAAAGAGGTCAAAGCAAAAAGATAGTTAATTTCCAATATTAGGAAGAAACAATCATCATTTGTTGGCCATGTAATGATAAGAGAACAACTGGAATATATTGTAAAAAATGGAACAATTGAGGGACGAAGAGATAGAGGGAAGCAAAGAGAGAAAATACCAGACAGCTTAAGAGAATGGCTTGGCAGAAGGTCAACAACAGAAATGATAAAGAACTGTCGAGATCGAATGTTGTGGAGAGACATGAATGTAACAGTAAGCTAGTGAAAGCATGGGGACGGGTAACTTAGTTGTTACCCGCTTCTCAATAGACAATAGCAGTAAGAAATGGTAGCGACCATCAGTGTTAGGACATTAATTTAAGTATGGAAGATTTCAAGATAACAAGTTGTAGAAACATGTTAAGGGACTAAAAGTTTATAGTGGGTAGTAGACACACAGAAGTGAGGAAGGTAAAGTAGAATTATACAGAGAGTTTAGGTCCGTGGAATTTTCCACGCTGCAGGTTGTGGAAATTAGAAGATAACGCAGTGTTTGTAGGGGTAGGGACCTCAGACATAACAAAGACACCCACCAAGCTAAGTTAGGAAGGTCCAGAATTATCCTGGACATAATAGTTAATGGAAATTTCCACGATTTCCACAACAGCAGGTTGGGGAAATAATAATACAGCATGCGTTGACCCCATGACTTTGGCCCGTCTGATAAATAAGTTGTCATCCAACTACCAGGAAAGATCAGAGTCATGAAGTAATAATTATTTTAAATAGGTTATAGAAGTCACGAAAATAATTTGTTATTGTAAAATAGGGGGACAGTTGAGACACAGGCCAGATTTTGAAGTCCAGGTCTCGGACACGGTGTGACCAACTCAAGTGACCAGAAGTCACTTTGCGGCAGTTTTGATTGGCTGCTGAATTTCAGACGAAGAGAGTGGTTGGAGTATTTAAACTTCAACACTATAAGTTTGAGACAGTCAGGGATTAATTATTCACGATTAAATTATTCAGGAATGAGAATAGTCAAGATGTAGACTAAGTAAGCTTAGTCCGGCTTCGGCCGAACTGCCAAAGGCAGTTAGATAGAGTTAGAACAGTCAGAACAGTTAGAAAGTTAAGATTAGAAAGTGAAGCCAGTTAGTTAGGAAGTTAGAATCTCCAAGTTGTAGTTCAAATCAGTTGAGAAGTTATTAGTAGAAGTTGATAGAGAGTAGGAGTATAGCAATGAGAATATGAACATTAGTGTCGTGAAGTGTTTTCAAGAGTATTTCAAGTTGTTTCACATTCATCATGAACGTAAGTTGAATAATGTTGATGACTAATAAATGCAATATACCTTATGAATACATACAATAAAGAGTTCGTGTAGTTTCTACAACATGATCATCTACGCCAGTATGCCCGGTACTTGATGATAATGATGATGATATATATATATCATCATCATTATCATCAATATCCCGTTTCCGGTTGTTTCCAAAATGGAGGAATTATTTTTCTCCGGCTTGGTATAGAACCGTTGATCAGAGGTTTAACAAGCCGCTATCGTAAAAACGATGTTGTTAATGAAACGTAGACCTGATACAGAATGTGTAAATTAGCAGTAGATAGTAGTGTTGTTTTTTTCGGCCCTAAAACAACAACAAAAATAGGATTCTGGAATGTGCGAACAATGGCCGCTCCGACGAAACATGCACAGGTCGCGAGCGAGATGGACAGATACGATCTAGATATTTTAGGATTAAGCGAAATGCGCTGGCCTGGAACAGGTAGGAGATCTATTGATAATAAAATAGTAGTTTTTTCTGGAAGGGAAGATGGAAAACACCGTGAAGGAGTAGGCATAATGATGACAGACAAAGCTGCAAGAAGTTTATTAGAATGGGAACCGGTAAATAGCCGTCTGATACGAACACGATACAAAACAAAACATGGAAGACTTTCAATTATTCAATGTTATGCGCCTACTAACGAAGCTGATGATGAAGTTAAGGATGATTTTTATAACCAACTGCAACAACTTATAAACAAAATACCAAAACACGATCTTTTAATTGTAATGGGAGACTTCAACGCCAAAGTAGGACAAGATAACGCAGGAGTGGAACATGTGATGGGGAGAGAAGGCTGTAATACAACAAGTCAGAATGGAGAAAGATTAATAGAATTATGTTTAATAGAAAATTTAGTTATAGGTGGGACATTATTTCCACATAAAAATATCCACAAAACAACATGGATATCTCCTGATGATAGAACATCAAATCAAATTGACCACCTATGTATTAAACAACAATTCAGATCATCATTAATAGATGTAAGAGCATACATAGGTGCTGATGTTAATAGTGACCACAACCTGTGCATTGGGAAAATAAGATTAAAATTTAGAAACCAACAGAAGAGGTCAATTGCACATAAAATTGATAGTCATAAACTGAAAGATGAAGCAATAAAGGAAAAGTTTAACATAGAGCTAAGTAATTGTTATTCAGCACTTGGTGAAATAGACTTAGATATCAATGAAATGTGGGACTCACAGAGCAAAATACTAATGACAGCAGCAGAAGCAAGTGCTGGACTGAAGAAAATGGAAAAACGAGCTTGGATCTCAGACACCACATGGAAATACATCAAAGAAAGAAGAGAAGCGAAGAGAGCCATGACTAATGTAAAGACAGATCTTGGAAAGGTTCTGGCAAAAGCAACATACAAAGAATTAGACAACAAAGTGAAAAGTTCGGCAAGAAGAGATACAAGAGCTTATATAGACAACTTGGCAGAGAAAGCAGAGACAGCTGCAATTACAGGAGACAGCAGAACTCTTTATACTGTACAAAAGATGCTGACAAACACCTATACATCCAGTGGAACACCAATTCTAGACAAATCTGGATTAATGCTAACAACAAGCGCAGACATAAAAGCCCGTTGGGCGGAACACTTCAAAGAAATTCTTAACCGTCCACTACCTCACAGTTTAATAGATTTTGAAGCTGAAACACCAGCAGCAGAATTAGATGTAAATTTAGATGACTTCACCTTGAGTGAAATAGAAACCACCTTAAAGCTAATGACCAATAACAAGGCTGCTGGAGAGGATAAGTTAACAGCTGAGATCCTCAAGGCAATTGATAGCCATAATTTAATACATCTCCAAAAAATGTTCAACATCATTTGGAAAACAGAGAAGACGCCTCATAAATGGAAAAAAGGAATCATTGTTAAGATCCCAAAAAAGGGCAATCTTAGAGATTGTAACAATTGGAGAGGCGTGACACTTTTGTCAGTTGCCTCAAAATTATTCTGTAAAATCATCCTAAATAGAATAAAGGATTCAATAGATACTGTAATGCGTGAAGAACAGGCTGGGTTTAGAAAAGGGAGAAGCTGTCTTGACCACATTTTCACTCTACGACTTATATTGGAGGAACACATTGAAAAGCAAAAACCTTTTGTACTTAACTTCATCGACTTCAAAAAAGCATTTGATAGTATTCATAGAGATTCTTTGTGGAAAATTCTGAAGCAATATGGCTTACCATCAAAAATCATAAATATTATCAAAGACATGTATGATGGTTACACATGTGCACTTCGAACAGAGGAAGGACTGAGCGAATGTTTCCCAATAGAAACTGGGGTTAAACAAGGATGTATTTTATCGCCCTTGTTATTTGGAATTGTTATGGACTTCATAATGAAGAAATGCTGCACTGGTAATAAAGGCATCGAATGGATACAAGGAGACCATTTGGAGGACCTGGACTTTGCTGATGACATAGTTCTCATCAGCAATCAGATAAAAACGATGCAGGAAAACACAAATGAACTATCATCAATAGCCAGCAAAATTGGGCTTGAGGTCAATCATGAAAAGACTAAAGTCATGAAAAGTTTAATTCCAACAAGTGACAAAATATACATGGAAAACAAACCAGTAGAAGAGATCGATCACTTCATCTATCTTGGAAGTCACATTGATCGAGAAGGGGATACGAGCAAAGAAATTAGAATCAGACTGGCTAAAGCAGCAATGTCTTTCAGAAGCCTTGAAAAGTTGTGGAAATCAAAACTCATTAGCACAAACACAAAACTTAGGCTATTCAAATCAAATGTACTATCAACCCTTACGTATGCGTGTGAAAGCTGGAAAACAACAAGAGATATAGAAACAAAGTTGAACGCATTCGAAAATAAATGTCTAAGGAAAATACTTGGTATAGAATGGAACGAATTCAAAACAAACGAGGAAATTAGAGAAATCGCCAATCAACCACTAATATCTTCAGTAATAAAGAAAAGACGATGGTCATACGTTGGACATGTGATGAGAAGAGATAATAATCGAATAGCAAAGCAAGCCCTCATATGGGAAACAACAGGTAAAAGAAAAAGAGGAAGACCCAGGGAGACACTGAGAAGAACATTGATGAGAGAGGCAAGAGCAGCAGGAATCGGCTCCCTCAATGAGATAGAACTGCTTGCACAGAACAGAGACAGATGGCGAGATTTGATAAAATATCTTTAAAAGAAAACTGCTAGAACAAAAATTCATATAGGAGAAGGTGTATCTTGGTCTACGCCCTATGGGCCGGTTACGGCTCGAAAGGTCAATAGATAGATAGATATATACATACATACATATATATATATATATATATATATATATATGTATATATCAACTAAGAATAGTAATTTGTTACATCTTTTCAATATTCCTGTATGGTGCAGAAACATGGACATTAAACAAGAAAAGAGAACAGAAAATTGAAGCCTTTGAAATGTGGATTTACAGAAGAATAGGTAGAATTGGATGGAGAGAAAAGAAAACAAACGATGAAGTTTTAAAACAACTAAAAATAAAAAGAGAACTACTAAATACAATTAAGACAAGACAGATGAAATTTTTGGGACACGTTATAAGACACACCAGCCTATTAAAAGTAATATTTGAAGGGAAAATACAAGGTAATAGAGGCAGACCAAGACTAACATGCTAACATGGACGAGTAACATCAAAAGATGGACAAGTCCAATCTATTACAATCTGCACCATCAACGCAAGATACAGAAGGGAATGGCGATCCATGGTAGGCAACCTTCGTTGCGGAGACGGCACTCGATGATGATGATGATGATATATATATATATATATATATATATATATATATATATTTGACCCTTATTCCAGTTTTATGGGATTTTATTTGTGTTTGATTTACTTTTTGGAATGGATAATGTGATAATAAGGGCGCAAAGTATACATCTTTATAAGGGTGTCCATAAATACCATGGTTCCTCTCCTACCACGTATTTTATTACTCTGTTCTATTTTACTACATCAATGCTGTCAATGCTCTAATATAAAGTGACAAATTGACAACACGTCTGACATTCACACAAAGATGTAACATCTATTGTATCTTATAATTTTTATTATTAATCAATAGCTCACTCAACTTAAATTGCCTGGAAAATCGAACTAGCACATTCTATGCGATCAAGATGAGCTTGTTGATGCAAAATTTGGATTTTTTCATAAACTGCAAGTCCCAATAGTATTTAATTGTAGATAACCACACATATAAAATATATAACAAATTAAATATTGTGCGGGGCCGCGAGAAGAGCTGCAAAGAACATGTAAACCAAACACACAGTTGTATCGAGCAACTGACTAGACGAGACAAACTACAATGTTCGGCAAAAAACCTTCATTGGGTACAAAACAAAACAAAATATATAAAGTTCAACACGATAGGAAAATACTATTTAAAAAAAAAAAGAGTTAACACGAAAGTCAAACGCTTATGTGAAGAAATGAAAACAGTGGGGAAAAAACAGTGGCCAGGATTTGCGTGACTATTGGTTATATGATTCATAAAGAAATAGGGCAGGTAGGATCCCATAGACCTAAAATGAGCTAAACAGTGAAACATTTGAAAGGGTCTCATGATAATGGACGAAAAGAGGCGTCCAATAGTGTAGGATAAAGAGAGGAAAAGGTGGGGGGGGGGGGTGGTAATATAAAAGTCGTTGTCCTATAGATTTACCTTGTGGACATGGTATTTTTGAATTTTTTTTTCGCGAGACTTCGTAAAAGACACACATTTACTTGTAGTCGAAACTTGAACTGGAAAACATAAGGACAGGCCAACAAAAAGCAAGTATAATGAAATACAAACGGCTGGTTTCAATAACAATCAAAACTTTGATGGACAATTGTAGAAAGGTTGGACAAACACTTTCTCAGAGCATGTTAATCATGTATGTTATAAGTTTAATATTATAAAGAAATAAGTATACATCTGGCCCGAGCGTGAAAGGATTAGCCAAAACTGATTTTGCTAAAACTCAACTGAGATAGAAGTGTTTCTGAATTAAGACACAAAGGTGAGAAATGTATAACATGCAGGAATTTATCGACAGAGACAAACATTAATGTTGAATTATTAAAGGCATTGTACAAATATAATACAAAGCCACATCTAACATCGACAAAATTGTAATTAGAAGTAAAATGCCAGCTGCCAAACAAATGCAATTTCAACGGCAATTATTAAACATTTTTACCTACAAACTAGCAGCATGTAAATGAATAGGTGGACTGACAGGATCATAACTTTATTAAACACTCAAACACCCGATGTATATGGTTTTTTGTACAGAAATTTCGATAAAAACGGAAATCATTTAGTCATAGTTTTACCAAATATTTTTTGGGAAAATATAAATATCATCTAATATCAAAATTAATGTGTAAAGACTTAAATAAAATTTTAAAATAAGTGAATACATTTCAATTTCTGCTGAAAAAATTATCGCATAGAGTGTACGATGAAATTTCGCAAATTCGCAAAGCCATTGTGAAAAAATTGACAGTAGCGGATTCTAAAATTGATTTTTGTATTAATAAAATGTAATTTGAAGATTCTATTTGCATCCTTAATTTGGAGATAAGTAGCGATTGTGATGATATCACCATAGATAAGGATATGTTAAATGAGGATGACGAAGAAATTGAACTTGGGTAAAGTAATATTTTAATCACATAAATTATTTTTCGCAAGAGTAACGACCCATCCTTGCTTGAGTAACTGCACTAGCTGGTTCTCTAATCTGTCATATTGTAGAGAAAAGAGAAACAGTGTGAGGATAGAGTCCTAACCTTAAAGTCTAACATATTTTTTTTTTTTTTTTTTTGTATTTGAAAACCACTGCAGTGTTGTGATGCTAAAAATAAGTTGAAAAAATTAATTGTTTCTCTGAAATATTTAATGTGCTTAAACTAGGAAATTACCTTGAACGTGATTTGCAAAATTCATTACTTGGGGTAGATATCGTGGTAAAGGTTAGTCTTTTGTACAAGCTTTTTTCTTTTAGCCTGGTTAGGTTTCTGATAGCAGTTTATGTTATTATTTTGTGCTTTTATAGATTTAGGAAAAACATGTTACTAACATAATTGACACACACACATTTTAATATGTGTACTTAATCTAATTATTTTCTTTCACTAGCAACTTTTGCTATGAAAGTGTTGGCTAAATAGAGAAATCTTGTGTGTGTTTTTTTCACAACCATAATGGTAAAGCAGACAATTTATAGTTCTGTTTTTCCTTCATTTGCCTTTTAGAGTCGAGATGCGATATAATTTGCATATTTTGCTCTTTAGTTGGCCTCTTCTGTTGTTACGTTTCCTAGTACTTATAATGTTACATCAATACAACTTTTTCGTGGTCGATCCTACAGCCTCGTGTTCTCGCAACTTTTATAAAAAGATTCGTTGTGTTGTTTTTTAAGTGTTTCTGTTTCTTCTTCTGCGTTCATGGCTCATTCAGAGTAGGATTCCGGACTTTCTTATGAAGCAGCTGTCTGTTTAAGTGATTCGGTTGCCCCGTATAGTTTCTCTTCCAGGGAGGTGGGTGTGGACCACGTTGTCCTTCTCAGGTTTGTGTACTGGGGGCAATCCTGTAGAACATGTTGTGTTGTCATGTTGTCCAGTGTACAGCGGCACTGGCTGGTAGTACCTATTTTGAGTTTGTTGAACATGTGGTTTCTCATTCTGTTGTGGCCTGTGGGTAGGCGAAGTATGATGACTTGATCCCTCCTTGATAGTTGGTGGTATCCATCACTCTCGTTATACTTTGGGTGTTCTCGTTTCCATTTTTCATGGTACTCGCCTTTGATGATGAATTTGGCTTCGTCGTAGCTGACCAGATGGTTCTCTTGTGGTTTCTGTTTTATTGTATGGCCAAACCATTGTCTCTTGTATGTATTCTATGGCGGATATAATCCCTGGCGTTATTTTCCAAGTTATTCATTACATGCCTCTAACATATTTCGCCTTTGTAGTGGTTATTTTTGCTTATTGTTCTTGAGTCTAGGATCCAAGTCTGGCATTGTTAGCACAAGATTGTATTATAGAGTGCCGTTCTGTCTGTAGAGATTATTACGTTTTCGGAAATAGTGGTGATATGATGATTTGTCAAGTTTTTCTGCATCTGAATATATTTCTGCTGCTTGTGAATAGTCGTTTGTCACTAGAGTTATCAAGATATTTAAATTCCTCCGCTTGTTTTAATTGTCTGCCCTCTAGCGTTATGTTAAAGTTGTATTTTTCTTTTGGGATATTCATGACCTCTATTTTGTTGATTTTTATTTTCATTTTATATTGGTTGCCATTGCTGTAAAGTCTATTAAAGTGTTTTTGTTTTTGTTTGCTGTTGTTTATCTTCAATTTTTTTTCATGCATTGGTACCTGATTAACTGCAAAGAGAAGCTCGTAAATCTTCTCTATCTTCGATGGCTTGGCTAACTTACATATATAATTTATGTGGGTAATAAACAATCAGGGAAGTAGTGCGCACCCCTGACTTACACCAGATCTAACTATGAAACAGTTTTTTTTTTTTTTTTTTGCTTGCTGCTTATCTGACTGTACAACTGCTGTTGATGTGGAAACATTTAATTAGGTTGGATAGCTGTCGGCTTACTTTGTATGTTGCTATAGTTCGTTCAGAAATTCGTGCCCACCGAGTTTATTATTTATCTCTGAAACTGTTTGATAAATTTATGTAATTCTTTTTCGTGAAATCTTATTTTTTTCAACGACCTTCAGTCTCATTTTTTTGCCCTACTGTCATGCATTTATGAATGATTTAAGATTTTTGCTCATTTGAGGTATATAAAGATATGACTTTTTTGCTTGTCCTAAATTTTAGGATTTTACAATATCCACATTTGTTGTAATCAACTCACCATTTCTAAAGGCAAATTTCACGTGCTCTCCACACAATCTTAGCACCGTTTTGCACTCGTAACTTGTAAGACGGACGCCACTCCGAGTTGTTTTTTTGTCATTTCATTTCCAGTTTCTTGTTAAATTTGTCCAGACGTGTATTATGACAAAATATTTACTATTAATGTATATTTCTTTATATGTGATAATTTGTATGCTGTTGTGAAGTGACTATTTGATTTTTAAAACCATGAAGAGTTTAAAGTGTAAATTCATCACTATGCAAAAGGTAACTGTATTATTGTACATGCACTTTTGCAAGGAATCTAAAAGGAGTCGGTTATATTACGATATTAAAAAAAAACTGAAAACAGAACACGGGCAGCTCTAAATATAGATAGAAAGTCTTTCAATCGATGGATAGGACAGAACTTGGACTCTGCAGAGGCGACCGTCAAGCATAGAAGAAAATTGAAAGATGATGATTTTGACAAGGATGTTATTAGGCGTGAAATTTTGAAAATGTTTTAATCGAATCAACTTGTTACACTGCACAAACTTAAAGACTCTTTGGAAGATCGTAAGAGGCGTTGGTTTCACTTTTCGAAAATCTGCTAGTGGTAGAAATATTGTTTGTAAAAAATCCATACCTGATAGCTGCCCGAAGCAAATACCTGAGGCAGATCCGTGAGCGACGAATGGAAGGCTACGATATAGTATATTTGGATGAAATGTGGGTCAATGCTCATCATACATATGAGAAAGAATGGCAACCAGAAGACAGAAAAATAAAAGAAGCATTCCCAGCAGCAAAGGAGAACGCATTATATTGGTACATGCTGGCAGTAGAGAGAATGGTTTTGTTAATGACACACAACTTATTTTTCAATCAAATTATATAGACAATAGGGTCTACCACACTGAAATGAATGGATGAATTTTCAGAAACTGGATAGAGAACACGCTACTCCCCATTCTGTATAGACCTTCATGTCTTGTAATGGAAAATGCATCCTATCAATGTGGTAGTACTGGAGTACAAAGTTCTAATTCATCAAGCACAAAAGATCAGATCATCACATGGTTTAGTAATGAAAATGTTTCCTTTCAAAACACCCAGTTAAAACCAGAGTTGTTGCAACTTGTTAGACAAACTAAGAAGATAAAGTTATATCAAAATGATAAAATAATTGCAAAGTATGGCCACACATCTCTTCGCCTCCCACCTTATCATTCACACCTCAACCCAATAGAACTTGTGTGGGCTAAAGTCAAAGGGCGAGTTGCTGCGCAGAACACGACGTTTAAAATGTGTGATGTTAAAGAATTGACGCGTGATGCCCTCACAGCGATAGACATTGAATACTGGAGAAAATGTGGCGACCATGTGCTCAGAGAAGAGAAACAATACTGGCAACGAGATGGATTGCAGTTTGTCCAACCGATAACAGTTGTTAACCTCTTAGAGACTTCTGATTCGGAATGACATATGTATGACATGTGCATAATTTTGTTGATGACACTCTTACTATTTGCTGACTATGTGTGTTTGATGTTCTGGTTGGTACATATATTTTATTGATGACACGCCTGCTAAGATGGCGAATACGTGTGTTTGATACTTTGGTCAAAGTTTACCTATCTCTATGACGAAGATATAAAATCAAATTAAAAATGTTGCCCTCTTCAATGTGATACGGATACGCATTTGGCTTGCATTGTTAGAAAATTAACATAATTTACAGTAAAATAGAATGTTTAGAGCACGCGGTTGGATATTTCCGTAAAATTATATAACAATAAACGATTTGTGCAAAATTCAGACTACCTTTGTACTTAAACGTTATAAAATCTGAAGGTCGTGGAAAAAATAAGATTTCATGAATAAGAATTAAATAATGTAATCAAATAGTTTCCGAGATAATTGATCAGCTCTGTGTGCACGAATTTGTGAACGAACTATAGCATCTTCCATAGGTGTTCTTTGTTTACTCGATCTAATGTTTTTTCTTGGTCTAAGAAAGCTACGTAGGGAGGTCAAAAAGTAATGCACACCAATTTTTTTCTCGGAAACTATTCGGGCAAAATGTGTGAAATTTTCACAGATTGTAGCTGAACATCCCCTTTACACTACCTATTTTTCAACATAATCCTCGTCCAAGCGTATTGCCTTACGCCAACGCGAAACTAGGTCATGAATGCCTCGTTTGTACCAAGTTTTGTCCTGCTCGCGTAGCCATTTTTTAACTGCACGGATCACATCCTCATCATTGTCAAAGTGTGTCCCACGCAGGAATTTTTGAGTGGTCCAAACAGATGGAAATCTGAGGAAGCCAGATCAGGGCTGTAAGGAGGATGGGGCAGTACAGTCCAACCAAATTTGTTGATTGCTTCCCGTGTTACCAGACTTGTGTGAGGGCGTGCATTGTCATGTTGAAGCAACAAATCTGCAGATGGCTTATTAGGCCGAACTCTGTGGAACCGATTTTTTTAGTTTTGTCAGTGTATTGATGTAAGCTGTCGAGTTGATTGTCTCACCTCTTGTCGTTACATCAACAAGAATCACACCATCAATGTCCCAGAAGACAGTGATCATCACCTTTCCGGCTGATGGAGATGTTTTGAATTTTTTCCAGAATGTTTTCCTTTGAACTCTGTGATCATTTGTTAGGCACCGAGGAACCCATCGAGCGCAAATCTTTGAATATCCGAGAGTTTTAAAAATTGCGATTGCACTTCCCTTGCTGACTGTAAGCTGCAATGCCAATTGCTGACTAGTGATACTCCTATCCTTACGAATAATGGCATCAGCCCGGTTTAACATGTCTGTGCTGGTAGCCGAGGCAACACGTCCAGAACGCGGTAAATCATGCAGCTCCACTCGTACACTTTCTGCAGCTTTAATTCTCTGAACCCAGCGACTAACTGTGCTCCTATCGACTGCAGAACATTAGTACACTGCACACAGTCGTTTATGAATGTTTGCCACAGTTTCTTTTTCCGCAACCAGAAATTCTATGACAATTCGCTGTTTGTAACGGACATTGTTGACAAGCTCCATTTTAACGATTCGTAGATTGCGTAATATTTATCAGAATGCTGTGCAATTTGGTGCACATAATTGGAACATGTCATATTCCAAGTGTGCAAAATTTCATATTCCTATCTTTATTATTAGCCGAGAAAAACATTGGTGTGCATTACTTTTTGACCTCCCTTCAGTATATACAAATTTTGATTGTGTTTTGTTGACGTTTCTGCTAGTTGTTTTGGGGTATTATAAACATACTTTACCACTGAAATGATTCGGTTATTTATCGCCTCGGAAGTTTCCCTCCATAATACTATTCATTTATTATTGTCTCCTTTGTCTCCATGTTCATCTTTTGTAGAAGTTTTGTTGAAGTGTTTTGCTTAGATTCTTTTATTTAAAAAAAATTTTTTTAACTTTTTTTCCAAGCTAAGGTATATTTTAAATATGCTTCTTGGCTTTTATTCTACATCTAATCTTTACGTAGTTTCTGAATTTCTTTAACTTGTTCTCTGATTGCGTCGTTCCACCAAATGGTGATATTCTTCTCTACTTTTCTTCATAGTTTTGTTCCATATGCTGTTGGTGCTGTGTTATTTATTGTTTTCTTAAACTCTTCCACTATTCTTCTACTGGGTTTTATTCGTTATTTGCAACTTTTGTTAGTACATAAATAATGACCTAGTAATGGATAAATTTCAGTGTTACCGGGACCTCATTACGAGGGTAGTAGAGAAAAGTGACACTGTGATCTTCACTGTTTCTGGGCGACGCACCACGGGTAAGACCAGGAAGAAGTGGGTTTTAAGATATCAAGGAAACATTAAACATGACAAGAGAAGAAGTGGAGATCTGGAGACAGTGGAGACAGAGATTTGTTCAGATGGACGGTGGTGAATGCAACGTTCTGCAAAGAGCATGCGACCTGCTGCTGATGATGAGTGGATACATTTTATTTATTTGTCAACAGTTCTCAACATTCAGCCATCTGTTCCTGTGACTGAGAAGTTTCACTATTATTTTGATGGACATTTAGATAGTGCACCAAAGACATCAAGGATACAAAATAAAAATTGGGGATAAAGTTATGGGTAGCAGCATATGCAGTAACAGGATATAGTATACACATAACTATGAAGTATATGCCGGGAAAGATTCGGCTTGCTCGACATAAGAGTTGGGATTTTATATTTTTATGAAATGATTTAAAAGCCTCTCCAGTCAGGGAAATAGAATGTTTATGGATAATTATTATACTTATACTCATGTATTTACAAATTTATTAAAAGAAAACCAGATTAGTTTCTAGCATCATATAAGCAAATCGTAAGTCCGATCTATTCATTATGTATTCAACAATTACCTCACCCTTAACTATTTTTAAATTCCACGATTATCTTCCCATACCACCAAAATCACGAGTGTCCCTTTTCTGAAACTTTATCATATATTATACGGGAGTGTCCGTCGGTCTGTGTCCGAAAATGGGGCAAATGTCAGTAGTTAGTCACTACTTATATACAATTATATTTTTTTTTAAACCAAGGACTCCTAAGACAATTCAAAAATAAAATATATCAAAATGGTAGCTGGTCTGTAAGGAAATTAAAATTAATTATGAACAAATATTAACCTTTAAACCTTGTTGACGGTGCTATTTAGATTATTAATCCCACAGAATGTAGAATGTGAATATAGATTAAGAGTGGGCAACCTTTTTATTATCGCATGAGAGCCAGATCTGAAAACTGTGAAGGTGCCGTGGACAAGATAACACCACCTCAAATTAGATTAGAGGCAGATTAGAAGCCATTATATAAATTACCAAATTTGCATTCACAAGCTATTGCAATGTACACATTTTATTAGTGATGACTACCCGGTTCCTGGCTCGTGGCCGTAGCTTGTCCACCTCTGATATATTCGACCCGGGCGATATAAAAAGGGAAAAATCTTTGATAGAAGAGAGCAGATTAGAAACCAGAGAAAGCAGACAAGAGAGAACAGAAATTCGGTCCATGTTAGGATCATGTGAATTGTAATGAAACTTCAGAGATGCCAAAAAGTAATCTTGAGTCAAGAGAGCTACAGTTAAGAGACAGTGAGACAAGATATCACAGCCACAATTATCAGTTTCAACCGAGAACTGAGAATTAAAATGACGATTTGGAACAGTCATTGATTTACCCAAATAGTCAAAAGGAAATAATAAATAGTAGCAAGAACAAGGATTGCTCGGAACATGATAATCATTGACAACAAGAAAATCGATCTATTCAAGTGAGAAGTTAACATCAGAATTTTGCACACAAGGAAACAATGTCTAAAATGATCTGTAAAAAGAAAAGAAAATTATCGGAATTTCGATAATTTCGATGTAGCTGGAACTTCGAAGTCCCAGCTACATAACATACAAGAATATAGAACTACCAGAGCAGAAAATATATAAAATAAACATAAAATGGTATTAGGCAGCTAAACCTAAAGATGGACGAGACAGACTACAAAGTTTCGGCCAAAGCCTTCACCGGGTATAAAATAAGAAATAATACAAACACATACACTAAAGGCAAGTACTTATATAACTAAAAAAAAGGCCAGGTAAAGCTGTTGATTCTTCTCAAAATGACCAGAACATGAAGTGACCAGGACCAAAGTTCCTGTTGGTCACATGATAAGTGGTGAATAGGCCAGACTGGATCTCGAGTGCCAAAACAGAGCCAAATAAAGTAAGGTCCTATGAGAATGGATGAAATGATGGGTCCCATAGGGTAGGAGGAAAAATAGGGCGCATGGGTGGCAAGAGGGGAGAAAAGCAGGATATATGAGAGTAGAAGAGTAGTAAAAGTAGTGAAAGGAAAAAGTGAAAAGAATGTAATACCGCTGGTGGAGAGTGCCAAAAAAGGCTATGAGTCGGTTCTCTAAGGAATGTGGGTATCTAAGGAGTAAGAAAACAATCCCAGTAACCTGGAAGTCATCAGAGGTGTGGTGGCTTTGAGCTCTGAAATGGTAGGAGACAACAGTGCCAGAATCTCGTTCGATACTGTACAGGTGTTCACGGACCATTTTTTGTAAAAGGCTTCCTGTTTGGCTAATACACGTCTTATGACAGCGCTGACAAATTGTAGCGTATGTAAAGTTTATAGTTACGCACGTATAGAGTTCCTGAATTTCAAATGAATCATTCATGTAGAAGACATGACGAGTTTGTAGTACAAACGGACACGTACTACATGATCTGTCGCAGCGGGCCGTGCCATTCAGGCCATAGCAAATGTTGCGGTTCCCAAAAACAGGAAATACTTAGCGAATTCAGGCAAATGTAATCACGAAAGGCAGCTGTATAATATATGGTAACATCCCACAAGATAACAATATTATTATAAAATATAATAAATTTCCCATCTCAAGATCGATAGAGAAAAAAAATAATAGAGCGAAATCGTATGCGACAGGTTTCACTGGTTTACCTTAATCTTTTCTTTTTTTTTTTAACGCATTTTCGTTTTCTTTTTATTTTATTTTATAGTATAGTGCAAGCAGCCATAAAATAATACAAGATACAATCACATTATATTTAAGCAGGGGATCAACAACGCATTTGTTTCTGGCGGTCAGAATCTGTGTTGGCATATTCTTTTTATACTTTCTATTAATTTCCCCTATCTTCTTACCTAAATAAATATTATTGTTTGTATGTAAGTATGTGTATGAATGTATGTATATATATATATATGTGTGTGTGTGTGTGTGTGTGTGTGTGTGTGTGTGTGTGTGTGTGTGTGTGTGTGTGTGTGTGTGTGTGTGTGTGTGTGTGTGTGTGTGTGTGTGTGTGTGTGTGTGTGTGTGTGTGTGTGTGTGTGTGTGTGTACATGCGTACATATATATATATATATATATATATATATATATGCTGCCATCAAGCACACTACCATAATACATATACATTTGTGCAAAGAAAAAAAGTCCTGACAGACGCACAACTCACATCAAGAAAAAGTCCCCAGCCCTTACTGATGTAATAAAAGTCATCACAGTCATCCGGTTCGTCTCCATCCAGAATTAGTTGACGACGGGCTGCCTCAACATCTTCTTCTTCTCCCACGCCTTCAGCATCATCGTTACCGGATTCACCTTTTCCGCCTGAATCTGCCACATACGGCAGTAAAAAAGAGTTGACATGGAGCAGGTTAGTGTGTTTCAAGAGTAAATTATTTGAAGATCAAATGTACAGTTGTCACGTGTGTTAAGCTTTTAGTTGTGCTTTGCATTTCAGCTTACTCCTGCCTGCTATTGTTCTTTTTTTTTTTAATTTGTGTGCTAAAATTGTTCCATTTTGACTAGTATGTATATAAGTTGGTCTAGACAGAATTTTCATGGCCTCTGTGTTAGATTTTGTGAGCCGCGATAGCTCAGTGGTTAGTGAACTGGACTACAAAGGACAAGAGGTCGAGTTCGATCATGATCGACAGTTTCCATGTTCACCCAGTCATAAATGGGTGCCGGATTTTTTTCTGGGAAAGTAAAGCGGCACGGGTGTAATACTGACCACATTACCCCAAAAGTCAGGTGCCGCAGGTCTTAAAAATGATGGTCACTAACACCATATTCCCTATATGCCGCTTGGCGTGACGGGGATCTTTACTTTACTTGCTTTACATGGGGTAAACAACAGTTAAGCTAGTACCTGTACGATGATATCAAAGTTGTAAAAATAAGGAGCTGGAAGAAGTGGCAGACATGTATAACAACAGCATGAAGAATTAAATGATTATAGAAGATTGTCTATTCAATTACTCATATTTTATATCCCTGATGAAATCTACGAAAGACTTACGCGAATTAAGGATTATCGAATAATCAAAATGTTAAACACGGTTGGCAAGCTATTGGAGAAGATAATTGCCATGAAGATAGCTAGTCACCCTAAAAGGTGAAGGTCTTTTACTTTAAAATGCTCTCCTGGCACCTGGAGTAATACTGCTGGTTTTGCCCATGATGTTTAGGATGACTTTAACATAAACATTGAGAAATATGATGTTTCATTCGATCTTGAGGCCGCGTACAACATAGTACCCATTGATTTATTAATCACCAAGCCACAAGCGTATGGTAACATTCTAATCCTTCTTAATTGGAATGCAGAGAACCTTTTTTTTCCAAAAGAATGTCATTTTTAAGTGCGGTACGCGGTCTTCCGAACCTACAATTATACGCCTACCACAAGGCTCACCTTTGTCCCCAGTGATTGTCAACGCTTACACTGTCAGAATAAACGGTGAACCGACATAGGGTCTAGGAAAGACATTGTCTTACGCTGACAACGACTTGGTCAAAGTTAAGACAGAGAGCATGTCGTTTGCGAGCTCAAGATTGAACTTACCCTTTTGAGCTGATAGTGATGGAGACAGGGTACTGCTAAATCCGGAGAAGGCGGCTGTGACTTGTTTTCTCTGAACAAATATACTGTCAATACACCTACTCCATTACATGGGTTCCGAGGTTTGTTACGACCAACACAAAACGGTATATGAGAATACAGTTTCAACGAAGTCTTGTTTCACCGAGCACTCAGATAAAGTGTTAAATAAAGGCCAGGAAAGGCACCTCGACACTGAAGGTAATGCGGCGACAGAATGTGAACAGCATCTTCTTGTCTTCCACGTACTAATAGATTCGGTTATTGAGTATGCTCAGACGATTCTAATTCTAAGCCGTACGCTATACTGAAAGACTGCGACGAATAGGAAAAAAATACCACGCGCATTATACTCTGATGCACCAAAACCAAATCATTGAAGGCGATGCAGTATCTCCTCGATTGTCCCACTTTCGCGTGCAAAATAATTATGTCCTGTGCATGTGCCTACCTCCGACTCAGTGCTGACGTACAACATCCACTGCAAAGTGAGATTGGGAGGAGAAAGGGCACAAGTTCAAAAGTGGATAATCATGTATGCTACGGGCTGGGAATATTATTTAACATATGTGTCCACAGGGAGGGGAAAGGGGGGCATTGAGCCAGGGGAAGAATAGATAGATACGGGTACCAGCAGAGTGCAGATGTTCTATGTTCTTTTCGGTTAGTATGACATTGAACAGAGAAATGTAGACAAACAAATTGTGTGGTCGTGGAGGTCTTGATTTATGAAAATCAACCTGAAGTGAGGCATTCATTTGCACTGATGGTCTGTTATTCAGTGAGATCATGGCCCAGGTCAAAGAAAGAACAGTACGAGTTTCCCTCCATAATAATAATAATTGTATTATTTGTCTCCTGATGAATGCAGCTTTACTCCTCTTTTAATATCAATAGTGCAGACTACTCTTTATTTTTTTTCATAGCTGTTTGTTCCCGGTATAAATTACATATCAGTCTTATATTAACATCATCTAGTTGTATATTTTTCAGGCATTCTATTAGTTGTTTATGGTGTATTCTGTCAGAAGATTTGGTGTAGTCTAAGAAACATGCATTAATTGGTTTGTAATTCTGTACATTTTTGTATCAACATAATCATGCAGAAAATGACTTCTCTTGTTCAATAACTTCTTGTTATTCTAAGTCCAAATTATTGTTCTGTAAATTCCATATTAATTTTATTTTGAATTTTTCCTTGTATAACTTTAAGCAATATTTTGTTTATATTGCTCATGAATCTAACTGCTGTAAGGTCACAACACCGGTCATCTTGAGGCAAGGCAATAAATCATGATGTTCTTAATTCAGTAGTATATATTTTGTGATGTACATATCATTGGACAGGTCTGGGATTATATCTGTTTCAAAGCTCCTGAAGCATTTATCATCTCAATCTGTGTTTTGTCTGGCCATACAGCTTTTCAATTTTTCATTGTATTTTTAGCTTTCTCTAAATTTTAGAGATTCTAGATTTTAAGAACTTTTATCCCGACATATATCTAATGGTTGACTTCTTATTTCTTTCATCGGCATACAGTTCTGCTATGTATTCATGCCATCCGTTGATTATATATTTATTGTCTTTTAACATTTCTCCTTTATTTTTTGTTTACAATACATTCCCTCATCTGTGACTTTTTAAAACTTGTTGGTCATTTTTATCTCTGTGCACATTTCTTTTAAATCTTCTTTCTTTTTCGTGGTATCTATTACCATACATCTTTTGTCTGTCTGCTGATATTGCGAATTGTGTTATCTATGTTGGTTTATTGGCCTGCGTTCATTGCTTGTTAATTTTTTTTTTTAAATTACTCGCTTATTAATATTTATTCGCAAGTCATTAAATTTGTTATCGATATGGCTTCCAGTATTGGAAAGCACCACAAATGCATATCACTTGAAACGAACGTGATTTTGATAGAGAAAGATGATAACAAAGTCAAAAGTTAAAAATGCTGTTCCCTCAAACCAGTGGCGTATTCTCTATGCTGCCGCAGCTACCGCCGGTAGCCTGAACGTATTAACGAAATACATAAGGAAATAACAATTCATGATATTTTTTTCACAATTATATTACAAATTTTCGAATATTCTATTACACATTTCGTAGTCCAATATGATTTATTTGCTTTGATTTGCATTTATTGAAGCAAGATTTTCCTATGGCCACTATAACGTTTGTGAATTAAGCCGAAACTACTATAAAAAATAGTACTTGAAACCGCTAATCAGCAGCGGTTTCTCTTCTCTCCGACTTAGAATTAATGACCTTGACATTAAAAAATTCCCGTCAAAATTATACGAGCGAGAGCTACCTATACAAAATGCTGTTTCATGGGTTATTTTTAGCTCTAGCCAATCAGAATCGTCACAAAGTGAAAGTGAAATTAGGTCTGATTACTGAAACTTCTTAACCTATTTATAACTACGTTATGCGCATCAGCATCTGTAGAAAGAACTTTTTCTGTTCTCAAGAGAATCAAATCTTATTGTCGCTCAACTCAGACACAATAACGCGTATCTGGTTTGGCAATAATGTCCATTGAGAAATCATTCCCTCAGAAACTTAGAAACCAATCCAACAGTACTTTCAATGACAAAGTCATCGAGACATTTTCGTCCCAAACAAGACGGATAGAATTTACATATAAATAAGTAAGTAATTTAAAATGTAGTGATGTCATTAGCAAATATTACTTCATGTTAGCCTACTGAATATAATGTATGTCTTTATTTATTATGTCAGCGGTAGCCCAGACCCCAAAACCAGTATACGCCACTGCCTCAGCACACTACATAAACCTAAACTGGATATAACGAGATATGCTTTCAACGGCAGTATGATCGGAATGATCGCGTTATAACCGGATTCTACTGTTATTATTCAATGCATTTACACAGGTCTGAAACTTGATGAGATCATGCTCATAATAGTTAATAGATTACATTTCAACATTACCATCTGCTCCAGCGGAGTCAGCATCCGCGTTCTTGTTCTCATCACCTTGTTGAAATCCTGTTGCCTCTCCCATTTCACCTGAATTGACATAAATACAGTGTTTTAAGATCACTCAGGATTCAGACAAGTATGCACGTAACATGTAACATTTCTTATTTAAAAGTATGCGTATTTCTTACCATGCTTTTAACCGTGTATGAAAAAGCTTGTGTACATGACAGAAATAATGATTCAAATTTAGGTAATGTGATTGATAAACTAAAGTAGCCATTGTAGGAATAAGCCGCTGTGACTTGACAAGAATAAGCACATAGGAATTTAAAATATACGTCAATTTAAAATACCTTAGTAAAATTGTGAATCTAAATTAAGTTAAAGAGAGTAACGACGGAATACTTTCCCGAAATAAGTCTAAAACCAGACCTAGTGGGGCCTTAGTTTAAACAAAACATAGTCTGTTAATAATAACTTAGCATAAATTAGTAGATGTGATCCAGTGTAAGATTCCTGGATGTAGAAAACAGGATATTCAAATTTTCAATATAAATTCAAAATTAAAATTCAATTTAATTAAGAAAAGTGTCAATATGTTTGTTGGAAATGGCGAGAGGTCATTCACCGGGAAATTACCAACTTCCTGCGCTGAAAGGTTGTTAAAGCATATATAGGAAATAGTTCTAGTTATCATCTTCATGTACTATGCCTGCTTGTGTAGGTGATTATGTCTCTCCACAATGTTCGATCTCGACAGTTAGTTATCATTGCTGTTTTTGGCCTTCTGCGAATCTATTCTCTTAAGCTGTCTGGTATCTTCTCTCTTTGCTTTATTTCTTCGTGCCTCAACTTTCCCAGTTATCACAATATATTTCAGTTGTTCCCTTCTCATTACATGGCCAAAAATGATGATTTTTTTCTACCTAATATTGGAAAGTAGCTCTCTCTTTGATTTGACCTCTTTCTGAACGTTTTCATTACTCTTCTTACCAGTCCATAGTTTTCTCAACATTCTTCTGTAAAACAACATTTTTACAGCCACCAGTGATTTTCGTGTCTGTTGTCCTATTGTCCATGATTCTCATCCATATGATAAGACTGGCTCAACATAACATTTAAGAACAACGTTATTTGTTTGTATTGTTAAAAATTAGTTGCACAGTATCTTCCTCATTTTTTGGAAAGCTGCTTTTGTCTGAGTCATTTTGCATCTCACCTCTTTTATACATTTACCATCTGAATTTAACATTGTTCCTAAGTATTTAAAAGCATTTACCTATTTTAATTTTGTTCCACTTGTCTTTATTGTGCATTGCAGTGATGCCATTTTCTTTGTTGCTACTATTACTTCTGTTTGTTTTTTTGTTTTTTTTTTTGCTATTGAGGCCGAGTCCTCTATATTTCCTTCCCTTCACTATAAAGTCGAACTTTTCTTATACCTGTTATTTCAGACATGTCCTTATAGATCTTAAAATAATCTCACTATACATAGTAAATAAATACATGTCAAGTCATGTATTTTACCTGCAACTGTATGCAGTACACAGTATAACCTGCGGCTGCCCAGCAGGTATGCCCGGGAAAGTAAAATGCAAAGCTAGAGTACTCTACAGTAAAACCACTCCACCGCCTTGTGGGTGAGACTTTTTAGTCAAAGGCTAGCGGAGTCAACCATAAACAAACCGACGGAAGGCAACAGCAAACCACCATTGTAACTTCATTGTATAATTATGGGACGCCACAATTATAGAATTCTCGACAACAACATTAATGGGGAGTTCAATGAAATACCCTCGTTCGGTAGGGGACATCATGTGCTCCAGGTGATACCCGATTGTCATCAAGCTACTGTAAGCAAGATAAAGATAATAACACAACAAAGGCCACGCAACCATGCACAAACACTGAACCCAATGTCATGAAAGAGGAAATCTCAGAAGAAATCGAAGAAGTTATATACAATAGACAAGGTAATATACAAAGAAATAAAGCACCTGTGATAAATAACATAAAAGTAGAAATAATAGTAGCAGTAGCAGGGGAAATAAGAGTGACATGGCTGCACAGAATATTCAATGCAGCACGGCACCAATAAAAAGCCCCAGAAGACTGGGCAACAGGCAATCATCGTACCAATATGGAAAAATAAAGGTAGCAAAAGAAACTGCAATCAATAAAGAGGTATATCTCTTCTCAGCCATGTGGGAAATATATAAGCCAAAATTATGGAAAGAAGGCTGAAACCAATAATAGATCTTCAGTTATTAAGTGATTCTCAAATGAAGTTCAGAAAAAAAACAGAGGATGTACTGATGCTCTATTCACCTTAAAGCAGTTAGCAGAAATGACGACAGAACACAATTAAAATGTGTACATTGCTTTCGTTGACCAGGAAAAACATTCGACCTAGTAAATAGAGAACATCTGTGGGAGATACTAACAAGATACGGAGTAAGCCAACATCTAACCAAGCTAATCAGAAGTCTCTACATCGACAGCAAATGCACAGTCAAAACACAAGCAGGTTATACAGACCACTTCGATCTTAGATCGAGAGTAAGACAGGGGTGCATACTATCCCCCTATTGTTTATTACATACATGGACTATACATGAAAGTTAGCCAACCCATCAGAGACAGTGGAGGTCAACGAGCTTCTATTTACAAACGATCAAGCACTAATGCATGGAAAAATAGAAGACCTACAAGAACACTTAAATAGACTCAACAGCATAGAAACAAAATACATCATGAATAATAACATCAACAAAACAGAAGTCATGAATGTTACAAAAGAGAAACAGAACATCAACCTGACTATAGGCGGCAGGCTACTAAAATAAGTAGAGGAATTTATATACATAGAAAGTCTAGTGACAAACGACAATTCACAAACAGCAGAGATAGACTCAAGATACAACAAAGCTTGTCAAATCATTGCACAGCTATCACCACTATTGTCTAACAAGGAAATAACTCTAGAGGCAAAACGACCACTCTACATGACATTCCAATGCTGTACTATCAATGCCACTCCTGGACCCTAGATGCAAAAACAATTAGAAAAATAAAACCTCTACTGAGATGAAAGGCTTTAGACGAATGATTTGAAATAGCCTAAGAGATAAGATCAGAAATGAAGAACTGAGAAAAAGTTGGGAATAACCCAGCCATATAATGTATGAAGAAATAACAGATAACATGATTTGGCGCCGTGACAAAGCAGAAATATCAAATCACAACCCAACGAACCTTCAAAAAACGTTGCGAGAAAACTAGACCCAAGGGTATACCACGAAAAAATTGGATAGACGGAATATTAGAAACATTAGGAAACATAACAGCAGCAGAGGCGAACAGAAGAGCAAAAGACCGGCATTTTTTTCCCCTCGACGTTGAAAGCCAAACGAGGAAGGAAAGTAGAGGTATGCACTTACTTAGTAAGAGCAACACAGTTGCATTTATGTGAGATCAATGACAAATAGATTAGCCACTATATTGTAAATTGAAGTATACTATTCAACCCTAGTCAATGTACTCGGTAACCTAACCTACACAACTAAAGACATTAAAGTTTGCATAGCATAAGATATTTATATACTGATGAATCATCATCAACATTCTTCACTTGCGTAAAACAAGATGATTTACATTTAATGTAGCAAACTTTGTTCAGCCTTCGATTAGTGAAGTTACTTGTTCTAGATGGTAACTGATATGCTGCAGCTACAAGTGAGTAGCGTCCTTATAACACATCTCTGATAATGCAGCATCCAAATACCATAAACAGGCCGCGAAAGACTTAAGTCACACCCGAGCACATACTCGTTACCTGTCAACACACACACGCGCTCACACATACGCTCCCACAAAGAGACAAACAAATGAAAAAAAATATATATATAATTCGAATAGACTTATGTGTAGTGTTGATGATCTGTTACTAACCAACCAATTAAAAAAGTTTCAAAGATAACCTACAGTATGCAATCGACTTTATCTTCTTGATCCTAAGTGGATAATATATTTGTGGTTTATTTGTATATACTACTGACATCTACATACACCCGAACGCACAATCAATGTTTTCAGGACATACAGTCCGTGAAAGATACTATTTAGATTGAGACAGTGCCTGAAATTATCCAACATGTTGACTTACCACTGGCAATCTCGAGGTCACGTAACATAGCTTCAGTCTCAGTCCGAGCTCTACTCTCTCGCGTTGCCTCCCAGTTGGATGGCGGTCCTGGCAGTGCTCCCTGACGACAGAACCAGATTTCATTATTCATCACCATGTCCTCCTCGATATCTGTGGCGTGTGTGCTCGATAGTTGTCTTAAAGTAAACGTGTTGTCTAGGTATGATTACGTATGGTGTAGGTAATGATGACAATTATGTCAAAAATAAACTATTTTGCTCATTACTGCTAGTGTAGGTTTACAGGAATGTGACAAATATCATGTCAAGGTGGGAGATACCAGACGGGAGCGCTACGCAGGAGTCCAAAAAAGACTTGTCAACCAGCACATAACCGGTACCTTTAGTCGCTAAACGTTGATGGATATTCTTCGGAGTAGCTCTGAGCACTTATGGACTTGTTCGATGTGCAATGACGATAACTTGTCGACTAAACTGAACTAATGTGAGGAATTTGTGTAGCAACAGCGGTTGTAGCAAACTAGTGCAGACAGGGATGCTGCGGGTTATGTAGGAATGTGTAATGGCTGAAGCATGTATACACAGCGATGATAGTAGATGGTAAGTGGAAGTAGTTATTGTGTGTCAGCATTATGATATTAACTGTAAGAGTAAGTCAACGTTTTGATTGTTGTTGTGTTGTAGAAACAAATGGAAGCATTGAATGTGATGGTAGTAGCTGGTAGAAGTAATGATTTCGACTAGGTCGATGTGAAGTTGTAATTATTCTGATTTGAACACCTGGATGTAATGATGATTGTGAATGTAGGAAAAATAAAAGTAATGATGCTCATAATTGTAGAAGTTTGTATATGTACTGATGCTGTGCTGTGTTTGTAGTTGTGTAACAAGTAGACGTAATTATTGTGACTGTAGAAGTAAGTGGAAATATAGATAATTATAATTGTATCTACAAATGGAAGTTATGATGATTGTGGTTATAGGAACACGTGAGAGTAATGAGTGTGATTGTAAGAAACTAAATGAAGTAATGATCAGTGTTGTCATATTCCAGTGATATCTTGTGATGTTCATGTCAGAATGAACTGTCAAATGGAATTTAAAAAATACTAGTGATATATTAGCTTTGACATTTTCTTTACCTGAACAAGAGTTTCATTGTTTTTTTTTTCTTAATTTGAAGACATATCTTAATCGATAATACATCTGAATATGACGTATTATATAGCTAATTTACATGTTTTCATAAATAAATTGTAGTGGTGATAGTTGTTATGATTTGGTATGCGCATGAAGACCGACTGACGATGAACAGACGTGCAACAATTCTAGTATTACTTCCTGGCTTGTCTTGTACTACTTTCCTTTCTCATTTGCCTTTCGGCGTCAAGGGAGATATAACTTGCAGACTGTTGCTCTTCCGTTGGCCTTTGCTGCTGTTATGTTTCCTGATGTTTCTAACATTTCATCAATCCATCTTTTTCGTGGTTGACCCTAAGGTCTGGTGTTCTCGTAACATTTATTAAATCCTCATTGTGTTGTCTGTCTTATCGCGTGGCAAAACCATTTTATATGTTGTTTCTTTATGTGTTTATTGGCGGAAATTATTCCTTGCTTTTTTATCATTCTTTCGTTTCGTTTCTGATTTCACCTCTCCGGTAGTTTCCTGTCATTCGTTTAATACGATTCATCTCGGTAGTGGTTAGTTTTGTTGTTGTTCTTGAGTCTAGAGTCTATGTCTGTCTGGCGTTAGTGGCACCATGTTGGAAGAAGAAAAATGTTAGTAGTTAACGATTTTATTTTTAAAACAGGCGTCAGAGAGGCATAAAGGATATAAGAGCAAGCATGTCAATTTTGCAAAATTTTAATATTGCAGAGAGCTATTTGCTAAAAACAAAACAACAAAAAAACATTGTTTACATATAAAACTGAAGAAGAGTGATAGGTGGGAGATGTGGTCAAGGGGACGTAATGATGAAAATTAAGGAGATGTTGAGAGGGGAGATAATGGGAACACTAGATGTAATTAGGGCGCGGTGAATTGGTAGAAAAGCGTGCAAGGCGAGGGACAGGTGTGAACGAAATTGAAGAGAAAGAACTAGGGGAGAACATAATTCAGTCGAGCTTGAGTCGAGGCTAAGGGCAGAATAGAATTCATTCGAGCTTGAGTCGAGGCCAGATGCAGACGTGGTGTCCGCCAGGACACAACGAGACTGTGGGCAAGGAACAGTATGAAACAGATTCTGGGTTACAGGTTAGTGTGTGGCCAGTAGTCGAACTAGATAGTTGAGTCACTAAGTTACGGTAGAGATAGATTAAAACAACTAGTGATCTGATGATCGTAGTAACAGGCTAGTCATCAAGTGAGAGATAGCTATGTTAGTTAATTGCAACTAGGTCTAATGTAGACAAGGCATATCAAGATGAACTGTCGGCTGTGTGCCATTAGGACAGAATTTAGAAATCTTCATCAGTAGAAGATGCATATCAAGTTGAACTGTCGGCTGTGTGCCATTAGGACAGAATTTAGAAATCTGCATCAGTAGACGATGCATGTCAAGTTGAACTGTCGGCTGTGTGCCATTAGGACAGAATTTAGAAATCTGCATCAGTAGACGATGCATGTCAAGTTGAACTGTCGGCTGTGTGCCATTAGGACAGAATTTAGAAATCTTCATCAGTAGACGAGGCCTATCAAGTTGAACTGTCGGCTGTGTGCCATTAGGACAGAATTTAGAAATCCTCATCAGTATTAAGGTTTCAAGATGAACTAACGGCTGTGTGCCGTGATTATCAATATAGGACTTTTCATTATTAGCAAGAGTTCAATGTGACTGTCGGCTGAGTGCCGTGATCAAATAACTAGAGGCCTTCATCAGTATTAAGGTTTCAAGATGAACTAACGGCTGTGTGCCGAGATTAGAAATCTGCATCAGTAGACGATGCATGTCAAGTTGAACTGTCGGCTGTGTGCCATTAGGACAGAATTTAGAAATCTGCATCAGTAGACGATGCATGTCAAGTTGAACTGTCGGCTGTGTGCCATTAGGACAGAATTTAGAAATCTTCATCAGTAGACGAGGCCTATCAAGTTGAACTGTCGGCTGTGTGCCATTAGGACAGAATTTAGAAATCCTCATCAGTATTAAGGTTTCAAGATGAACTAACGGCTGTGTGCCGTGATTATCAATATAGGACTTTTCATTATTAGCAAGAGTTCAATGTGACTGTCGGCTGAGTGCCGTGATCAAATAACTAGAGGCCTTCATCAGTATTAAGGTTTCAAGATGAACTAACGGCTGTGTGCCGTGATTATCAATATAGGACTTTTCATTTTTAGCAAGAGTTCAATGTGACTGTCGGCTGAGTGCCGTGATCAAATAACTAGAGGCCTTCATCAGTATTAAGGTTTCAAGATGAACTAACGGCTGTGTGCCGTGATTATCAATATAGGACTTTTCATTATTAGCAAGAGTTCAATGTGACTGTCGGCTGAGTGCCGTGATCAAATAACTAGAGGCCTTCATCAGTATTAAGGTTTCAAGATGAACTAACGGCTGTGTGCCGTGATTATCAATATAGGACTTTTCATTATTGGCAAGAGTTCAATGTGACTGTCGGCTGAGTGCCGTTATCAAATACTAGAGGCCTTCATCAGTATTGAGGTTTCAAGATGAACTATGGGCTGTGTGCCAGGTGCCTTTGTAGAAATCGTCAACAGCAGTTAGCTGTAAGGTGTGAACATGGGGTGTGAATCATATCATTGTGAAGTGTTATTGATGCACCAGTAAGTCTGTCCAGAGAAGTTCTTGTTTACAATTGGTTATCATACATGACTTAGTGGCGGACGCCATGGCAGTATGTGCAATCTGTTAATGTATTAAACTGTTGTTTATTATTCCTGGTGTTGTTACTTGCTGTGTTGGAAGGGTGACTGATCCTGCGACGAACGAGTCTGGAGTGTCGAGTACAGAAACACAACGCGAAGTCAGTCCACGAGAAGGCGTGAAGCCTGATCCTGAGTGTACCATGCCCCAGATGTTGCAGTAAAATGACCAGATAGTGATTGCTAGAGAAGAAGCAATAATCCTCGTCTACATAATTGGTGCCGTGACCTGCGCAGAACGGTCACCAACGTCCACAACAGCAGCGACAGAAGCGGCCAACATCAACACAGGAGTAGTAAGAATTAATTAAGTACATAATTAATAAAAAGACAATTTTTTTTTGTGTTCTTGAGTGTTCAGTGTGTATTAACAAAGGGAAAAGTTGTGTATTGAATAGATAACTTAATTATGACAATTATTGGGGTATTACATTGAAAAAGTGCTTGTGTAATGAATTGAATATTGGCTAATATTGAATTGAAAATTTTGTGTATATGGAATTGAAAAATTGCTGGTGTAATGAATTGAATATATTTTTGGTATATTGAAATGAACATTTTCTTGTGGATTGAACTGGAAAAAAAAAATTAGTGGTGTATTGAATTGAAAAACTGCTTGTGTATTGGACATTTTTCTGGCATATTGAAGTGGAATTTTGTTGCTTCCATATTAAATTGAATTTTTTTTTCTTGGATGATGAATGGGAATTCTTCTCCTGAGCAATTGGATTTGAAAATTTTGTTTTCCCTGGATATTGAATTGGAAAATTTTGTTCCCTTGTGCATTGAATTGGAAAATTTTGTGCCCTCCTATATTGAATTGGAAAATTAGGTTCCCTTGTGTAGTGAATTGGGAAATTGTTTCCCTGATGTATTGAAGGGGAAAATTTTTTTTTTTGGTATATGGAATTGAAAATTGGTTTCTTATGTATTAAATTGACATTCTCCTTGGTGTAATTTATTAGGAAGTTTCCTCAGTGTTGAATTAACAATTTTTGTAGGAAAGTTCTGGTGTAGTGAACTAAAATTTTTTTTTTTTTGCTATTGAATTGAAAATTTTTGTGAGTAATGTAAAAATTTTGTGTTCGATCACCACAATATAAATAACATGGCAAATCAATAGGCATTAACATAAAGTGTACTAATAAATTGAACATTGTTGTAGGGGAAATTATTATACAGGAGTAAGTTAAACGGCAGATGTTGCTCAAATTGAATAAAAGTGATCTTGCGTTGGTGCTAAAGATTATTGAAGTACATTATAAGCCTGAGGGGATGTTAAGTCAATAATAGGGCGAGAAATAGGGCACAACGCAAAGGACAAACAGACGGAGATAGTGGAATAGAAGAAAAAAAATTATTGCAGATCAATTAGTTGATTTTTTTTTTAGGTTGAATTGTAAAATGGTGATTCTATAGTGAATAGAAAATTATTGCTGGGTGAGTTATTGGAATTTTTTTTTTTGTTGATTGGTTATATGGAAGTGTAGAATTTGTAACTTTTGGTATTAAATAGAACAATTGTTGCTGGTCCAGTGATTGGAAATTTTACTGAATTGTAAAATTGTTGAGGTTGAATTGACCATACAAAATATTGGTCTGTTGATGAAACATTTTTGAGCTACTGAATTGTAAAATTGTTGATGTTGAATGGACTATACAAAATATTGGTCTGTTGATGAAACATTTTTGAGCTACTGAATTGTAAAATTGTTAATGTGAATGGACTATACAAAATATTGGTCTGTTGATGAAACATTTTTGAGCTACTGAATTGTAAAATTGTTAATGTGAATTGACTATACAAAATATTGGTCGGTTGATGAAACATTTTTGAGCTACTGAATGGTAAAATTGTTAATGTGAATTGACTATACAAAATATTGGTCGGTTGATGAAACATTTTTGAGCTACTGAATGGTAAAATGGTTGATTGAAAATTTTTTTTAGTGAGGTACTGAATTGTAAAATTGTGATTCGGCATTGAAAAGAGAAATTATTGATTGAAAATTTTGGGGATATTGAAGTGGAAAGAAAAAGTGTTAGAATATTGAACTCATTTGGGACTGATGTATTGAATCCATGTTTAACTGATAGATTGAATTAGGCAATAGGAGGAAGTGAGAGAAATAAGCTAAAGGAATATCAGAGGAGGACATAAAGTGTATAGACAATAGAATATGGCAACCAAAACAAATAGTTGTAAGATAATAGTTACAGGACTGAGGAAGGACATAACAGAAGGACAGATTAGAGAATATTTTGGTAAATTTGGTCAAATCATGTATTGTAAATTCATAGTAAATGTAAGCAAGAAAAATAAAGCGATAATATTATATAGAAATAGTGAGATAGTGAATAATATTATAAGACAGGAACATAAAATAGATAATGATAGAATAAAAGTAGATATTTTTACACCCATACAAGTGAGACAGGAAGACAACCAAAAGATAAAACCATTATATGTAAATAGTAGTGGAGTAAGAAGAGAGGGACTACATAATAAAATAGAAGATAGGTTATATAGTATCAGTATAAACAAGAGAATTAGGGAACATAATACATTTATTAGGACAACAGACACAAGAGCAGATACAGTAGACAATGAAGAATTTTTGACGGCAGATGAAGATGACATGAGTAAAGTAGAAAAGTTAGGTTCTAAGAAATCAAACAAGAGTAGGAAAGTAAGGAAGACACATGAGACAAGGGAAACACAGACAAGGTTAGCAGATAGGGACATGAGAAAATATATTGATGTAGGGGTTGATACGGACGAGGAGATAGTTAGACAGAAGAAAAAAGAAGAAAAAGGTACACAAACACAAATAACTGAATGTAGAGATAGTGCGACACAAATGGTAGAGAAAGAAGCAAAGAATAAGTGGACAATAACAGATGGACAAACAAACACAGAGGATAAGGGAACACAGATAGATAATAACGGAAGTTTATTAGTAGGGGAAATGAAAGGGGACAAAGAAATCCAGGAGCAAGATAGTGGAAGTGAATTATTAAAGATGATTGAGAAATTCACGGCCAACATAGAAAGGATGTTGCCAAGTCCCATACATACAGTAGAGAAAACATATAGAATAGAATCAATAGAAATGAATAACGCAGAGAAAGCACAGAAAATAGAAGACACGGGAAATAGAGAAACAAAGGAGGGTCTGTGGAAATTAAGAGCAGCAGACATAGAAAGATTAACAAGAGAGTCAGAGGAAAAATTATATAAGGAGCTAGACGAGATACAAGAGAGTCAAACTTATGATTACGGGTATAGAGAGAATAGGAAAAGTTATCGAAAAGAGAGTCGAATTTATGATTATGGATATAGAGAGAGGAAAGGTCATCGAAGATATGATAATTATAGGTCGAAGGATGAATGGAGATATTAGATCATAAATTGTGGAGGCGGCGGCAACAAAAGTTTGTAATAATAAGGAAAATGAATAGAATGATGGTGCTAGGTAGGGACTGGTTGAACAAGAATAGAATAATAGTGAATTATAGAACACAGAAATAATAGTTAAGAGTACAAAATAGGAGATGAAGGAGGTAGAGTATATTAGGTGAAAGAGACTGGAGACGACGACAGAAGAGTAGAGACAGTTGAAGTGGTAGCGGAGTACTAGTCTGAGATTAATTAGGCTACAGAAAGGAAAAGGAGATGTAGCGAAGTACCAATCGAAAGAATTGGGCTACATAGAGTAAGTAGGCAACAGGTAGGAGCCTATGAGAACGAGAAAAGTAGAGAGGTGTAGTCCCGGCAGTGTGTTCCGGTGGAATTTAGGCTACACAAAAAGAAATATTGTGTAAACAATAAGAGAATATTGCAATGAGCAATGTAGGAATAGGAATAGTGAGAGATTAGAAAGGGTGACGATGAGAGATAGACAAGAGACAGATACCTAGTCTACAGATTTCATAGGGCCCATATATGAGGTCTGTGAACTAGAAGAAAATACAGACAAACGGAGACAATATGTTAAAAAGGGGAGTAATAGAGATAGAGGTCCTGACGGAAATTGTGAAGGCAGCTCCGATTAGAAGTTAGAGTGAAAATTAAGAAGATGATAGGACACATTAGTTATTATGATGGATAAATAACTAAAAAGGGGTAGGAAGGTGGTGAAGAAGAGTGATAGGTGGGAGATGTGGTCAAGGGGACGTAATGATGAAAATTAAGGAGATGTTGAGAGGGGAGATAATGGGAACACTAGATGTAATTAGGGCGCGGTGAATTGGTAGAAAAGCGTGCAAGGCGAGGGACAGGTGTGAACGAAATTGAAGAGAAAGAACTAGGGGAGAACATAATTCAGTCGAGCTTGAGTCGAGGCTAAGGGCAGAATAGAATTCATTCGAGCTTGAGTCGAGGCCAGATGCAGAAATGGTGTCCGCCAGGACACAACGAGACTGTGGGCAAGGAACAGTATGAAACAGATTCTGGGTTACAGGTTAGTGTGTGGCCAGTAGTCGAACTAGATAGTTGAGTCACTAAGTTACGGTAGAGATAGATTAAAACAACTAGTGATCTGATGATCGTAGTAACAGGCTAGTCATCAAGTGAGAGATAGCTAAGTTAGTTAATTGCAACTAGGTCTAATGTAGACAAGGCATATCAAGATGAACTGTCGGCTGTGTGCCATTAGGACAGAATTTAGAAATCTTCATCAGTAGAAGATGCATATCAAGTTGAACTGTCGGCTGTGTGCCATTAGGACAGAATTTAGAAATCTGCATCAGTAGACGATGCATGTCAAGTTGAACTGTCGGCTGTGTGCCATTAGGACAGAATTTAGAAATCTGCATCAGTAGACGATGCATGTCAAGTTGAACTGTCGGCTGTGTGCCATTAGGACAGAATTTAGAAATCTTCATCAGTAGACGAGGCCTATCAAGTTGAACTGTCGGCTGTGTGCCATTAGGACAGAATTTAGAAATCCTCATCAGTATTAAGGTTTCAAGATGAACTAACGGCTGTGTGCCGTGATTATCAATATAGGACTTTTCATTATTAGCAAGAGTTCAATGTGACTGTCGGCTGAGTGCCGTGATCAAATAACTAGAGGCCTTCATCAGTATTAAGGTTTCAAGATGAACTAACGGCTGTGTGCCGTGATTATCAATATAGGACTTTTCATTATTAGCAAGAGTTCAATGTGACTGTCGGCTGAGTGCCGTGATCAAATAACTAGAGGCCTTCATCAGTATTAAGGTTTCAAGATGAACTAACGGCTGTGTGCCGTGATTATCAATATAGGACTTTTCATTATTAGCAAGAGTTCAATGTGACTGTCGGCTGAGTGCCGTGATCAAATAACTAGAGGCCTTCATCAGTATTAAGGTTTCAAGATGAACTAACGGCTGTGTGCCGTGATTATCAATATAGGACTTTTCATTATTGGCAAGAGTTCAATGTGACTGTCGGCTGAGTGCCGTTATCAAATAACTAGAGGCCTTCATCAGTATTGAGGTTTCAAGATGAACTATGGGCTGTGTGCCAGGTGCCTTTGTAGAAATCGTCAACAGCAGTTAGCTGTAAGGTGTGAACATGGGGTGTGAATCATATCATTGTGAAGTGTTATTGATGCACCAGTAAGTCTGTCCAGAGAAGTTCTTGTTTACAATTGGTTATCATACATGACTTAGTGGCGGACGCCATGGCAGTATGTGCAATCTGTTAATGTATTAAACTGTTGTTTATTATTCCTGGTGTTGTTACTTGCTGTGTTGGAAGGGTGACTGATCCTGCGACGAACGAGTCTGGAGTGTCGAGTACAGAAACACAACGCGAAGTCAGTCCACGAGAAGGCGTGAAGCCTGATCCTGAGTGTACCATGCCCCAGATGTTGCAGTAAAATGACCAGATAGTGATTGCTAGAGAAGAAGCAATAATCCTCGTCTACATAATTGGTGCCGTGACCTGCGCAGAACGGTCACCAACGTCCACAACAGCAGCGACAGAAGCGGCCAACATCAACACAGGAGTAGTAAGAATTAATTAAGTACATAATTAATAAAAAGACAATTTTTTTTTTTGTGTTCTTGAGTGTTCAGTGTGTATTAACAAAGGGAAAAGTTGTGTATTGAATAGATAACTTAATTATGACAATTATTGGGGTATTACATTGAAAAAGTGCTTGTGTAATGAATTGAATATTGGCTAATATTGAATTGAAAATTTTGTGTATATGGAATTGAAAAATTGCTGGTGTAATGAATTGAATATATTTTTGGTATATTGAAATGAACATTTTCTTGTGGATTGAACTGGAAAAAAAAAATTAGTGGTGTATTGAATTGAAAAACTGCTTGTGTATTGGACATTTTTCTGGCATATTGAAGTGGAATTTTGTTGCTTCCATATTAAATTGAATTTTTTTTTCTTGGATGATGAATGGGAATTCTTCTCCTGAGCAATTGGATTTGAAAATTTTGTTTTCCCTGGATATTGAATTGGAAAATTTTGTTCCCTTGTGCATTGAATTGGAAAATTTTGTGCCCTCCTATATTGAATTGGAAAATTAGGTTCCCTTGTGTAGTGAATTGGGAAATTGTTTCCCTGATGTATTGAAGGGGAAAATTTTTTTTTTTGGTATATGGAATTGAAAATTGGTTTCTTATGTATTAAATTGACATTCTCCTTGGTGTAATTTATTAGGAAGTTTCCTCAGTGTTGAATTAACAATTTTTGTAGGAAAGTTCTGGTGTAGTGAACTAAAATTTTTTTTTTTTTGCTATTGAATTGAAAATTTTTGTGAGTAATGTAAAAATTTTGTGTTCGATCACCACAATATAAATAACATGGCAAATCAATAGGTATTCAACATAAAGTGTACTAATAAATTGAACATTGTTGTAGGGGAAATTATTATACAGGAGTAAGTTAAACGGCAGATGTTGCTCAAATTGAATAAAAGTGATCTTGCGTTGGTGCTAAAGATTATTGAAGTACATTATAAGCCTGAGGGGATGTTAAGTCAATAATAGGGCGAGAAATAGGGCACAACGCAAAGGACAAACAGACGGAGATAGTGAAATAGAAGAAAAAAAAATTATTGCAGATCAATTAGTTGATTTTTTTTTTAGGTTGAATTGTAAAATGGTGATTCTATAGTGAATAGAAAATTATTGCTGGGTGAGTTATTGGAATTTTTTTTTTGTTGATTGGTTATATGGAAGTGTAGAATTTGTAACTTTTGGTATTAAATAGAACAATTGTTGCTGGTCCAGTGATTGGAAATTTTACTGAATTGTAAAATTGTTGAGGTTGAATTGACCATACAAAATATTGGTCTGTTGATGAAACATTTTTGAGCTACTGAATTGTAAAATTGTTGATGTTGAATGGACTATACAAAATATTGGTCTGTTGATGAAACATTTTTGAGCTACTGAATTGTAAAATTGTTAATGTGAATGGACTATACAAAATATTGGTCTGTTGATGAAACATTTTTGAGCTACTGAATTGTAAAATTGTTAATGTGAATTGACTATACAAAATATTGGTCTGTTGATGAAACATTTTTGAGCTACTGAATTGTAAAATTGTTAATGTGAATTGACTATACAAAATATTGGTCGGTTGATGAAACATTTTTGAGCTACTGAATGGTAAAATGGTTGATTGAAAATTTTTTTTAGTGAGGTACTGAATTGTAAAATTGTGATTCGGCATTGAAAAGAGAAATTATTGATTGAAAATTTTGGGGATATTGAAGTGGAAAGAAAAAGTGTTAGAATATTGAACTCATTTGGGACTGATGTATTGAATCCATGTTTAACTGATAGATTGAATTAGGCAATAGGAGGAAGTGAGAGAAATAAGCTAAAGGAATATCAGAGGAGGACATAAAGTGTATAGACAATAGAATATGGCAACCAAAACAAATAGTTGTAAGATAATAGTTACAGGACTGAGGAAGGACATAACAGAAGGACAGATTAGAGAATATTTTGGTAAATTTGGTCAAATCATGTATTGTAAATTCATAGTAAATGTAAGCAAGAAAAATAAAGCGATAATATTATATAGAAATAGTGAGATAGTGAATAATATTATAAGACAGGAACATAAAATAGATAATGATAGAATAAAAGTAGATATTTTTACACCCATACAAGTGAGACAGGAAGACAACCAAAAGATAAAACCATTATATGTAAATAGTAGTGGAGTAAGAAGAGAGGGACTACATAATAAAATAGAAGATAGGTTATATAGTATCAGTATAAACAAGAGAATTAGGGAACATAATACATTTATTAGGACAACAGACACAAGAGCAGATACAGTAGACAATGAAGAATTTTTGACGGCAGATGAAGATGACATGAGTAAAGTAGAAAAGTTAGGTTCTAAGAAATCAAACAAGAGTAGGAAAGTAAGGAAGACACATGAGACAAGGGAAACACAGACAAGGTTAGCAGATAGGGACATGAGAAAATATATTGATGTAGGGGTTGATACGGACGAGGAGATAGTTAGACAGAAGAAAAAAGAAGAAAAAGGTACACAAACACAAATAACTGAATGTAGAGATAGTGCGACACAAATGGTAGAGAAAGAAGCAAAGAATAAGTGGACAATAACAGATGGACAAACAAACACAGAGGATAAGGGAACACAGATAGATAATAACGGAAGTTTATTAGTAGGGGAAATGAAAGGGGACAAAGAAATCCAGGAGCAAGATAGTGGAAGTGAATTATTAAAGATGATTGAGAAATTCACGGCCAACATAGAAAGGATGTTGCCAAGTCCCATACATACAGTAGAGAAAACATATAGAATAGAATCAATAGAAATGAATAACGCAGAGAAAGCACAGAAAATAGAAGACACAGGAAATAGAGAAACAAAGGAGGGTCTGTGGAAATTAAGAGCAGCAGACATAGAAAGATTAACAAGAGAGTCAGAGGAAAAATTATATAAGGAGCTAGACGAGATACAAGAGAGTCAAACTTATGATTACGGGTATAGAGAGAATAGGAAAAGTTATCGAAAAGAGAGTCGAATTTATGATTATGGATATAGAGAGAGGAAAGGTCATCGAAGATATGATAATTATAGGTCGAAGGATGAATGGAGATATTAGATCATAAATTGTGGAGGCGGCGGCAACAAAAGTTTGTAATAATAAGGAAAATGAATAGAATGATGGTGCTAGGTAGGGACTGGTTGAACAAGAATAGAATAATAGTGAATTATAGAACACAGAAATAATAGTTAAGAGTACAAAATAGGAGATGAAGGAGGTAGAGTATATTAGGTGAAAGAGACTGGAGACGACGACAGAAGAGTAGAGACAGTTGAAGTGGTAGCGGAGTACTAGTCTGAGATTAATTAGGCTACAGAAAGGAAAAGGAGATGTAGCGAAGTACCAATCGAAAGAATTGGGCTACATAGAGTAAGTAGGCAACAGGTAGGAGCCTATGAGAACGAGAAAAGTAGAGAGGTGTAGTCCCGGCAGTGTGTTCCGGTGGAATTTAGGCTACACAAAAAGAAATATTGTGTAAACAATAAGAGAATATTGCAATGAGCAATGTAGGAATAGGAATAGTGAGAGATTAGAAAGGGTGACGATGAGAGATAGACAAGAGACAGATACCTAGTCTACAGATTTCATAGGGCCCATATATGAGGTCTGTGAACTAGAAGAAAATACAGACAAACGGAGACAATATGTTAAAAAGGGGGAGTAATAGAGATAGAGGTCCTGACGGAAATTGTGAAGGCAGCTCCGATTAGAAGTTAGAGTGAAAATTAAGAAGATGATAGGACACATTAGTTATTATGATGGATAAATAACTAAAAAGGGGTAGGAAGGTGGTGAAGAAGAGTGATAGGTGGGAGATGTGGTCAAGGGGACGTAATGATGAAAATTAAGGAGATGTTGAGAGGGGAGATAATGGGAACACTAGATGTAATTAGGGCGCGGTGAATTGGTAGAAAAGCGTGCAAGGCGAGGGACAGGTGTGAACGAAATTGAAGAGAAAGAACTAGGGGAGAACATAATTCAGTCGAGCTTGAGTCGAGGCTAAGGGCAGAATAGAATTCATTCGAGCTTGAGTCGAGGCCAGATGCAGAAATGGTGTCCGCCAGGACACAACGAGACTGTGGGCAAGGAACAGTATGAAACAGATTCTGGGTTACAGGTTAGTGTGTGGCCAGTAGTCGAACTAGATAGTTGAGTCACTAAGTTACGGTAGAGATAGATTAAAACAACTAGTGATCTGATGATCGTAGTAACAGGCTAGTCATCAAGTGAGAGATAGCTAAGTTAGTTAATTGCAACTAGGTCTAATGTAGACAAGGCATATCAAGATGAACTGTCGGCTGTGTGCCATTAGGACAGAATTTAGAAATCTTCATCAGTAGAAGATGCATATCAAGTTGAACTGTCGGCTGTGTGCCATTAGGACAGAATTTAGAAATCTGCATCAGTAGACGATGCATGTCAAGTTGAACTGTCGGCTGTGTGCCATTAGGACAGAATTTAGAAATCTGCATCAGTAGACGATGCATGTCAAGTTGAACTGTCGGCTGTGTGCCATTAGGACAGAATTTAGAAATCTTCATCAGTAGACGAGGCCTATCAAGTTGAACTGTCGGCTGTGTGCCATTAGGACAGAATTTAGAAATCCTCATCAGTATTAAGGTTTCAAGATGAACTAACGGCTGTGTGCCGTGATTATCAATATAGGACTTTTCATTATTAGCAAGAGTTCAATGTGACTGTCGGCTGAGTGCCGTGATCAAATAACTAGAGGCCTTCATCAGTATTAAGGTTTCAAGATGAACTAACGGCTGTGTGCCGTGATTATCAATATAGGACTTTTCATTATTAGCAAGAGTTCAATGTGACTGTCGGCTGAGTGCCGTGATCAAATAACTAGAGGCCTTCATCAGTATTAAGGTTTCAAGATGAACTAACGGCTGTGTGCCGTGATTATCAATATAGGACTTTTCATTATTAGCAAGAGTTCAATGTGACTGTCGGCTGAGTGCCGTGATCAAATAACTAGAGGCCTTCATCAGTATTAAGGTTTCAAGATGAACTAACGGCTGTGTGCCGTGATTATCAATATAGGACTTTTCATTATTGGCAAGAGTTCAATGTGACTGTCGGCTGAGTGCCGTTATCAAATAACTAGAGGCCTTCATCAGTATTGAGGTTTCAAGATGAACTATGGGCTGTGTGCCAGGTGCCTTTGTAGAAATCGTCAACAGCAGTTAGCTGTAAGGTGTGAACATGGGGTGTGAATCATATCATTGTGAAGTGTTATTGATGCACCAGTAAGTCTGTCCAGAGAAGTTCTTGTTTACAATTGGTTATCATACATGACTTAGTGGCGGACGCCATGGCAGTATGTGCAATCTGTTAATGTATTAAACTGTTGTTTATTATTCCTGGTGTTGTTACTTGCTGTGTTGGAAGGGTGACTGATCCTGCGACGAACGAGTCTGGAGTGTCGAGTACAGAAACACAACGCGAAGTCAGTCCACGAGAAGGCGTGAAGCCTGATCCTGAGTGTACCATGCCCCAGATGTTGCAGTAAAATGACCAGATAGTGATTGCTAGAGAAGAAGCAATAATCCTCGTCTACAAAACGACATGTTGACATTTGAAAGATCGTTATGACTGGAATGGTACCGTTTGGATGAAAGAGATGAAAACCAAAAAAGCTTTACGCAAGATATTACAGAGAAACTAATCAAAGAACAGAGAAATTAATAAAAGAATAGAGAAAACACCAAAGTGGTTTTCATATACCGGATCCAGGTTCCAACGTTGTCGAGCCAGATGATATTGAAACTGACGGGCATCGACAGCACTTGATGCTACTCACTAATGATATTGCATATAGCATTTTCAGCCTAATATCATGCACATATCATGCATGGTGATGGCATGCTTAAATGGTCACAGAGTTGCTGACAAACACAAATTTATATGATAGTGATATCCGTGTTACTGAAACAACTGCAGATACCAGAAGCAGTGATTATTGTATTAAGCAACAGTAACAGCTGTGATGCAAACTTTAAATATTTTAAATATAAGATGGGGCAGCAGTGGAAGTAGGGTAGCCTAGACTCAGTGGAACAGTGTAAGATGACATATTCCAGGGTAAAAAGCTCATAGTTGAAATAACTAAAGTAGTTCTTAAGGTGATGACTTAGTACACAAATTGAGAGACAATGAAGGTCAGGGTTATGGAAAGAATGGTAACGATATTAGAAGTAAATATTAATGAAATGCAAGATACCATAGCACTAAATACTATGTTAACACATAGTAGAAAGAGATCAGAGTGTGTTTAGTATGCGGTATGATGGCGGAACCTTGTATTCTGTGTGCGCAACTAGACTTCCAGGACGGTATCCAGTTGTAGATTGCAAAAAATGAGCACATAGGCACTAAACCCTGTAAACCCAGTCCTGCCTGATGTGGAACATGTCACCATATCATCAAGATAAAAATTAAATAGGAATGATTGCGAGTGATAGAGTGAATACATAGTAATTAAAATAGATTTAAATGTAAATGTTCTACTCTGTGATCAAAAAATGAGTTTAATGTATTCAAGAGATACATTGCACATGTGTGAATGAATAAGTAATATATAGATGATGTCATTGTTTTTCATTGTAGAGGATACAGTGAAAGGGGGAGTATAATAGTTTAATGTGTCAAGGGAAAACATTGTCCACGGATGAACATTATAACATAATAAAAATGTAATTAGTTTTTGGTGCTATTGCAGTTTTTTTTAAGTTGAGAGTGAAGATGTATAGGCAGCGAGAGAGTGAGGAATATATAATTTGGGAGTGCATATCCATTAAAAAGTTAAAAATAAATAGTGGGGGAACAATTTGGAGGTAAACGGAAAGATTATGGATATTAACTCTTATGTACGAGTGGTAGCACGCAGAGTAAAACATTATATATCGCAATATCTTAGAGAACATATAGGCATATATGTAAACGAGTAGTGATATAGGGAGAGTTGTCAAACATGGGAAGAAGGGAAGACGAGAAAAGCGAGAATTATCTCACATGAAAAGCAGTGAAGAAAATAGATATAAATGATTGAGAGTGGTCTTACTTGAGGGAAACAAAGAGATTACTGGTTATGGTTATGGAAGGCCCCGGTATCACTGCAAACGAATTAAAATCCATAATTGCTCAACCGCCCATGCCAGTAGAATCATCCGAATTACTAATTCATCCCCGAAACAAAGAAAGGTAGCTGCAGTCCCCATCATAGCAGTCTCAACACACGCCAAAAGGCAAAGAGATTAAGTGAGCATGTACTCAGAAAGGTCACGAGTAAAGCGTCAATTTCGAGGGCCGTAGACCAACTTACTGAAACTGTGTTGGGGGCATTAGACAGTAAAACAACGAAGCGGTATCTAGAGAGATTGAGCTGGTGATGATAGAACAACAGTCATGATGATTCCAGCTGGTCCGAGTTACTATCATGTTGACAAGATGTTATAGGAAAGCAGTTGTGTAATTTGTGTTAGAATATGTACAGGAATGTAATTTTAGAACGTGTCACATGGAATATAACGTTCGCTTCGTAGAGAATTAGTTGTGATATTCATCATCATGTGCCATACCGGTTGGCGTAGGCGATCATGCCCCTCCACAATCTTCTATCTACAGTGCATCGTATCAGTTCTGTTGTTGACTGTTTTCCATGCCATGACACCAAGCTATCCAGTATTTTCTCTCTTTGTCTTCCGCGATCTCTCTTTCCTTTTATTTTGCCAGTTGTAACCAAGTATTCCAACTTTCCTCTTCTCATGATGTGCTCGAAAAATGTTGATTGCTTCTTTCTGATGTTTTTTAAGAGCTCCCTTTTTGTGTTGGCCTCTTTGAGAACTTCCTCTTTGGTCTTTTTAGCTGTCCACGGAACTTTCAGCATTCTTCTGAGAAATCCCATCTCTGTGACCTCTAATCGTCTTTTCATTTGTTTGTCTATTGTCCATGATTCGCTTCCATAGGTCAGAATTGGTTCTATATAGCACCGATGAACTCTCTCATTTTTATTGACATAGATTTGTTACATAAGATATTTTTTTCATTTTCTGAAATGCTATTTTGGCCTGAGCTATTCTGCTTTTTATTTCTGTGGTGCATCTCCCATCTGATGTTATTATTGTGCCCAAGTATTTGAAACGTTGCACTTGTTTCAGATTTATCTCGTTTATTTTAATGCTGCATGTTGGTGATGATTGTTTCTTCTATATAACCATTACTTCTGTTTTCCTACTATTCAGACTGAGACCCTTCTTGTTGCTTTCTTTTACTATTATGTCTATCATTTCTTGTAGTTCGTTCTTTGTCTCTGCTATTAAGACTGTGTCATCCGCATATCGCAAATTATTTATGTTGTGACCGTTGACTTCAATTCCTTTTTTGTCTACTATTGATCTCATAATATATTCGATGTAAAGTGAAAACAAATCCGGCGACAGAACACAGCCTTGTCTGACTCCTTGTTTTATATATTGGAATTGTCCTGTTTGGTTTTGGTTGTTAATTCGTATAGCTACTGTTTGTTGCCAGTACATGTTTTTTTTATGATTCGCAGATCCCTGCCATCAATGTTTAATTTCTCCAGCATATTGATTATCTCCACATGCTTTACATTGTCATATGCTTTCGTGTAGTCTATAAAGCACATATATAGACTTTACTTTTTTTCTTTTTTGTGATAATATAAAAGTAAAAAAAGTAAAGTACCCCCCGTCACGCCGAGTGGCGTATAGGGAAATATGGTGTTAGTGACCCTATATTTTACAGACCTTCAGCACATGATTTTTGGGGTAATGTGGTCGGTATTACGCCCGTGCTGCTTTTACTTTCCCAGAAAAAATCTGGTACCCATTTAAGGCTGGGTGAACCCGGAGCCGTCGGTTGGGATCGAACCCTACCCCTTGTTTGTGATAATATAGAGTTGAAATTTTGAATGAAGTTGTAATGTCAGACTATGACAAATGTAACTGTGTGAGTAAATTAGTAATCGTGTGATTAAATACATTACATTGACCGTCTTATTATGTGGTGATTTTGTAAATAGATAGGAATTGTTGAGCAATATAAAAATGAATGAATGGTGGTCTTATGTGTAAGTGTACGTGTAACAGTGTAATAGGAATTGGAAAGATAATTAATGGGTTTTAAGAGAATGGGAAGACGAGTAGGGAGTCTCCAGACAGAACACAAGTTCAGGGTCGCGCACGGAAGATAGGATATTATGGGAGAATTGGGTCAGGGAGAGCAGCCAAGCGTGAGAGAGAACAAAGAATAGCGGACTTAACGGCGTAGTTAAGTGAGCGATACGTGACAGATTGAGTTAAACATATTTTAATAAATAGAAAGAGGTCAATGTCGCGAGTAATATAAAATGTTCTGAAAGCTCGGGAAGTGGACATAATTAAACGAGAATTGGGGCGGGGCGGGGGTTTTGAGCCAAATCAAGACTGGGGTTGAGGAGTAAAAAGGAACGGGGCAAGATCTAATTGGGTGAAATAAGCAGTATTTCAACGGTTGCACAAAGTCACGCCAGGAGGGCGTTAAGCGCACAGCCAGTGCTGAGCTGAGTGGAATACACACCATATTTCAAGAATGTGTATGTATCACTAGAGACTAAATAGACAGTGTTAATTCATTGTAGTAACAGAGCTTGACATGTAGACTACGGGAGAGAGGTGGTCGGGTCGAGCTCCTAGCGAAAGAACCAGTGAAATAGACTTTTTGAGCGAAATGCTCGATGTATTTCAAGAGTGTGAAGAGAATTCAGAGTGTTCGTTTATATGGAGTAGCGAAAGATAACAATAGTGGAGGGGAAATAGTCTTAGAAAGAAATAAGTGATTTATTCAGTAATTCTGTGGAAAGTGACAGGAAGGATGCTGTTGAGTGGAGATGGAATATATTCCGAGAATGAGAACAGGATAAAAATTTGTAAAATAGAACACTGAGGTAGCTCTAAGTTATGCAATGCTTTGTTCAGTAAATTATGTAATTCTTTTACATACGTAGTGTAAATTTTAGGTGTACATTATAAGTGGATGTAGCTGTAATTTTAGTTGGCGAATGTAGATTTAAATGTTCGAGATTTAATCAATGTTTCAGAACAAAATTGCCGCGGGACTGTGTATTTTTCTAATCCGGTGGGAGGGGGGGGGGGAGAAAGCATCTGTACGAAAGAAAATGTAAAGTCAGAACTACTATATTTCACTTACCTGTTGTATATGTATGTCTCTTGTTTAGGTCCTCATTTAAGACAGACGAACTCGTCTTTGTTTTTTATGGCATAGTTCTCCAGACTTTTGGTAGTAAATTTTTCACTTGGAATCTCTTTTCCTTAAATAGAAGTCATCTACAGTGCTCCAGTGAACTCCTAGATGGTTTCTTAGTGGAATCATTATTCTGTTCATTGCTCTAAAGGACCTTTCAACAGTGACTGTTGATATTGATACAGTCAATATTTTTACACTGGTTTTTTTTTTTAAGTTCATCATCACCATTTGAAGATCGAAAAAATATATTTTAGTGGTGGTACATTGTGTGTACATTGTTTGTACATTGGTGTTCGTAATGAGGCCAGATATATAACAGACTTCAAATCTGCTTGCAAATGATCTAGATCTAGATCATGCAAAAACACAGTGCTAACATTTAACTTTTTTATTTGCTGAATTTGATGAAATGATTAACAAAATTAACATGCTAAATTTCATTCCAAGGCTTTCTTACTAAACATCTTGTCAATTTTAGATGTTACGGTATCTGTGAAATTAGCAAGTGTCTGCAAACAAGTTTGTCACCAGAGCTATGTTTTTATGTGTGACGTCTGATCTTTCAATTCTTTATGTTGCAGTACAATGACTACGTACGTATTTGTCTGCTTTCTGTTCATCCGCAGATATTGATTTTAAGTGTAAAAATGTGCTTGAAATTAGTTTTGGTAACATTTCTAACTGACATTAATACTACTGCAAGCATTTGTTTAAATTAGAAACAGTTCCCAGTATCACCACCAACAGGCAAAGCATTAACATAGAAGTAGATTTGGTTCCATTTTAAGAAGTAATCCTCCAGCCAATGAAGCTAGATCTGCCCATCCTTATGTAAATGTTCACAAGTCATGATGATTGACTCAAAACATTTCATAATGATATGAATAGTGTTATAATGACTGAGTCAGCGCACATCTGTAGCCTCTTGAATTCTCAATACAGGATCTTCTAACATTTTTCAAATTTCACGGAGGTCTGTTTCTAGTTTTGTAGTTTTGTAGAATAGCTTACACATGTATCTGACTCATTCACTGGTTGCCGACATCAAAGATTGGCTAAAATAGAGCGCCATTTTACTCTCTTGTCGTGATGGTGCAGATTGTCATAGGTCCATCTGTCCAGCGTTTAATATTATCAGTCTTGGTCAATCATTCACGTTAGTTGTGGTCTGCCTCTGTCTATCTAACTTGTACCTTCCCTTCCAAGATGACTTTTAGAAATGTATTATATCACTCCACATGTCCCAAAAATGTCAGTTGTCTTTTTTCGATTTGTGTTAAGTAGTTTCTTTTTCATTTTTAGAAAATTCAGAACTTCCTTGTTTGTCTTCTTTTCCTTCCATCCAATTCTTTTCATTTTCATATAGATCCACACCACATTTCAACGTCTTAAATTTTCTGCTTTGTTTATTTATTTAATGTCTATGTATCTGCACCATATGCAATGGTGAGTAAATATAACATTTTGCTATTCCTAGTTTGTTTCTGATATTTGGTTCGATGTGAGTATATTTTTCATGTTGTTAAAATTGTTTTTTGCCATCACTATTGTTTTGTTTATTTATGTCTTACATTATCCACCATTTGTTATAATATGTATAAAATAGCTTTATTCTTGAACTATATCTAGGCTTTTTCTATTTACCTCAATATCTCCTTGTATTGTGTGTGACCTTTCTCTGCTAATTATAATAGTTTGTCTTTTTAAATATGTATTTCCAATCCATATTTTTTGCTTGTCTTGTTTATTTTATTTACTAGTTGTAGGTCTTCTTGATTTTCTGAAATTAATGCGGTATCATCATCATATCTTAGATTATTGATTATATGTCTACATATGTGTATTCCTGGCATCCCATGATATCTTTGAAGATCTGCTTAGTGTATAAGTTAAATAGACATGTTGATAGAACACAGCCCTGTCTCACTCCTCTTTTGTTATCAATAGTTGCAGAGTTCTTATTGTTGTATTTCTTTCATAGTTGTTTGTTCCCAGTACTTTGTCTACATAAAAAAAAAAAAAATTCACGTAGAGGAACAGATTTCTTGCTTGCACTTGTCACTGCAAGTGACAATACATGAGCCCTACAATGTATGTAGGGAATAGTCCTTCCTGATGTATCTGGCATCCTTCTGTCAACCCCGGAGATACCGCCTGAAAAATTAGAACCTCCATCAAATCCACAAGCAATAAGATTACCACATGACATACCTCGTTTATTTATTTCGCTTTCAATGCAGTTTGTAATGGACTCAACTGTTGTATTTTGAAGTTAGATTTTGCACAATAATGTCTCTCTAATTTCTCCACAGTCTGTCACATATCTCACACATATTGACAGTTCAGATTTATTGACAGCGTTTGCGGATTCATCAGCCATTAAAGCAAATTGTTACTCCTTAATTTCCGTAGCAAATTGTTCATCAAGTACCTCTCCCACGCAACTTTTCACTAGACGTGTCTTCACTGCAATATGTAGCTCGTTCACTCTGTTTCTGAAGCCAGTCACTTAAACTCTTAACACACGGTCCCGTTGAAACAGGGTAGGGGATAAGGGACGGAGAGGTCGAGAGGTGAAGGTCAGAATAGCCGGGAATAAGTAGCAACTCATGGTCCACGGGAAATGCGGAGATGGTGTGAACAGATAGTGAACAAAGAGTTTTGGGAAAACGAGGGAAGAATAGGGAAGACAAAGATGGTGTGAGTGAATTTCAGTTCGAGAGACGAACAGCGCTCGATGCGGACGCATGGTCCGTTGTGACAAGCGATACCGTAAGCGAGAGTGTTAGTGTTAAGTCAGAAAAGTGTTGGAACGGTAGAACAGTTGTTTTCCAGGAGAACAGTTAGGCAATGGGGATTGTGAGATAGGGAGAATAGTGTTTCAAGGATATAGTGACTTGTGTTAGAATAGGTAGCGGGGATATTAGGTTAAGTGTTAGGTGATTAGGTGAATTAGATAGAGTCCAGTGTTCGCGGATCCAGTATGATCTGTGCAATCGGAGCTATGACACTCCAGTCAATTTACTGTCGAGACGGTTTCACTAACTAGGGGCATGGTTCAAGGAACTGTGAAATAAGGTTAGAGTGAAGGAGTTATGATACTCACGCACGGGATAAGGTAGAAATAGGGAGCTAGATAGTGCTCATTAAGTTGGGAGGCTGAGTGGAAGCCAATCCCATGAACCTTCAGCAATTATGAGGAAGGCAGTATGTCAATGTTAGCGCATAGACAATTTGATAGAACAGGTTTGTTCTTACCATGTATAGGCTGTTATTAGCCGCTATAGAGACATTATTATGAACCCAGTGAGTACAATGTTTGTGTGCATAGAGAGTGATAGAACAGGTTTGTTCTTACCATGTATAGGCTGTTATTAGCTGCTAGGGAGACATTAATCTGAAATCATGGAGTACCATGGATTGTACATAGAATTTACAGGACAGGGTGGTTCTGACCACAAGAGGCTGATTGTCAGCCGACAAGTAACAATGTTAGGTGCTAGGGGTTATATCAGAATAGGAAGGTAAAGAGGGTGGTAAGAGGGCTGCAAGCAGAGACAATTCATCCCCGAATAGTTACACACGACTTAGTGGAAGTGGGGTCATAATTGAATAAGTATTATGAGCTATGATTGTATCTTCACGATGTAAGCGTGATGCCATGTATAGTGGTCATGTCATGAAATAAAACCGTTGTGTGCAAATTTTTCTAAGTGTCAGTTAAATCCTTTGTCATTGTGCTGTACTTGTCTTCTCGAAGAACGGACCAAGGGTCGCGAATTAGAATCATCACAACGTGAAGTCGAGAAGATACGAAACAACGGGCCATATTGGAGGAATTTACCTCCGTCAGCAGAAAACTCAGATCAATCTGAATTGTGAAAAGCAGATCAGCATCAGTGCTGGGTGTTTTCAGAGTGACCGCCCAGTGCAAAAAGTCATCATCATCAGATCAGCATCAGCGCTGGGTGGTTTCAGAGTGACCGCCCAGTGCAAAAAGTCATCATCATCAGATCAGCATCAGCGCTGGGTGGTTTCAGAGTGACCGCCCAGTGCAAAAAGTCATCATCATCAGATCAGCATCAGCGCTGGGTGGTTTCAGAGTGACCGCCCAGTGCAAAAAGTCATCATCATCAGATCAGCATCAGCGCTGGGTGGTTTCAGAGTGACCGCCCAGTGCAAAAAGTCATCATCATCAGATCAGCATCAGCGCTGGGTGGTTTCAGAGTGACCGCCCAGTGCAAAAAGTCATCATCATCAGATCAGCATCAGCGCTGGGTGGTTTCAGAGTGACCGCCCAGTGCAAAAAGTCATCATCATCAGATCAGCATCAGTGCTGGGTGGTTTCAGAGTGACCGCCCAGTGCAAAAAGTCATCATCATCAGATCAGCATCAGTGCTGGGTGGTTTCAGAGTGACCGCCCAGTGCAAAAAGTCATCATCATCAGATCAGCATCAGCGCTGGGTGGTTTCAGAGTGACCGCCCAGTGCAAAAAGTCATCATCATCAGATCAGCATCAGTGCTGGGTGGTTTCAGAGTGACCGCCCAGTGCGAGAAATCATCATCATCAGATCAGCATCAGCGCTGGGTGGTTTCAGAGTGACCGCCCAGTGGAGAAGAAGGAAAGATTATCATCGGTTGTGATGGTTATTATCAAAGGCGGGTGATTGCCACGATCAGAATATATTTCATCATCAGAGGCATTCATCGGAATAAAGGTGGTAATGACAAGTAACAACAGCATTTAGAGTTGGCAATTACGAACATAATAACAAAGAGGTGGTACACCGTCAAATTTCTCACAATGTGATCATATTTATGTGAGTTACCTCTTCTTTAAGCAACAAATAAAAACTCTTCATCAAAATACTTAGGGCATATCTATTTTCTTAAATATCAGCTTTGCATTGCTGAAGTAGGATAGAGTGAATAGGTCTCTTCGGTAGCCGAGTTGGGAAAACTACCTGACTGGACTACCGACGTTCAGACAACCCGTGTTCGATTCCCGCTGGGAGCAGTGTGAATTGTACTCGCGGTTGGAAAAAATACCCCCACGGTCCACCCAGCCGTTGGCAGAAATGGGTACCAGTATTCTTTTCTGAAGTATGTTTGCGTCATTCGGATAGCATATAGAACAGACACACAAAAAGCACCACCTCGATCTTTATCTTTAACAAGCCATTTGTATTTATTTGTCCAAGAATGAATAAAATTATATACAGACTTATAGCTGGCTTCTTTCAGATGAACTAACATTTGGTATGGGCACCTGATCGTGAGAAAATATTGCTACGGTAGTTGTCTGAATATGAGAACTGCCATAATTTGTTATGTATTTCATGAAATTACATTCAAGGCCACGGTCAACAGTAGAGATATTAAGCTTCATCTTTTTCGTAGAATTTGTAAAATATGACAAAAAATGTTGCACTTACGACTCATTATGATAGCCTGGCATCTCAATTCTTAATTATCAGTTCGTTTTCTAATACAACTAAACAACATCCATAATCTCAAGAAAGGAAAACTGTCTTGGTTCGAAAATATATATATATGGACCTACAGAAATATTTCGTATGTGTTGGCAAACCTAACTCAGCTATTTGTCACAATGTTATCATAAAATTATTAAAATCTTCCAATAATACGCATTTTTTCATGTTCATTGTTATAATTTAAAATGTTCATAATCTTACAACCATATATATTAATATTTTATAGTGAGCAATATAAATTTAATTATTAGATTTGTATAATTTCTGCTGGGGGTGGGAAGAGAGGTATTTTCTAAAATTGCTAAGTCAAACTAAGACTAAGCCCTGCAAGAAACCCTGGGTACAGTAACACAAAATACAGGGACTGAAAAAATAAACAAATCTCGCATCATACACATTAGTGGCCATCATCACTCCTAAATAGTCTTCTACCGGGTGTGGATAAAGATCCCAAAGGTTTTGCTACTTTCAGATGAAGTAATTTTATTTTATTGTGTTGAGAACGATCTGTGACTCCGAATTTCCTCCACTGTCTGAAATCTTTGTCCCTTTAGCTTCACTATTAGTTTCAAAAATCAAGAAAAAGTCGCATGGCATAAAGTATGTTGAATATGAAGAATGGGTGACCACAGTCATGTTGACACCGACCAAAAACCCGTCGAGTGTGAAGAGTAGCATTGGCTGCTGCAGTGTCGTGGTGAGGTCATGTTTTGTTTTGCCATTTGTCTTCTTGTTTTCTTCTGACATTCTCTCTTAGACATCTCAAAACTACGACGTGTGAAAGCAGAATTATGTCTGGCCCGGAGCACAAATTTATAGGGAGCAATTTCTTTTTGATTAAATACAAAAAAAAATTTACACGGACGTGATGCTGCTCATGTCAACAGCCAACTATAGATTTACTGAGGCCTGTGGGCTGAGAGAAAATTCCCAGAAAATGACTAACTAGCGTGACGTTTGTTAGCCTTCCGAGAAGGTGTGGTTAAGGGTAGAGTGACGTCAACCGTCTATATTTCCTATAATTGATAACGTCATGCCAGTTGGTCGAGTTTTCCTATTTTAATTTCTGCTCGTGGGCTTTAGTAAATCTATAGTTAGCTGTGTCTTGTCCAGCATTCTTCGGCCGAGGAAACTGCGGTTATTGCCATTGGCTGAATTTTCATTTTACTTTTGTGCTCCAGTCGTAATCCCAGGTTTCGTCACTCATAACGAAAAGGAAATAAAGCTGGGGGTCATTGGCAGTTTGTGCTTTTAGGTCTGAGCAAATGTCAAGTCACTGCTGCTCTCGGTCAACACTGGGAAGTCTGGGCACAAATTTGTATGCTACGAGCCGCATCATCAGTTCTCTGTTGCATGATGATGGATGATGTGGATAATGTGACGTAATTTCTCAAACATTTCTACTGTTAAGCAGATCGATCTTGGCGGTCGCCATCACCAGCCAATATTCTTCTTCCTTAAACAGGAAAAAACCACTCACATGTATTGGAACAGCGCATTGCCTATTCCCCATTAGCTCCTTTTTAAACTTAATAGTGTTTTGTAGTCTTTTTTCTTAAATTAAAACTAGAAATTGAATAGAATTAATTGCTTATGGAAATGCACTATGCCTCTAAGCAAAGAAAGTGTATAGCACGTGTTTGCGCAGTGTTCAGAACCCACAGAACGTTAATTTTCATCGCCTTGCTCATAAATGAAGGTCACGATAGTACAATTCTGTATCATAACTACTCTTAGTTCGAGAGTATTGCAGTAAAAAAAGTGCAGCCATATTAAGCACAAAAAAATCGTGTTTTGAAAGAGGATGAAGCAACACTGCAGGACGTATTCAAAATGTTGAACATGTACATAAATATGCGGAACAGTTACAGGCTAAACAAGGTCGCAATACAAATGGACAGAAAATACCGCAGCTTAACGCAGAGTGTATGTAAGGTCTTACAAATATTCTTATGGTAATATGGTTCTTTGTCTTTCTTTTCATTTTCCTTTTTTTCGACATTGACCTTTTTCATATAGGAATGATAAATAGTACAAATACTTGGTACGGACACAAAGCGCCATCGACAATGTTAATTACCTGAGCAACCAAATGTGGGGTATTAACCAAAGAAATTTTAAAATATAACTTACAGCACGCTCGGCAGGCAGAGCAGTCAAAGAAGACAGCGGTGCGTATGTTATGACCACGTGTGGAATGATGATTGCGGTGATGGCAGTGACCAGGAGATTCATATGGTTGGAGTCACAAGACTAGACTCACACCTGTATACTGTATGATTCGATGAGCATGATAAGAAAAGTGGAGGCGAGCTCGGTACTCTGGTAGTAGTAGATCGATTCATTACAGAAGTCAACAAAATGGGTCCCGAAATGGATTCGTCAATGCCGTCTGAAGGCTGGTGTAAAAATGTTGGAAAGAGGAATGGATCGAGAGCATTATCCAGTTCTTTCATGTGCAATGAACATAATTCGCCGGCTAAACTAAATTCAACAAGTCAAGGACAAGTCAGCCTATGACAACCTAAACTATCAAACAAAGAGACAGAGCTGAATGACGCTCCCTGGTAGCCAACCTTCGATGCGGAGACGGCACTCAATGATGAATGAACTAAATTAAACTTCTTCAACCGCCTGCCAGTGATTTGTCAGGAAAGATCAAAACAACCGGCGATAGTTAACGAACAAAGAAGAGGAATATAGTATTCTTACTATTATTTTTAAAGAATCCACATAATTTTTTGTTAATAATTGTAATATCCTGAATGTTGCTGGGTGGGTACTCGCAAATCATCATCATCATCAAGTACCGGGCCGGCTGGCGTAGGTGATCATGTCTCTCCACAACTTTCGATCTCGACAGCTATTTATCATTCTGTTGTTGACCTTCTGCCAAGCCATTCTCTTACGCTGTCTGTTATTTTTTATCTTTGCTTCCCTCTATCTCTTCGTCCCTCAATTTTTCCAGTTGTTAGAATATATTCCAGTTGTTCTCTTCTCATTACATGGCCAACAAATGATGATTATTTCCTCCTAATATTGGAAATTAGCTCTCTTTTTGCTTTGACCTCTCTCAGAACATCTTCATTACTCTTCTTAGCTGCCCATGGTACTCCCAACACTCTTCTGTAAAACCACATTTCTACAGACTCCAGTGATTTTCTTGTATGTTGTCCTATTGTCCATGATTCGCATCCATCTGTTAAGACTGGCTCTACGTAACATTTAAGAACTCTTATGCTTGTTTCTATTGTCAAAAATGGATTGCATAGTATCTTCCTCATTTTTCTGGAAAGCTGCTTTTGCCTGAGCCATTCTGCATCTCAAAATCTTGTGTACATCTTCCGTCTGATGTTAACAAAGTTCCCAAATATTTAAATGAATTTACTTGTTTTAATATTGTTCCACTTGTCTTTATTTTCATGATTGTACAAATAAGTTACGACGGTGGTTTTCTGTTGCCTTCCGTCGGTTTGTTTACGGTTGGCTCCGCTAGCCTTTGACTAAAAAGTCTCACCCACAAGGCAGTGGGGTTGTTTTACTTCGGGGTACCCTCCATTAGCCTTTTACTCTCCCGAGCTTACCTGCGAGGCAGCAGGGCAGTCACAGGTTGTACTGTTTACTGCATACAGTAGGAGGTAAAATTACCCGACCTGACACTTGACTCGCAAATAGTTAACAGTTAAGTCGAACAATTCCGAGAACTTTGATCAGTGAAGAATTTCATATGGACTGTTAAAGCAAGAACAAATGTCATTTGTCTAAGTGAACGTCTGAATGTTGAGTGTCTGAAACATGTTTTTCATGTTTGATAGTAAGTTCATCAAATAAATCAATGTTAGAGTCTGGAGACAAAGAGCTTGACCAGGCAAGTAATAGAGAGAGAGAGAGAGAGAGAGAGAGAGAGTAGAAAGAGGGACTCTATCGTGTTCCTTTCTTTTATAATTTTTTCTACAGACCGTCACACGATGTTTATTCTAGAACGTCTTAATAGTATGTCAATGTAATTCCTTTCTTTATCATAATTATTCCATACATTCACATTAATAAAACAATGATTATTTCCCATTCGCACAACTCCAATAATCTTATGACGTTCTACTTCAGCTCGGTTTCCGGTTACCCAAGATGGCGTTTTGTTTTAATTTCGGAGTGTGGATTATGTGATAAGAGTGACCGAAAAAGTGTTTCTAACGGATATATAGGTTTTTTGTAAATTTTGTTTTGTGTAAAGTGTTATATTCAAGAAGAAGGACAAGATCATATAAGTACTTTTAAAATGTAACCATCTAAAATTGTACAGTTAGACCGGAAATGATCGTATGTGACACCTAACATTTTAGCACGTGAAGAAACACCACAAGACTACCCCCAGAGTGTGTTTTTAAGTTAAACCATTAACTTGATACAGTCTCAGCAGGTCGGTAAACGTTTTATGCTCAAAGAAATCACAGAAAAATGGAGATCGACCACAAATATAAAGTAGCAACCATCAATATATGCGAAACAAAAAACAAAGAAGTTTAACTTATAGAAGAAATGATAAAAAAAAGATAGTAAAAGAACAACAGATAAAGAAAACACTCACCAACTAAACGACAATATTCTCAGGAGTCGACAACACAGAAAGAACAAAACATGGAGTAAGCTTTATCATTGACCTGGAACACTCTAGAAGAATATTCCAGAAATAAAATACTACTAAGAAAGAATAATTACAACTAGACTATAAGAAGACGACCAAAAAACAACTTACATAAAGATTTATGCACCTTGAAACAACAATGAAAAAAACAGCAAAGAAATCAATGAGACACTAAATGAAATTGTCAACAAGACTGATGAAATCGACGATATGTTAGTGATGGGAGATCTTAATAAAAAGCTTGGGAAACGCAACAGTGAGAACAGAAATATCCTGGAACCCTTTGGCGACAAGACACAGCTGAAATAAATGCCAATGGAAGCAGACTGGTAGAATTATGTAATCAAAATGATTTGTTTATCAACAACACATTCTTCAGAAAGAGTCGCAACTATACATCTGGTACAAGTGGAAGTACACAACTTGTAGAAGCCAGATAGATATTACACTAATTAGAAAATAGAACGATAAAAGAATAACCGACAGCAGAACAATCCCTAATATCACGGACGACAAGTACCTCAAATGGTTATGGTTACACTCAGACAGCCAAAAACAAAGCGAAAGCACGCAAACAAACAAAAAAGACGCAAAACAAATAGACAATAAAAATAAAACAAGTAAAAGATCATGAATTAAGGAAAGCCCTAGAATAAAAACTAATAGAGGAATTTATGAAATAACATAACGAAGTAAGCACACTAGAAGAAGAGTGGGAAACAGTTTAAGAAAACAGTAATCAATATATCAAAAACAGTATGTGAATCGATACTAAGGGCAAAATAGGGAAAAAGAGCAAACCGTGGTGGATCGAAGTAATCAAAGAAGCAATTAAATAAATGAAGAACCTGTTGAAAAATTGGATGGAGAATAAGAATCAAGAAGAGTATGAAAAATTTGCCTTAACCCGCAAAAAAGAGTTTAAATTTTGATCAAAGGAGTTAAGCAAAATACATGGACAGAATTCGGACAACATATGAGCAGGGACTTCATGACAGCCACAACAGATTTCTATAAAGCAGTAAAAGCAGCAAGAGCGAGAAAAGAAAACCACAATACTACTGGACTTATAAATGACAAAGACGGATAGCCAATATAAAATAACCAACATATGCAACAGAGAAGGAAAGAATATTGTGAAGACCAATTAAATATGGTAGCAATTACAAATAATGAAAAAAAAACCACGCACAAGAGCACTAACAATGAACCCAATATCGTGAAAGAGGAAATCGAAGAAGTAATCAAATATGTACCAAAGAAATAAAGCACCGGGGATAGATAACATACCAGTCGAAATAACTGCAACAGCAGGGGAAACAAGATTGACATGTTTGCACAAAATATTAAATGCAGCAAGGCACCAACAAAAAGCCCCAGAAGACTGGGCAACAGGCAATCATCGTACCAATATGGAAAAAAAAGGTAGCAAGAGAGACAGCAATCAACATAAACGCATGCCGCTTCTCAGCCATGCAGGAAAGTTATAAGCCAAAATTATGGAAAGAAGGCTGAAACCAATAACATAACTACAATTAAACGTTACTCAAATGGAACTCCGAAAAAAACAGAGGATGTACTGATGCTCTATTCACCTTAACGCAGCGAGCAGAAATGACGCCAGAACACAATCAAAATGTGTACATTGCTTTCGCTGACCAGGAAAAATCATTTGACCTTTTATATTCAACAAAACAGGAGTCGTCAATGTCGGAAAAGAGAAACAGAACATCGACCTGAGTATAGACGGCAGGCAAATAAAACAAGTAGAGGAATTTAAATACCTAGAAAGTCTAGTGACAAACGACAATTCACAAACAGCAGATATAAACTCAAGATGCAAAATAGCTTGTCAAATCATTGGGTAGCTATTACTACTAGTGTCGAACAAGGACTCTAGAGGCAAAACGGACATTCTACAATACAATCATCATCCCAACGTTGTGGTACCAATGCTAGTCCTGGACCCTAGATGCAAGAACAATAATAAAAATAACCTCTACAGAGATGAAATGTGTTAGACGAATGACAAGAAACAGCCTGAGAGATAAGATCAGAAAAGAAGAACTGATAAAAAAAAAAGCTAGGAATAATCCCCGCCATAGAATATATAAAGAAACAACAGATAAAAAAGTTTGACCACGTGACAAGGCAGAAAAATCAAAATACAACACAGAGCCTTCAAAAAACTTTGCGAGAACACCAGATACAAGGGCCGGCCAAGAAAAAAACCGAATAACCGAATATTAGAAACACTAGAAATCATAAGAGCAGCAGTGGTGAACAGAAGAGCAAACGACAGCAAATTATATCTCCCTCCAACACTGAAAGGTAAATGAGGAAGGAAAGTAGAAGAACTTCTATTTCAAAATATGCTTGTTTTCTTAGTGCCCACTTGTAAGGTATCAAAATCATAAAGTATTTTCCCTCCATCTGTTTTAATTTGTTTGTGGGCTGAAGGGAGCGCGATAAAGTTGACAGCTATCAAAGACAAACGTATATGTTGTTCCACTATAGAGAAGAGCTTACAGGTGGAAGGTCGAATTTGAACATTTGGTGTTGGATATTCGAGTAGACACCATCTAGTCCCTTTGTGAGTAATACTGGTGTTGGCTTTTTCACGAGAACAAACTGTCCTGCATCTTTGAGGTCGATCTCCGCCGAGGCCAAGAAGCAAGTGAAGTTCTGAAACAAGTGATTGACTAGTATGAGATTATTTTTCTTAAAATGACTTGCGATGGTATCCAAATGTAAAATTATATTTCCGGCTTCAACCCCGGATTTAAATACTTAAAGTCCATGTTGAATGCGGTTAAATGCAATTAATTCAATGACAAATTTATAAATTTATTGCAACTACCCCACGTTGGATAATACCTACAAATTACCAATGATGATGTGAAAGATGAATACATAAATCGTGTTAAAGGAACAAAAACACAATCAAAATAAATGTTACACACCCTACTCTATTAACATATTGAAATGATCAAATTTGAACAGATTTAAAGCTGAGAAACCATGAAGATTGAGAGTGTTTAGAAATGTATGACATCATAGCCACGGCGGTGTTACAACTGACGACCCATTTAGTAATATCCACCTAACTGCATACCTACCAGCCTGCCTGTCTGTCTATATTTGGTTTTTAATACCTTCTTACTGCAACAATATCCTCTGTAAAATGTGATATGTTTTTAATTTGAATTAATGTATTAGTGTAAACACATGTTTAATTTATATTAATGTATTAGTGTAAACACATATTTAATGTATATTAATGTATTAGTGTAAACATGTTTAATTTGTATTAATGTATTAGTGTAAACACATGTTTAATTTATATTAATGTATTAGTGTAAACACATGTTTAATTTATATTAATGTATTAGTGTAAACACATGTTTAATTATTGCAATGAAAGGAATTATTGTATTCTCACACACATTTGTCATCTTCAGCGTTCAATGTTATATCTTCTCAGTATTCTTGTATGGTGCAGAAACATGGACATTAGACAAGAAATCAGAACAGAAAATTGAAGCCTTTGAAATGTGGATTTATAGAAGAATAAGTAGAAGTGGATAGAAAGAAAAGAAAACAAACAATAAAGTTTTAAAACAACTGAAAATAAAAATAGAACTACTAAATACAATTAAGACAAGACAAATAAAATTTTTGGGGAATGTTAAAAGACACAATAGCCTACTAAAAGTAATATTGGAAGGGAAAATACAAGGTAAAAGAGGCAGAGGCGGACCAAGACTAACATGGACAAGTAACGTCAAAAGATGGACAAGTCAATCTATGACAGCCTGCACCATCAAAGCAAGAAACAGAGTAGAATGGCCATCCATGGTAGCCAACCTTCGTTGCGGATAAGGCACTCGATGATGATGATGAACGTTCATCCGTTGTGTATGTGGATGCTTTGTGTCGCTAGATTGTGATAATCAGTGATATTGGAGCCTTTCAGCTCGACACATCTTTCTTTAGCATATTAATTACTCAACGATTGTGCAAGGTCAGCGGCACTTTGGCCTGCTCTTTCGGATTTTTAACGCAGAGTGCACGCAACGTCCATTTTTTGGGGTATTTATCCGTAAGGACTAGACATTGTATCTCGCTACCCATAGTCCAGGACAGGGAGGTAAAGCCACGAAGAAAGCACACTATCGATGACAAAAGATTCCACTCATCTGATGGGATCCCAACCAAAAACCTTATTACCAGAGGTCGGCATTATACTTCTAAACTACACAGTAACCCAACCTCGCCTGCCCCCTCCCCGCAAACATTCTAAACTGAGTAGTTTATCGAGTTATTTGTTTTGTAATACATTCTTACACACAAAATATATTAAAACAATAATCATTTTCCGGAAAAGAGGTAATAATATTTGCATTTTACATTAAAGAATATTTAAAAAAAAACTATTTTTAATCATTGTAATATATATATGGCCCTTTTCGTCTTGTCAGACGGTCTAGTGGAGGCTATTGCGTATTTTTTTGAGGTATTGTTTTTGCCGAACAGCTTCTCTCGTGGCTAATTCTACCAATGTTTGACAAACACACGCGGTCACATAATGAACAAGTCAGGCTCGCTGGTCCACAGGGTTTACCATCCTTTTTCATGAGTCTCTTCTCTTCCAAGTCCTGTCTTAGCACAGTCTCAAATGTTGTTATACCGTTCCTTATACGTGCTCTCCATGATGTGCGATCACTTGCCAGATGTTGCCAGTCGTTTTCACAGATGGAGAAGTCTTTCAGAGATGATTTGCAGATATCTCTATATCGTAGTTTAGGTCTGCCGATTTGTCGTTTTCCGTGTTTTAGCTCGCCATATAGTATTTGCCTAGGAATGCGTTTTTCTTCCATCCGTTGGACATGCCCCAGCCATCTTAGCCTTCGACTTCTAAGAATCGACATGATTGTTAGGGTCTTAGCACGTTGCAGGACAGTTAAGTTGGTTATTTTGTCCTGCCATTTGATGTGCATTATTTTGCGGAGACATCGCATGTGGAAGACATTTAGTCTTTTTTCCTGGTTTGAGTATGTTGTCCAGGTTTCGGATCCATATAGTAGTGTGCTAAGCACACATGTTTGATATATTAGGAGTTTAGTCTTTCGAGTTAGTTTCGTGTTGTTCCATGCCCTTTTTGTGAGTTTGCCGAAGGTCGTAGCTGCCTTACCAATTCGACAGTTTATTTCTTCAAGAGAGATGGTTTGCGTAACTGTGGATCCAAGATGTGTAAATTTCTGTACTGATTCTAGTGGGCAGTCTTTTAGAGTAATAGATATAGGTTTGAAGTCACCTTGATTTAGTATTACTGTCTTCTGAACATTAATTGACAGTGAAAAAAAGGTCGCATGCTTTATCCAGGTTGTTGATCAGCGACTGTAGGGTGGCCTCACTATGAGCGACTAGGGCTGCATCGTCAGCAAATAAAAATTCTTTAAGTAGGGCAACATTTGTTTTGGTTTTTGCTCTTAGTCGTGCTAGGTTGAACAGTGAGCCATCTGGTCTAGTGCGAATGTAAATATCTCCTGAGCTGTTTTCAAAGGTGTAATTTAGGAGGGCAGCAAAAAATATACCAAAAAGGGTGGGGGCGAGGACACATCCCTGTTTCACTCCTTTGTTGACTTTGAAATTCTCTGATGGACTCCCATCAAAATGGACTTTGCCAGTCATGTCTTCATGGAAGGAAATTATCAGCCTAAGTAATTTAGGAGGGCAGCCTATGCCTTCTAACACCTTGTAGAGACCATCTCTGTTTACTGTGTCGAATGCCTTTGTAATATAATAATTAAAATATTTAAAGCATATTCTGAATAGACTAATGAACTGATTTCGAACAAATTGCCCATATAAATAATCCTTGTAACCGGTCGTGGAAAAAAACACAGTTATCATTTACCACAGCATTACATATGGGTGAGGTTATGTTGTGAGAGATAACATTATGGTTGCTTGGGGTTGTGTGGTGAAAGACGACACAGCGGCAGTGTTGAAGAAATATGGTGAGAGATAACACTGCGGTATTATTGAACACATGTGGTGAGGGATCCCACTGCAGCATTATTGAAGACATGTGGTGAGAGATCCCACTGCAGCATTAATGAAGACATGGGGTGAGAGATCCCACTGCAGCATTATTGAAGACATGTGGTGAGAGATGACACTGCGGTATTATTGAACACATGTGGTGAGAGATCCCACTGCAGCATTATTGAAGACATGGGGTGAGAGATCCCACTGCGGTATTGTTGAAGAAATGTGGTGAGATATCACACTCCGGTATTGTTCAAGACATATGGTGAGAGATCACACTGCGGTTTTGTTAAAGGGCATATTCACCAAAGCATCAAAATGCGAAGCTGCATTAAAGCTGATTATAAAAAAAGAATTTTTTTTTAAATTATGAAAAAGTTGTGAGTACAGCTTTAATTAAGTAATGGATAACACAAAATTGAACGACGTTTCGGCTCATTAGGCCTTTAACATGAACAATAAACAAAACATTCACATATATGCAAATAAAATGAAATCAACACTGCATATCTAAGTAATAATTATATATATAAAGCAAAATAATGTGAAATTAGATTAAAAGAACAACTTCCAGCTTCTGTGACCAGATCCAGTAACGAAATAACCTTGCTAGAAATACGGTGAGATGATCAGTGTGACGAGAGTTCACAAGCATAGGTATAGTCCGTTCAGAAATTCATAATCACACTTGAATTATCTTTGCGTGATAACCGCTTGTTATTTTGCTTTCAACTTTTGCATGTAATCTTAGAATATTGATGACGTTATAGAAATATTTTTTGCTCTGAGAAATTTGATCTAGTTTAACAGTTTTCTTCTTTAGGTTATATTAAATTCACCCTGTTCTAATTTGACACAATTTTAGGATATATACATTAATTTGGTGCGGTCGTTCACGTAAAATAGTTTGGCTATTGCAGAAACACTAACTTCAGGAAAATCCCGTGCACAAAACTGAACTGTTATTGAACGACATGACGCACCACGGTCTTGGTGTTAATTACCGAAGTGAAGGCGTATCTTTATTAATTTTTTGAATTTAATGGGATTACTGTGACCACAAACCACTCTCCATGTGTGTGCCACATATTTACACCCCAGAAAGAAATACTGAATATAACAACACCATGTGCCGTCTGTGATATTAATGACCACAGACCAGGAGCCTCCAGTATGATTGATACAACTGTTGCACCAAGCACTTCATCAGCAGAGCCATATCTATGGAATGTTAATCTGACATTGTTCTTGAATGATGTCCAAGTTAATGAGACATCAAAATCGTGTGGCAGCAGCTACAAGAAGGGAGCGGAGAACATCAAGTTCTGCTGCTATAAAGGAGACTTGCCTTGCTATCCCAGAATTGCCTTAAATGGAATCACTGTAGTTGAAAACTTCTCCTCTTGTGTAAACTACACATTCACATCTAAGAGTGAATCAGTGAAGGTCACAAAATCATATTCTCTCTGTGGTTTTACTAACTACAGGTCATGTGGCTTCTGTTAGATTGGAAATGACAAATTACCACCACTGTGTGTCTATATGTTTGGAATTGGAGTCATCAATGACGGCCTAACATCATCAAGTGCTATGACGATCATCATTTTCGGGAGGACGTGAACTCCCATGGTATATGGTGGATAGGCGGCAGGAACCATTGAAGGCTATGTCTGAAAAGTTTTCCTTCTTGCAGTTTCCTCATATTCCAAGTCCGGCTTGTTGCAGGAGCTACTGAGTTAAGTGCTCTGTGCACACCGTGAGCTGTGTGTCTCATCCGTTTTGATCCTGCTTCGATATCCCGCTTGTTTACGATGAATGATGATATCGTATGACAGGGAACAGTTGGCTGTGTTCACTTTCTGTGCAGTTTCGTCTTATGTCTTTTGGCGTGTGCTGAGACTGCTACGATGTGGACTACAGTTACCTTTCTTTGTTTGGGAGATGAGTTGGTAATTCGAATGATTCCACTGGCACGGGCGGTTGAGCAATTATGGATTTTAATTCGTTTGCTGTGATGCCGAGGCCTTCCATAACCAATAACCAATAATTTTTTGAAGACTCAGTATACAATTTGTTGACTTTAAATACCAACATTTATATGTAAATTACAATGAGTTTGAAATGCAAATTTATAACTATGCAAAAAGTTACTGTTTTAATATATCAGCACTTCCTTAGGGAATCCAAGATGGGGCAAAGTGCCTACTGCATCAAATACAAAAGAGAAAATTAGGACATGGCTTGCGAATGAAAATGTCAAATTTGACGACACATATTTAAAACCCGAATTGTTACAACTTGTGAAGATTACGAATAAGAAAAAGGTGTACCATGTTGACAAAATCATTGAGAAATACGGCCACACTAATTGTAACCAATTGAATTCATGTTTGCAAATACACATAACGAACAACACCCACAACTAAGCACTATGTAGATACGCCTCTGACAAGAATTGCGGTAAACTGGACAATTTAACACGATTACTGTAAACTCTAAAAATTTGAATCAACTTGTGTGATATCGTCATAAAAGATCAAAGGAATTCGCTGATGTGCAAAATCTGTTGTGTTTGTGGAATAAAAAAATACCAACATCTTTGCGTCATCAATATTCTAAGATTACATGCAAAAGTTGAAAGCAAAATAACAAGCGGTTATCACGCAAAGCTAATCCAAGTGTGATTATGAATTTCTGAACGGACTATAGTAGAAACTCACCGGAGAGGTTCTAAAAATATTCAGTGAAGGGGTGTATATATGTACACATACAAGTATACATACACATACACGCAAAGAAGTGTCCACGCATAGGTCTGAAAGCACAAAGAATAGGCAAAAAAAAAAGTAAGGGGTACCTAACAGAAGGAAAAAGTGAAATGTGTCAGAATGGGGTTCCCTAAGAACACATACAACGTCTAGTTCAAATGGAAATGGTGAGCTCTTGATCTCTACATAAAAGTCACCTCACGTGAGATCCAATAACTTCGCCCGATGGAACTTTGTTGTCGCTTGAATTTAACTCCCTCCGTGTTCCGAGCCCTCTCCAATCTCCGCCGCCGGGAGGATTTTGTTATCAAACCAGTCGATAAGGGGGAGCAGTAGTAAAGATGACGTGAAGCCATTTACATTTCGGAGGGCACCAAACAGGTATCTGATATAATTTATATAAACCTCGCCCTGACAACGTCATTGTTCACCACAATAAGCAGGTCTGTTCTACCATCAAGGAACTTACCCACAACAACCTCCTTTCCCGTAACGCGTCCTGCCACATTATCCCTAATAGTGGTCTTTGCAAGCCATCCTTTTACATGATGACTTAGATTCACAAACTTAACAATCCAGGAAAATCCTGGTCGCCCAGGCAGATACGATGAAGGCGCAATAATTGAGAAAATGAAATAAAATCACGATGAAGGTGTATGAGATGAGCATAGAGAAGGTAACAGTGTGCGCCTGTGGGTTTATAGAAAACCGGGGTGTGGAGGCCAGACGTGCCAAAGGAAATAATAAGGTACAGAAAGGAAACAGGAAGTGGAGATACATGATGTGATCTTGATGGCTTTTTACGATAGCTGCATTGTGACAGCGTGTGCTTGCTCGACTGAACACTTATCAGACTATCTAGACAGTGTCTTCCAAGGCATTACGGCAGCATGCGCTTGCCGACTAAACATCTATCCGACTATCTGGACAGTGTCTTCAAATCCGTAGTGTCAAGTTTTCCCGTCTATGTCAAGGACACGAATCATGCCTTGAGAATTCTCTCTTCCATCTCTCTGTCTCTCTCTGTCTCTCTCTCTGTCTCTTTATCTCTCTCTCTTTATCTCTCTCTTTATCTCTCTCTCTCTCTCTCTCTCTCATCGCACATACCAACTTTTCGTTCTCTACGTTTTCTCTCTACCCTACTAAATCCTCACACGAACGGCCTCCGTGCTCTTCGGTCTTTTTCTTGTCCAAAGGCAACATCATTCTCTTGATACTTTCATTCTTCTCCGTTTCACCGAGCTTGTCCTGAACCTCAACAACTTTGAGTTCAATGGTAACTTCTATGACCAAGTCAGTGGTTGTCATGGACACCAAGATGAACCCAAGCTATGCCTGGCTATTCATGGAATAAATTGAACACCAAATATTCAATTTCTACCAGGGTCCCCTTCTCATCAAATACATCCGTTACATATGCTGCTTCGAGCTAACCGATCTACCTGAAAACGACATTTCCGCGTTCATTGACTACATCGCAGCTATCACAAAGTCCACAAGATTACATCATGTATCTCCGCTTCCTCTGTTATCCTTTCTGGATCTCATTGTTTCCTTGGGCACTTCTGGCCTCCACATCCGGTTTTCTATAAACCCACACAGACGCACACTGTTACCTTCTCTATACTCATGTCATTTACCTTTATATCGTGATTATATAACATTTTCTCAATTATTGCATTTTCATCGTATCTGCCTGGACGATCAGGATTTTCTTCAACAGACTCATTTTATGTTATGCTTCTATAGCCGCCGGCTGTATTCTGAGTCGATCATTCAATCTGCACTCAAGTGGGTTCTCTGCATTTCTCGTCTGGAGGCACTCACTCCATATAACTGCCCCTCCTCTGACAGAACTATACTGACCCTGACCTACCCCCCTCACAACGTAGCTGCTGTAGGGATACTTAACCGTTACCGTTCCATTCTCCATTTCGATCCCACCACTTGTCCACTTTTTGTGTGACCCCCCCCCCCCTATGTTAGCATTCAAGCGTGACAATAATTTTAAACACTTTCTGGTCAGGAGCCGTCTCCCTCGTTCCGATCATAAACACTAGGGTACGGTCCTCTGTGACGAGATTATATTACCTATGCTTATGTGCTTAGCATCGACTCAGTCTTATTCATTAATGAAAGGTTCAAGATCAAAGATAGTTTCACATGTGTGTTCCGCAATATGCGGGTATCCGTTTTGTGCCATTATATACTAGTGCTGTAAAATGATTTTTTTTTAGTGTACAGATATTGAAAACACTTTTGGAATGTTGAACAAATTACTGGCACTGCAGTGACTTACCATTTCGGTTCATCTGACCACAGAGGCAAACAAGAGATGCATACCACTGTCATTGATTTGTGCCACTCTGGCGACCGCAACCATTTATGTCTTAAGATCGCCTCATAGACCAGATTGGTTCGCTGACCCCACGAGGCACTAATACATTTTATACGTGTCCTGGGGTTGCTCCCTTACTATTGCATATTTGACTCTTATACACATGTATGGGTGCATGAGTATATACATATGCTGTCACCTATACTATTCTCTGTTCTCCTCTATAAGACTACATTGCCACACTCCAGTAGTCCCCTATATTTCTTCAGACTGTGCTGCTTACTTTTAAGGCCTGGCAACACCATTTGCACCTGCTCTATGCGTTACCTTACTTATTACTGTGTTCTCAGGTAACCCCATTCTGAGACATTTCACTCTTTCCTCTTATTGGGTACCGCTTATATTCGTTCTGGTCTATTCTTTATGCTTTGTGTATTCACATTGAACTATACCTGGACACTTCTGGGCGTGTATGTGTATGTATGCTTGTATGCTGCTTGTATGCTGCTTGTATGCGTACGTTTACACATATATGTCCTCTCTGTGCATAAATTTAGAACCCCTCCAGTGAGTTTCCACTACCTGCGCTTGTGTCGTGTCATCACGCTGAGTGCTTCAACGCACATCGAGCGAGGCCATTTTGTTTCCGGACCTGATCACCTCAGCTGAAAGTTCAGCCCTTTTATTCTAATTTCATAATATTATTTTGTTTTTTTATACGTAATTATTAGCTTTGTAGTGTCAATTTTATTTACTTACATATCTGTCTGCGTATATATTATTTCCAACATTACCAAAGATAGTCAAGTCGTTTCACAACAATACGTCTGCCACCATCCAGTTTGATCGTAGATCTTCCCAGCCCTATGAGATGAATTGTGGATTGAAACAAGGATATGGCCTTGCCCCTACTCTATTCGGAATATTTTTCGCAGCCCTTCTAAACAATGCGTTTGAAACCGTCTCTGGAGACACCTACATCTGTACAAGATCTGATGGCTCCTTATTTAATCTATCACTCCTGAGGTAATAATTTAAAGCAATTAAGACGCCAATCAAGGAACTTCTATTCACTGATGACGCAGCACTGGTTAAAGGTGAAGTAAAGGTAAAGTACGAGACTTGAACCGGCGTCTTAGCACGCGAGTTTCCACCCATATGTGCTCGGCCGCCTATCCAGAAATGTTCGGAGATTTCTGTATAGTGTCACCTCAAGCATCGAAACTCAGATGCGAAGCGACATTCCTCACCTTCCCAGGGTAATACACTGGTACCTATTTCTGCCAACGGCTGGGTCGACCGTGGGGGTATTTTTTTTCCCCAACCAAGAGTACAATTCACACTGCTCTCAGCGGGAATCGAACACGGGTTGTCCGAACGTCGGTAGTCCAGTCGGGTGGTTTTCCCAACTCGGCTACCGAGGCCCCTGCAGCACTGGTTGCTTACGATGAATCTGTCCTGTAGTCAATGACTGACAATCTAGCTAGATCATGTGATTTATTCACCCTGTCAATAAATATAAAGAAGACTATGGTGCTTCAATAAGGCGTAGCCAGTCACGCAACTATAGCATTAAATAACACACCCCTTGAATCTGTGAGAAAGTTCATCTATCTCGGTTTATGGTAACAACCACTGTCTCCCATGAAGAAGAAATAAATTCCCGAATCAGAAAGGCAGCTTCCACATTTGGAAAACTTAAAGATAGAGCATGGGCCAACATTAAATCAACACTCAGGACTCAAGGTTCAAATTTACAGACGTATGCTTAGTACACTTCTATACGGATCAGAAACTTGGACTACCTATGCAGGGCAGGAGAAAAGGTTAAACAGCTTTCATGTGCATTGCCTTCGAAAGATTGTGAACATTAAGTGGCAGAACAAAGTAACGATCTCTAATGTCTTACAACAAGCCAAACTTTCATCCATCATGGCAACACTTAGGGGTCGTAGACTATGTGGCTGGGTCATGTAAGAAGAATGACAAGCATTCGCATTCTCAAACACATATTGTATGGCGAACTTAAAGACAGAAAGAGACCAAATGGCAGATCAGTGCTGAGATGTAAAGATGTTTGCATGGCTTCCTTTAGGAAATGCTCTATCAATGAAAGAAGCTGGGAAAATCTGGCTGTAATCTGGATAATTAAAAATATCATCTATCTATTTTTCTGTGCAAATACTTTTTAACACTGTTCAGTCTTGTATGGTATTTTTTATGACGTTATACATCTTTTGTAAACACCAGTTCATAAAACATGACGAGAATATATGATCTTAGTCACAAGAAAATACATACTTCTTGCGTGTAGCTGCTGAGAGCAACTGGAACTTCCCCTAAGAATTTAGATTTGGATGTGATTTTCAAAATGACATCGCTGGATCGAAAGTACTCGAATGATAAAAAGTATGCATGAACACGAGTTTGTCCTGGAGCGAGACGATGCATCATCCTAGATACAACAAATAATTATATAAACAACATAATCTAACCGACTGTTGTGTCAAATATGTAGACACATAGTTTAGAAATATCAATCTGTAATAATTAACCAATTACATAATTTTATCTATCTATCTATCTATTGTCCTTTCGAGCCGAAGACGGCACATAGGGCAGAACCACAATCTCAAAAACAGAAACCATGCGTGCCAAAATGGCACATATTGCAGAGATCACTGCTCTAAAATATATGGCGCTGTTTCCATAACAATACTTTTTACAATGACAGCTTGTCAAGCCATCGATCAACCTCCTTAGTCGCCTCTTACGACATGCCTGGAAGGTCACAGTGTCACTATTCTTTACCTCCCTCATAATGAGGCGCCGGTAACACACGGGAGTAGTAGGTGTGGCTGTGAACCCTGCTAAAAGTGCACGTGCATGCACCGAAAGACAATAGATTTGGCACCGATACTGCACGAAACTTGCACCAAATCCGTGCCAAAAAAAAAAATTTTTTTTGAATTCGCTATTTTTTCGCCATTGACTATTTTTTTTTTTTGGGGGGGGGGCTAATTTTATTTTTCTTCGTCAGTTTGTCGAAACGGTCTACTGTGTCTGAGAGATTAACGCAGGTAAATTCAAAAGATCGTGTGGTAATCGGCTTATCGTGTGGGTCGTGATCGCCTCTCGCGGTGTGGCGTGACGGTGATCGGCGCGTCGCTCGTGGTGTGCGTGAAAGAGTATTTTAAAAGAGTATATTTCAGAAAGTAAAAATTCAGAATTATTTAAAAAATATGTATTTGTGAAAGTGCAAAAACAACTCAGAATTATTAAAAATAAAAAAAATAAAAAAAATAGTCTCCCACCAGGATTCGAACACGGGACTGCGTGACAAGGCCAGGCACTTAGCACACGGTCCACTTCGTCACTTTGTCGAACGGTCCACTGCGTCTGACAGGTAACTTGAAAAGATCGGGCCGTCAAACAGTCCGACTCAGGATATTTCAGTTAACCAACTCAGGTAAAACCCCGATTGAAAAGAAAACGGACTTATGTTAAAAATAATAAAATATAAGGATGAAAAATCAATATTTTTAAAAACTTAAAATGAAGGGAAATTTAAAATTATAGGCGATCTCGTAACTGATTGGGTCGCGGATCTCGCACTACATTTTTTTAGTGATCATGTACCACCTTCAACACCATCATCAACCCTTCATGTCATATCATCACCAACATACCACACAAAGTTTCAAATCGATTATTATTCGGCGGCGGTCGGCATGTGAATGACGTTGAAGGGGTATTGTTAGGAAAAGGATTAGGTAAATACGACTAGCTCGCGGGCGGGAACGGGTTGGTCGGCACAGGTGTGTTATTGTAGTATCGCTAACATCATGTGCCAGGATAGCGGTTCTTGGGGAAAGATTATTGGTCGTGTGTGTTATCGCTACCAACATCATCATGTGTCGTGTAGTAAGGTGTGCTAATATTAAATAGTGACGCTCGCTCTTTCTCATTCAATGTAAAGCAAAACAAAATTCTATATTTCACAACTTTATTAATACAACAAATATATATATTACTGTCTGGTTGCTGATAATTTTAAGCGTCTGGGTTTCCTACACAACCGCCCTCCATTTTGACAAAACCTTGATCAAAGCTGGAATAGGTAATCGGTGACTCTGCTGAAACATCCGGGGCATCCATATTGGCTGCCGGATCTGTCCCCCTCTGCCTTCATGTCCTATCATCATCATGTGCCACCCTCAACACCATCATCATTCCATCATGCCCTATCATCATCATCATGTACCACCCTCAAACAACAGCCGGATGTGTCCCCCTCTGCCTTCATATCCTATCATCATCATGTGCCACCCTCAACACCATCATCATCCCTTCATGCCCTATCATCATCATCATGTGCCACCCTCAACAACATCATAATCCCAGCATGTCCTATCATCATCATCATGTGCCACCCTCAACAGCATCATCATCCCAGCATGTCCTATCATCATCATGTGCCACCCTCAACACCATCAGCATCCCTTCATGTCCTATCATCAAGCCATACAAAGTATCAACCAGCTAAATTCTCTCTCTCTCTCTCTGTCTCTCTCACATTCATGGTAAACCAAAACAAAACAGGCTCATATTCAAAAAGTCGACCTCAAAACATAAAAATCTACTCCCATACTCATACTAGTTAGACACAACGAACCGATCGTTATTTCTAAAGCCAAAAAAGTTTGGCCAAATCGCAAGCATTTTACCACCATAACACACAAATTTCGGCTCATATTCAAAAAGTTGACATCAAAACCATAAAAATCTACTTTCATACTCATACCAGTTAGACACAACAAGCAGGAAGTTATATTCAAGGTCCAAAATGTTGGACCAAATCGCAAGCATTTTACCACCATAACACACAAATTTAGGCTCATATTCAAAAAGTCGATCTTAAAACTCTACAAATCTACTCCCATACTCATACTAGTTAGACACAACGAACCGATCGTTATTTCTAAAGCCAAAAAAGTTTGGCCAAATCGCAAATATTTTACCACCATAACACACAAATTTAGGCCCATATTTAAAAAGTCGACATCAAAACCATAAAAATCTACTCCCATACTCATACTAGTTAGACACAACGAGCAGGAAGTTATATTCAAGGTCCAAAATGTTGGACCAAATCGCAAATATTTTACCACCATAACACATCCACGACCTCTCGAACCACGCACTTAACAAACTACAAACTTAATAAACCACAAACTCACGAACAACGAACTTAACAAACCACGAACTCACGAACCACATACTTAACAAACCACGAACTCGCGAACCACGAACTCACGAACCACATACTTAATAAACCACGAACTCGCAAACAACGAACCACGACCATACGAACCATGGACTTAACGAACCATCAGCTCACGAACCACGAAGTTAAGAAACCACGAACTCACGAACCACATACTTAACAAACCACGAACTCAAGAAACAACGAACCACGACCCCACGAACCATGGACTTAACGAACCATCAACTCACGAACCACGAACCAGACCCCACGAACCATGGACTTAACGAACCATCAACTCACGAACCACGAACCACGACCCCACGAACCATGGACTTAACGAACCATCAACTCACGAACCACGACCCCACGAACCATGGTCTTAACAAAGGCAGCGTCGAGGAGAGATATAATTTGGGGTCTCTTGCTCTTCTGTTCGCCTCTGCTGCTGGTATGTTTCCTAGCGCTTCTAATTGTACATCGACCCATCTTTTTCGTGGTCGACAGTTGGGTCTGGTGTTCTCACAACATTTTGCTGAAGGTTCGTTGTGTTTTTGATCTGTCTGCCCTGTCACCTAGCCAAACTATTTTATCTGTTGTTTCCTTATATATTCTATGATGGGGGCTATTCCTAGCTTTCTTCTCAGTTCTTCATTTCTGAGCTTATCTCTCAGACTGTTTCCTGTCATTCGTCTAACACATTTCATCTCTGAGATCACAAAAATTTAGGCACATACTTTTGATCAAAAAGTCGACCACAAAACTATAAAAATCTACTCCCACACTCATCTAAAAGTTACACCAAAACCGCACGAGATTTGCCCCGTGCAAAAACATGCACAAGTTTGACACGCGCACCAGTTTGGCACAATGCACCAATAGACATCCCCATACCAAAAATTTACTTTGATAATCACTTTTATGATTGATACGCCCCTTACGAAGGCTGATTGTTACGCCCATTACGAAGGTGCATTGTGCCAAACTGGTGCGCGTGTCAAACTTGTGCATGTTTTTGCACGGGGCAAATCTCGTGCGGTTTTGGTGTAACTTTTAGATGAGTGTGGGAGTAGATTTTTATGGTTTTGTGGTCGACTTTTTGAGTATGTGCCTAAATTTTTGTGATGTCAGAGATGAAATGTGTTAGACGAATGACAGGAAACAGTCTGAGAGATAAGCTCAGAAATGAAGAACTGAGAAGAAAGCTAGGAATAGCCCCCATCATAGAATATATAAGGAAACAACAGATGAAATAGTTTGGCTGGGTGACAGGGCAGACAGATCAAAAACACAACGAGCCTTCAGTAAAATGTTGTGAGAACACCAGACCCAACTGTCGACCACGAAAAAGGATGGGTCGATGTACAATTAGAAGCGCTAGGAAACATACCAGCCAAGTCCATGGTTCGTGGGGTCGTGGTTCGTGAGTTGATGGTTCGTTAAGTCCATGGGTCGTGGGGTCGTGGTTCGTGAGTTGATGGTTCGTTAAGTCCATGGTTCGTGGGGTCGTGGTTCGTGGTTCGTGAATTGATGGTTCGTTAAGTCCATGGTTCGTGGGGTCGTGGTTCGTGGTTCGTTAGTTGATGGTTCGTTAAGTCCATGGTTCGTGGGGTCGTGGTTCGTTGTTTCTTGAGTTCGTGGTTTGTTAAGTATGTGGTTCGTGAGTTCGTGGTTTCTTAACTTCGTGGTTCGTGAGCTGATGGTTCGTTAAGTCCATGGTTCGTATGGTCGTGGTTCGTTGTTTGCGAGTTCGTGGTTTGTTAAGTATGTGGTTCGTGAGTTCGTGGTTTGTTAAGTATGTGGTTCGTGAGTTCGTGGTTTGTTAAGTTCGTTGTTCGTGAGTTTGTGGTTTATTAAGTTTGTAGTTTGTTAAGTGCGTGGTTCGAGAGGTCGTGGATGTGTTATGGTGGTAAAATATTTGCGATTTGGTCCAACATTTTGGACCTTGAATATAACTTCCTGCTCGTTGTGTCTAACTAGTATGAGTATGGGAGTAGATTTTTATGGTTTTGATGTCGACTTTTTAAATATGGGCCTAAATTTGTGTGTTATGGTGGTAAAATATTTGCGATTTGGCCAAACTTTTTTGGCTTTAGAAATAACGATCGGTTCGTTGTGTCTAACTAGTATGAGTATGGGAGTAGATTTGTAGAGTTTTAAGATCGACTTTTTGAATATGAGCCTAAATTTGTGTGTTATGGTGGTAAAATATTTGCGATTTGGCCAAACATTTTTGGCTTTAGAAATAACGATCGGTTCGTTGTGTCTAACTAGTATGGTCGTGGTTTGTTGTTTGCGAGTTCGTGGTTTGTTAAGTATGTGGTTCGTGAGTTCGTGGTTCGCGAGTTCGTGGTTTGTTAAGTGTGTGGTTCGTGAGTTCGTGGTTTGTTAAGTTCGTTGTTCGTGAGTTTGTGGTTTATTAAGTTTGTAGTTTGTTAAGTGCGTGGTTCGAGAGGTCATGGATGTGTTATGGTGGTAAAATATTTGCGATTTGGTCCAACATTTTGGACCTTGAATATAACGTTCTGCTCGTTGTGTCTAACTAGTATGAGTATGGGAGTAGATTTTTATGGTTTTGATGTCGACTTTTTAAATATGGGCCTAAATTTGTGTGTTATGGTGGTAAAATATTTGCGATTTGGCCAAACTTTTTTGGCTTTAGAAATAACGATCGGTTCGTTGTGTCTAACTAGTATGAGTATGGGAGTAGATTTTTATGGTTTTGAGGTCGACTTTTTGAATATGAGCCTATTTTGTTTTGGTTTACCATGAATGTGAGAGAGACAGAGAGAGAGAGAGAGAATTTAGCTGGTTGATACTTTGTGTGGCTTGATGATAGGACATGCTGGGATGATGATGTTGTTGAGGGTGGCACATGATGATGATGATAGGGCATGAAGGGATGATGATGGTATTGAGGGTGGCACATGATGATGATAGGACATGAAGGCAGAGGGGGGCAGATCCGGCTGTTGTTGAGGGTGGCACATGATGATGATGATAGGGCATGATGGGATGATGATGGTGTTGAGTGTGGCACATGATGATGATAGGACATGAAGGCAGAGGGGGACAGATCCGGCAGCCAATATGGATGCCCCGGATGTTTCAGCAGAGTCACCGATTACCTATTCCAGCTTTGATCAAGGTTTTGTCAAAATGGAGGGCGGTTGTGTAGGAAACCCAGACGCTTAAAATTATCAGCAACCAGACAGTAATATATATATTTGTTGTATTAAAAAAGTTGTGAAATATAGAATTTTGTTTTGCTTTACATTGAATGAGAAAGAGCGAGCGTCACTATTTAATATTTAGCACACCTTACTACACGACACATGATGATGTTGGTAGCGATAACACACACGACCAATAATCTTTCCCCAAGAACCGCTATCCTGGCACATGATGTTAGCGATACTACAATAACACACCTGTGCCGACCAACCCGTTCCCGCCCGCGAGCTAGTCGTATTTACCTAATCCTTTTCCTAACAATACCCCTTCAACGTCATTGCTTGTCAGCATTTTTTTTTACATGTCGCCTCCTGTCGCCTAATACCCACCCCCACCTTTCCACCTCACATGCCGACCGCCGCCGAATAATAATCGATTTGAAACTTTGTGTGGTATGTTGGTGATGATATGACATGAAGGGTTGATGATGGTGTTGAAGGTGGTACATGATCACTAAAAAAATGTAGTGCGAGATCCGCGACCCAATCAGTTACGAGATCGCCTATAATTTTAAATTTCCTTTCATTTTAAGTTTTTAAAAATATTGATTTTTCATCCTTATATTTTATTATTTTTAACATAAGTCCGTTTTCTTTTCAATCGGGGTTTTACCTGAGTTGGTTAACTGAAATATCCTGAGTCGGACTGTTTGACGGCCCGATCTTTTCAATTTACCTGTCAGACGCAGTGGACCGTTCGACAAAGTGACGAAGTGGACCGTGTGCTAAGTGCCTGGCCTGTCACGCAGTCCCGTGTTCGAATCCTGGTGGGAGACTATTTTTTTTTAATAATTCTGAGTTTTTTTTTTACTTTCACAAATACATATTTTTTAAATAATTCTGAATTTTTACTTTCTCAAATATACTCTTTTAAAATACTCTTTCACGCACACCACGAGCGACGCGCCGATCACCGTCACGCCACACCGCGAGAGGCGATCACGACCCACACGATAAGCCGATTACCACACAATCTTTTGAATTTACCTGCGTTAATCTCTCAGACACAGTAGACCGTTTCGACAAACTGACGAACCAAAAAAAAATTACCCCCCCCCCCCAAAAAAAAATAGTCAATGGCGAAAAAATAGCGAATTAAAAAAAATTTTTTTTTTTTTTTTTTTTGCACGGATTTGGTGCAAGTTTCGTGCAGTATCGGTGCCAAATCTATTGTCTTTCGGTGCATGCACGTGCACTTTTAGGGGGGGGGGATCACAGCCACACCTACTACTCACGGGATCATAACTATATATAAGAAATTAATAATGGATAAAGTTGACTTTTGTGTAAATCTTACTTTAAGTATTTTTAATTAGGAATCTGTCCTCCCTCTTCATTTTTTGCAATCACGTAGACGTTCTCAACACCCCTATCCTTCCCACAAATGCCCATCAACACACTCAACATTTTCCCCAAAATACATCCCGTTAGTTGGACAAAAAAGTCTGTATCGACTCATGTTTTGTTTGTAAGCAATAAAACCGTATAGTCAAACTCAAACAACAGAACATTCAATCACCAAAGAGAAAACAGTAGAAATCTCCAGTGAAACAAAACAATATTCATCCACTTTATAAACAACTATACATTTATTCATAAATAATTTCACTCCGGTATGTTTTGAGAACTATCGGCGGGCTACATATTCTCCCTTCGGTATGCAGTTTGATTTTTTTTTTATGACGTAGTGTTCTCATTAGTACTACCCTTTTTTTTTTATTAAATATGAATACAACTCTTACCATTGATGCACGCAATCTAATAACATTTTAAAATTCCTAACACAATCCACAAGAAGACGTCACCTGTAGCGACAAACATCTCCGAAGAACATTTCGTCCTGGCGTAGAGGTATACCTGGGCTTGCAAGATATGGTCGGATTCGAACGTTGAAGAAAAATTGCATATCCTCAGACCACAAACCAGACGTGACAAACATGAGACTCCCGTCTGAGCCGATCATGTTCAGCTGTTTGGGTCCGATAAAAGCGCTGCACAATTCCACCCTTTAGAAGAAATTACAATTTTCAGTACGTACCAAAGAAACACTTAACAGTGATGCATTTGCTTTTTAATGTTTATATACCCACATCGGTATTTTTCTCTAAAATTAAATATAATTTCTTCTGAATTTTTTTAAAGGTATGATTATACAATTTAAATGCCAACGCAATGTACAGTCCAATAATGATTTGTCAACTAGGAATATGATATATGATAGGCATAATAGGGTGCTTCAGTATTAATATTGATGTTACAGTGTGACTCAGCCATGAACGATAATGGGAGGAGAGAAGAAGAATATGACAATAGACAGAGGAATAAAAGAATGATACGATACGACGATGATATGACGATACGACGATGATAGGAGGCAAAATATTTTTGGGCGGCGTGGAATTAAAGTCACGTCTTAAGGATTGGCAAGGAGACGTTAAGAACTCAGACGCGGTGGCGTAAGCGGCTTTAAGATTACAAGGGAGGTGCGTACAGGTGTTCAGCCTGAGCGTAGAAATGACCGACAAAGTTGCGTAACGCAACGACGCTTGACGCTGGACCCCGTCGAACAGGTGTTGACACGAGATAGCTATAATACGGAACCAGTGTTAACTGTTGTTAAAGTTTTGAAGTGGATGTCAACAATAAAGACTATATTATATTTGTTCGAAAACTATAATGATGATGAGTTATGTGTCTCTATATACATATATATATATATATATATATATATATATATATATATATATATATATATATTATGAAAGTAGAAGATAGCAAGAAATTACAAGAACAAATGCCAAAACAAATAGAAAGATAAGATTACAGAAGATAGATCAACAAGATAGCAAAAACAACTAAACCTGCCACATTGAGAAATCTCGTTCGTTATTGATTGTTTTGTACGGTGTGCACTAACACGTTATTTTCATATTTTTATTTTGTGTCCTCTGACACATAAGCCTTTATCACACACACATTTAATACTTTAACACATTTTTACTCCTTTTGGTGATAGAAAACTAGTTATTCAGAGTTTTTGAAGCATGCAGGAGGCAATCTAGTTATGAAAAATAGTCCCTTTCGTTTTTTGACACTCGTAAGGGCGTGACTGGCTAGGGCATGATTCACATAAGTCGACCTCCTGCTGCCTCTGACCTAGCTTGACTACATATGTATCAAACTACACTACTATAGTCCGTTTCAAAACGCATGCCCTCTAACCTCATCACATATCTCGGAAACCCTTTGACTAATTACCATGATTTGTTGCACGTGGCCTTACATTGTCCATCTATTACAAATGTATAATTTAAAACAATGCTGATGATACAGTTTACTTAAAGTGGCGGGTTTCTCCATTGTGTAAATGCAGCTATCAATGCGCCCCTAAATATATATATGTATATATATATATATATATATATATATATATATATATATATATATATATTACAGTAAGCGAGTGGTGCGGTGTGGCGTACACTCCTACAGGGTATAGTGACCGCTTTACAAAAAGATTAATACAATAAAATACTGACGTTTATGCCTACATTTTACATAACAATTCCTTGGCTTTTGATAAGACATAGGCGTATCATAAAAATGTGGGCAAACTGTAACAGTTGTACTGAATTATACTACGTTGGTTTCGTCTTGTACGCTACATGTTTATATGAAACAATTATCAATGTCATATGAATTAAGTGTAAAAAGTAAAAGCGGAAATGATAGTGAACGTTTTTTTTTTTATGCTGAACAAATTAAAATTAATTATATTCAGTATTAAAGTCAAATCTTCTGGATGATTAAAATAGTCCTGAAACGGAGTTGTTTTAAAAATTTATGTCAACAAATGTCCTTCTTTTTGCCCAATAATATTTGTCTATTTTTGAGAAAGCGCGATTTGTAAATATTTTAACATCGCATAATTTTTAAGGTATTATTTTCAGTTGTTACTTGTCTTTTGACTTCTTCACAAATCTGGTCTATTGGATTTAAATGTGAATGAGTTGGTGGTTTAAATTATTTCTAACCATGATCTTGTATTAACTTGTCTATGAAATATCTTTGTTCGTTGTGTCTGCTATATAATGGAAAGAATTCACGTTTCAGGTACATGTTGTTAAATGGTATGTGATCCTGTGTGAGCCTCATTTTTATTCCATCTTTTGCACTCGATAATTTTGGGACTTTATTTTCATTTGCGACTATGTTGTGGTGTGATGCGTTGTCTATTACCAGATAAAAGGGTTGATCCAATGATGGAAAAACACTTTTCTCAATCCATTCTCTAACGATATGGCCGTTCATCCCGGAGTAATAGTCCCGATTGTCTGTCGTCTTTGAAACAAAAGCGAGTTCAGCATTCTGCAACAGTACATTATGTCTGCTACCTGCATGTGCAACTATCAAATTCTTCCTTTGCTGCTAGGTACTAATATGTTAATACTTCCTGCTAATAATCTCATAACTACCATTCCTTTTCACTTGTGTGGTTAGCATTTGCCTATATTTCAATGTTGCTTCTCACAAGTGAGGCTTCTCCCTCAAGCATACTTTCTGAACATGAAGGCTGCACTCCTCGCAGCTCCATTATGTTTGATTTTAAAATTCCAGTGCTATTGGTCGTTCTGCCGAATTTTTAATTTCCTTAGTGTAACTGTTTCTTTCAGAGCAACACATTTCTCTTCGTATAAGTTCTTTTTCAAAACTGTCTAATACCTTCATCCTTTCTTGAACATAAATACCTACATTCTTGGACCAGAAATGAAGCGATTATTTCATCATTTTCATTTTCCTCTCCGATCGAATACGGCACACAGGGCGAAATCCATAGTTCTCAACGATTTGCCGTTAGTTTGCAGTTCTTCTACTATTGAGCGAGCTAATGATTCAGTCAATGATCATGCATTTACAATTATGTCCAGATTGCGTGAACGTCTGGTCAAAAACTCGGGATGCCAGAAATTAGTGCTATGCGAAAGACACAGAAGAATAACAAATCAACACAGAACTGAAATAATCAGTCTCCACACACTGAGGGACTTACTGGAGAAGGGATCTTGGCACTAATGGACGTGTTCAACGTGCAGAGAGTACGATCAGTAAATTAAACTAAACTAAATTAAACATGAATGATGTATATCCCACGCTGTCTTCTAATAATGCTCGATACGTATTCTGTTTTCGCTTCTTATCTGTTCGTTCCTTCCAGCTTATGTTTGAGATCCTACAAAAACATGTTTTCAAAGGTTTTTAACTTTATATCCACAGTCTTAGAGGATTTCCAACTTTAACATCGGTATGTCAGCACTGGTATCATGCGTGAGTTAAACAGTCTAATTCTAAGTTCTATCTTGTGTTTATTTACTAAGAACTTTCGATCTCCAGATGTTCATCAGTTTGTTGAAAGGATTTGATGTTAGTGCGGTACATGTTATGATTTCTGATGCTATGTGTCCGTCACTGGACATTTTTTTGCTTAGTTAGGTCAAATTTGTAATTTTTTGTAACAATTCATTACTAATTGGTATATCCAAAATATGCATTCTTAAGTCTTTGAAATAGAACGATAAAGAATCTCCCATTTCCTATCTCTGCAGAAATATTGATAAATCTGCATCGCAATGGTTTGTTGCATGTAAAATGTTATCTTCAGACTTATTGCAATTGAGTTATTGAGATATTTGCAGGTCATCAATTTTTGCACTCCGAACATGTCCATAGGTGCTCAGATCCCCTTGCAATCAAGTCCCGCAGTGTCCAGCGACTGACGACTCCAGTTCTCTGTTGGTTGACAAGTTTTCTTATATGCCCACTAAGTTTCTCGTTTCTGGCTGTGCCAATCTTAACTCTCATCTCGTTCATCCGAAGGAGTGACATGGACTCATGGTTGTCGAAGTCCTGTGCCCTTCACACATTTCGGAGGGCATTCATGATGTCGGCTCGTCCCTTTGGTTGACTGTTTTCAACGACAGCGCAGCTAGTCAACATGTCATCTCTTTCATTTCCCCGCACTCTCGCATGACGTAGACAAATGTGACGATTTTTTTTACTTCTGTAATAATTATACTCATTGCCTGCGTACAGAGCCCGCCTCCACTTTTCTTATCATGCTCATCGAATCACTTTCAGGCGTGGGTGTAGTCTTGAGACTCTAACCAGATGAATTTCCTGGCCACTTCCATCGTCATACTTCTCTTGGTCATAACGTATGCACCACTGTCTTCTTTGACCATTCTGCCTGACGAACATGCTGTAAATGTCCATGCACTCCTTTGGTGTCGTATTACGGATCCGTCTGTATAGATGGCTGAATTTTTCTCTCTCATCGGTGTTATCCCAGATGAGATTATTGACCTCCGAATTGACCACGTCTGGTTTCTGTTCCCTACATTTCCTGCCGAGTGTGACAATTCACGAGAATGTTTCCCTGAATGATGTAGGCACCAGTATCCACTCCACGCCAGCGTTGATACTGGTAAACAAGTATTGCAATTACTCCTAGTAAATAGTCAACATCGAATTTGCAAATTGCATTTGAAATTAATTGTAACAGACTCGAAGTTTGCATTTCATAGAAGTGTTCAATCTGTTCAATAGAAGTGCTAATTTGCGCAAATTAAGGTTTTTATATATGCAAAGAGTTCTTAAATGTTATGTAGAGCCAGCCAGTCTTCACATATAAATCATGGACAATAGGACAACAGACAAGAAAATCACTGGAGTCTGTAGAAATGTGGTTTTACAGAAGAATGTTGAGAGTATCATGGACAGCTAAGAAGAGTAATGAAGATGTTCTGAGAGAGGTCAAAGCAAAAAGAGAGCTAATTTCCAATATTAGGAAGAAACAATCATCATTTTTGGCCATGTAATGAGAAGAGAACAACTGAAATATATTGTAACAACTGGAAAAATTGAGGGACGATAGAGACAGAGTACAGCAAAGAGAAAAAGTAACAGACAGCTTAAGAGAATGGCTTGGCAGAAGGTCAACAACAGAAACGATAAATAACTGCCGAGATCGAAAGTTGTGGAGAGACATGATTCTACAACTTGTGGAGTTGTTCTCCACACAATCCTAGGACCATATCGAACTTATTGAACTGTAAATTGTAATACTCGCCGTTCAGAAAGTAGTTTTGTTGTTTCAGATTTCTTGTGAAAAAATTCATAGGCGTATCTTGAAAAATATTTACTATAATTCTTTGTATGTGATAATTTGTAAGTTATTCTGAAGTGACAACTTGATTTTTAAAATCGACAGTTATTTATCGTTTCAGTTGTTGACCTTCTGCCAAGCCATTCTCTTAAGCTGTCTGGTAGCTTTTTTCTTTGCTTCCCTCTATCTTTTCGTCCCTCTATTTTTCAGTCGTTACAAAATATTCCAGCTGTCGCAATTCTCATTACGTGGCCAGAAAATGATGATTGTTTCTTCCTAATATTGGAAAGAAGCTCTCTTTTTGCTTTGGGGTCTTTTAGAACGTTTTCATAACTCTTCTTAGCTGTCTGTGGTATTCTCAACATTTTTCTGTAAAATCACATTTCTACACACTCCAGTGATTTTCTTCTCTGTTGTCCTATTGTCCATGATTCACATCCATATGTTACCCCCCCCTCATTACATGGCCAAAAAATGATCCTTGTTTCGTCCTAATATTGGAAATTATCACTCTTTTTTGCTTTGGCCTCTTTCAGAACGTTTTCATTACTCTTCTTACCTGTCCATGGTATTCTCAACATTCTTCTGTAAAAACACTTTTCTACATCCTCCAGTGATTGTTTTGTTTGTTGTCCTATTGCCCATGATTGACAGGCATATGTTAAGATCGGCTCTACATAAGATTTAACAACTCTTTTTCTTGTTTCTATTGTCAAAATAATCTAAGGTATGCTGATGATACAGTATTAATCGCTAAGAGTGAAAATTAGTTACAAGAAATGTTAGACATTATAGTGAAAGAAAGCAAAAATAAAGGACTCAGCCTTAATATAATAAAGACAGAAGTAATGGTAACAACAAAGAAAAAGACATCACCTCTGTGCAAAAATAAAGACAAGTGGAACAATATTAAAACAGGTAAATGAATTTAAATATTTGGTAACTGTGTTAACCTCAGACGATAGATACACAATAGAGGTGAGGTGCAGAATGGCTCCGGCAAAAGCAGCTTTCCAAAAAATGAAGAAGATATTATGCAATCCATTTTTGATAATCATCATCATCATCGAGTTCGGTGCCTGCTGACGTAGGTGATCATGTCTCTCCAAAACTTTCGATCACAACAGTTACTTATCATTTCTGTTGCTGACCTTCTGCAAAGTCATTCTCTTAAGCTGTCTGGTATCTTTTCTCGTTGCTTCCCTCTATCTCTTCGTCCCTCAATTTTCCAGTTGTTACAATATATTCCAGCTGTTCTCTTCTCATTACATGGCCAAAAAGTGATGATTGTTTGTTCAATAATATTGGTAATTAGCTCTCTTTTTGCTTTGGCCTTTTCCAGAACGTTTTCATTACTCTCGTCCATGATATTCTCAACATTCTTATGTAAAACCACATTTCTACAGACTCCAGTGATTTTCTTGTCTGTTGTCCTATTGTCTATGATTCACATCCATATGTTAAGACTGGCTGGCTCTACATAACATTTAAGAACTCTTTTCCTTGTTTCTATTGTCAAAAATGGATTGCATAGTATCTTCCTCATTTTTTGAAAAGCTGCTTTTGCCTGAGCGTTACTGCATCTCACCTCTGTTGTACGTCTTCCGTCTAAGTTCCCAAATTTTTGAAGAAGAATAATGAAAATGTTATGTAAGAGGTCAAAGCAAAAAGAGAGCTAATTTCCAATATTAGGAAGAAACAATAACCATTGTTTGGCCATGTATTGAGAAGAGAACAACTGGAAAAATTGAGTGACGAAGAGATGAAGCAAAGAGAAATGTTACTAGACAGCTTAAGAGAATGGCTTGGCAGAAGTTCAACAACAGAAATGATAAACAACTGCCGAAATCTAAAGTTGTGGAGAGACATGATCACCTACGCCAGCAGGCCCGGTACTTTATTATATCATATGTTATGTTATGTTATGTTATGTTATGTTATGTTTTATTATATTATATTATATTATATTATATTATATTATATTATATTATATTATATTATATTATATTATATTATATTATATTATATTATATTATATTATATTATATTATATTATATTATATTATATTATATTATATTATATTATATTATATTATATTATATTATATTAGTAGTAGGAAACTCTTCGTACAGAGCTTCACAGCAGCAAGCTTATCCCCCGTTGAGCAAGTGTTTCGGCCCTTTAGCTTCCTGACACTCTAAGGGAGGTTAGCCCGCCTGGGTCATGACTCCCAGACGTCGACTTCCTGCTGCATTGCCTATAAGGCTTACACAGTATGTTCGGCACAAAATAACTACACTTAATACGCAAGACACTCGAAAATAGTTTACCTTACCTGTCTTGGTTTATTTATCCTAGCACGTTGCTGCGCTTTCCAGTCGAAATAACGTTGCTACTCTTGACATTGCAATTTTATAGACCCGTCAGTGTCTGACTTCCGTGGGAATTCAGAAGTTGCGGATTAAAAATTAAAGCCTAGTTGTCTGACCTTCCTGTTGTTTGAGGACTTATTGTTTGGACTGCCGTCGCATCAAACACCTGGTCTGATGCTTACCTCCGGTCGGTTATGTAACTTCTTATCGCTTCGTCTTGGGCCCTACTCCGATTCTCCCTACTCTGTTGACTTATGTGGAAGCAATTAGTGGTCAAGTTGTAAAATAGTCGCCCGACCGTCTGGTCTGGACATAATATCATTTGACTGTTGGCCTGTCACGATTCTGCCACAGCCAGCACGACGCTCTTTCGGCTGACTCAGCAATAGTTTTCATTGTTCTTCACCGCATCCCCCCCCCCTTTAATTCCTAGCATCTTTAAGAGGTCGTAGAGGAATGGGGTTGTGAGTCCTCTGGCACTAACCACCACCAAAAACACTCTTCTCTGGAGTCCCTGCTGTCTCAGCTCGGTGGCGAGATCCTTATATTTGGATAGTTTAAATATGTGTTGTTCCTCTATCCTGGATTCAAATGACACTGTAAGCTCTATTAAGATGACGTGGGTCATATTTGACGTGTAGAGTGCAATGTCCGGACGCATTTTGGATCTCTTAATGCACTCTGGGTACTTCCCTCGTCCTGGGAGGTCAACCGCCATCTCCCAATCGTTTGCTATGTCCATGATAGTGGAGTTGTTCCAGTTGTTCTGCTTGGGGCGTGCGGCCTGTACCGCTCTCAAAATGTAGGTGTTAGTCGTAACTGATCAAACTTTATTGTTGGCCTTCATCCGCGCCCCATCCACGGTGGCAGCCAGTTCATGCAGCACTCTGTTGTGTCGCCATGTGTACCGCCCTTGGCCTAGTGCTGTCTTGCATGAGAAAAGAACATGTTCCATCGTCTGTCTTTCTCCGAAAAGAGGACATCGATTGTCATCTGTCTTCCCCCACTTCACAATATTGCATGCTGATGGTAGAAGGTCATACATAGATCTGATTATATAGCTGAGCCGCAGCGGTGCCATATGCCACATGTTATTTCATGTTAGTGTCCTCTGTAAGGCCAATATCCCATGTGGCCTATTGGCCTTGCTGCACCTGTTGTGCTGCCTTTTGTACACGCTTGTTCTCCTCGACATCTCTGATCTCCCTGACTACCATGTCCCTACGTTGTCTATTTGATGCCTTTGACCACCATTGGATGTCTCCGTGACCAAATCCACGCCTGTTGGTCTGCGTGTAGCCCATTACTTCCTTTAACTGGAGACTCTCACGTGCTTCGTGAACTGCCGCACAAGCCTGCCATTTCCGACCAGTCTTCAATGTGGGTTCCACTGTTCGGACAGTTTTGTATGACGAGCTTTGCAGCATAACTGCCAGTCTGGCCTTGCCTTATATTCCTCTAGGCCTAACTTGAACGGGAGCTTGGCTTTATTACAGCACAGTGCAACATCTGTCAATCCTGGTGGTACTCCCAGCCATTTCCGCGTGTACTTGTTAATCTTGCTCTCCATCGCTTCCACCGTACTTGAGCTGATCTCATATATCAGAAGATGCCATAACAGTTTAGGTATCAACATGAACTGGGGGCACCAGATTTTGAACTTTCCTAAATGTCTATTCCGGTCGATGATATGTAACCCTTGCTCTGCCATCTCCCTTACTCTCTGGACTGCTTTCGTGTCTTTAAATGAGGCATCATATACTCGGCCTAGACTCTTTATTGGCTCCTCGCAGACGGTTGGGATCCTCTGTTTCGCCACACTGAATGTAACTTACTTGGTCTTCCCTCGTCTGATGGATAGGCTTCGTGACTTCCTTGGTTTAAAGCTCATCCGGCACCACACGATGAGTTCGTCCGGGCGCTCAAGCATCCTGCGGGCGTGGCTCTCTTCTGACGCTAGGACCGTGGTGTCATCCATAAATGCTCTAAGTGGTGACAGGTGGTATCCACCTCCAAGGTCTGGTCCTTTTCCAACTCCCTCTGCTACTTGCAGTATTATCTGCATAGCCATCACGAAGAGTATGGGCGAAATTGTACAGCCCATCGCAATGCCGACTTGCAATTCTATCCAGTCGGTCGTGTATTCTTGTGTGGAGAAACGCACAGTGAAGCCGGTAAAATACAGTCTGAGCATGGCGGTCACACTCTGGGGTACATGGTACATTCGGAGAGCCTGCCAAATCATCTGATGTGGGACTGATCAATAGGTGTTTGCAAGATTCAACCATATGACGTCTAGATTTAGCTTCTCGGTCTTTGCTCTCTGCATCGCATCCCATATCATTGTCGCGTGCTCCAGGCATCCGGGGACACCAAGGACTCCCCCCTTCTGAATGGCAGTATCTATGTACCCGTTCTCCATTATGAACGAGGTGAGTCTCTTTGCCATTACAGAGAAGAATACTTTATCTTCCACATTCAGTAGGGAGATTGATCTGAACTGCGTAATCTCATTTGAGTTCAGTTCCTTTGGAATGTACACGCCATTGGCCTTCTTCCATTCCTGGCTTACAATCTGCCTCTTCCATGCACTCCAGAGCAGCCGGTGCAGTCGCTTCAGTACCTCTGGGCATCTTTTGTAAACCAGGTATGGAACGCCATTTGGACCTGGGGCCGAGTTGTTGCGGGCTCTGTGAACTACATCTATCACTTCTTGTAACGTCGGAGACCTATCATGGGGTGCCAGGTTCGCTCGGCTACATCAGCCTTGTCATCGACTTAAGTGATTCGTCTCTCTGGCTGTCCGAATTGGTCTCTCTTAGATGTTTCTCCAGCTCTTCCTTGCTAACATTTAATGTTCCAGATGTTGGTGGTTCAAACAACACCTTTGCAAGCTTGAACGGGTCTTTCAAGAACGTTTTCCTGGCCCTCTCGGCTGCTTTCCCTTTTCGATACAATCTTTCTGCTCTACCCAGTGCCTTATGTTTGTATTTTAGATGCTGCCATACCTGATGCAGTGCTGCCTTCTCTGCTTCTGTAGCTTTCTTGAATTGTTTCCTAGCATGGTTTTTTCTGCCTCCTAATCTCTTCTAATTGTTTTTGTCGTCTACTTTTCTTTGGTTTCGTGCTCGTCCTTACTTCCTTCGTGCCTAAGCCTAACTCTTTGGCGCAATAATAATAGACCACTTCGCCTATGCTTTCCAGCTTCTGGGACAAGTTCAGCAGTTTATGGTGGTGGTCTATGGCTTTTGCTAGTGACTTGTCTAACTTCTCCCAGGCTACTGTGTTGCAGGCGGGCGGAAATTAGATCTTCTCTCTCTTCCCGTCCAAGAAGTGAGCGAATTCATCATCAGACAGCTCAACTTGAATATTCTGTGGAATGACTCCTGACTGATATCTTCTGACGTCTTATCTGTCGAGACAGTGCGCTGTTGAGCTACTGATGCTGTATTCCTACACCTCTTCTTTGTTCTGTGTATTTTCATGCCCTTCTGTGTTGCGAATTTCCTTTCCTTCCACAGCTACATTGGTGTTCCAACCGTTGTTCTGGGATCACAATCCGTTGATCAGTCCTTGTCGTCTCCGTAGAATCGTTGTGTGATTCATCATTCTGCCCCCTCTCGGTGAATCTTGGGGGCATTCATTAGGTGTCTTTTCTATAGCTAGTAGGTTATCAGCTGGCGGGGTGCCGGCCAGGTCAGCCGTTGGTCCTGGTCTTTCCCAGTGTCATCTGTCTTTCCAGATGTCCGTCGTTCTTTGTCCCGACTGCCAATGGACTAACCATATATCAGTAGTAGGAGGTTCTTTGTACAGAGCTTCGCAGCAGGAGGTAATCTGATCATCAGAAGTAGATCCCGTCGAGCAAGTGTTTCGGACCTTTAGCTTCCTGGCACTCTAGGGGAGGTGGGCCCGCCTGGATCATGACTCACAGACGTCGACCTCCTGCTGCATTGCCTCTTAGGCTTACACAGTATGTTCGGCACAAAATAACTACAATTATATGATATGATATGATATGATATGATATGATATGATATGATATGATATGATATGATATTATATTATATTATATTATATTATATTATATTATATTATATTATATTATATTATATTATATTATATTATATTATATTATATTATATTATATTATATTATATTATATTATATTATATTATATTATATTATATTATATTATATTATATTATATTATATTATATTATATTATATTATATTATATATATTATATTATATATATATTATATTATATTATATTATATTATATTATATTATATTATATTATATTATATTATATTATATTATATTATATTATATTATATTATATTGTATTATATTGTATTGTATTGTATTGTATTGTATTGTATTGTATTGTATTGTATTATTATTATATTATTATTATAGAGTTAATACACACACACACACACACACGCACGCACGCACGCACGCACGCACGCACGCAGGCAGGCAGGCAGGCAGGCAGGCACACACACACACACATAAATATATATATATATACATATCGGACATAAGACACATACAAATTATATGTGCTTTTGCACTATTTTTTTATATAACGGCATGATAATTTATTAATTAACATACACTATTTTAACAATCGTTTATGCTATAGTATTTTGAAGAGAGCTCGTTTTGAAACTGACTATAGCATACATAAATTGGCAATTTTAGCCTACCCAAATTTCTTATTGATTCTGCTATTCGCATCTAGTAACAAATACATATCACAGCCCTACCCTACCGCAGAGCATAAGGTATTGTGTGTTGTAGCTCTCAATGATTTGGCATACTCGTGTATGTTGTTAGGTGGCATACGTGACAGTCCTTCGACTCTGTGACGAACATTAATGTGATTACCATGGTGTAAGTCCTACAAGTCTTGGCCATGAATAATGCATGCTGTGAGGCTTCTCGTTTTGTTTCTGTCTGGTGATATTACCCTTCTTTTGTTGATTTTCTTATATTCTTATGTGGGATGGACATGTCAGGTTTATATTTTTGTTTATGTTGGCTTGAATTCTGCAAGCGTTGGTAATGCGCAAAGAGGTAAGATGTCCTTTTGATAATAATATATTATGGTCACTTTAGTTGTGTCTGATAACACTAGATTTGAGACTGCATGTTAGACACAATGAATTTGTTGACCAACCCTCGGATAATCCAGGTTGTTTTAACTTGTAGCGCAATAAAATAATCCCTGCGCTGTTCTTTAACACTGCTTCTGGGTTTGTTGTGTCTCTCTATCAGTAAGATACTTTTTTGATTGCTTCAATAAGTGCTCTTCTTTGAGACCCTCATTTATGTCCTAGTTTCTTTTAGTAGGTTGTATTTCAATGTGAATATTGAGCCGACCCCCATTGTTATATCGTTGATTGGGATCGGCCCTTGCTGTCGCAGCTCAATGTGTTTTGGTCCGTGAAATTGGCTAGCTCGAATATGTGTTGTTCCTCGACCTGAATTCAAATTGCACAAGATGTGGGCAATCGTTGATATATATATATATATAGCGTAATAACTGGAATCATCTTGGTTCACTTGATGCACTTGTGTAGACGCACTCATTAGGAGACCCATGGTCATCTACAAATCGTTCGATATGTTCAGGATTGTTGAGTAACTCTACTTGTGTGGCTATGGGATTTGATATAGCGTCAACATATAGTACGTACATGATATATTCAAAATACGCCAGCACGTTGTACTCATACGCTGCATATGAAGCAATCACGAGCCTGTCAACGCTACTCATTCTCTTCAATATATGACTCCTGTACTCATACGCTGCATATGAAGCAATCACGAGCCTGTCAACGCTACTCATTCTCTTCAATATATGACTCCTGTACTCATCACACACTCAATTAATAATCAACCAGCAGGTTCAGAATCTTCAAAAAATTATATTAAAAATCGAGACACTTACGGGCAGTCGTCAAGATTGTAAGCTTGACTTTCTAGCATCTGCCGAATCGGACTTTCATTTTCGCACATCTCTATCGCGGACACGTCATTCTGTTGTCAGTGTGAGGAAATTGCAATACTTTATTCCTATGTTCGATGATGGTTGATAATGTAAGAAATAATCGAATGATAAATTCTCTTATTAAATTAATAGGTCTTCTATACATTTTCACCATCATCTCCCTCTCAACCTTTACCAACCCTATTTTTACTTTAATCACTCCTTCACTTGGCTACAGTGAGAAATATAAATGTTACAATATATGTTTCCTGTTCTACGTGAAACTTTAATCTTTCCTTTCTTTCTATTTGCATTAAAGAATCCATTTGAGAGAGAGAGAGAGAAAGAGAGAGAGAGAGAGAGAGAGAGAGAGAGAGAGAGAGAGCGTGCGTGCGTGAAAGGAGGAAGAGAGTGTGTGCATCTGTTGCTGTCGTAACGTTTAGTTTTTTTTTTTATTTTATCATTTTGTTAAACCATTTTACCAGATGTACCATTAAACATTACATTATTTATATTATAACTTCCGGTTGTTATTCCAGGCATGTCCCTTGTGGATCTTAAAATAATCTCACTATACATATTAAATCAATCTGGTGACAGCACACAACCTTGCCTAACACCCTGTTTTATTTCTTGAAACATTCCCTATTGATTTCTAGTTCCTATGGTCGCTGTTTGTTGTCAATACATATTCTTTATTATTCATGGATCTTTGTTATCAGAGTGTCATGTAGGCCTGTGTCATGGCGACTGCGTGCAGATCATTTTTCTGACTCGCCTCTTGCTGACGTGTTTAAATGAGTAAAGGCATTTTTACAAATGTACATAAATCTTACTACATGGCGATAATATGCGGTCCAGAGCGTGGTAAGCTTCTGAATGAACTAAAATAAGTGGACGGGCTGACCAACTATATATCTTACCTGACTGCCTGGTCAAAAAGGAAGGCTTCTACAAATACGGAGATGTGGGAACATCATCATCATCATCATCGAGTGCCGTCTCCGCAACGAAGGTTGGCTACCGTGGAGCGCCATTCTGCTTTGTATCTTACTTTGATGGTGCAGGTTGTCATAGGCTGATTTGTCCATCTTTTGATGTTACTCGTCCATGATAGTCTTGCCTCTTTTACTTTGTATTTTCCACTCCAGGATTACTTTTAGTAGGCTGTTGTGTCTTTTAACATGGCCTAAAAATCGCATTTGTATTGTTTGAATTGTGCTTAGTTCTCTTTTCATTTTTAGTTGTTTTAAGACTTCATCGTTTGTTTTCTTTTCCTTTCATCCAATTCTACCTATTCTTCTATATATCCACATTTCAAAGGCTTCAATTCTCTGTTCTGTTTTCTTGTCTAATGTCCATGTTTCTGCACCATATATGAATATCGAGAAAATGTAACATTTTTATATTCTTAGTTTTAGCCCTGGTGTTATTTGTTTTGATGTTAGTATGTTCTTCATGACATTAAAATTACTTTTTGCCATTCCTATTCTTTTGTCTTTAGTCTTTTTTATATTCATAAAAAAAGTAAAGTACCCCCGTCACGCCAAGTGGCGTATAGGGAAATATGGTGTTAGTGACCGTATATTTTACAGACCTCCAGATCCTGATTTTTGGGGTAATGTGGTCGGTATTACGCCCGTGCTGCTTTACTTTCCCAGAAAAAAATCCGGTACCCATTTAAGGCTGGGTGAACCCGGAAGCCGTCGATTGGGATCTAACCCTACCCCTTGTCCTTTGTAGTCCAGTTCACTAACCACTGAGCTATCGCGGCTCCCTTTTTATATTCATATCTAGTCCATATTTTTTGCTTGTCATGTTTATTTCATTAATTAATTGTTGTAGATCTTTAGGAATTTCTGGTAGTAGTACAGTATCGTCAGCATATCTTAGGTTATTGATTATCTTTCCATTAATGTGTATGCCTGGCATCTCTATGATGTTTTTAAAGATTTGCTCAGTGTATAGATTGACCAAGCTTGGTGATAGAATGCATCCCTGTCTTACTCCTCTTTTTATATCAATGGGTGTAGAGTTCCCTTTTTTATATTTTATTATTGCTGTTTGTTCCCAGTATAGATTACATATTAGTCGTATGTCCATGTCATCTAGATGTATCTCTTTTAGGCATTCTATAAGTTGTTTGTGCGGTGGGTACAAGATACGTATAAACTGTGTATATCTAACTGTGTGTGTGCACAACGAACAGATGTGTAAAAAAGCATGTGTACATAACCATAAATGCGTACAAGCATAAATCTGTATATATTGCCACAAAGCACACAAAATAAAACCTGAAGGTGCCCAAATGTACAAATACATATGCAGACAAATATACATACATGTATAGGTTCTGTAGCGCATGCAGGTAAGGAATGTGTGGTAGGTGTCCTATGTGTATGAGAGCAATATGTTCATACCTTGGATGCGGGTGGGGGGGTGGGGGGGGAACAGCGAACCAAACTGGGCAATGAGGCGATTCTCAAGGGCGAACCGGCTGCGATTTCTGGAGTGACACGAGACAACGCCAGTAACTTGCACCCCTCCTTGATATCGAATCGCCTATTAGGGAGCAAGATCGAATCGGTGCAAAGCTCGTGGTCACAAGTTCTGCAAACTCGACGTCCACAACGAACAGTACCAAGGTGTACCAGTAGGCGGGGTCCATGCCCCACTCAGATCCAACCACTTGCCTATTTTTCAGTGATCCTCCTTTGGTCATCTTGAAACGCGACAAGCGTCTGAGAGACATTCTAGTCACTAGCCGCCTCCCCCGCTCAAACCACAAACACCTTGGTACTGTTCGTTGTGGACGTAGTGGACGTGGTAGTCACTAGCCGCCTCCCCCGCTCAAACCACAAACACCTTGGTACTGTTCGTTGTGGACGTAGTGGACGTGGTAGTCACTAGCCACCTCCCCCGCTCAAACCACAAACACCTTGGTACTGTTCGTTGTGGACGTAGTGGACGTGGTAGTCACTAGCCACCTCCCCCGCTCAAACCACAAACACCTTGGTACTGTTCGTTGTGGACGTAGTGGACGTGGTAGTCACTAGCCACCTCCCCCGCTCAAACCACAAACACCTTGGTACTGTTCGTTGTGGACGTAGTGGACGTGGTAGTCACTAGCCACCTCCCCCGCTCAAACCACAAACACCTTGGTACTGTTCGTTGTGGACGTAGTGGACGTGGTAGTCACTAGCCACCTCCCCCGCTCAAACCACAAACACCTTGGTACTGTTCGTTGTGGACGTAGTGGACGTGGTAGTCACTAGCCACCTCCCCCGCTCAAACCACAAACACCTTGGTACTGTTCGTTGTGGACGTAGTGGACGTGGTAGTCACTAGCCACCTCCCCCGCTCAAACCACAAACACCTTGGTACTGTTCGTAAGTTGGCGGGTTGTGGGATCTGAGTGGGGAATGGGTCCTGCCTACTTTTTAGTGAACCTACATCGCCCGTGCGCTGCCGGGGCCCGAGAGGGGAATAAAGAATAGTGGTGCTGTTCCCTACCATGCATATTCGTAAGAGGCGACTAAGGAGGGTTGGGCATGGGACTGGCTATCCCGTAATAAGCCGAAAAAAAATTACAAACATAGATAAGTCAAAGAAAAGATTAACATCATCGTATAAAAAACGGAAGAAAGAAGCAAGCGAAGAAATCTGTCCAATGCAAGAAAATAGATAATGAAATACACAACATGTGCAAAAAAGGCAAAATAAGAATGGCTCAGTCAAAAATATGTAGAAATCAAAATTATGGAGAGTAAACAAGATTTAAGAGTGGTGGTTGGTTGGTTGCTTTCACCCGATGACTAAAGTATTCTAGAGTATCGCAGTAGACTAGAATATTCCTCTTCATCATCCGCCCTTACAAGGACGTAGTGGACGTGTCTGCGTTGTGTTGTGGTTTGCAGTATAATTGTTATATCTGCGCCTTTCGGCCCATCACACCCGACTTCAGCACGACATTTTTGAGTACCGGGTTGTCTTCCCTCTTCGATCCCTGCACGCTTGGCCAGACTAGATAGGTTAGTGGAGGCATCGCGGAGAGGTGGAGCAGGGTCTGGATGGTTTTTGTTCACCGATCCTGGCGCAAGCCATCAGCTGTGGGTCGCTGACAACTTCCAGCTCTGGTGCTGGTAGGCACGCCTTCGACAGTTGTCAGATTTAAGAGTGATGCAAGAAGAAATAAAGAGAATGACTAATACACATTTAAAAGCCTGAGGAAGTGAGCAGATGCATTGCAGACAAGAAAAGGAAAAATTCTAACAGACAATAACGATATAATAGATAGATAACAGGATTATATAACAGAACTATTTCATGATCAAAAAGACAAGACCAATTATAAAATGTACATTAGGCTATAAAATCTACACATCTGAGGTGGAAAAAGCTATAAAAACAATGAAAAAGGGAAAAGCAGCAGGACGTTACAGCATACAGAGTTGATACAGGCACTAGAAGATTTTGCCATTGACGAGATCACAGACATGCAACGACACATACCATATAGGAAAAATATCAAATGAACTAAAAACATCAACATTCATTGCATTGCCTTAAAAGAATGAGCAAACTGTATGGAGTGACTTTAGAACAGTAAGCATAATGATCCATGTAACAAAAAACTTGCTAAAAGTTATACAAGGAAGGATTCAGAATAAAATCAATATTGAATTTTAGTTTTGAATTATTAAAAAATTAATTATAAAAATTAATTGAGAAGAGCAATTTGGATTTAGGAAAAACAGTGGAACAATAAAAGCCAAATTATGTTTGGGGACATTAATCGAAAACTACACAGAAGTAAACAAACCAATATATGGCTGATTCTAAGACTACAACAAAGCTTTTGATAGAATACATCAGAAACAACTTATAGAATGCCTAAAAGATATATATCTAGATGACACGTACATACAACTAATATGTAATGTATACTGGGAGCAAGCAGCAATAATAAATTATAACAATGATAACTCTACACCCATTGATATAAAAAGGGAAGTAAGACAGGGAGGCATCATATTACCAAAGCGTGTTTAATCTATACACTGAGCAAATCTTTAAAAACATCACACAGAAGCCAGACATAAACATGAATGGAAAGATACTCAATAACCTAAGATATGCGGATGATAATGTATTACAAGCAGAAAATGCTAAAGATCTACAAGAATTACTTAATGAAATAAATATAAAAGTAAAAAGTAAAGTACCCCCGTCAAGCCAAGTGGTGTATAGGGAATATGGTGTTAGAGACCATAAATTTTACAGACCTTCGGCACATGATTTTCGGGGTAATGTGGCCGGTATTACGCCCGTGCCGCTTTACTTTCCCAGAAAATAATCCGGTACCCATTAAAGGTTGGGTGAAGCGGAAGCCGTCGGTTGGGATCGAACCCTACCTATTGTCCTTCGTAGTCTTGTTCACTAACCACTGAGCTATCGTGGTTCCCAAAATAATAAACATGATAAGCAAAAATTATGGATTAGATATGAATATCAAAAAGACTAAAACTATGATCATAAACAAAGAAAATACTCAAAATCTTTAAGTTGATATCAAATTGAAGAAATAGACAGTTCTGAAGACAGTTCAGAGCTACAACTACATTGGACATACTATAACTAGTGATGGAAAATGTACAACTGAAATAAACATAAGAAGGAATGGCAAAAAGTAATTTTAATGCAATGAAAAATTTCTATCTATCTATTGACCTTTCTAGCCGTTGCCAGCCCATAGGGCATAGACCCAGATACTCTTTCTCTTATCTAATTTTACTTCTAGTAGTTTTCAAGCCTTGTAAAGATCTTTTATCTCGCCATTTGTCTCTCTTCTGTTCCAGCAACTCTATCTCATTGAGAGAGCCTATTCCTGCTGCTCTTGTCTCTCTGATCAATGTTCTTCTCAGTGTCTCTCTGGGTCGGTCTTTTTTCCTCTTACCTGTTGTTTTTACATGAAGGCTTGCTTTGTTATTCGGTTATTATCTCTTCTCATCACATGTCCAACATATGACCATCGTCTTTTCACGATTACTGAAGATAATAGTGGTTGATTGGTGATTTCTCTAATTTCCTCGTTTGTTTTGAATTCGTTCCACGCTATACCAAGTGTTTCCTTAGACATTTATTTTCGAATGCGTTCAATTTTGTTTCTATGTCTTTTGTTCTTTTCCAGCTCTCACATGCATACTTAAGGGTTGATAGTACGTTTGATTTGATTAGTCTATGTTTTGTGTTTGTGCTGATAAGTTTTGATTTCCACAACTTTTCAAGGCTTCTGAAAGACATTGCTGCTTTAGCTATTCTGTTTCTAATTTCTTTACTTGTATCCCCTTCTCGATTAATGTGACTTCCAAAATAGATAAAGTGGTCGATCTTTTTCACTGGTTTGTTTTCCATGTATATTCTGTCATCTGTTGGAATTAAGCTTTTCATGACTTTAGTCTTTTCATGATTGATCTCAAGCCCAATTTTGTTTGCTATTAATGATAGTTCATTTGTGTTGTTCTGCATCGTTTTTATCTGATTGCTGATGAGGACTATGTCATCAGCAAAGTCGAGGTCCTCCAAATGGTCTCCTTGTATCCATTCGATGCCTTTATTACAAGTGCAGCATTTTTTCATAATGAAGTTCATAACAACTCAAAAAAAGGGCGAAAAAATACAACCTTGTTTAACCCCAGTTTCTATTGGAAAACATTCGCTCAGTCCTTCCTCTGTACGAACCTCACATGTGTAGCCATCATACATTTCTTTGATCATGAAAAAATATACTAACATCTAAGCAGCAAAAATATAATAACATCAAAACAAATAATACCAGTGCTAAAACTAAGAATAGCAAAATGTTATATCTTCTCAACATTCCTGTAAGATGCAGAAACAAGGCCATTAGACAAGAAAATAGAACAGAAAATTGAAGTTTGTGAAATGTGGATTTATAGAAGAATAGGTAGAATTGGATGGAAGAAAAAAAGAAAACAAATGATGAAGTCTTAAAAAACAACAACAACAAAAGAAAAGAGAACTGCTAAATACAATTCAAACAAGAGGGATGCGATTTTGGGGGCATGGTAAAAGCCATAACAGCCTACTAAAAGTAATCTTGGAAGGGAGAATACAAGGTAACAGAGGCAGAGACAGACCAAGACTAACTGTGACGAGTAACACCAAAAGATGGGCAAGTCAGCATATGATAACCTGAACCATCAAAGCACGAGACAGTAGAGTGGCACTTCACGGTAGCCAACCTTTTCGATGCGGAGACTGCACTCAATGATGATGATGAAAAGGGAACAGCTGGAATATATTGTAACAACTGGGACAATTGAGGGACGAAGAGATTGAGGGAAGCAAAGAGAAAAGAAACTAGACAGCTTAAGAGAATGACTTGGCAGAAGGTCAACAACAGAAATGATAAATAACTGTCGAGATCGGAAGTTTTGGATAGACATGATCATCCACGCCAGGAATCTGAATACTTGATGATAATGACCATTAACCAAGATGTATTGATGGTTTTACTGCCAAATACAACACCTATGAATGGTAATAATATAGTGAATGCATAACTTGTGATCTCTGCTACTGAAGACAGGTTATTGGCTCTTTACTTTTGATGAAGTAATTGCAGTTGAATAGCTCTAACAGTCTGTTAAGTTTTCGCGTATTACCCCAACTTTATCTGGTCCTAGTTTAGGGAGAGATAAAGTTGGTGAGCCATGATGAACATGTGATCTGGTTATAAAGTCAGATAGAGAATATACTACATTTGACATTAACAATATCTTACAATGACAGGACAATACAATGCAACCTCATGTTGGTGATATTGAAGTGATTCGAATATTTTTTAACGCAATATATTATATTTTCATTGTTAATTACCAGATGATGCTTGGATTTATAATCTATTCATTTCTTAACAACTCATAATATCAAATCTGTACCTTAATACACACTGTTCTCAATCATGATATCACAAAACCATATCATCAGTGAAATTATACCACCTATAGGCCGTAGTTATATTTAATCCAAGCAATGTACTTTACGTCATCAATTCACACGAACTTATTGTAAATTTAGTTATTAATAACTTGCATCGGCGTTCATTTGAATTACATTGCATATTAATATCTTGCAAATTACCACGTTTAATAGATTACACCAAAGCATTTGACAAAGTAGAGCACCAAGAAATAATCAAAATTTTAGAAGGCATAAACGTAGACATCAAAGATCTAAGAATAATAAAGAACATGTACTAGCAATAAACAGCGATAAGAACCGGACATCAAGTGGGAATGTTTCAACAAATAAAACAGGGTGTTAGGCAAGGAAGCGTGCTGTCACCTGATTTGTTTAATATTTCTAGTAAGATTATTTTAAGATCCATAATGGACATGCCTGGAATAACAATCGAAGGTCATAATATAAACAAAATCTGAGGTATGCTGATGATAGTCTTAATCGCTGAATGAAAATGAGTTACAGAAAATGTTAGACACTATAGTGAAGGAAAGCAAAAATAAAGGACTCAGCCTTAATTCGTAAAAAAAAAACAGAAACAATGATAACAACAAAGAAAAAGACTAAACAGCAATGCACAATAAAGACAAGTGGAACAATATTAAAACAGGTAAAGGAATTTAAATATCTGGGAACAATGTTAACCTCAGACGGAAGATGTACAACAGAGGTGAGATGCAGAATGGCTCAGGCAAAAGCATCTTTCCAAAAAATGTGGAAGATTACAATCCATTTCTTACAATACAAACAAGAAAAAAGATTTCTTTAAATATTATGTAGAGCCAATATTAACATATGGATGTGAATCATGGACAATAGAGCAACAGACAAGAAAATCACTGGAGCTGTAGAAATGTGGTTTTACAGAAGAATGTTGAGAACACTATAGACAGCTAAGAAATGCAATAAAAACGTTCTGAAAAAAGGCCAAAGCAAATAGAGAGCTATTATTCAATATTAGGAAAAAACATTCATCAGTGTTTGGACATGTTATGAGAAGGGAACAGCTGGAATATATTGTAACAACTAGGAAAAGTCAGGGACGAAGAGATAGAAGTAAGCAAAGATAGAGGGAAGCAAAGAGAGAAGATACCAGACAGCTTAAGAGAATGCCTTGGCAGAATGTCAACATGGAAATGATAAATAACTGTCGAGATTGAAAGTTGTGGAGACACACCATCCCCTACGGCAGCTGGTTTGGTACTTGATTATGATGATGTTGACCATATTAATAGAGTGATGATGACTGTCGCAAAATCCTATCACTTACAATTGACCTTCAGATTTAACCATTCTGGTCTAAGTAATAGTCGTCATTGCACATTCACTATCATTGGCCGCATGGGTCGCTGTGCCACATTCCAGCTGTGAACTCTTAGTTAAAAAGTTAAAGTACCCCCGTCCCGCCAAGTGGCGTATAGGGAATATGGTGTTAGTGACCATAAATTTTACAGACCTTCAACACATAATTTTTGGGTAATGTGGTCGGTATTACGTCCGTGCCGTTTTACTTTCCCCCCAAAAATCCGGTACCCATTTAAGGCTGGGTGAATCAGGAAGCCGTCGGTTGGGATCGAACCCTACCCCTTGTCCATTGTAGTCCAGTTCACTAACCACTGAGCTATCGCGGCTCCCGATGAATTAGTGTGGTACTTAAAATTCTAAATCAAAGTTTTTTATATACCTGACCTCAGAGGCTAATGCTGATATCTAATGAGTATCTCTCTGTACCTATTGTCTATGAAATAAAAAATTTCTAACTTTTCATTCACATCCTGACTGGCAACACTTTTATTCTATCTCTGTCTTATCTTATTCCGTGCTACTTTTAATCTACTTACTATTGTTTTCAGGAGCACACAACTTCTGAATATAAAATGAGACAAGTTTCAACTAAACTACGTTATTACTAACTGACTTATCTATATTGAACTGGTTTTCCATCTCTATAATTCTAACTCTAAGTGTTCTCACCCTCAGTGTTTCTGGTGGTTGCTCTGTTGTTCTCTCTGCTCCTAACTGCTATACAATTTCTTTGCCTTAATCTCTTAGGAACACTGAACACAGCAGGCTTAGGAACACATTACAAGAAATAATAGACGAAATGGAAAAGAGAAGAATAACAATTATTAGAGGTAGCTGATGTAAGACGTAAAGTAAATTGCAGTAAGAAAGTTCATAGAGAATATATGTTCATTCATTCGGGAGGAACAAGGGCAAAAACGGTGTAGGATTTATCGTACATCCAGAAATAACAATCTGTACTCTAGACATCTACAACCATTCAGACAGAATAATAACTTTAACAGTCAAAAGAGGTCAGTGAGCGGAAACATATATACAGATATATGCACCATGCAATGATAATTATACAGAAGGATGCATTATTTTTTAGCTGTCAGACGAAAGAGAGAAAATAGATAAAACCAACAAACTATGTGTAATGGGTGATTAACGGAAAATTAGGCACCAACAATAAAAAATTATGAACAGTGTCTAAGTCCTCAAGTTGCCAAGAACAGTGAAAGAAATGAGAACGGACAAAGAATATTAAACTTATGTAGCCAACACTAACTTTTTATTACAAACACTTTCTATGAACACAGCGGGTCACAACGTTACACATGGTTAAGTGGAACAGCTTTAATGTTAAAAGTCAAACTGATTATATTCTAACAAGATTTGAAGAAGATACAACATTCTAGATGAAAAACTGCGACAATGATCACCATAAGATTGTAATGGTAACAACCAGGATAGACACATCCAAGAACAAAAAGAAAAACACACTAACAATCAAGGCCTTATCAAGGCGCAAACCTTGCAAAAGAAAGAATAAAAGAGCAATTGCAATCGTAAAAACAGCATTTAAACAATTGCCACCTGAAATGAGCAATCAGGAGGAGGATTGGGAAAAAGTACAAATCAACTTTAAAAAAAGGGCAGAAGAATTATGTGGGGAAAAGAAACGTGAAAAGAACCAAAATGAGAACAAACATACACCATTGCGGAGTGAGGAAGTAAAAGAAACAGTTAAGAAAAAAAATTATAAAAATGGATACAATCACAAAATGAAAAAGATTACATAAACTACAAGACTCAACACAGAGAAACCAAGAAAAAATAGTAAAAACAGCGAAAGAGAACTCTTGGGATTGTTTTGGAAAGATAAACAGAAAAATACGAAACTGCTGTTAGAACTTTTAGCAAAACAGTTAAAATATAGAGAAAGAGATGAAATTTATAGGCCAACAGAAATAATTAATGACCCAAATGAAAATCTTCTACAGTAAAAGTAACTATCCGATGGAGGAAATACTTCAAGGAGCTTCTCAATCCCATAGGTGAGGTATAGAATATAACAACACAAGGCCAGGGAATGGCATTACTTAGAACCAGAAATGCTATCAGAGGTAGAAAGTGTGGTTAAACAGTCAGCGAAACACAAATCGTCAGGAGCAGATAGATTACCAACATAAATAATCCAAGCAGAAGGAGAGTTTACCAACAGATGGTTACATCGAATTTTCAATGCAGCGTGGGTACAACAACAAGCACATACTGACTGTCAACTGACAATAATAATTTCTCTTTGAAAGAATACAAGAAACGAAAGAAAATGTTCACAATACCAGGAGACATCATTGCTTAGCTCCGGTGGCAAAATCAATGCCAAGATTATAGTTACAACTTTTACAAGATTAACACCTATTATAGAACCCCGGTTGGCAGAAGTACAGGTGTGGTTTAGAAAAAAATAGAAGCTGATGCAATAATTACACTCAGGCAGCTAGTAGAGAAGAATATAGGATATTTTAAAAATATAGGCATAGCATTTGTGGACCAAAAGAAAGCTTTCAATAGTGTGGATAGAATTATATTATGGCAAACATTGGTACATAACGGAGTAAATGACCACCTTATTAGATGTTGCAAGAGCTTACCTAGTAACTGCTGAAGTGTTATTAGAGGAAGTAAAAGGACATCAGAACAATTCGCAGTAAAATCTGGAGAAAGACAAGGCTGCGTCTTGTCACCACTCTTGTATATGACTTACATTGACACAATATGCAGGGATGTCAAATCCCACTATTAATATATAAATGAACTACATTTTGCTGACGATCAAGCCCTAATTGCTTTCGAAGAAACATAATTTTAACATCTACTGTCCTTGAATAAAGAATTTAAAATGAATTACTTGAAAGTAAGTGCTTAAAAACAGAAGTTATATTGATAGGAAGACAAAAGAATACACTAAACATAGCTATAGTTATCAAGTTGTAAAACAAGTAACAAACTTGAAATACCTGGAAATAACATTCTCTGAAGATGGTAACATCGACAAAGAAATAGATATACCATGCAATAAGGTAAACCAAATATTGGGACAGCTATCCCCTATACTTCAACACAACGCAATATCTATTACCATCAAGAAACATCTTATACAGGGTATATTCATTCCAACATTGTGCTACCAAAGCCAAACATGATCACTTACATCTAAGTACAAAAGAAAGCTTGTCACCACAGAAATGTGATGTCGTAGAAATGTGCTTGGAGTAACCATAAAAGACGGAATCAGAAAGAACATTATAAGAAAGGAGTTGGCATAGAACCAATCCAAAGATATAGACAGAAACAACAAATAAATCAGAACTTTGTATCTCCCTCGATTCCCGAATTGGTACAAGAAGAAGTGAAGAAAGAAGGAAAGAAAGAAAGAAAGAAAAATAAAACACAACCGAGAAACTTGTGAGAAGGTAGTTATGAAACAGGTAATCTGGTACAATACTATTATGTCAAAATTTTGGGGAAACATATGATTGCAAATCATGGATAATTTTGCAGAAAACATTGAAGAAAACTGGTCATCCGAAAGCAAATGCAGCAGAAACAATTATTATAATTCTCTTGGCAATGAAAAAAAGTGTAATTACGACATGCTAAAAGACCTAACTAAAAAAAAAAAACTGGACTTTGAATGTCATCTTAGAGAGGAAATTAAAATATTACTGTAAATTCCAAAGACACAGTGTGTTGGAAAGAACAATAATTGGACGCATTGTTCCAGGAAGGCGGGAGGAGTAGGCCATGAAGAAAGTAGTTTCAAAGGGCTTTGTTCTTGACAACAGAGGAAGTGGCAAGAAGAAGCTACCGCAGGCAGAGATGCCTTCGTGTGGGCTATGATGAGTGTTGGCTCTGCAAAAGACACGCAGTTCAATAATGATGAAATAGTGAACAAATTACTGATTTTAGAGAAGCAACCAAGAATTTTCAATAAAGTTATTAAAGCAACGAGAAACAACATTAAACACTGAACCCACATTAATGATGAAAACTGTAAGGTACTTTGACCAACTTCTGAACATATCATTAACAAACAAAGTCAATGATCACATTAAACAAACATTTTAGAACTAGAAGTTGTAATTGTAAACTCTTACTGCTGCTCAGAAACTGTATTTATAAGATCAGGTCTGACAAGAATGTTTATTATCAGTTCTGCTATTCATCACACACAAAAAAACATATCTATGAAACAAGTTAACAAACATGAGGATAACAACTTCAGAGATTATGTTTTTCAGATGACCAAGCAAAAGCAATTGTAGCAACAGGAAACGAACTAGAAAACATCAAATGATGTGAACAAAGCATACAAAAAGTATCATTTTTTAATCTTATGCTGTTTGAGTTATTCTCATCACTGCCAGTTTGAAGAAATTTATGTAAATAGCCAGATCTACACCATGACCACCGTGAAAGAGATCGGAGCCTCATTACGTACTATTCAAAGAAAGTCATGGAGAGAAATTCTAACTGATGTCATAAGAAAGATCTACGCATATGTACATGGAATGTTAGGACTTATTACCAAGAAGAACAATTGGAAAATCTTATTTTAGATGCAGAACGATTAAACATATATATTTTAGGCATATCAGAGACAAGTTGGAACGAATGTGAGTATATACAGGACGAAAAATATACATTTATATATTAAGACAACACAACCGAACAACAAAGAGATGTAGATATACTAATAAAAATAGCGCTACAAAAATATATAAGTAGCCACTGGACATAACGATGATAGGATTAAACAACTGAAAATGAAATCAAAACCATCTTTTTATGGAAAAGTACATAGAAGTAAACAAACCAATATAAGACTGCTTCATAGACGACACCAACACTTTTGATAGAATACACCATATTCAACTTATAGATTGCCTAAATGATATACATCTAGATGACACAGACATACAACTAATATGTAATTTATACTGTGTGCAAACAGCAATAATAAAAGATAACAAAGATTATTGCTACACCTATTGATATAAAAAGAGGAGTAAGACATCGATGCATCCTATCATCAAGCTTGTTCAATCTATGCACTTACCAAATCTTTAAAAAAAAACATCAAAGAGATGTCATGCCTAAACTACATAGGGAGGTCAAAAAGTAATGCACACCAATTTTTTTCTCGGAAACTATTCGGGCAAAATGTGTGAAATTTTCACAGATTGTAGCTGAACATGCCCTTTACACTACCTATTTTTCAACATAATCTCCGTCCAAGCGTATTGCCTTACGCCAACGCGAAACTAGGTCATGAATGCCTCGTTTGTACCAAGTTTTGTCCTGCTCGCGTAGCCATTTTTTAACAGCACGGATCACACCCTCATCATTGTCAAAGTGTGTCCCACGCAGGGATTTTTTGAGTGGTCCAAACAGATGGAAATCTGAGGGAGCCAGATCAGGGCTGTAAGGAGGATGGGGCAGTACAGTCCAACCAAATTTGTTGATTGCTTCCCGTGTTACCAGACTTGTGTGAGGGCGTGCATTGTCATGTTGAAGCAACAAATCTGCAGATGGCTTATTAGGCCGAACTCTGTGGAACCGATTTTTGAGTTTTGTCAGTGTATTGATGTAAGCTGTCGAGTTGATTGTCTCACCTCTTGTCATTACATCAACAAGAATCACACCATCAATGTCCCAGAAGACAGTGATCATCACCTTTCCGGCTGATGGAGATGTTTTGAATTTTTTTCTTTTTGGTGACTGCGGATGATGCCATTCCATTGACTGCATTTTTGTTTCAGGCTCATAATAATGTGCCCACGTTTCGTCACCGGTAACAATTTTTGACAAAAACATTTCTCCTTCAACACCGAAACGCTCCAACAATTCAGAACAGAATGTTTTCCTTTGAACTCTGTGATCATTTGTTAGGCACCGAGGAACCCATCGAGCGCAAATCTTTGAATATCCGAGAGTTTTAAAAATTGCGATTGCACTTCCCTTGCTGACTGTAAGCTGCAATGCCAATTGCTGACTAGTGATACTCCTATCCTTACGAATAATGGCATCAGCCCGGTTTAACATGTCTGTGCTGGTAGCCGAGGCAACACGTCCAGAACGCGGTAAATCATGCAGCTCCACTCGTACACTTTCTGCAGCTTTAATTCTCTGAACCCAGCGACTAACTGTGCTCCTATCGACTGCAGAACATTTGTACACTGCACACAGTCGTTTATGAATGTTTGCCACAGTTTCTTTTTCCGCAACCAGAAATTCTATAACAATTCGCTGTTTGTAACGGACATTGTTGACAAGCTCCATTTTAACGGTTCATAGATTGCGTAATATTTATCAGAATGCTGTGCAATTTGGTACACATAATTGGAACATGTCATATTCAAAGTGTGCAAAATTTCATATTCCTATCTTTATTATTAGCCGAGAAAAAAATTGGTGTGCATTACTTTTTGACCTCCCGTATTATAATGGAAAGATAATCAATAATTTAAGATATGCTGATGATACTGTATTACTAGCAGAAAATGCTAAAGATCTACAACAATTACTTAATGAAATAAACATGACAAGCAAAAAATATGGATTAGATATGAATATAAACAATTCTAAAACTATAATCATAAACAAAGAAAATACTCAAAATCTAGAAGCGGATATCAAAGATGAAGGAAAAGACATGGAGACAGTTCAGAGTTACAACTACCTTGGACATACTATAACCAGTGATGGAAAATGTACAACTGAAATAAACAAAACAAAAAAAGAGGAATGGCCAAAAAAATGTAATGTCTTGAAAAATGTACTAACATCAAAACAAATAACACCAGGTCTAAATCTAAGAAAAGCAAAATGTTATATCTTCTCAACTATCCTGTATGATGCAGAAACATGGACATTAGACAAGAAAACAGAACAGAAAATAGAAAGAGAACTACTAAACACAATTCAAACAAGACAAACGAGATTTTAGGGGCATTTTAAAAGACACAACAGCCTACGAAAAGTAATCTTGGAAGGTAAAAGAGGCAGACCAAGACTAAAATGGACGAGTAACATTAAAAGATGGACAAGTCAGCCTATAATAATCTGCACCATCAAAGCAAGAAACAGAGCAGAATGGCGCTCCATGGAAGCCAATCTTCGGTACTCAATGAATGAAAAGCCAGATCTCTCGCTTCCTCTGTTGTTAAGATGTACTTGCTCTGTTCTTGGTCACTTTTCAAATTCGCATATTTGATCTGGCGAATCTAGGGTCTCAAACTCAGATATTTGAGAATAATTCTCTCCGACTAGTAATTTCTTGCATTGGCATCTCCTTATGCCTGATACATAGTGTGCTACAATGTGAGAATGTAATATTATTTTTTTTTTATGTAAGCTTACATACGCAGCATATGTTTATTTGAAAGTAGTAATTTTATTACAATTAATGTGCAATGCTGATAAATATTAAATATTAATATTAAGTGTTTTGTGAATATGTTTTATTTTGAATATAATGGTTTAAAGTAAGTAAAAATGCATAAATCTTAAACAATTAGTAATATAATGTTGGCATATTTTAACATTGTTTACATCATTTGACTGATATTTATGTTCCAGCCTTCTTTACTCCGAAACGTTTAATTCACTAAATGAAAAAAATAGTATTTCAATCTTAGGTTTTGAAACAGTTCCTTTTCTATATAAATAAGATAAACATCTTGACTTGAGTCGTCTTCTTCTTTACTTCCTCATTTGCCATTCAGCGTCGAGAGGAGATATAATTTGCGGTCTTTTGCTCTTATGTTCGCTTCTGCTGCCGGTATGTTTCCTAGTGCTTCTATCGATCCACTTTTTCGTGGTCGGCCTTGGGTCTGGTATTTTCGCAACGTTCATTGACGGCTCGTTGTATTATGTTTTGATCACTTTGCCTTGCCACGTGGCCAAACCATTTTATCTGTTGTTTCTTGACATATTATATGGCGGAGGTTATTCGTAGCTTTCTTCTTAGTTCTTTATTTCTGTTCTTATCTCTCATGCTGTTTCCTGTCATTTGTCTGACACATTTCTTTTCAGTATAGGATATTGTTCTTATTGACTCTGAGTGCAACTACAATAATTAAGTATCCGATTAAAAGCAGAAAATGAGCGCTCTACTGAGCTTGAGTATTAGAACTAACCAAAATAAGTTCACTTAATTTCAACAGAGATGTTAGACATTATAGTAAAAGAAAGCAAAAATAATGGACTCAGCCTTAATAGCAAAAAGACAGAAGTAATGGTAGCAACAAAGAAAAAAACATCACCTCAGTGCAAAATAAAGACAAGTAGAACAATATTAAAACAGGTAAATTAATTTATATATTGGGAGCTTTGTTAACCTCAGATGGAAGGTGTACTGCTGATGTGTGATGCAGAATGGCTCAGGCAAAATCCGCTTTCTAAAAAATGAGGAAGATACTTTTACATCCATTTTTGCCAATAGAAACAAGAAAAAGAGTTCTTTAATTTTACGTAAAGCCAGTCTTAACATATGGATGTGAATCGTGGACAATAGGACAACATACAAGAAAATCACTGGTGTGTGTAGAATTGTGGTTTTACAGAAGAATGTTGAGAATACCATAGACAGCTAAGAAGAGTAATGAAAACGTTATGAAAGAGGCCAAAGCAAAAATACAGCTAATTCTAATTTCCAATATTAGGAAGAAACAATCATCATTTTTTGGCCATGTAATGAGAAGAGAACAGCTTGAATATATTGTAACAACTGGAAAAATTGAGGGATGAAGAAATAGAGCGAAGCAAAGAGAAAAGATACCAGACAGTTTAAGAGAATGGCTTGGCAGGTCAAACAACAGAAATGATAAATTACTGTCGAGATCGAAAGTTGTGGAGAGACATGATCACCTATGCCAGAAGGCCCGGTACTTAATGATGATGATGATGATGAATTTGTACACTTCTTTTTGTCCAGAATGTAAAATATTATCTTTATATATAGGAAACCCCTTGTAATTAAGAGCTTGCATAAATTACAGTTATAGCTTGTTTCATAACTCGTGCCCAACTTTTAAAATCGATATCTTTTTAACCGCTTGTTGTAAGTTGTTCAAAATTTGCATGTAAAGTTATAATGATTAGAACCCAACAGGGAATTAATTTCATTTAAAAAAAACATTTGGTTATTATTGTTGCTTATTTGATTTATATAAATTTATAACGACCCATTGATGTAGTCAAAACTTAATGTTTGCAGTATTTTAAGTTAAAAATAGCGAGTAAAAATCCATACACGGTAAAATTGACGTATTTGCACGCTTTCACCGTGGTTTTTTGACACAATTAGACACTTGTAAAAAACACGAGAAATTGTGTGTTCCATTTCCGTTCATTCAGCGGCGCAGACGTGGAACAATAACATTTATCATGAGTCTTAAAATGAAATTCTGCAGTTTACAAAACATCGCAATCAAAATGTATCACAATTTTTGCAAAGAGGCTAAACGAGGAAGATTATTTCATTCTTTAGAAAACCCTGAGAATAGGACAAGACACATTTTGGATTTATCTAAACGGTCATTTAATCGCTGGATTCAAGCACGTGACCGTCAATGTTCAAAATATACAAAATCACAAGGAAGAGCAAAAATGTTGGATAATTTCGACAGTGAACTTATTAGAATTGAAATTCGCAAAATGTTGGGTATGAATTAAACTGTTACAATAAGAAAATTAAAAGTATCGCTGAAGACGAACAACAGTATTGAAATATCAAAGTCTACATTATGGAGGAATGTGAGAGCTGCAGGCTTTACATTCAGAAAGTATTCCAATGGACGAAACATCATCTGTGAGAAGCCACATATAGTAGTCATGAGAAGCAAGTACTTACGTGAAGTAAAAGAGGTGCGCAAGCAAGGTTATGATATTGTGTACTTGGATGAAACATGGATCAATGCTCACCACACTAACCAAAGGGAATGGCAGTCATCAGATGAAAAGATTAAGAGATTAATACCTAGCAGCAAAGGACAGCGCTTGATAATTGCTCATGCAAGTAGTCGACAACATGGACTAATAAAGAATGCAGAGCTCATTTTTCTTTCAAAATCCATAGACAATCGGGATTATCACTCTGAGATGAATGGTCACATATTTAGACATTGGATTGAAAATTCTGTTCTCCCATCACTAGATCGACCATCTTGCCTAATAATGAGCAATGCAGCGTACCACAACATTGTTGCACTTGAAGATAAAGTCCCGACGTCATCCAGTACAAAAGATGCTATTAAGATATGGCTCACAAAGGAGCACATACAATTTAATAACATGTACTTACAATCTTAATTACTATCTCTAGTAAAGCAAAAGCAAAGGACAAAGATTTTTCAAATAGATAAGATTATCCAAGAGCACGGTCATATAAGTTTGAGTCTGCCACCTTACCATGCTCATTTAAATCCAATAGAACTAATCTGGGCAAAATTAAAAGGACAAGTGGCAGATGAAAATACAACATTCAAAATATGCGATGTAAAGGCTCTTGCTGATCTCGCTTTATTAAATATAGACAAAGATTATTGGGCTAAATGTGAAGACCACGTCTTAAAACAGGAAGAGGAATATTGGAAAAATGATGGTTTGTGGAATGTTCAACCCCAAACAGTTATTAATCTTTTAGACTCGTCTGATTCAGAATGAAAGTATGTAGCCCCCACAATGTTGGCCCCTATATTACCTTAAATTAGTTCAACAAACGGTCCTTTTCAGGACCACACAACTATGAAAATTGGACATACAGGTATACCTTGATATTATCGTCCGTCCTCGAACTGAGAAGACAATAATTCTCCTGGTGTTTTTCCTTATTCAGTTATTTCCCCATTACGGCCACGCCTTTACCTAGTGAAAATTAATCATAGACCAGCAACTACGGTAATTTCTATTATTTAGGGGTTCACAATTTACAATTTTGACAAACATCAAAGAAATTCGCCGCTTTAAGAAAACTGCAGCTGCAAGATATTTGTTAAATATACATTTAAAGGGTCTTTTGCATTCTAACAACATTTGGAAAATTTCAACAGTTTTTAACAAACGGTTACTGAGTAATAGCGTTTTGAAGTTGGGCACGTGATTTGAAACGAGCTATAGTTCACTTTTAAGACGTAGGATGTAATCAAATGTGGTTTCACATGTCAATCTTAATTTACATAAGAGTTCATCTGGAAAGAGTTCATCATTTAAAAACAGTACATAAGGCCAGCAGCGAAATTTATTTAATTTTTCACATCCAGTGATGAAAAGAATACATGACATTGTGTGCTGAAAAAATGTATAGTATATGCCACTTTTTTGCTTTTATGTGTTGTAGCAAGATACGGTAACTCAGGGTAACGTCACCAGAGGTGAAATGGACAATATACAAGATAATCTTCATTTTAAAGTTGCGCTACAAGTGGTTTACCTGGACTTTAGATTCAAGGACAATTTTTAAAAAATTACTACTACAGAAGTGAAATGTGTTAGACACAAGAAAGCAAGCCTGAGGGAAAAAAAAGCTAGGAATAATTCCTGCAATTGAATACAACAAATAAAATAAACGAAGGTTTGGCCACATGAAAGAAAAACGTAAAACACAACACAATGAGCTTTCAAACATTGCAAGTACACTAGAACTACGAAATAGATAGATTGATGGAATAATAGAAGCACTGGGAAATATGACAGCAAGAGAAGCCAAAAGAAAGACTACCGATCGCAAACACTTATCTTCTCTCGGGCTGCAATCGAAATGAGGACGGAAAGAAGAAGAATGAACAGTCGTCCATTCGTCACTATTTGTAATTTGTGATCTGTCTTAGGATGTTCTGCATACAAATTTATTTCTCAGAAGATCTTGCAATATACAATTGTGTTCATCAATAATTTCATCAAAGTGGAGAATTTCAATTTAAACTTGTATGAAAAATAAAATGGCAACACTATATCCTATATATATATATATATATATATATATATATATATATATATATACACATACACACACACCACACACTAATCCATCCGGTCCACAATATGTAAATTACACTATTACATGTATGTACGCCTTTTTCAAAATCTATGTGAGGACCCGATGTACCTATAGGTCAAACACTTATAGCTTAAGCCACACAATCCGTGAGGCCTTAAAGCATTTTTAGAATTTATTTGGGGACTATATATTTTTTCATAACTGTACAATCTGAAACAAGTGTACCGTGTAAAATACGTGGACGCCATAATAACATCATATGGAAGACGCACCACAGAAACAAAAAGCAGAATAGTTCAGGCCAAAAAAACATTTAAGAAAATGTAAAACGTCTTATGTAACAAGTCAATGTCAACAGAAGTGAGAAAGATAATTCATCGGTGCTCTATAGAACCAATTCTGACATATGGAAGTGAATCATGGACAGTAGACAAACACAGTAAAATACGATTAGGCATCACAGAGATGGGATTTCTCAGAAAAATGTTGAAAGTTCCCTAGACAGTTAAAAAGTCCAATGAGGACATTCTCAAATAGGCCAACACAAAAAGGAAACTCCTAAAAAACATCAGAAAGAAACAATCAACATTTTCCGGGAAGTTAATAAGAGGAAGAGGGGGGATTGTAGGTCTTGCGTACGATGGATTAATTAAATAGCAAACATTCAATACGAATACCATACACGAGACATAATACAGAGACATAATACAATGATCTGAACATTCCATGTTTTTTCAATCGATACGGAAGGTCATTAAAAACAGGAAATTAAGTTATTTGGTAGGAACACGTGGTTCAAACAAAATAGTTGGGAACAAAGTCTGCATTAACTGTAAGGTTATTTTGAATGTGCATACGCGAAGACCCAAATTCTTCATACGAATGTTATTCTTACCCTATTTTTTAAGTTAATATCGGCCCCAGCGTAAAGCAACCAGTTAATAGCCTTTTCGTGCTGACCTCTTACTGCTAAATGAAGTGGTGTCCATCCATCCTGATAGATACAGTGAAACTTGGTAAAATTATATAGAAATAAGTACAGATTTATTCATTTGGAAGGGGAGGGGGGTATTTCTGAGACGAGACAAAAAGGTAACGTGGTGAGATGTGATAGAGACGAAGTTAACATAGTGATATGCCCTCTATCTCTTCATCCCTCCATTTTCCCAGTTATTACAATATATTCCAGCTGTTCTCTTCTCATTACATGGCCAAAAAATGATGATTGTTTCTTCCTAATATTGGAAATTAGTTCTCTTTTTGCTTTGACCTCTTTCAGAACTTTTTCATTACTCTTCTTAGCTGTCCTTGATATTCTCAACATTCTTCTGTAAAATGTTCTTCTTCGCAAAAGTGTTTAAATTCACTTTACAGCTAAAAAGACTAATGAGGACATTCTCAAAGAGGCCAACACAAAAAGGGAGTTCCTAATAAAACAGAAAGAAACAATCAAACAATTTTGCGGGCACATCATGAGAAGAGGAAAATTGAAATACTTGGTTACAACTGGCAAAATACAGGGAAATAGAGACTGGAGACGATAAATAGAAAAGATAATAGATAGCTTGGTGTCATGGTATGGAAAACAAATGAACAACAAAATCAATATGATGCGGTGTGGATAGAAGATTGTGGAAGGACACGATCGCCTACGCCTACCGGTATGACATGTGATAATGATTCCTCACAAGCTGCAACAACTCGGGCTTTAAATGTGTCATCGAATTTGACATTTTCCTAAGCGTTTCCTAATTTGATCTTTTGTATTTAATGCAGTTGATACGTTATCTTTCACCGACACAAAATTGCAATAAAATGCATTATCCATTAATAGGCATGAGGGTCTATACAGAATTGGACGAAGATCGTTCTCCACCCAGTGCCTGAAAATGTGTCATTCATATATGTGTGGTAGTCTTTACAGTGGATACTTTTGTGATTGGAAAATATGTCCAGCGTCAAGGACAAGACTTTTAGCATAGGTGTGATGAGCATTACCAAGGGTTTTGTTGAAGTGCCGGTATAATTAAACGATAACCTGAATAGTTATAAATTTGCATTTCAAACTCATTATGATGTTGATATAATTAACAGTTTTTATAATCCAACATTATACCACAATAACTTCACAGTACTAACTGGAGACGCCTTTAACATAAATGCCTGCGCCGCATTATAACGTTACTTGCTTACCGGTTTCAACTTAAAGTCGAATTGGTGCACGTGAAAATCGAGAACTTTTATTTCTTCGGCCTATTTCAATATATACTCTACGGACAACTGGCATATGGTAAAAGAATTAGGGGGCACCCAAAACTCCAATTTGTAGATGTGTGTAAACGCGACATGAAGACTCTGAACATAAACCCTGCAGCATTGGAAGACATAGCTTCAGACCGCAATCTCTGGAAACACACTCTAAAGGTTCACCTCAAAGAAGAAGCAGACAGATTCACGGAGAAAGAGAATACACGGCGCAAGAAAAGAAATGAAAAAATAACATTTCTAGGGGCGCTGAAAAATCCATAGTCAACTATGACTGACGGAGGCTACCACCACTATTTCAATATGAAAAGAAAGTTATATTTAGAACAACACGACTGAGCACCGTAGATCTGTTAAAATTATAACCTAATCTGTGAGGTTTTTTTCTAATGTAGCCTAAAGAAGAAATCTTACCATCTAGATGTCTAAGAGCAAAAAATATTTATACATCATGGTTATTCTGAGGCTGCATGCACAAAATCACCCTGATCAAACAAATAGTTTTCAAGCAAATCGAAAGCAAACGTGTTCATGAATTTATGAACGGAATATAGAACCATGATACACCTCCCTTCTCCGGTTTTACAAGTATCTCTGCCTCAGAGCCCTTCCTGCTCAAACTGGTTATTCAGTTTCGAATTCTCCAGTAACCTGCCCAGAATCTCTTCGGGGGTTCTAAGATTCTTCAAACCTTAGCGGTATACCAAAACATCATCAGCTTAAGACAGATATCTGTCGATATTTGATAGACAGATTCGATCACATAATGAACAAGCAACAGATGAAATGGTTTGGCCACGTGACAAAGCACAAAGATCAAAACACAACACAACTAGCCTTCAACAAACGTTGTGAGAATACCAGACCCAATGGTCGACCACGAAAAAGATGGATGGATGTAATATTAGAATATTAGAAGCTCTAGGAAACATAACGGCAGCAGAGGCGAAAAGAAGAGCAAACGACCGCAAATTATATCTCCCATCGACGCTGAAAGGCAAATTAGAAAGTTAAGAAGAAGAAGAATGAACAAGCTATATTTGTAGTGTCTGGTCTTGTCTCCTTTCTCCTGCGCCTTTTGTTTTCTGATTTTGACATAAATGCTTTTTCGAATGTTGCTGTGTGGCATATATTAATTCTATACGCACAAACACACACACATACACACACACATATATACATATGCATATAACACACAATAATACACACCTGTTTGACTAAACCCAAGATTTATGCTGCAACATATACATACTCGTATAAGTGTATGTGTAATATATTTAGTTATGTGCAAACATAATGCAAGAAAAAATAATCTTACATGATCTTGCACATTGACAGAGCTGTCGCTTGAAACCAGAAGTGGAGCTATCAATTCCCTTTTGCCTTGCATAGCGGCCACATGCAGCGCCGTTCGACCAAGCTAAGTTAATAAATTATTATAGCAAAACGTTAGACATTTGACACTCTTGTCTCTTTCATAGGTATGTTTTAAAAAAAAATTATTACATAAATTTCACTAAAATTGTATACATATTCTAATAAGAGTCTAAGCAAGATTACCAGTTAATGTATATTTTTTTCATTTGTTTTTGATTGGCGGCTCTTTTCCTGAGCTGTGCCGATGATAGTTTTTTTTTTTTATCGTTAAGACTGAAAATGAGTGACAACAGATGGCTGTCAGAAAAAGACTCACATTATTGAATTGAAAGAAAAAATAAAGTAATCACCCTTAACATAAAAAAGAAAGACAGTTGCAATAACAAACATATACGGTGTGTTTATTAAAGTAGCTGTGCAATGAAATTTTTTTTGAAATTACGGGAAATTGTAACGTAAATTGTTATTATTCATGTAGATACTACTACTCTTAGCTGGCTTGTATTGGGTAAACTGGTTGTTCACATGATGAAGTTGTGTCTACATCATATGTTCAAAATGTCCACTACGAGCCTCAAGACATTTGTTGACTCGCTTCTTCACATTTTCGAAAACCTTCCGGATAATGACCGGTGATATTTGTTGGATCTGGGTATCGATTTATGCCTTTATGTTATTAACTGTTTGAGGGTTATTTAGATAACCTTTTCCTTCAGCGCACTCCACAAATAATAGGCGGAGTTAGGTTTGGTGAACGAGCAGGCCAGATTTCTTGTGTAATAATGCGATTTGCAAGTAAATAAGTAAGTGATTTCTGTGATGTTGCCCCGTCCTGCTGAAACCAGGCTTCTTTAATTCCCCGCTCTGAAAGGTGGGCTATGAATGGTTGCAGGATTAAAGTACGGTAACGCTCTGCGTTGATTGTTGCATTGAAAACTATTGGCCCACTTATCCAGATACGACTTATGGCGCACAACGCTCCGACTTTCTGATCGTGAAGCAGCACTTGATGTAATTCATGGGAGTTCTCACTGCTCCACACATGTTTGTTCTAACTGTTGACGTAACCGGAGAGATGAAACCATGCCTCATCAGTGAAGAAAGTCACGTAAGAACGTTATCACTTTGTTCAAAAATAAAGTTCTGAAACCACATGCAGTAGTTTAATCGGGATTGGCAATATCTTTCATGGAGTTGAGACGATTCAGTTCATCTGTAAGAACAAAAGTACAGCTTACTCTTCTGAACCTTGTGGACAGTACCCATTGGTAAAGTTACCTGTTAAGACAACCGCCTAAAAGATTTATTAGGGCTCATTGTAATTCTGGTCTGGATATCAAGCACTGTGTCTTCCGATGTTGAAGGCCTTCCAGATCGGTATGCAACTACCAGGCTACCCGTAGCACGAAACGTGTCGATCAAATTCCTAATCACATTGCGACGGGGACTTGTCAATCTAAATTTCAGCACAAATTGTCGAATTACATCTTCGGTATATTTGCCGTTGTTTTTGACATTTTCTGTTCAGTAAAGCAGTACCCAATATGAGACCATAAAGCTTTACCTAACTACTGACTTATGATTGCTTGCTACCAACTGTCTGTCAAGACGCCAAAGGCCATACATATACATACATATTTGCCACCATTACAGAAGACATGTCCAACAAAAAAAATACCCTATTTTCAACCTTTAACATCATTTCCCTTCAGCAATGAAACCGTGAATATAACAACAACTTGTTGCGTCATGCTGCAGACCGGATTTTGGACACATAATATCATGACGAAATTTCACAAATATTTTCCAAGTCACTGCACAGCGACTTTATTAACATCCTGTATATCTATTGCGTGCACAATTAAAGTAAATGAGGGAATATTAAAACAGGTATTTAATTCACACACCTAGGAATGATGATTTAATATGGTAGATATACAACGGAAATGATGGGCACAATTGCTTAGACAAATGCTGTATTCGAATGAATAAGGAAAATATTTAACCCATTTTTGCCAACGGAAATAAGAAAAGAGATATGCAGTGTTATATGGAAATAGTTTTGACATATGGATGCGAATCATGCATAAATCAAGTCAACAGACGAGAAAATCGTTGTTGGGAAGTCATGGAAATGTTGATTTACATAAAGAAAGTTGGGAATACATTAGGCAGCTAAAAGAGTCATAAGGATATTCTAGAAGAGATCACAGAAAAGATGTATTACTTTCCGTATTTTACAGCTTACTTTCAATGATTAGAGAATAGTAATTGTCATTTTTCGGCAATGTTATGAGATGGGCACAGTTTGAGCACATTGTGCTAACTGGAAATTAATGAAGAATAGAAACAGAGAAAAACTTACTAGTACAAGTCTTGTGATCATGCGAACTTTACTCTTTGTCCCTGTTTCATGATGGATGTGTAAGAACAGTACTGTGACACACGATGAGCTGGTCGCATGACTTGTACTCGTATATGCGTGTATATCCTTATTTTTCCCTTATCCCTGCGCCATGGCTGACACACTCCGTCTTCGACAGGCTCAATCTTGGTATGACTTAGGAGTTTTCCTTCTCGTAGGGTGGATGCCGGCCAGGACTGTTCGGCCCACCCTGCCCCTGGTTGCTGTCCGGATATTCTCCTATAGCCTTTTCTTTTCTCGATGGTAACTGCTAGGCAGCAGTGGTTTGTTTTCCGGGCTGACCTTCCCCGTGGATAGAGCTATGAATGCCACCCTTACTCGACTTGCGTGGTCTGTCCCGTCGTTCTGCGGATGGATTTGTCTGTCAAATATTGGCATATTCAGCCACAAGAGAAGCTGTTCAGCAAAGCGACATACAGCATAAGACATTACAATTTTTGCCAAGCAACTGACTTATCACTATTGCTTGCTACCAACCATCTGTCAAGAGGCCAAAAGCCATATATATATATATATACTACTACTTTTAATATTAAATAATGTACTAGCTATTATACATTTAGTAGTTAAATGACCAAATCAACATCATTAAAGTATGAACATTGCCTTGTCTTCTGTCTACTGAAATAAGCAAACATTTTATTTCATTCCCCATTTCCCGTTAATCTTACCGGATCTCTAACGCTAGGTTCGGCTTCAAAAGAAACTAAAATCCGGGCTATTTTCGCCTTGCTTAACGTGACGGCTTTCTTCAAGGGCGTCAATCCTTGCTGTCAATAGCAATAAAATACCAATAATTTATTTTTTGTTATATAATTTATTATTAATACCAATAAAATCATTTTCATTAAACTTACGTGGACCTCAGTCGAACAATATTTTGCTTTATTTTGCATAATGCAAATAGTCAATGGGTACAATAACAATGACAGTCGTTCTGTTACAACAGCCCACTGTACATAAGACAATTAAACATCAACGAATGTATGAGTATTTGTACACTGCATTAAAATGATCACAAACGATATACTATACATTAGTTCAATTATGAATTCTTTCATCATCAGTTGTTAATCAACGACCATAAAATTTGACTCCAAGGTAATCAACGATGATACAAATCATACAAATCGTCGTGTAAACCTTGCAATCCAGCTTCCGTTTCTAAATTATGCACTTTGTCACTACTTCCGAAAAAAATCACACAGCACACGAGTGGAGTTTTCTGCGTTATTAACAAAGTCCACAAGAATCGCTGTCAAGCAAGCAAATGGTGATGCTGGCTTAATTCATGGAGATAAAATGGCAGTTGCAGGTTATAAAAAATGTTAAATAATGGGAGTTACTAATTTAAACAACAATCTGTTTCCGTTTGTCACCAATGACGTCTCTAAAGACGAAAAAGATCATTTGATGGTTAGTTAGTGGTATTGTTAGGCAGTGCAGTCAGTCAAATGGCATTTCATAATTTGTATTTTAACGTTTGTTACAAAAACGTTTTCCATGTCTGTTGGTCAGAAGGCTAATGAGTACGTAAATTATACATACTCGCTCTATCAATATTGTTATTTATCTTAGCCTGAGTAATGTCTCAACAGAACAAAACCAGTAAGTGAAGTTTCTACCTCTTCACAAGCTGCCAGTTTCAAAAGAAGAAATTCAAGATTACATGCCACGAAATGAGTTTGCCATTAAATAGACTACAAGAAATAAAGCATCTGATGAAGGTAGACTTTCTGCAAACTTGTTAAAGGCAGACCCAGGACTGAGCGCAAATTTTTAGAAAAAAATATTCAGTAAGATATGGGAGGAAGAAGAAAAAGTACCAAAAGCATGGAAAAGAGGCATTATTGTCAAAATCACTAAGAACGGAGATCTCAGTTGCTGTTTAAATTGGAGAGGTATAATAAACCTACTGTCAGTTATATGGGAAGATACTTTGCTGAGTACTTCTCCAATGCATAAAGAACAGTGTGGAACGAAACCACAAAGAAGAACAGGCAGTTTTAGAAGTGGGAGATCATGTACTAACCAAGTGTTTCTCTTACGAACCATTGTAGAGCAGTCACTGGGAAGAGATTCATCCTTAAATATAAACTTCTTGGACTCTGAAAAGTGCATACGACGGCACCTATCATCGATCGCTTTGGAAAATCTGATAGGCGTACAGTTGCCGGGATAACAGTAGTGATATAGGGTGAAGTTGGTCCGTAACTCTCACACCGCCCTAAATTTCTTCTATATAAAAAGTGTACCCAGAATTTGTTATGTTGGATCTACCCCAACATTTATTTTTGTTCGGGGGTGGGGGGGGGGGGCGTGACCGGATGTTATGATCGGTGACCCCTTATGTTGTGGAAAGTCAGGTGATCCCTATAGTCGTGTACTGGGAAAGTTGTGGCATAGAATATATTTTTTTAACGTTATTGTTGTATGAATGATATTTTTTTTTAAAGTTTCGTTAAAAAATGTTATTATGACAAGCGTAAATACCCTCACGATGTGTCTCATGGTATGCATCATGTGTTATATGGAGACTGTATGAAATAGCGTGTAGTATTTTGAAAAAAATGTCACTTCCTCGAAATCAGTTTAAATAGAGTTATCATCAACATGTGCCTCAGCATGTCCCATTCCGTGCCCCCATCATCAACATCTTCATCATGTGCCCTCATCAGTGTTGGTTGTCGTGTTTTTTTTATGTCCGCCGGACAATGACTCCTGCCATGCGGCGCCGGCTATGAACTGATCGGATGTTACAACGTGGGCACTATAACACGCAACATTGACTGCGGTCTAGCGCGTATATGAATGGGGTACGAAACTAACCACGGGAGGGAGGAGACGACGTGTTGTTGTTATCGGTGGTTTGTTATAAGGCGAATGTTTACTTGGTTGGTCTGTGTCATGTGTTTATAATTTGACATGTGCCGTCATCGGCATCATGTACCACCACCATCATCATCATCATCACCATCATGTGCCGTTCTTTCAGCAGTATCATGTTGACGTCAAAACTGGTGCAAATCTTGGTTTTTAAATGTTTAAATACATCACCATCAGCATGTGCCATAACGTACACTCATCAGCAACAAGAGGGACAATAGTCAAGTGTTGTTGAATTTTAATAGGAATAAAAGCTAAGGGTTGTTAAATTGGCGGCCAGGTGTGGAATTTAATGTTGTGGTATAGAATATATTTGTTTTAAATGTTGTTGTTGTAGGAATGATATTTTGTAATAAGGTTTTGTTTAAAAAATGTCACGATTGTAACAAGCGTAAATATCCACCATCAGGATCATCATCATCATGCACCATTATCATGCCATCACCTTCCCCTCAACATCAACATCACGTGTCTCATCAGCATCATCATCATCATCATCATACCCCATTATCATTCTCATGACACCACTATGCACCATTTCTAAAATCATCATCATTATCATGCCCCGTAATCATTCTCAAGTCATCAGCATACACCATAGCCTACCCTCAACATCACCATCATGTACCATTATCACTCTCATGGCGTCATCAGCATCATCACCAGCATCATGTACTCTCATCAGCATCATCAATCATCGTCATCATCTCCCATTCCTCGTTCTCTCTCTCTCGCTCCCTCTTTCTCTATTTTATTAAGCCATCAGCAACGTAAAAAAAAAAAAAAGTACCCCCCGTCACGCCAAGTGGCGTATAGGGAAATATGGTGTTAGTGACCCTATATTTTACAGACCTTCAGCACATGATTTTTGGGGTAATGTGGTCGGTATTACGCCCGTGCTGCTTTACTTTCCCAGAAAAAATCCGGTACCCATTTTAAGGCTGGGTGAACCCGGAGCCGTCGGTTGGGATCGAACCCTACCCCTTGTCCGTAGTAGTCCAGTTCACTAACCACTGAGCTATCGCGGCTCCCACTAATTTTTTAGGGAATTAGTAAAACCCAGGTGTCCTCGCCAGGGTACGAACCCCGGCTGTTGCCGTGGTAAGCCAACCGCATCAGCAACGTAGAGAACAGAAATAGTTTATGTGGACACTGACGGCGAGCAAACAACGAAACTAACTAGAATCAAGTCTCGTGACTGGTAGTATACACCCTCTGCCCCCCCCCCCCCCCCCCCCTGGCGTAAATCGCCCCGCGTTATCTAGCCGAGCCTGCTGTAAGACGTGTAAGGAATTGACCAGGCGACATGTTGTTGTTATCTGTGGACTGTTGTAAGGTCAGTGTTTGCTTTGCAAATATATTAGCATGTCAAGATTTTACAAATTGACGAAAACATGTTCCATTATCTCTTCATGGGCTGAATTATTTATGTAAATGCTGACACTTCCTCGTTGTTATTGGTTGTCTCCTCAATAGGACTGGGTTTTGTTATGACCTCGTCGGTGTTATTGGTGCTCTGTCTCTCTCTCTCTCTCTCCCTCTTTCTCTCTCTCCTCTCTCTGACAATCAAATTAACCAAGTCAAATAAAACAAACAAGATACACCGTTTTCCCATTGTCACCAAACGCTTCAAAACAACTAACGGGTGTAAAAAAAGACGTCCTGGGGTAATCAAATGACATGACCCTACAACCTGCTGGGATTAACTTTCTTCCTTCCTTTCTGATTTCCTCCATCCACCCCTCCCTCCATCCTATCCTATCACTTGTAGTATTGGTCGATTTAGTGTGCTTGAATGATGGAAGGTCAACCACAATGGCTACTCGAAGAGGGAACTCTGATAGTATCATAGACCTGATGTCATCTGCCTTCGCACCAGGTTTGTAAGTGGAGTGTAGTAGGATTCCACGGAAGTGATCGCTAGCCATGTATCCTCGTAATTGAGAATGGTAGAAATAGAAACCAGAAAACCAACTTCAACACATTCCAGTATGTGAGCACAGACCAGGACATCATTAGCAAAATCAGATAGGAACCAGGGCCCACCTCTCATTGAACAAGAGATTAAAGGCCAAAACATGCACAGTTCATTGGACATTCCATCAAGACCTGACTGGTCCCATCAATGACCCGACAGACCCCCCACCTCCCCCACCAGTGACACATAAGTCTCGGAGTGAAGCAACCTATAATTTTATTACCAACGTCATGGTGTAATAAAATGACGTCATGGGGTAATACAAAAGACGTCCCGGGTAATAAAAAGACGTCTTGGTGTAATAAAAACATGTGTTGGTGTAAACAAATACGTCATGTGGTAATAAAATGACATCCTGGAGTAATAAAATGACATCCTGGTGTAATAAAAAGACGTCATAGTGTAATAAAAATGCAACATCTTGACGTCCGACCTCTCTCTCTCAGACAAATCCAGATTATGCATCTAAGATTTTCATGCGTTTGTAAGTAACTTTTTGAATTTTGGCACTAAGTTTTCTGACCAGTGATGATCACCCTTAATGGCCGTAAATTGTGATATTTGCCAACGCACGTTTACGGGATCTGATACTTTAGTTAAACATACCTACACTCACCTGACTTAACAGCAAACTTTCGTAGTATGGCTCAACTACTTTTTGGAGTAAATTCAAGTTCAGAAGACGAAGAGAGTGATGAAAGCTCTGATTAGTCATTGAAAGAACAAACTTTCACAACGCTTAATGGTGATTTTAATAATAGTTTAACTTTAGATTCCATCTTTAAGAAGATTCCTGATAGCTTGTTAAACAGAAAAGAAACCTCTGATCAAAATGTTACAAGTTCTCATCAAAGTTTAAGGATCGGCTCTCAAAAACATACTGCTGGTGAACTGGAGAATGTTTCCGTAATAATTAGAGCTCAGTCAGCGAGTGATATTAGAGGTTTAGATAATTCTGATCAGGAGGTAGATTATGAGCGAATTAACGCGCAGTGGAATGAAATTTGCCCCACTTTCATCACCTCCACTGAACCAGACGATGCCACAACAGCTATACTTAATACGGTATGTATTTGTTCACTGTACATTTCTTGGTTTAATTTAGTAGTAATTGTGTTTTATAGTTCGATATAACAACACCAAACCTACAGTGATCGGTCGTTAATTTCATGCCTTAGCAGAAGGTTATATTGCTCCAATATATATCTAATCACAGACATCCGGCTTACAAATAAATATACACCAAAAATGTTTTAATGGGTAATATAGATTTTTTCTCTTAAAATTAAATACTGATGATGTACCGTGATTGACTATGTTAATGATATTTTCATAAAACCTTATACGACGTTTTGAAAGTTTAGTGTTTGGTTACTGTATAATAATGCACTTTATCAAATAAGGATATTTCTTTTACACTGTATTTTCATTTCAAATGAGCCGATGCCTTAGCGACTGCGTGTATTTCTTCTTGTCCTTAGGTTCCTTTTGCCGCGGCGCCTGTCATTATTTCATATATTGATCCGGAAGAGGAGGACCTCAGGTCTCCTTGGCAACAATTTGCAACAGACCGCGAACATTTTGAAAGACGTGTGCTAGAAAGCGGCAAAATCATCTCTCCTGTTCTGGATTCTGGTCACAGAGCTAGTGTTTTAGCTAACATACTGAGCATTCAAATCACACAAGCACCGTAACATACCATATTATTGTTTAATTTTTCAGTCTCACATAATTGTTAAACCTTAATTATTTATAAAATATATGTTATCCGATGTATTAATAATATCTTTATTATGCAAATTATATAGAAAAGTAACACATAAAAACATTGTTGACTATATTCGAAAATATATGGCTAAGGAAAAATACTTGCTACAACGTGGAACGAATTCAAAACAAACGTATTTCTACTCACGGATTCGTCTTCTGCAAATAGAAAAACGGCATCTGATAATACAATTAGAGATTGCTTCCCTCCGAGACTTATGTGTCATTGGTGTGGGGATCTGTCGGTCATCGATGGAACCAGTCAGGTCTTGATGGAATGTCCATGTGAACTGTGCATGTTTTGGTCTTGCGTCTCTTGTTCCGTGAGAGGTGGGCCCTGGTTCCTATCTGATTTTGCTAATGATATCCTGGTCTGTGTTTTCATATTGGAATGTGTTAAAGTTGGTTTTCTGGTTTCTATTTCTACCATTCTAATTTACGAGGATACATGGCTAGTGATCACTTCCGTGGAATCCTACTACACTCCACTTACAAACCTGGTGCGAAGACAGACGACATCAGGTCTATGATACTATCAGATTTCCCTGTTCGAGTAGCCATTCTGGTTGACCTTCCATCATTTAAGCACACTAAATCGACCAATACCAAAAGTGATAGGATAGGATGGAGGGAAGATGGATGGAGGAAATCAGAAAGGAAGGAAGAAAGTTAATCCCAGCAGGTTGTAAATGACATACCTGTAGGTTATTTTAAAGTGTTTGGTAACAAAACGCTGTATCTTGTTTGTTTTATTTACTTGGTTATTTCGATTGTCAGAGAGAGAGGAGAGAGAGACAGATAGAGTAACAATAACATCGACGAGGTGATAAACACAACCCCAGTACTGATGAGGAGAGAACCAATAACACCGAGGAAGTGTCAGTATTCACATAAATAATTCAGCCCATGAAGAGAACACAGAACATATTTTCGTCAATTTTTAAAATCACGACACGTTATATTTAAACATATAAAAAAACCAAGATTTGCACCAGTATTGGCGTCAACAACATGATGCTGCCTAGCGGACGACACATGATGATGATGATGGTACATGGTGCTGATGACGGCACATGTCAAATTATAAACACCTGACACACACCACTTTGCCCCCCGCCCCCAATCCTTTTTTTTTAAATCACGACACGCTAATAGATGTGTAAAGTAAACATTCGCCTTACAACAAACCACCGTTAACAACAACAACACGTCGTCCCCTCTCTCCCGTGGTCAGTTTCGTACCCCATTCATATGCGCGTTAGGCCGCAGTCAATGTTCCGTGTGACAGTGCCCCCGTTGTAAAATCCTGTCAGTTCATAGCCAGCCATATACGACGCTGCATGGCCAGGAACCATTGTCCGGCCGACATAAAAAAAAAAACACACGACAACCAACACTGATCAGGGCACATGATGAAGATGTTGATGATGAGGGCATGGAATGGGACATGCTGAGACACATATTGATGATTACTCTATTTAAACTGATTTCCAGGAAGTGACATTTTTTTTCAAAATACTACACGCTATTTCCTACAGTCTCCATATAGCACATGATGCTGATGATGAGACACATGGTGAGGATATTTACGCTTGTCACAATAATATTTTTTAATAAAACTTTATTATATTACAAAATATTATTCAAACAACAATAACATTTTTTTAAAATATATTCTATACCACAACTTTCCAAGCACACGACTATTTAACATTTTCTTTTATTCCTTATTTAAATCTACCTGGCCTTACCAGCACACACCGCCTATTTCCTTACTTCCCACAACAGCCCGACGATCATAACATCCAGTCACGCCATCTCACGTCTCAAAAACAGTCTACCTGGTCTTACCAGCACATACACCTGGCCTTATCAGCAAACACCGCTCGTCGAGAGTGGTCACCTGACTTTCCACAACATCCGGTGTCACCGATCATAACATCCGGTCACTACCCGCGACCGCCCGCCCGCCCGCCCGCCTCCCCCTCCCAACAAAAAAATTGTTGGGGTAGGTCCAACATACAAGATGTTTTGTACAATTTTTATACCGAAGAAATGTAAAGCGAGTTGGTACACTTTTACGGATCAACAATCCCCTATATCACTACTGATAACTTCAATATTCTAAAAGAAAATGCTCGACGGCTCAAGTGGTGTGTAAGACATATGTCATAACGGGAGTTAAACAAGAATGTGTCCTGTCACCAACCATTTTTTTCTGGTCATGGACTGGATCTACAATCGGTTGTTTTTGTTCCGACAGACCGGGAATTTCATAGGATCTTATTGGAAGTCTCGAAAATACTTTGCAGAAGATGTTGGACAGCTTGCTCACTGCCGCCAAGACATACAAGAGAAAACAGATAGGATAGATCAATTTAACTCAGTAGGACTGAAAATAAATACAAGGAAAGCTAAGATTATTACGGTAAATGCCAAAAGTACGCAAAAAGCTATATTCAGAGAAGTGGGACTAGAAAAAAGTGAATCCCTTTAAATACTTAGGATACTATATTTGATTAAATAGCGACATTGAGAAAGAGATCTCTGCTAGAATAGGCATGTGAGCGTAGGTATCCAATAGACTTAGAAACATTTAGCATTAAACTAGTCTCCATCTCAGCACCAAGATTAGAATTTACAAGTCAAATGTGCAATCCATATTCCTAAAGGCAGCAGAAACGTGGAGAATGAGCCATACTATAAAAAGCCTCAAAGTATATCTACAACATCTTTTGATTTAAAACTGCTTAGTCTACTCTAGTGGTATTGTTGGTGAAGTAGTCTTTTGTTTGTTTCTCTTTAGTTTGACTTTCAATTTAATCATTACAGTATTGTGTTCTGTGTTAATATCTGCTCCTGGATAGGTTTTGGCTTTCTTGATCCTGTTACGGAACCTATCTTTTATCATTATGTAATCTATTTCATTCCTCTTCTTAAATCCAGTGCTTTTCCATGTGTATAGTTTCCATTTCTCTTGCTTAAAGTAGGTGTTACATATTATCAGCCTGTTTTCTTCATAAAAATATAATAATCTTTCTCCTCTTTCCTTTATTTGTCCTAAACCATGATTTCCAAAGCCTTAAATCTTTTTTTCCCTACTTTAACATATCACCCATTACAATAAAGATATCAGAATATTTAACTTGCTTCATAACTTTATTTAGATATTCTTTGTATGCCTCTATTTGTTCATATGCTGAATCTTAAGTATATCTGTTTTATTGCTATGTCGAATGGTTTGGTTTCAGTTTGAGTAGCTTAATCCAATCATTGTATGTCCAGTTAGTACTTACATATTTTCGTTGCTCTCTTTTTATTAATATAACATCACCTCTTTGATGTTCGGTTGTGTTGCCTGAATATCATCATCGTCAAGTACCGAGCCTACTGGCGTAGGTGATCATGTCTCTCCACAATTTTCGATCTCGGCAGCTATTTATCATTTCTGTTGTTGACCTTCTGCTAAGCCATTCTCTTAAGCTGTCTGATATTTTTTCTCTTTGCTTCCCTCTATCTCTTCGTCCCTCAATTTATCCAGTTGTTACAATATATTCCAGTTGTTCTCTTCTCATTACATGGCCAAAAAATGATGATTGTCTCTTCCTAATATTGGAAATTAGTTCTATTTTTGCTTTGACCTCTTTCAGAACGTTTTCATTACTCTTCTTAGCTGTCCATGGTGCTCTATAAATTCTTCTGTAAAACCACATTTCTACAGACTCCAGTGATTTTTTTGTCTGTTGTCCTATTGTCCATGATTTGCATCCATATGTTAAGACTGGCTCAACATAACATTTAAGAACTCTTTTTTCTTGTTTCTATTGTCAAAAATGAATTGCTTAGTATCTTCCTTATTTTTTGGAAAGCTGCTTTTGCATGAGCCATTCTGCATCTCACCTCTTTTGTACATCTTCCGTCTGAGGTTAACAAAGTTCCCAAATATTTAAATTCATTTACCTATTTAATATTGTTCCACTTGTCTTTATTTTGCACTGAGGTGATGTCTTTTTCTTTGTTGTTACCATTACCTCTGTCTTTTTGCTATTAAGGCTGAGTCCTTTATTTTTGCTTTCCTTCACTATAATGTCCAACATTTCTTGCAACTCATTTTTACTCTTAGCGATTAAGACTGAATTATCGGCATACTTTAGATTATTTATATTATGACCTCCAATTGTTATTCCAGGCATGCCCCTTATGAATCTTAAAATAATCTCACTATAAATATTAAACAAATCTGGTGACAGCACACAACCTTGTCTAACACCCTCTTTTATTTGTTGAAACATTCCCAATTGGTTTCCAGTTCTTATGGCCGCTGTTTGATGCCAGTACATGTTCTTCATTATTCTTAGATCTTTGCTGTCTACGTTTAGGCTTTCTAAAATTTTGATTATATTTTTTTGCTTTACTTTATCAAATGTCTTGGTGTAATCTATGAAACATAGGTATAGATCTGTTTTCACCTCTATGGCTCTTTCTACTAAAGATCGTATGATATAAATGGCATTGCTTGTTCCTTTATCTCTAACAAAACCACACTGTTCATCGCTAATTTCTGGACTGATTTTGTTTCGCACTCTTCACATGATGATTCTTAGTCATATCTTAGTCATATTACTCATAACGCTTATTGTGCGATGATCATCGCATTCAATCGCACCCGATTTCTTTGGTAGGGCTATAAATATTGATTTGAGCATGTCGTCTGGTATATATCCACTGTTGTAGATATCATTCAATATTTTTGTTATTTCTATTCCAAAATCACCCATGGCTTCAATCTCTTCTTTAGTTATATTATCTGGTCCAGGAGCTTTTCCTGCTTTCATATTGCGCAAGGCATCTTCCACTTCTTCTCTGAGTATTTCTGATCCTACTCCATCATTCTTAATATTGACTGAATATATAAATGTATATTTTTCGCCCTGTGTGTACCTACAATTTTCCCCATCTTGTCTCTGATATGACTAAAATTTCAATGTTGAATCGTTCTGCTTCTAAATAAGATTTCCGAATTTTCTTTCTTGGTAAAGAGTCCTAACATTCTATGTACATATTTGTAGATCTGTCTTCTGACATAAGTTAGAATTTCTCTCCATGGCCTTCTTTGGAATAGTACGTGATCATGATCCAATCTTTTTCACGGCGGTCAGCCATATTCATCTTTCGTCCTGAATATGTCTCTTATGTACCACGCACTTTGTTTTTTTTTCCCGCTATTTGAAGCGTTGATCATTTCTGATTCTTCCGCCCTATTTACCATCACAGACTTTGTACATTCGAGACGGACATTCCCGGTAGGCCCATTGTCGTCAAAATAAATGTTTGCCTGTTGAATCGTGAACACACGTTGACCTATCGACGATAGGTTAAACACATCGACACACAAAAAAATAACTAATATTCCACTAAAATATCGATAACATTCACAGTCCATCCGCTTGTCAGAAGTAAATATAACTACAACGGGGAATAGCAGCACATTATTTCACAAATAGACTGTCGCGCAAAACATTTAAACACGTCAGCAAGAGCCGAGTCAGAAAAGCTTTCTTCCGCAGCCGCAATGACACCTCGTCCTCCGATACAATATGATGGTTTCTATAAAAAGGAGGGAAGTTGAATACTGTTACCAGTAATTTTTTTTTCACACATTTTCACTTGTGACCTGTTTGAAAGCTCATAAAGAAGAAATACAGATAAAGTAAAGGTTCCCTTCACGCCTTGTTAGGCGTATGGAGAATATGATGTTAGTGATCATATTTTTTTCTATCACTGCGGCATCTTTTTGGGTGATGGGGTCAGTTCAGGCCGTCTTTACTTACCAAATCTTTGCTACTCAATTGTATAGACCGGGTGAACCTCGCATCGTTGTCGGTCAGAAAAAAAACCCGTCACTTATGGGGATCGAAACCGGGACTCTTCTGATAAAAAAGCGAGCACACTAACCACTCAGCCATCAAGCCTCCAGAGATAGAAAGTTGTGATAATATTCGCCTATGGCAGCAAGCATGATACATGGTATTTGATAATGATACTGATGATGACATCGAAAATATTACGAGATCAATAGTAGATATAAAATGAATTTAAGTCAACGGTCACATAAATAATTTGCGATATGCTGATGACACAGTCTTAATAGCAGAGACAGAGAATGAACTACAAGAAATGGTAGACATAATAGTAAAAGAAAACAACAAGAAAGGTCCCAGTCTGAATAGTAAGAAAACAGAAGTAATGGTTATATCGAAGAAACAATCATCACCATCGTGCAGCATAAAAATAAACAGGACAAATTTGAAACACGTGCAATATTTCAAATACTTGGGCATAATAATAAAATCAGATGGAAGATGCACCTCACATAAAAGAGGTACAATCTACACGGTTGAATGTAAAAAAGGTATGAGCGAGCTGGTCACTTTAATGTAAAGAGGTACGAGCTGAACACTTTAATGTTAAGAGGTACAAGAGGACACTTTAATGTAAAGAGTTACAAGCTGGACACTTGAATGTTAAGAGGTACGAGCTGAACACTTTAATGTTAAGAGGTACAAGAGGACACTTGAATGTAAAGAGGTACAAGAGGACACTTGAATGTAAAGAGGTACAAGACTTGAATGTAAAGAGGTACAAGAGGACACTTCAATGTAAAGAGGTACAAGCTGGTCACTTGAATGTAAAGAGGTACAAGCTGGTCACTTGAATGTAAAGAGATACGTGTTGAACACTTTAATGTAAAGAGATAAAAGTTGGACACATTAATGTAAAGAGATACATGCTGACACTTCAATAAAAAGACATAGAAGCTGACCTGTTTCGGAAAAGAAGATACAAGCTGGTCTCGATAAGGTCAGCAGATGCTGTCTTCTTTAAAGAAAACTGATATGTAGGATAATAATGTTAAGGAATAGAGATTTAAAATTCTACTTTTAATGAACAGAGATACATGTTATTATTTTCCAATAACTTTAGATAGCTCATTATGTGATAAGATGATTCATTTTTTTTAAAAAGGAGATGGTCTCTTTAAGGAATGAATATACGTCTGCCAAAATCAAAATACAAATGTCAAGAAACAGGAGTCATACAAGATCCTTCTTCATGAGAAGTGCCTGAGGATTCTGTGTTTTCTCTAGGATTTCTGTCACCTTCTCCTCACTGCCTATACCGATTGCGTCGAAGAGATCCCAGTAACTTTGAGTACGGTAAACTTTCGCCTTCTCTTCAACTATTTTCTTGCCAGGTTTAGACGGCAACGCCATAATGATGTGTGTAACACCTGTTTATGACGTTCAAATTGCCGAATGCGGATAGCGTCTGGTCTCGTAAGTTGTACAGTGGAAGACAACCACACTATCTGTTAAAGCAACAACAAGAAATGTCATATTAACATGTAATTGTTGTGAATGTTGACAATGTTAATAAGAAATCTAATTTGTAGTTATTTCATTTTCTCAATCTGGAGCTGGGTTAAAATGTACACATGCAAAATAAATATCTGACATACAACTATTTTTTCTCTTTATAGCTGCTGATTATCATGGTCCTACGTGTATTTTTTCCAGAGCAACTTATGGTTGTTAAACGAGAACTATTGATAGATCTGAAAAATCCATAATGCAAACGCTACTGAAGAATACTCAGAATACAACAGATAGAAAAAAGAAACACGTGTATATTTTGCAACAACTTAATATTTCAGAGAACTGTTTACTAAAGAGCATTAAAAACAATAAAAATAAAATATGTTGGTCAATAAAACAAAAGCGATATAATGGCTTAGAGAAAATTATTGTGGAGAACATGGTAGCAGATAGACGTGAGAAAGCGAGTAGGAGTGGATCAAGATATGCGATTCTAGCGGAACTTCAGTAGACGGAGGACATCTCCACAAAGAAAACTCAGAGGGGGGATAGCTATTATAGGAATCACGTTCCAATAAGCGCAGTTAATTGATGATCACGGCATACAATATCTCAGATATAAAATTATATGTACTTGTGTATATGTGTGTGTATATATATATATATATATATATATATATATATATATATATATATATATATATATAGTTATTGAGTTATTTGTGGATTACCATATCATTGCACTCCAAACATGTCCATACGTGTCCAGATCCTCTCCTTAGTATGTCTCACAGCGTCCGACGATCGAGGACTGACTTCAGATCTGTGTTGGTTCATAAGTCCTCTTGTGCACCCACTCTATCTGTGTGTATGTGTTTGTGTATCTCTTCTTCAGATGAAGGAGAGGGAGTAAAGATTGGTACATTCAGAAACGAGAGGCTTTGTGGTACACAAGAGGACTTTTGAGCCAACACAGTAGACTGAAGTCAGTCTTCGATCGTTCGACACTGCGAGACATACTGAGGAGGGTATCTGGACACGTATGGATTATTATATATATACACACACATTCAAACACATACATCACTTCTCGAATAAAAAACTTGCCGGCACTTTATTATCCCATACCATAATACGGGAAAATAATTATGTACCAGGCCTCTGAAACTCTTACCTCGCGGTGGCGGTAATAATTTGCAATGTATACAAACAGAAGCAATATAAGCCACTTAAACAATGCAATGATTAATATAACAAATATTGCGTAAATCTTTATTTTTCTTAAGATTTCAATTATGCAACAACTATTGCTGAACATGGAGCCGCGATAGCTCAGTGGTTAGTGAACTGGACTACAAAGGACGAGAGGTAGGTTCGATCTCAACCGACGGCTCCGGTTCACCCAGCCTTTATTGGGTACCAGATTTTTTCTGGGAAAGTAAAGTGGCACGGGCGTAATACAGACCACATTACCCCAAAAATCATATGCCGAAGGTCTGTAACATTTATGGTCACTAACACCATATTCCCTATACGCCACTTGGCGTGACGGGGTGTACTTTACTTTTTACTATTGCTGAACAGTCACAGATTCTCTAAAATAACATTTTTTCAAGAAGTACTGAAATAATTATGTTACTAAATCTAAACATGTGTGATAAAGTGTTTCCCATTTATTCTTTGCCATAAGAATTTCTACTGGTTGAAGCGCCCTTGCTCTATCTGTGAGGGTACACCCCTATTTATCTAATGACTTTTCGAGCCGTAGCCGGTCCATAGGGCATAGACCTAGATACTATTTCTCTTACCTAAATTTTTATTCCAGCAGTTTTCAATCCTTGTAAAGATATATTATCAAATCTCGCCATTTGCCTCTGTTCTGTGCAGGCAACTCTATCTCAATGAGGTAGAAGGAGCGATTCCTGCTGCCCTTGCCTCTCTGATCAATGTTCTTCTCAGTGTCTCTCTGGGTCGACCTCTTTTCCTCTTACCTGTTGCTTCCCCACATGAGGGCTTGCTTTGTTATTCGGTTATTATCTCTCCTCGTCACATGTCCAACATATGACCATCGTCTTTTCTTGATCACTGAAGATATTAGTGGTTGATTGGCGATTTCTATAATTTCCTCGTTTTTTTTTTATTCATTCAATGCTGTACCAAGTATTTTCCTTATATATTTATTTTCTGTGGCTCTTCTTTTCCAACTCTCAAATGCATACGCAAGGATTGATAGTACGTTTGATTTGAATAGTCTAAGTTTTGTGTTTGTGCTGATGAGTTTTGATTTTCTCAACTTTTCAAGGATGAGGTTACAATCATCATCATCATCATCAAGTACCGGGCTGCTGGCGTAGGTGATCATGTCTCTACACAACTTTCGATCTCGACAGTTATTTATCATTTCTGTTGTTGACTTTCTGCCAAGCTCTTCTTTTAAGCTGCCTGGTATCTTTTCTCTTTGCTTCTCTGTATCTCTTCATCCCTCCATTTTCCCAGATATTACTATATATTCAAACTGTTCTCTTCTCATTACATGGCCAAAAATTATGATTGTTTCTTCCTAATATTGGAAATTAGCTCTCCTTTTGTTTTGGCTATTTCAGAACGTTTTCATTACTCTTCTTAGCTGCCCATGGTATTCTCAACATTCTTCTGTAAAACCACAATTCTAAAGACTCCAGTGATTTCCTTGTGTGGTGTCCTATTGTCTATGATTCACATCCATATGTTAAGACTGGCTCAACATAACATTTAAGAATTCTTTTTTCTTGTTTCTATTATCAAAAATGGACTGCACAGTATCTTCCTCATTTTTTGGAGAGCTTGTTTTGTCTGAACCATTCTGCAAAAGTCGGTCCTATTATGTGGCTGTGAAACATGGATAACAACAAAATTGACAATCACGAAGATACAGAATTTCATTAATAGTTACTTACGCAGAATAAAGGGATGGAAATGGCCGGACAAAATCACTAACATAGAATTATGGAAATGTACCAGTCAAATACCAGTGGATAAAGAGATACAGCGAAGAGGATGGCGCTGGATAGGACACATACTACGGAAGCCAACTGAGAGTATTACTCAACAGGCCTTTTTTTTTTTTTTGGAATCCCCAAGGGAAAAGACAAAGAGGAAGACCAATGAATTCTTGGAGAAGACAGATAGAAGCAGAGATGAAGATGATGGGGAAGACATGGAATGATCTTAACAGAATGGAAAAAAACAGAATGACTTGGAAAATGTTTGTTGAAGAACTTTGCTCCACTGGGAGCTAAAAAGGTAGAAGAAGAAAAGAATTCTGCATCTCACCTTTGCTGCATATCTTCCGTCTGAGGTTAACAAAGTTCCCAAATATTTAAAATCATTTACCTGTTTTAATATTGTTCCACTTGTCTTTATTTTGCACTGAGGTGATGTCTTTTTCTTTGTTGTTATCATTACTTCTGTCTTTTTGCAATTAAAACAGAGTCCTTTATTTTTGCTTATAATGTCTAACATTTCTTTGTCACTCATTTTCACTCTTAGTGATTAAGACTATCATCGGCATACCTTCATCATCATCATCGAGTGCCATCTCCGCATCGAAGGTTGGCTACCATGGAGTGCCATTCTGCTCTGTCTCTTGCTTTGATGGTGCAGGTTATCAGAGGCTGGTTTGGCCATCTATTGATGTTACTCGTCCATGTTAGTCTTGCTCTGCCTCTACCTCCTTTACCTTGTATTTTCCCCTCCAGGATTATTTTTAGTAGGCTGTTGTGTCTTTTAACATGACCCAAAAATAGCATTTGTCCTCTTGTTTGAATTGTGTTTAGTAGTTCTCTTTTCATTTTTAGTTGTTTTAAGACTTCATCGTTTGTTTTCTTTTCGTTCCATCCAATTCTACATATTCATCTATATATCCACATTTCAAAGGCTTTAATTCTCTGTTCTGTTTTCTTGTCTAATATCCATGTTTCTGCACCATATAGGAATGTTGAGAAGACATAACATTTTGCTATTCTTAGTTTTAACCCTGGTGTTATTTGTTTTGATGTTAGTATGGTCTTCATGACATTCCTATTCTTTTGTTTATTTCAGTTTTACATTTTCCATCACTGGTTATAGTATGTCCAACGTAGTTGTAGCTCTGAACTGTCTCCATGTCTATTCCTTCTATTTTGATATTTTGATTGAGTTGTTTGTGGTATACTCTATCAAAAGTTTTGATGTAGTCTATGAAGTAGGCATATATTTGTTTTTTTACATCTGTGTACTTTTCGATTAATGTTCTCATGCAGAATATGGCTTCTTTTGTCCCACTATTTTTCCTAAATCCAAATTGCTGCTCATCTAATTCAGTATTAATTTTATTCAGAATCCTTCCTTGTATAACTTTTAGCAAGATTTTTGTAACATGGCTCATTAGTCTTATTGTTCTAAAGTCACTGCATTCAACTGCACCATTCTTTTTAGGCAATGCAATGAAAGTTGATGTTTTTAGTTCATTTGGTATGTATCCTGTGTGGTTTATGTCGTTGCATATGTCTGTAATCACTTCAATACCAAAATCCTCTAGTGCCTGTATCATCTCTATCTATATGCTGTCAGGTCCTGCTGTTTTTCCCTTTTTAATTGTTTTTATAGCTTTTTCCACCTCGGATTTTAAGATTTTATAGCCTGATGTACATTTATGACTGTGGTTTCATGTCCCTTTGATCATGAAATAGTTCTGTTATAAATTCCTGCCATCTGTCTATTATATCTTTTTTGTCTGTTAGCATATTTTCTTTTTTGTCTGCATTGAATCCACCTTCTGTGGCTTTTTTTTTTTTTTTATTAGTCATTCTCTTTATTTCTATGGGAATTCCTCTTAAGTCTCGTTTGCTTTCCATAGTTTCTATTTTTATACATTTTTGGCTGAGCCAGTCTTCTTTTGCCTCTTTGCATATTTTGCGTATTTCATTATCTATTTTATTGTATTGGGCAGTGTTCTTCGCTTGTCTCCTTTCTTCCATTTGTTCTAAGATGGTGTTAGTTGTGAAAAATCCACTTTTGTTTTTTGTTCTTTTCTTTTTTGGGTAAGGTGTCGCAGGTTTCTTGTATGCTTTTTTTTATGCATTGCCATTTGGTTGTGACTTTTTCATCAGGATTTTTTCTTATGAATTGCTCAATTCCTTCTTCTAGCAGCTTCTGATATGTGTTCTTTACTTGCATTGTATAGGTATCTTTAATATCTTGTTTATTTAAAGCTGTTATATCTAGTGGTATTGTTGATGAATTTGACGTTTGCTTGTTTCTCTTTAGTTTGATTTTCATTTTAACTATTACAGGGATGTGATCTGAATTAATATCTGCTCCTGTATAGGTTTTGGCTTTCTTTACGCTGTTACTGAACTTTTCTTTTATCATTATGTAATCTATTTGATTCCTCTTCATATCTCCAGGGCTTTTCCATGTGTATAGTTTCCTTTTCTTTTGCTCAAAGTAGGTGTTACATATTATTAGCCTGTTTTCTTCACAGATTTGTATTAGTCTTACTCCTGTCATTTCTTTTTCCTAAATCATGATTTCCTATAATGGTCTAATATATTTCTTCTTTTCCTACTTTAGCGTTCATGTCACCCATTACAATTAAGATGTCTGAAGATTTCACTTGCTTAATAACTTTATTTAGGTCTTCATAGTATGCCTCTATTTGTTCATCTGTGTAGTCTTGAGTAGGTGCGTATGTCTGTATTATTGCTATGTCGAACTATTTTGCATTCATCTTGAGTAGTATAATCCTATCATTGTATGTCCAGTGGGTACTTAAATATTTGTGTACTTCTCTTTTTATTAGTATTCCTACCCCTCTTTGATGTTCTGTTGTGATTCCTGAGTATATAAATGTATATTTTTCGTTTTCTATGTACCCACATTCTTTCCATCTTGTCTCTGATATGCCTAAAATATACATTTTTATCCGTTCTGCTTCTTGAATCAGATTTTCCAATTTCCCTTCTTGATATAGAGTCCTAACATTCCATGTACTTATTTTAAGATCTTTCCTCCACATAAGTTCGAATTCCTCTCCATGGCTTCCTCTGGACTGGTACGCGATGAGACTTCAATCTCTTTCACGGTGGTCAGCCACATTCGTCTTTCGTGCCCTGAACATGCTTCTTGTGAACCACACACTTTGCTGTTTTCGCTTTCTGGGCCGTTGGTTATTGCCATCCATCGTCACAGACTTTGTACAATTCGGAATGGACATTTTCGTCTGCCTGGCGCGACAGTGAAAAACAATGACCTATCATCGATGGGTCTATCTCGAATGAAAAGAAGATAAATACCCACTTAACAACGAGAATGTCCACTATCAACCAGCCTGTCAGAAGTTAAACAACCACAACAAGCATGAGCAGAACATTAAATCCACGAAGTACACCGCGTGTAACCGGCGTATTTCGAAACAATACACGCTGCAACGGAAAAAAAAACTGTCCACATACGGACGCCATTTTGAACCCTCTTCTCGGCATACCTTAGGTTATATATATTATGACCTCCGATTATTATTCCAGGCATACCCCTTATGGATTTTAAAATAATCTCATTGTACATACTAAACATATCTGGTAACAGCACACAAACTTGCCAAACACCCTGTTTTATTTGTTGAAACATTCCCAATTGGTTTTCAGTTCTTATGGTCGCTGTCTTTTGCCAGTACATGTTCCTTATTATTTTTAGATCTTTGCTGTCTACGTTTAGGCTTTCTAAAATTTCGATTATTTCTTTTCTTGCTTTACTTTGTCAAATGCTTAGGTATAATCTATGAAACATAGATATAGATCTGTTTTCACCTCTATGGCTCTTTCTACTAAAGATCGTATGATATAAATGGCATTGCTTGTTCCTTTATCTCTAACAAAACCACACTGTTCATCGCTAATTTCTGGACTGATTTTGTTTCGCACTCTTCGCATGATGATTCTTAGTAATATCTTAGTTATGTGACTCATAAGGCTTATTGTGCGATGATCATCGCATTCAATCGCACCAGATTTCTTAGGTAGGGCTATGAATATTAATTTGAGCAGGTCGTCTGGTATATATCCGCTGTTGTAGATATCATTCAATATTTTTGTTATTATTTCTATTCCAAAATCACCCATGGCTCCAATCTCTTCTTTAAATATATTATCTTGTCCAGGAGCTTTTCCTTCTTTCATATTGCGCAAGGCGTCTTCCACTTCTTCATTGAGTATTGCTCGTCCTTCTCCAATATCCTTTATATTTACTTCAGTTTGTTCATCATAGTAAAGATCTTTAACGTATTATGTCCATCGTTCCCTTATGCTTTCTTGTTCAATCAACAGTGTCCATTCCTTTGATCTTAAACATGTAATTTTTGATTGCGCTTTTCTTCCTGTTAATCCTTCAATTTGTTTGTATATATCTTTGACATCTCCTGTTTGTTGCATTTCAATCTCTTTGCATATCTCTTTTAGCCATGCTTCTTTTGCTTCATTGCATTTTATTACAATTTCTTTATTTAATCTCTTATACTCATCTTTATTTTCTTTATTTCCTATTCTTGTATCCATTAGCTGCAAAATGTCATCTGTCATCCATTTCATTCTTGAATTTGTCCTCACTGGTGGTATGAACTATTTTTTTATGCTTGTTGCATTGATTCTTTTAGCATTTCCCACTGTTCATCAATGCTTTGTATCTTCTCTATTGCATTGTACCGACTCTGAATTGTGATGTTATATTTGTCTTGCAACTTCTTGTCTGATTTCAGTAACTCTAAATTTAACTTGATGTTAAATGATTCTCGTTTTGTTGCTTTTAACTTTACTCTAAGCTTTCCCACAACTGGTACATGATCTCTATTACAATCTGCCCCTGGTCTAGTTTTTACACACACCAGACTGTTTCTAAATCTATTGCTTATCATTATATAATCAAATTGACTACGTGCGTTGTCTCCTGGGCTATTTCATGTCCACAGACGTCTTGGATGCTACTTAAACCAGGTGTTTCCTATCATCATGTTGTGTGTTCCTGCCCAGTCAATAAGTTTGTCACCTCTTTCATTCCTCTCGCCTAAGCCCTAATGACCAACTACTTCCTCAACTCTCTCCTTGCCTATTTTTGTTTTGAGATCCCCTAGAACTATGGTGTTTTCATGTGGTTTGCATTCACGAAGTGCCTTCTTTAACTCATCGTAAAATACATCAACTGTTTCATCTAGACTGTCTGCTGTTTGTGCATAAACTTGTATGAGATTTATATCTATTGACTTTCCATTCAATTTCACTAAAAGAATCTGCCAGATATTGGGTAAAAGCCTTTCACTGTTCTTGCTCTTTCTGCATCCAAGATGATACCTACTTCTCTGTTGTGTTCAGTACCTCCAGAATAGATTATTTTATGTTCATTAGAATATTTCTCCCCTGATCCAGTGTATCTCGTTTCGCTAAGTCCCAATAAATGTAAACCTATTCTTTTCATTTCCTGCTTGATGTTTTCCAGTTTTCCCTTCTGCCTGCCTGAGTGTTCTCACATTCCAAGTACCTATATTCAGAGTCTGTTTTATCTTTATTTTGCTTACAGAAGCTTGATGACGATCGAGTATCCCCTGTAGCACTTGATGTCTTCTACCGAACGAGAGTTTTCCATTGGAATCCCCCTTAACGTTGTTGTCAGTGGCTATTCATGAATGTACAAAGACATTACGACGGTGGTTTTCTGTTGCCTTGCGTCGGTTTGTTTACGGTTGGCTCCTCTAGCCTTTGGCTTAAATAGTCTCACCCACAAGGCTGTGGGGTCGTTTTACTTCAGGGTAAACTCCATTAGCCTTTTACTCTCCAGAGCATACCTGCTAGGCAGCAGGCCGGCAGCAGGCCAGGTTGTATTGTTTACTGCATTCAGGGTACAAAAGGAAGTTAAAAAATCGTGTCGCTGTCCTTAACCTGGTATGTTTTTAGACTAAGGAGGTTTGGTCAAAAGAACTGACTATCCTGTACTGCAAAAAAAAAAGAAAAAGCAATGGAAACGTCACAAACATGGACAAGTGAAAGAAAGGGAAAAATAATACATCTGCCATCCAGGGAAGATAAGGGCTCTGTCTAAGAGATGTACGACGTAACCCAGAAAACGCTGCAAAAGGTCTGGGTCTCCGACTCATCCTTTATCAACCAGGAAATACTCTAGAATTGGAACATGGAATGTACGTACTCTAAAAGGAGCCAGGAAAAGCTGCACAATTAACAGCAGAAATGAACAATTGTAAAACAAATACCAGTGGACAGAGAGATAAGATAAAAACGATGGCTCTGGATAATACACACACTGTGTAAACATGCTGTATATTTACATAAGCCCTTTTTTGGAATCCCCAGGGAGGAGACAAGGAGGAACATCAAAATGTACTTGGATGAGACAGGTGGAAGCAGAGGTGAAAAGAATGGGGAAGACATGGAAAGATCTTAAGAGAATGTTAAGAAACAGAATGTCTTGGAAATTGTCTGTTGAAAACCTATTTTCCACAGGGAGTTTAAAGGATGAAAAAGAAGAATAGATAGAAGAAACTAGCTTCATCTGTAAATATGTATATTAATCTTGTCAAAGTGGAACATGTAGCAGAAGAAAGAACTACCCTATGAACATCTCTTCGACTTGAGGCTACATTCTGTGAAACAAACAAACAATTAACAGCCGATAAAATAGGTTTAAAAGATTTGCGAAAAATCCCAAATTAGCAGCAACTATAAAATATCTGCACGATTGTTCTAATGTCCATCGAGTTCAATAGTTATATTTGCATACACAGAATGAAATGAGTGATCTTTGTCACCCGTTATACAATACACACATGCACAAACACACACACACACACACACACATATATATATATATATATATATATATATATATATATATATATATATCATCATCATCAAGTACCGGGCCTGCTAGCGTAGATGATCATGTCTCTCCACAACTTTCGATCACGACAGTTATTTATCATTTCTGTTGCAGACCTTCTGCCAAGCCATTCTCTTAAGCTGTCTGGTATCTTTTCTCTTTGCTTCCCTCTATCTCTTCGTCCCTCAATTTTCCGAGTTGTCACAATATATTCCAGCTGTTCTCTTCTCATTATATGGCCAAAAGATGATTGTTTCTTCCTAATAATGGAAATTAGCTCACTTTTTTCTTATATATATATATATATATATATATATATATTTGTGTGTGTATATGGGGTAGATACTGGAAAGATGGACATAATATATTAGTCAACTCAATAATGATGAAAGCATAGGACTAAATATTTCAAAGGCACAGGACAACTAATAATGAAGAATAAAGTGGAGGAGACAATTCAATATATGAAAAGAGGCAAACATGCAGGTCCCGATCATATAACAATCGAAGAGATATGTGCATTAGGAGAGCTGGGAGTACAAGTCATAACAAAACTACTCAATGACATATATAACACTGGACACATACCCGAAGATCTACTAAAATCTATCTTTGTAGCCATCCTGAAGAAGTCAGGCGTCACTGATTGCGAAGACCATCGCACTATTAGTTTCTTGAGCCATATGACCCGATATTACTAAGAATCATCATAAAACTTGTAAGGAATACAATTAAACCATAAACCAAAGAGGAACAATGTAGATTTGTGGGAAAGGGTACCAATAATGCAATATACGTTCTGAGAACACTGATAGAAAAAGCTATAGGGGTAAATATAGATCTATATATGTGCTTTTGTAGACTACACAAAAACATTTGACAAAAGTAAAGCATGTGGAAATAATCAATATGCTAGAGAAATTAAAAATTGATGGCAAGCATCTGGTAATCATAAAGAAAAACATGTATTGGCAAAAAAATAAGGCATACGAACTAGCAACCAAACAGGAAGTTCTAATATGTAAAAAAAGGAGTCCGACTGTTCTCTCGCCGGATTTATTCTTACTTTACAGCGAACATATTATAAGATCAATAGTAGACACACAAGAAAAGAACTGAAGGCAACTGTCACAACATTTGCGATATGCGGATGATACAGTCTTAATAGCGGAGACAGAGAATGAACTACAAGAAATTATAGACATAATAGTAAAAGAAAACAACATAGAAGGTCCCAGTCAGAATAGTAAGAAAAAAAAGTAATGGACATATCAGGGAAATCATCACCACTAAGTAGCATAAAAATAAACAGAACACATCTGAAACAAGTGCAAAGCGTCAAATACGTGGGCACAATAATAACATCAGGTGGAAGATGCACCACACAAACATTTTTAAAAAAAGAATAGTTCAGGCCAAAATAGCATTTCAGTAAATGGAAAACTTCTGTCAATAGAAGTGAGAAAGAGAGTTCATCGGTGTTGTATAGAGCCAGTGCTGACCTATAGAAGCGAGTTATGAAACAGTAGACAAACCAATGAAAAAATTATTGGTGGCATCCGAGTAGGATTTCTCAGAAAAATGTTGCAAGTTTCCTGGACAGCTAAATGACCAACGAGAATATTCTAAAAGAGACCATAAAAAAAGGAGCCCCTAAAAACATCAGAAAGAAACAATCAACATTTTTCTGACACATCATGAGAAAAAAAAAAATTAAAATACTTGGTTGCAACGCAAAGTACCGGGAAAAAGAGATCGCGGATGACATAGAGAGAAGATATTATAGTTCGTTCAGAAATTCGTGCCCACAGGGTTTATTAATTATCTCGGAAATTGTTTGATGAATTTCTGTAATTATTTTGCATGGTATCTTATTTTTTCCCCGACCTTAAGATTTTATAACATTTAAGTACAAAGGTAGTCTCAATTTTGCACAAATCGTTTTTTGTTATATAATTTTAGGAAAATATCAAACCGTGTGCTCTAAACATTAGATTTTACTGTAAATTACGTTAATTTTCTAACAATGCAAGTCAAAGGCGTATCCGTATCACATTGAAGAGGGTCACAATTTTTCGTTTGATTTCATATCTTTGTCATAGAAATAGGTAATTGCAAAAGTGCCTGTACAATAGCACAGTTAGCTTTTGCATGGGTGATGAATTTACACTTTAAACTCTTCATGATTATAAAAATCAAGTAGTGACTTCACAATAGCTTACAAATTATCACGTGTAAAGGAATATACATGAATTGTAACTATTTTACCAAAATACCTCTCTGCACCTATTTAACAAAAAATCGGAAATGACAAAAGTGGCGCGTCTTTCAAAATCACGTTCAATAAGTGCGAGCAGGTACTAAGATTGTGTGGATAAACACATGACATTTTGCCTTTTTAAATAACAATGTTGATTACAACAAATGTGGGTATTGTAAACTCCTAAAAATTAGGACAACCAAGAAAATCATATTATTATGTACCCTAAAGAAACAAACATCTTTCCTAAATGCATGACAGTAGGGGAAAAATCACGTTTAAGGTCGGTGAAAAAATTAGATTTCACGACAAGAAATTATTGAAATTGATCAAAGTTTCCGAGATACTTAATAAACTCTGTGGGCACCAATTTCTGGTTAAACTATAGATAGCTTGGTGTCATTGCATGTAAAATAGTCAACAACAGAATTGATACGATGCACTGTGGATAGAAAATTGTGGAAGGACATGATCGCCTACGTCAACCGGTATTGTACATGATGATGTTATGGGAAGGGTCGGAGTGTGTATGGATAGTACCTCAAGGCAAGAGGCAGCCACACTCATGGATGGCCTGGGTCTATTTGGTCCTCCCGCCCACTCCTATCCGGTCCCCGTTTGGCTCATGGTGTCTGCTTGTGGAAGGCAGCGCCATCCCTCGGACAACGGCTTTGGCTGGCTAGATAAACCATGCATGACAAATTAAGAAAGTTCCCTCTTCTTTAGTATACACAGCTGCTGGGAGGGAAAAAGGGCGGAGAATCAACTCAGTCGACAACCGTTTCAAAGGCAGAAGCTAAAACACTCTGTTATCGAACTCAGGGAACAACAGAGGACTGAAGGTTCTATCATGACAAATAAAAAGAATAACTCTCAAAGATTTGATGATGAGACCTTCAGATCGAAATCAAACATGCGAATTAAGAAAGTGACCAACAGCAGAGCAAGTACAATTATTAATAGTACTTAAAAAAACATGCATAAATAAATGTAAACAAATATCAAAAGAAACACCACCATGGAATTCAAAGACGCAATTTTCTAATAAACAGGCATGTAACAGTACAAACTTACAAACTATTTTTTTAAGAGCATTTACTACGTTCAGGGTTTTTTTTTTTTTTTTTGAAGTAGTAACTACACTAAGTTCATGGTTCTGTATGAAATAAAGAATTATTATAAATCAGTAAATGTAATAACAAAAATACCTAACAATACATATTTAGTCCGTTTCATAACTCGTGCCCAAATTTTAAAATCGATATCTTTTTAAACGCTTTTTTAAGTTCTTCAAAATTTGCATGTAAAGTTATAATGATTAGAACCCAACAGGGAATTAATTTCATTAAAAAAAAACATTTGGTTATTATTGTTGCTTATTTGATTTATATAAATTTATAACGACCCATTGATGTAGTCAAAACTTAATGTTTACAGTATTTAAGTTAAAAATAGCGAGTAAAAATCCATACACGGTCAAATTGACGTGTTTGCACGCTTTCAACGTGGGTTTTCTGACACAATTAGACACTTCTAAAAAACACGATACATTTTGAGTTCCATTTCCGTTCATTCAGCGGCGCAGACGTGGAACGATAACATTTATCATGAGTCTTAAAATGAAATTCTGCAGTTTACAAAACATCGCAATAAAAATGTATGACTATTTTTGCAAAGAGGCTAAACGAGGAAGATTATTTCATTCTTTAGAAAACCATGAGAATAGGACAAGACACATTTTGGATTTATCTAAACGGTCATTTAATCGCTGGATTCAAGCACGTGACCGTCAATGTTCCAAATATACAAAATCACAAGGAAGAGCAAAAATGTTGGATAATTTCGACAGTGAACTTATTAGAAGTGAAATTCGCAAAATGTTGGGTATGAATGAAACTGTTACAATAAGAAAATTAAAAGTATCGCTGAAAAAGAACAACAGTATTGAAATATCAAAGTCTACATTATGGAGGAATGTGAGAGCTGCAGGCTTTACATTCAGAAAGTATTCCAATGGGCGAAACATCATCTGTGAGAAGCCACATATAGTAGTCATGAGAAGCAAGTACTTACGTGAAATAAAAGAGGTGCGCAAGCAAGGTTATGATATTGTGTACTTGGATGAAACATGGATCAATGCTCACCACACTAACCAAAGGGAATGACAGTCATCAGATGGAAAGATTAAGAGATTAATACCTAGCAGCAAAGGACAGCGCTTGATAATTGCTCATGCAGGTAGTCGACAACATGGACTAATACAGAATGCAGAGCTCATTTTTCTTTCAAAATCCATAGACAATCGGGATTATCACTCTGAGATGAATGGTCACATATTTAGACATTGGATTGAAAATTCTGTTCTCCCAACACTAGATCGACCATCTTGCCTAATAATGGACAATGCAGCGTACCACAACATTGTTGCACTTGAAGATAAAGTCCCGACGTCATCCAGTACAAAAGATGCTATTAAGATATGGCTCACAAAGGAGCACATACAATTTAATAGCATGACTTAAAACCTGAATTACTATCCCTAGTAAAGCAAAAACAAAGGACAAAGATTTTTCAAATAGATAAGATTATCCAAGAGCACGGTCATATAAGTTTGAGGCTGGCACCTTACCATGCTCATTTAAATCCAATAGAACTAATCTGAGCAAAATTAAAAGGACAAGTGGCAGATGAAAATACAACATTCAAAATATGCGATGTAAAGACTCTTGCTAATCTCGCTTTATTAAATCTAGACAAAGATTATTGGGCTAAATGTGAAGACCACGTCTTAAAACAGGAAGAGGAATATTGGAAAAATGATGGTTTGTGGAATGTTCAACCCCAAACAGTTATTAATCTTTTAGACTCGTCTGATTCAGAATGAAAGTATATAGCCCCCACAATGTTGGCCCCTATATTACCTTAAATTAGTTCAACAAACGGTCCTTTTCAGGACCACACAACTATGAAAATTGGACATACAGGTATATCTTGATATTATCGTCCGTCCTCGAACTGAGCAGACAATAATTCTCCTGGTGTTTTGTCTTATCCAGTTATTTCCCCATTACGGCCACGCCTTTATCTAGTGAAAATTAATCATAGACCAGCAACTACGGTAATTTCTATTATTTAGGGGTTCACAATTTACAATTTTGACAAACATCAAAGAAATTCGCCGCTTTAAGAAAACTGCAGCTGCAAGATATTTGTTAAATATACATTTAAAGGGTCTTTTGCATTCTAATAACATTTGGAAAATTTCAACAGGATTTAACAAATGGTTTCTGAGCAATAGCGTTTTGAAGTTGGGCAAGTGATTTGAAACGAGCTATAGTTTACCGTCATATCATCATCAAGTACCGGGCCTACTGGCGTAGGTGATCATGTCTCTCCACAACTTTCGATCTCGGCAGCTATTTATCATTTTTGTTGTTGACCTTCTGCCAAACCATTCTCTTAAGCTGTTATTTTTTTCTCTTTGCTTCCTCTATCTCTTCGCCCCTCAATTTTTCCAGTTGTTACAATATATTTCAGTTGTTCTCTTCGGAAAAATTAAAAAATAGAAAAAAATGGTATGTAAAAAGCTTTACGTGATAAGTGGACGACACAGACTAAACGACGTTTCGGCCCAATAGGCCTTCAACAGGAACAAACAAAAAAACACACACTCAAAACTAATAACGAAACAACCAAAACAAAAACAATCGAAATGTGTTAAAGAAAACAAAATTATCTATCCTGTGTGTAAACAGAGGTCAAAACGAAAAGGAAATAGCAACCAAGTGCGGCTGTCGTGAACGTACAGACACGTGCAGAAATGTCCGCAAATGCACACAGAACCAGATGAGTTCACACAGGGGTCAGTGTGCAAACACAAAGGAGAAAGAAAAGAACAGCAGACCAACAGGTGCTCAAAAGGCAGCAAGAGTGAGATGTCCGAGAGTGGGGTACAATAAAAACAAATAAGGGGTAAGGAGCACAGAAAAAAGGTATAAAGGAGAACACCAAAGTGTCTCATTAGGGACTCGAGGAGGAGAACTATAAATAGCATGGCATAGTAAGTAGACCAAAGAACCCAAATATGTGCAGTAGAGAAGGCTATGCAAAAGGGAAGGAGCAACCAAAAGGAAACTATGTGTATGAGTGTGATACATTCATACTTCGTGGGGTCAGCGAAACCATACTGGACTATGAGGCGATTTTCCAAAGTATAGCGGCAGCGGTCGTCAGAATGACAAAGGACAATACCAGTGACACGGATGTCGTCTTTGCCCTTGTGATCAGGGGAGTTGAAGTAGGAAAACACCGGAGTACCAGTATTCTGTTGGACATCACGTAGATGTTCACAAAATCTTTCCGCTAAATATATGAGAAGTAAAAAGTCATTTTCTCATATGTCCTAATGAGACACTTTGGTGTTCTCCTCTATACCTTTTTTCTGTGCTCCTTACCCCTTATTTGTTTTTATTGTACCCCACTCTCGGACATCTCACTCTTGCTGCCTTTTGCGCACCTGTTGGTCTGCTGTTCTTTTCTTTCTCCTTTGTGTTTGCACACTGACCCCTGTGTGAACTCCTCTGGTTCTGTGTGCATTTGCGGACATTTCTGCACGTGTCTGTACGTTCACGACAGCCGCACTTGGTTGCTATTTCCTTTTCGTTTTGACCTCTGTTTATACACAGGATAGATAATTTTGTTTTCTTTAACACATTTCGATTGTTTTTGTTTTGGTTGTTTCGTTATTAGTTTTAAGTGCGTGTGTGTTTTTTTTGTGTGTTCCTGTTGAAGGCCTATTGGGCAAAAACGTCGTTTAGTCTGTGTCGTCCACTTATCACGTAAAGCTTCTTACATATCATTTTTAACTATTTTTTAATTTTTCCTCACATTCAGCTTTACTGCAGCTTCGCTTTTTTATGCCTTAACCCTTTAGTTGTTCTCTTCTCATTACATCTCCAAAAAATGATGATTGTTTCTTCCTAATTTTGGAAATTAGCTCTCTTTTTGCTTTTACCTCTCTCATAACATCTTCATTACTCTTCTTAGCTGTCCATAGTACTCTTAACATGCTTCTGTAAAACCACATTTCAACAGACTCCAGTTATTTTTTTTCTTGTCTGTTGTCCTATTGTCCATGATTCGCATCCATATGTTAAGACTGGCTCTACATAACATTTAAGAACTTACCGTCATATAACGACAACAAAATAAAATCTGCAGTCACTACGGTATGGCGTTTTCTTTTGGAATGACGTCTTCTCTATACTGTAGTTGGTTACTCGGTGTGTTAGACGGTGCAAAAATCAATAAAAGACATAGTTTTTGTGCATGCAGCGTACCCTATGCATTACAATTCCAGTGTCAACAAAGATTGTCAAGTCATCGGATAGATATCACTATGGATGTCCAACAAGGAAATAATACTGCGAAGGTTTAGACATGATATGAGTTAAATTAGCAATAGACACTCTATTTATTGTCCATAACGGTGAGGAGAAATAAGTCTGGGGAAAGGTCGAAGTAATATTTGTGAGTTATTGAGAGCGTACGAGATCTCATGTTTTAGATAGTTCAGATCTCTCTCTCTCTCTCTCTCTCTCTCTCTCTCTCTCTCCCTCTCTGCGATCAGGACTCAATCAGAGTAAGATTCCAGACTCTCACATGAAGTCAGCTGTCAGGCTAAGTGTGTTGATCGCTCCCACAGACTGACCATCACAATTAGAGTCTGCCAGATTCACTCTGATTGAGCACCCGTTAAAACGTTGCACTGTGTTCTGCGCCAGTGGCCCAGTGCATCCGATTTCAGCCAGCATTTTATTCAGGTTTGCTATCCTTAGCCTTTGATTGTCCCCAATCTTCCTGCAAGGCAACAGATGATCTTTTCTGTAGGGGGATTCTGCCCTTAGATGGTCGGCCCTCCCAGGTTTACGAGCACTATCTGCCCGAGTCACCAGAGATGACTAACAAAGACATGTACACACAGAGATATGAGATGTGACTAACACAGACATGCACACAGCGATACGAGGCATGACTAACACTGACCTATATATATAAGTTATATGACACATGACTAACATAAACATGCACCAAAAGATATGAGATATGACCAACATAGACATGCACACACAAAGATATGAGATGTGACTAACATAGCCATGCACACACAAGGATGTGAGATGTGACATACACAGACATGCACCCACAAATATATGAGATATGACTAGCATAAACATGCACACAAAGATATGAGATATCACAACCCCAATCATGCACACACAAAGATATGACATATGACTAACACAGATACACACTAAGATATGAGATATGACTAAACACATACACACATAAAGATATGAGACATGATTAACACGGACACACTAAGATATGAGATATGACTAACATGACACACACCAAGATATGAGCCATGGCCTGCACACGCACACACACACACACACACACACACACACACACACACACACACACACACACTAGCTAAGATATTAGCCATGGCTTGCATAGAAACAATTCAGGATATGAGCCATGGCTTCCCGGAAAAACACCAAGAAATGAACCATGTCCAGCACAGAAACACATTAAGGTATCAATATGCTTGGGTTTGTTGTAGTCGGCAGACTCTTCTTAGCGTGGGAATCATCGACATACGATACGCAGGCCCCGATTAACTGTTCACAGGTTTCGTTCAAACAGTTGTTCGGAGATTTGAGAGTGCAGTCTGACCCGTAGAACGTTCCCTTGCATGTACAGTTCCCGGTTGACTGTTCACAGGTGTCGTTGAAACAGTTGTCCGGACATTTGAGAATGCAGTCTGACCCGTAGTACGTTTCCTTGCACGTACAGTCTGTACTTTCCGGGTCAGATATAATGTCACAGCCATCAGAACACGTCTGTTTGCACTGTAGCCCAAAATTACCATCGGGACAAGTGTCATTACAAGTGTAGCCAGGATGTTTACATTGTAGGCATTTTCCGGATTTCTCCTCACATAAAGGACACACATAGGGACAAGACCCAGAGCAGTCGTGTCCATAGATCCCATGTGAACAGTTGTCATGACACGTACTGATGATGACGTTGCAGCCTTTGCAACACCCACTTCACACTGCCCAAAACGACCAAGAATGCTCGTCCAGACAATAGGTGTCGGTAAATGTTTGCACCAAACACACGGTCAGTGCACTGTCGGCCTGCGAAATGGTTGGTGAGAACTCAATCTTAATGTGTGCCATTGTCGCTTGTGTGGTGACTACGATAGTGTTCACAGAAATATTTGGGTATGATATATCATTATACTGGAACACTACACCGCCACTGTCAGAGAAAGCCTTTAGAGTGGCATTCTTTACCCGAATCATATTGCTAGCTCGATGATAAATTCGAATGATGTAAGTCTTCTGGGGCATGGCAAAGTTCAGATACCAGTAAACAGAATTGGTTCCACTTCTCAATTGTGTGTGTGTGTAGTCATTGTCATAGAGATTGGTCTTTGTTTTGCCATTAACTGCGGCCTCTGGTCCACATCCGTCTCCTATATAACAAGCATTAGGTGTGTCGGTCTGGTTTGTGTTCTGTTTGAGAGCCACATTCCGACCCCCGCCAATGTAGATGGAGCAGATATTTGCAACTATCGCCCCTTCAGTCCGTAACTTGTTAATCAGACCAGCCCCAGAACAAAAGACATCAATCTCGTGCGAACTAACTACAAACCTTAAATCATTGTTACATGAGGCAGAACCATCAGATGACTTGGAAGTTACGCGAGATAGACGACGAGAGAAAGCGACTACGCAGTTAGAATAGTTAGTAGTGGAGATGGTCCAAAGGACTTGTGAACTTGAATAGTTCGAAAATATAAGACTGAGACTTACTGTAATTAGACTTGCAAGTGTGAGAATAGGGGTTATTTCATTTTAAATAGTTGTCACTGAAACATTTGAGAGATGAGCATGCTGGTCTCTAGGAAAAACAGATAATTCACTGACCAAATAACTACCTTAGGTAAAATAGTTGAACAAAAGTTGAGAACTACAGATCCCACTTTATACAGAATTCATAAATTACGAAAAATAAGTTCACAGTATAGACAGAGGAATGCTTTTGAAATTACGGAATTCCCAATACCGTTTATTAACCTGATAAAAACAATGCACGAAGGAATGAAATGTAGTGTTGTGCACATAGGACAGTTTACAGAAGCATTTAAAATAATAACAGGAATAAGGAAGGAATGCCTTATATCTCCGTTTCTATTTCTGCTGGCCTTAGATTGGATTAGCCTACTGAGCTGCTTGAGTAAACTCATGGAAAGGCTGGTTAACAGAAGACTTATGTGGCATTTGGAGACAAAACAACAAATCGTATCACAACAAAGTGGCTTCCGTCAGCACAGATCAACTGAAGACCTGGTCACCTACATTGCACAGGAAATAGAGGACACTCTACAAGAAAAAAGAAACACACACTGGCAGTGTGGGTTGCCATGGAGAAGGCTTTTGATAGGTTTGGCGTAAGGGTTTAAAGAACTAGCTTTTTAGACTTGGCATCCAGGGTCGTTTATTCAATTGGGTCTCTCAATACCTTCAGGATAGAACGGCCAGAGTACATGTTCAAGGTCAACTAAGTAAGAAGCTCTCTAACGAGCAAGGTGTCCCACAAGGCGGAGTCTTGTCCCCAACACTCTTTTTAATTTTCATAAATGACATCGTAATGGACATTCCATCCAGAATACACTCAGCAATATACGCAGATGATCTGGCGTTATGGGTTGGCGAGGAAAGTATGTCGGTAGCTGAACAATGGATGCAAGATGCCCTGTGTGAACTTGAAAAGTGGACGAACACCTGGTTCTCACTAATCAACGAAAGGAAAACATCGTACACAATTTTCAGCCTATCAAGGAAAACACTCTCTGCAAATTTGAAGTTAATGGATCATGCACTCCCTATTGACCAAAACTCAACATATCTTGGTGTCACCATGAATCGCAGAATGACTTGGAAAAATCAGATAGACAGAGCAAGGATGAACGCCAGAAAACGAACAAATATTATGAAGAAATTGGTGGGAACGGACTGGGGAGCAGACAGCAATATTTTGAAAAGACTATACGTAGGAAGAGTCAGACCAGTTCTAGAGTATGGAGTCACAGCCTGGGCTATGGCTTCCAAATCACACCTTAGCAAAATTAACAGAATACAGAACCAAGCTGCCCGTATCATCACTGGTGCTATGAAATCTACACCTATCAGACTCTAAAAACAGTAACAGGTTTACAACCCTTAGATGACAGACGGGTTACTAAAGTATTGCAACAAGCGGAGAAATATAGAAGGCTTCTTAGCCACCCAATACACCAAAGAATATCTGATTCCGGAATTGTACGACTAAAGAGGAGAAACTTCGCTGTAATTGCCAATGAACTAGCTACTGGAGAGTTAGAGTTACCAGTTCTTTCCTAAACAATATCGAAACCCTTGGGCCCATCTGATATGTCTCCTCATGGACAACATAAAATACCAGAACTTCAGGAAAACATAACAGGAATCATGAAAAAAGGCATCCAATCAGACACTGAAAGAAAACACGTAGCAGAAAAAACATATACACGATACCTACCCACAGGATTCTTGGCCCCACATATATACAGATGGCTCTGCTACAATTTCCACCAGAAATGGAGAGGGAGGTGTGTTCTTGACGCTGAACATTCATGACGAGATCGCCAAGTCAATAGCTACTGGAAAATTCTCAAACAACTTTAAAGCTGAAGCTGAGGCCATCAGAGATGCTGCAACACTGGCTACTCAACACAAAAATAACATGCACAATAAATTGGTGATTCTGACTGATGCACTGTCAGTATTATCAGCTCTAAAAAGCCCCAAGAACAATGAACTAGATGACTTCTTGAGAACTACCCTGGACCAACTATGCAATAACTTCCAAAGAGTAGTCATTCAGTGGATACCATCACACTGTAATATACACGGAACGAACGCGCAGACAAATTAGCTAAAGAGGGAGGGAGATTACCACAAGAGAATCAACCACTCAGTTATGATGATGCCAAATCCATCCTCAAGGGTTAGTTCCATGAAAAATGGAAACGAGAACACCCAAAGCATAACGAGAGTGACGGATACCACCAACAATCAAGGAGGGATCAAGTCATAATACTTCGCCTACGCACATGCCATAATAGCATGAGAAATCACATGTTCGCCAAATTCAAGATAGGAACTACCAGCCTATGTCACTGTACACTGGACAATATGACTACAACCCATGTTCTACAGGATTGCCCACAGTACACGGACCTGAGAAGAACAATGTGGTCCACGGCCACCTCCCATGGAGGAGAAACTATATGGGGCGATCGATTCGCTTAAACAGACAGCTGACTTCATGAGAGAGTCTGGAATCCTACTCTGATTGAGTCTTGATCGCAGAGAGAGAAAGAGAGAGAGTTTGTGAGAAAACTACAGGGACGTACCCAAACAATGACAGTTGTCAGCACGAATATTTTGAACCCCAGTGTCAGTACTTGGTTCTCGTGCACAAATACGCCCAAAAATCTGAACCTACTTTCCTGTTTGATAACAACGACACCACATGTTATTCGGACATAAATTCTACATCAGTTGAGGCAACTTTCAATCAATCTTTGCCGTTCTCCTGGTTTAGGATTTATGTGAATGACTTAACAAATCCGGATAATTTCACGGTAAAACTAAATGGTTCTGCCTTATGTAGCAATGATTCATGGTTTGTAGTTAGTCAGCACGAGATTGGTGTATTTTGCTCTGGGCCTGGTCTGTTGAAAAAGTTACGGATTGAAGGGACGATTGTTGCAAATATCTGCTCCATCTACATTGGCGGGGGTCGGAACATGGCTCTCAAGTAGAACAAAAACCAGGCCGACACATTTAATGCTTGTTATACAGGAGACGGATGTGGACCAGAGGCCGCAGTTGATGGCAAAACAAAGATCAATCTCAATGACAATGACTGCACACACACAAAATTGTGGAACCAGTCCTGTTTACTGGTATCTGTACTTTGCTACGCCCCAGAAGATTCACATCATTCGAATCTATCATCGAGCTAGCACTATGATTCAGGTAAAGAAAGCCACTCTTAAGGCTTTCTCTGACAGTGGCGGCGTAGTGTTCCAGTACAATTATATATCATACACGTCAATGGCACACATTAAGATTGAGTTCTCACCGACCATTTCGCAGGCCGGCAGTGCACTGACGGTGTGTGAGGTGCAATCATTTACAGACACCTATTGTCTGGACGTGTATTCTTGGTCGTTTTGTGCAGTGTGAAGTGGGTGTAGGAAAAGCTGCGATGTCATCATCGGTACGTGTCATGACAACTGTTCACATGGGATATATGGACACGACTGCTCCATGTCTTGTCTCAGTGTCTGACCTTTATGTGGGAAAATATCCAGAATATGCCTACAATGTAAACATCCTGGCTATACCTGTAATGACACTTGTCCCGATGGTAATTTTGGGCTACGGTGCAAACAGACGAGTTCTGATGGCTGTGACATCATATGTGACCCGGAAAGTGCAGACTGTACATACAAGGAAACGTACAACTGGTCAGACTGCATTCTCAAATGTCCGGACAACTGTTTCAACGACACCTGTGAACAGTCAACCGGGAACTGTGCATGCAAAGGAACGTTCTACGGGTCAGACTGCACTCTCAAATCTCCGGACAAGAGTTTGAACAAAACCTGTGAACAATTAATCGTGGCCTGCTTCTTGTATGTCAATGATCCCCACGTTAAGAAGAGTCTGACGACTACAACAAACCCAAGCATTTGGCTACCTCAATGTGTTTCTGTGCTAGACTTGGTTCATTTCTTGGTGCTTTTCCGTGAGGCCATGGCTCATATCTTAATGTATTTCTGTGCTAGCCATTGCCCACATCTTTGTGTGTTTCTGTGCTAGCCATGGCTCATATCTTAGCTTGTGTGTGTGTGTGTGTGTGTGTGTGTGTCTGTGTGTGTGTGTCTGTGTGTGTCTGTGTGTGTCTATGTGTGGCCATGGCTCATATCTTGGTGTGTGTCATGTTAGTCATATCTCATATCTTGGTGTGTCCGTGTCAATCATGTCTCATATCTTTATGTACGTCTGTGTTTATCATATCTCTTATTCTTGTGTGTGCATGGCTATGTTAGTCCAATCTCATATCTTTGTGTGTGCATGTCTATGTTGGTCATATCTCATATATCTTGATGTGTGTCAGTGTTAGTCATTTATCATATCGCTGTGTGCATGTCTGTGTTAGTCACATCTCATATCTTTGTATGTGCATGTCTGTGTTAGTCACCTCTAGTGACTCGGGCAGATGGTGCTCGTAAACCTGGGAGGGCCGACCATCTAAGGGCAGAATCCCCCTACAGAAAAGACAATCTGTGTCTTGCAGGAAGATTGGGGACAATCAAAGGCTAAGGAAAGCAAACCTGAATAAAATGCTGGCTGAAATCGGATGCACTGGGCCTATGGCGCAGAACACAGTGCAACGTTTTAACGGGTGTTCAATCTGAGTGGATCTGGCAGACTCTAATTGTGATATTCTGTCTGTGAGGGCAATCAATACACTTAACCTGACAGCTGACTTTATGTGAGAGTCTGGAATCCTACTCTGATTGAGTCCTGATCGCAGAGAGCGAGAGAGAGAGAACATTATAACCTCGTTAGCGTCTGAGCTTATGTGGCGTAGCGAAGAACGAATACTCAGTGGGCAAAGACAAATCTGGTCCTCAGAGTTCAGTGGGGCCGGAACAGCAGAAACATTAACGCGAAGTACATTATTTTCAGATATTACGCGTGGGCGCGAAATTCGTGTCCTGACCATTCATGGTTCAACCGTTGTAACATCACGGTGCAGCACATGTAAGCCATGTGACAGATAAACTGGTTTGTCAACAGTCACTAGAGCGTGGGTAGTGAATAATGAGTTGATCAGCGGCCTGTTTGTCGAGGGCAGCAAGTTAACAGAATCAAGTCAATTCCAGCAAGCAATCCATCAATCGAATGAATGAGAATGTGTTCGCATTCAAGTCTCATTAACAGTTTCATTCGGATAGTAATGTAAAGATTGGTAGTAATGGTACACAAGTATTCCAACTTTCCTCTTCTCATGATATGCCCGAAAAATGTTGATTGTTTCTTTCTGATGTTTTTCAGAAACTCCCTTTGTGTGTTGGCCTCTGTAAGAATTTCATCATTGGTCTTTTTAGCTGTCCAGAGAACTTTCAACAACTTCAGAAAAATCCCAACTCCGTGGCCTCCAATCGTCTTTTCATTTGTTTGATTACAAGAGTGATTAAATGAAAATAGGACCACTCATAGGTGAGTGGTTGTACTAGGTTGAGAATGTTGCGAGCATGGTTTGGTAGAGCTTTATTGTGGTTAAAAGTTTCAGAATATGTCGAAGGGTAGAAGATACAACAGTAAAGTGGGACTCGAGCATAGTCGGTTATAAAAGGGAAGATGTTTGGTATCCATTTGTAGATGTCGAAAGCAAATGTTTATTTTTTAGAGATGGTGATAAAATCTTTCCCTCTGTATTCCTATACGTGAAAGTGATTTTTCTTACCTGTAGGCAGAGTTTCGAGTAAACTTTGATAATGCCATCTCGTGAATAACTTTACAAAATTATTTGATCAGTTCTCTCAGGAAATCCCTCTTGTGATTTGTGTCGAGTGTCTTGAATTTCAGCCCAATCAGCTCGCCCACAAATGTCCGAGATAACGAACGATGCCATTATATTGCTCACCTAAACGATCTTCTTCTCAATTAAAATTCACAAATTGATTTAATACATTTGACTTTGTTTCCTCCCCTGCGAAAGAATACGTAGCGTTGTTGTCTAGGGGAGTGACTAAGCGAAACACCTTCACAATGCCATCTCGTGAATAACTTTACAAAATTATTTGATCAGTTCTCTCAGGAAATCTCTCTTGGATTTGTGTCGGGTGTCTTGAATTTCAGCCCAATCAGCTCGCCCACAAATGTCCGAGATAACGAACGATGCCATTATATTGCTCACCTAAACGATCTTCTTCTCAATTAAAATTCACAAATTGATTTAATACATTTGACTTTGTTTCCTCCCCTGCGAAAGAATACGTAGAGTTGTTGTCTAGGGGAGTGACTAAGCGAAACACCTTCACAAGGAAAACGAGCTTTACTTTTTAGTTAAAAAACAATACTCTATGAAAATATCCATGACTTAACCATAAATTTAACTACAATAAATAGGATGAAAAAAAAAACTAAACTAAACTTTCCGACTTTCCCTGTTGACGTGTTTTCATATATTTTAACCTGACGGGATACCAACAAAGTTCTACACTGCTGATCAAGCGCATTTTCAACACCGCATTATTCAACTGTCAGAGAATCTTTTTAGTATACCGCAACCAGAGCATTGAATAACGATTATAAAATGTTACCAGGGATTGAATGGCATAGGTGATCAAAATCACAAACACCAGAAAAAAATCTCGCATTCTGACTATACTAGTGAACAGAAGCATTTATCAGTCACCTATAGTGTGTTTGATCAGAGAACTGTCAAAATGGAGAACGGTCCTGTTTTGCAGGCTAATCAGACTCCATTTGCATCAGTGTTTGACAGAAATGTAAACCAACCAGACACTTACTCTAACAACACAACAAAGAAACCCAGAAACTTAAAGTCATTAAACTATGCGCATCGATCCCTCTTTCCCTGTATTTTGCCAATTATAACCAAATATTTCAACTTTCCTCTTCTCATGATATTCCCGAAAAATGTTGATTGTTTCTTTCTAATTTTTCTTATGAGTTCCCTTTTTGTGTTCGCCTCCTTGAGAATTTCCTCATTAGTCTTGAGTAGTATACAAGGGTGTTTGGAGCAAGGATTTGAACATTTTGTGCTGTATCGTGCAGCACAATCTTGTATCGTGCAGCACATTTTGGCACCATGCAGCATTGGCATGTATCGTGCAGCACAATCTCGTCGTGCAGCATGGCCTGCAATCTCGACCTCGTTTATCGCGGGTGGTCGGTCTTATCTCAAGTGCTTATCTGAAGTGGTCGGCCTCGCGGGTGGTCTTATCTCAAGTGTGCGTGCTGGCGACCAGTGGTTCTAAAACTTGTAGGTGTGTTTGGAGACCAGTGGTTCTAAAACTTGTAGGTATGTTTGGAGACCAGTGGTTCTAAAACTTGTATGTCAGTCTAAAACTTGCTGGGGGTCGTGTTATCATCAATGTGTGATGGCAACAGGAGGTAAATATGGAGACCAGTGGTTCTAAAACTTGTATGTCAGTCTAAAACTTGCGGGGGGGTCGTGTTATCATCAATGTGTGATGGCAACAGGAGGCAAAAAAAGGCAAAGGGGGTGTTAGTGCCACGTCGATCATCATCGGGCCACATCATCGGGCCACCTCGGTCATCATCGGTCATCATCATCGGCGCTGGGGTCGTCGGGTCGTTGGTCGTCGCTGGTCGTCGGCGGTCGCTGGTCGGCTCGGGCAACATCATCATGTGTAGTGATTAATGGTCGTCGCTGGTCGTCGTCGTCGCTGGTCGGCTCGGGCAACATCATCATGTGTAGTGATTAAATAGTGACGCTCTCTCTCTCTCTCTCTTATCATCATCATCAAGCCACACCCTCAACATCATCCCTTTATGTCTTATCATCACCAAGCTACACAAATTGACACATCATCATCATGTGCCACCCTCATCATCATCACCAAGCTACACAAATTGACACATCATCATCATGTGCCACCCTCATCATCATCATCATGTGCCACCCTCATCATCATCATCATGTGCCACCCTCATCATCATCATCATGTGCCACCCTCATCATCATCATCATGTGCCACCCTCAACATCATCATCAACCCACACCCTCAACTCTCTCTCTCTCTCTCTCTCTCTCTTTCACATTCACGCTAAAGCAAAACAAAAAAGTCGCTCTATATTTCACATATATTTATTAATACAACAAATACACGACACATATGAGAAAATATATATATATATATTACTGTCCGAGTGTTGATAATTTTATGCGTCCGTGGGCCCCTCGAAGCCGAATTATCCACGGGGCGAGCAAACGATAAATAATACGATCGTTTATGTGCTGTCTCGCTGAAAAAGGCATGAGAATTCTGTTAAGTTTCGCGCCTCGACACTTAAGAAGTATATAATAAGCACAATATAGACCGCACGTGTTGGTAAACAAATCTTGCAACACCCGCGGGTTGTAGACGAATGGAGCGTGTGAGTTTTGCTCTATAAAGTTCAAAATATCCACATGTCTGGGAGGCAAACCGTAGGAATCGAAATACTCACATTCACCGAGCCCGTTGTAAAAGAGGGCCACCCAATGCTCGCCGGGTTCGTGTGCCGGGTCGGTGTTTATGACAAAGGCTGCGGTCGCCGTTGGGTCGATGCTGGGAGGTAAGTGGTTTCGTGGAATGACACTAACAAGGGAACAACGTCGAACGAAAATATCCGACATCAAAAGGTTGTAAATCTCCATCGTGTTCATCTTCTCTCTCGCTTAAACGGTGAAGTCTGTTAGAATCTGCCTTGTCTTCGACACCTCGAGCACTGAGTCCAACTCGGCGTAGACGATGACTTGTAGGGGAGTAGTTGTGGGAGCGGCAAACTTGAGTTCTATCGACAAGGGTCCGCTTGTGGCTAGCTCAAAATGGGAGCCGTCCAGTAGACTAGACGAGAGGTCAAAACCAAATAGACAATATCCGTCCTTGAACTCTCTATAAGCAACGTTATTCCCGGCGTCTTTACCAATCAGACCCATGGCCAGATTTGTGCCGAAAAAAGCTCTCGCGTATTGATTTCGTTCAAAGTCCATAGTTAGAAGCTTTCCCGAGATGCATTTCCCGTCGACCGTCAGGTTCATATAAATCAGACCAAAGTGTTGAAAATTGAACGGGTTAGCTGAATAAACGCCATTAAACGCACTGGCCGTAATCAGACCTATCACTACACGGGTCGGTGTTTGAGACAAAATAAATTGTCTTGACTGTGGGAGAACATCCCGCTAGCGATGGAAAATGGCTTGATGGTAACCCTCTTGATCGGGTACCGAGCATTCCCGCTCAAGAGAGCCTTTTCGTGAGCCAGAGAAATCGCGGGGTTTAGCTTAGCTTTCCTGACCACGAGCGCGGCGTAGGTGATAACACTCTTGTAACCCGCAGACCTATCGTGAGTCATGAGGCTGAACACATCCTTCGAGGGCGTGAGTTTAATCTTTACATCGACTCTGTTTAACATGTAACGATCCTGCACAAAGACATCAGAGTGCAAACGACCCATCATTTCAACCTCTTTACTACCCGAAGTCAAATCGCGCCGTGTTTTAAAACCCTCATTTTCTTTCAAATCGTCATGGTGGCCAGCTGTGTCTTTGTAGAACAGAGCGGCCGTCAAGTATCCCGTTTTCGCATCCTCCCCGTAGTTTAGCGTAGCCTCAAACACCGCTCTAAAAGGATAGGTATTCTCCGACGGTGTAACCAACGTGTCGTTTAACGATACGTCGACTTGTGAAAATAGACTGTGAAGGTAATTGTTGACCGGTCCTACCTCAGCATCGGGTGGTACACTATCACCATTCGGGAGGGTGATCTTGACCCGCAGCTGCAAAAACGTGTTGAAAAGATCTAGATACTCCTCGCTGTTTCCAGAAATGAAAAACTCTATTGGTGCGCTATGCGACAAGGCTGCGATCGGACGAATTTCAATAAACTGGCCAGAGTCTAGAGATGTCTGTGTGGGTGGAACGCTAAATAAATCCAAACCAGAGTGAAGACATTCGCACGATTTGGGGTGAACGAGGGACATTATTAGTCGAAAATATCCTTTGCCACCCTCGTCTTCTTCTTCTTCTTCTGGTTGTACACCGAATGAAGGGGGAACTGTCTAGCTGTCGGTTTAATCCTCTTCGTAACCGGTTCTCCCGGTGGGGGTAACTTCATAACTCGCTTTCTGATTTGTCGTAAACCACTTCCTGATTGGTTGTTATCACGCAGGTGGTCTACGGCCCCGTGTAGCAACCGCTGACCGGCCTCCTTAGCTCGGTCTTTGAAAGCTTCACCGACATTTTTCCCGGCTAATGCGTCCTGTGCGACCTGCAGACCGGTCCCCAATCCTTCTCTGAGCAAGGCCTTACCGCCGGTTTTTAACCAGGGTAAAATAGCCCTCCCGATTCCACCGAAGAAACTACCGATTCCTCGACCGCTCTGACTTCGACCTCCTATAAACACGGGCATCCCATCACCCGCCTGACAACAGTAAAAGTCTTCGTATAACTCAACATCGCGATGAAGGGGGGTGTGTCTCACCATTATACCAGCTCGAGATGTTTCTTCACTCGAAAGTGTACCGTTAGCACCGACGTTCCGCTGGTGAATGGAATGGTTTTTCCGTGTTCGTTGGCTAAAAGGATCTCGACGGTATCGAAGGAAAATCTACTCAGGGGTAGGTAGTGAGGTTTATCGTAGATCTGAAACACCGAGGTGTGATTTCTATTGAGAACAGGCACGCTCCTTAGGAGAGGTACCATCACATCTCCGACCGGTCTGGGGGAAACGAGATCGCAGTAGACGTAGACATTCTTCGCAACGCTTTCCAAGTCCATTACCCCCACGCTGAAGATATCGGGAGCCGTGTCTGATATAGAGGCCGTGGGGAAGGCTAACATGTTTTTCAAAGTGTCGCTTATGGTAACACTGACTCCTTTTTCGTAAAGTTTCAAGATGGCTTTATTCACCTCTTTTGCGTAAATGAATTTCATTTTCTTCCCTTTCGCATCCCCGTTCGACTCATCCTCCGCTTTTATGATCGATGCATTCAACGCGCCGATGAACGCATCGGGTTTCGTGTATAACCCAGGCTCCAATGTCACGTTGAAATAAAATCTAGCGTCGCAAATATCGTCGTTAGCGAGAGATTCGTATCGAATCCAGACATCACCCTCTATTACATTGAAATAATTTAGCGGAAACTGTATCTCCACCAGTGCGATCTCATACTGCGCCGAAATGTCAATGGTCTGAGGGAGTTTAACGAAAAAGTGGCCGGGGTTATTATCCTTAAAAAGTTCCATAGATGCATTGCTGGGTAGGGTGACATAAAAACTCTTTTTTTTTTTTTTTTTTTTTTTTTTTTACTCGTTTCACCGTCGCCTCTCCAAGTTTGGATTCGGTAGCATGTAACCCAAACAGCTGGTCAGTAGGGCTATCCACAGTTTTCCCTCCTTGGCGTCTGACTTTTCGGTGGTCAGATTGAACAGCGAAACCGCGACAACGGTATATATAACTACCACTTGACAAATAAAGACATGTTCTAAATAAGGGGATAGTTTCCCAAACACCGATCCCCGGCGTGGTTCGCTCTCTATCCTCACTCCCGAGTTTACGGCTCGCAAATCGGGCTCTCCGCCAAAAGTTTCCACTTCTTCGTCTTCTTCTGCTCTCATCTCTAGTTTTTGTACCTGACAATGTCCTTGGACGGTATCCAAGTGTTAAATGAGGAATCGTACCCGAACCATTTGACTAAACTCTCTCTTCGCCCGAATGATGTGCGTCGCTCGGTTATGATACTCTCGATTCTGTACTCGTGCTTGTCTCCAACTTTTTGAATTTCCGGTGTGTAGAATGACCCCTCTATCTCATCACCCTTATCGTCTTTCAACACATATGTAACGGGGTTTGTTTCATTTACGCGACTGATGGAAAACAGTTCCTCCATCCAAGCCGGGGCATAACCCTTTTTAAAATTGGCTCTGCCCAGGACCAGTCTAACTCGATCACCGGGCTTATACAGGGGTCTTTGAAATTTTAAGTTGCGTTTGTTATTATACAACGTGTTCCATACCTGTTCGTGATTGTCTGCGTTGACGTCGACCGGTGCCATTTTTATACTTCTGTGATACGAATGGTTATAACTTCGAAGTAGGGCGGGTAGGACTCGGACATAAGACAGCTTATTGGATTTCGTGAAATATCGCCACATCCGTTGTTTGAGAGTCCTATTAAAGCGTTCTACCACGGCGGCCTTAATATCTTCGTTCTGCGTAGTGAAAAAGTGAACGTTGTTATCAGCGAGGAATTTCTGAAATGTTCTATTCAGAAACTCTGACCCCTTATCCGTTTGAAAACTCGCGGGTTTCCCATCGCGAAATATCTTTCCGACGGCTTCCACTAAGGATTTCCCCGTTTTGGTTCGTATCGGTACAGACCACGCGAATTTACTGAAAACGTCCACGCAAGAAACCAAATAGGAATAGCCGTCGTTGTGGTTTTTCAAATGTCTCAAATCAATTAGGTCTGCCTGATATTGCTGTTGGGGGCCACTCGTTATAATGGGACGCCTTTCAAATCTGCGACGAATTGGTTTATGAAGGGTATAGGTATCCTGATGACTCAACCATTGTTTGATCTTTGCGAGTCCCAGTTTGGTGTTACGTTGCAGGGCCGTTGCACCACTATAAGCCCCTGGTCGACTAGGATCAAAGTAACGACGTCTCAATATTTTCTCCACCGTTCCCATTTCGGTGTTGGGATTCCGCTCTTTCTTTTTTTAGGTCTCAGTTTATACGTGGTTACGGGTGGAGTGGTTTCATTACCTAGCTTTGGGGTTTCGGCTGCTGGTGGTGTTGAGGGTGTCTTGGTCTGCGTTGGTGATACTTCGATTGGTGGTGGTGGTGGGGAATGTGTTTTTTCTGTCGTCGTGTTGTGTTGAATGAGATCGACCGAACCCAATGAGCGACGTTTATACTGCTCCAATCTAGTTAAATATTGATGCAGGGCACGTTGGTACACTCTGGCCTTAGCGGCGGGTGCTAAATCATCTCGGAATCGGATACGATGCATTTCATCATCTAAATCTCTCAAGTTGTTACCGATCGCCTCGGGTGGGCTATACGACGTGCTAGTAGTCTGTGTAGGACCCTCGAGGATTCGAGGATCCATCAATATCATTTTTTTGGCCATTGTTACGCACCTAGTACGCCCCCGAGAATACTCAATATAGGACGGAGCAAAGCCCCTATGAACCCACCGGTTTGTAGAATTTCTTTCCGCCGCTTAAGATTCGGTTTCTTTTTAGTGAGAAGTCTCAACTTGTGCTTGTGTCGACGTAGCTCGCACTTCTGTCGCTGCGTGAGTCTAACATTACCTTTTAATATGTTATGACAACACTCGCACAAAAAGTTGATGAGTTTGGGAGAGGCTGTTTTTAATATGGCTCTTAAACCGTTCGGCGAGGCGGCGCGCATACATTTCAATATTTCACCGTACGGTCTAAGTGATTCATCACACATGATTCTCTACTTTGGTACGTAGACGATTTGTCTCTCCCCTGGGAATATTTTTGTTCTCACCCTAAGATTATCGGGTGTGTCCTGACGAAGATCGATCAGAAAATAACCGTGAGGAGACGCTGTCGCGTCCTTAAAACTATCTTGGAGGTACCCCGCCTGTCCTGGGTACATTTGTTTGGTCAGATTTATAATTTGACTCCCATCTCGCGGGTTCTTGAAAAGGACTAAATAGTGCGTATTGAGACTTATGGTTCGATGTTCTTTATTTTTTCCAAATAGGTTTTGAACAATGTACATCACACTAATATCTCTGTGATGACTACCTTTGGTGAATAATTTTGTTACCCTCTCGTCCGTCTCAGACATCAAGTCATCGATGACGATCAGTCTTCTCTTCTTACCACCTTCCAATTTATCAACGTCTGGTAGACCCTCGATAAATCTCACTGACCTCATAGTCTCGTATATCGGTTGCCATTCCGCATAACACCATATAACTTCCTCCGGTACGGGGACAGCTAACTCGTGAAGGTTCTGTATAAACTTTTGTACAAATACCGTTTTCCCACACCCGGTAGGACCGGCTATCAGAGCTGTGAAAGGATGATTCCATCGGGGATCCATCCTCACAAGTGCTACCAACTTTAGTGATTATACCACCCACAAAAATAACAAGGAGTGATTTTAGGTCAGCCCGCCAGGTTTCACTTCTTCAATTAACACTTATTTTAAAAAAACCACATCCTATATACAATTATTTTACACACACCTCATATTTCGCACCTATCACCCTGTTTGGACCCTTCCCGAAGTCACGGAACATGTCGCAACACGACTGATAACGTATTACCTCGTCTGATAACATATTACCTCGCCTGATAACATATTGCGTTAGCTACTATAAATAGACGGTCCTCGATACGATAAACGTAGCAGGTATAAAAACCCCCAGCCGAGCAGTGTACACACATAGATAACCAGCGTCTGTTGCCAGGTGGCTTGTGTTTGTTTTTGTTTTGACTATGGAGTCGTGTAGCTTGAATACGCCAATTTCGTTTGATGCCAGTGATCAGCGCATATTTATGTCACGCGGAAATGAGACTGTAGTTCCGTTGTCTAAAGATGGCGTTAAGGCAGTCTCGGTTTGTGTTTTTCGTAACAGACCGTTGATAAATATAAGGACATATAGCGGTGAGAGTTTTTTTAAGTTTCCTACCCGAACTGGGATAACACTATCGAGAGAGGAATTTATCGCTTTAGTTGATATGCGAGAAGACATTTTAACCGCTTATGCTAACCTCAACTACACGCCACCTGTTGTTAACCACCAGATCAGCTACACGCCACCTCTCCTTAACCAGCTCAACTACACGCCATCTCTCGTTAGCCACCAGAACTACACACCATCTCTTGTTAACCCGAATCTCATCAACTACACGACCCCTCCTTTTGTTAACCAAGGGAACCTCGCTCTTGTTAATCAGACGACAGATCCGGCGGCCACTATGGATGTCCCGGGTGTTTCAGCTGAGGCACCAATTACCTATTCCAGCTTTGATCAAGGTTTTGTCAAAATGGAGGGCGGTTGTGTTGTGAAGGCTAATGAAACTTCCTACGCGCCTGTGTTTGATAGACATTTAACACAATCAGACAGTACCGCCAAAACAGGAGGGAGGAAACCCAGACGCATAAAATTATCAACACTCGGACAGTAATATATATATATATATTTTCTCATATGTGTCGTGTATTTGTTGTATTAATAAATATATGTGAAATATAGAGCGACTTTTTTGTTTTGCTTTAGCGTGAATGTGAAAGAGAGAGAGAGAGAGAGAGAGAGAGAGAGTTGAGGGTGTGGGTTGATGATGATGTTGAGGGTGGCACATGATGATGATGATGAGGGTGGCACATGATGATGATGTGTCAATTTGTGTAGCTTGGTGATGATGATGAGGGTGGCACATGATGATGATGTGTCAATTTGTGTAGCTTGGTGATGATAAGACATAAAGGGATGATGTTGAGGGTGTGGCTTGATGATGATGATAAGAGAGAGAGAGAGAGCGTCACTATTTAATCACTACACATGATGATGTTGCCCGAGCCGACCAGCGACGACGACGACCAGCGACGACCATTAATCACTACACATGATGATGTTGCCCGAGCCGACCAGCGACCGCCGACGACCAGCGACGACCAGCGACCCGACGACCCCAGCGCCGATGATGATGACCGATGATGACCGAGGTGGCCCGATGATGTGGCCCGATGATGATCGACGTGGCACTAACACCCCCTTTGCCTTTTTTTGCCTCCTGTTGCCATCACACATTGATGATAACACGACCCCCCCGCAAGTTTTAGACTGACATACAAGTTTTAGAACCACTGGTCTCCAAACACACCTACAAGTTTTAGAACCACTGGTCTCCAAACACACCTACAAGTTTTAGAACCACTGGTCGCCAGCACGCACACTTGAGATAAGACCACCCGCGAGGCCGACCACTTCAGATAAGCACTTGAGATAAGACCGACCACCCGCGATAAACGAGGTCGAGATTGCAGGCCATGCTGCACGACGAGATTGTGCTGCACGATACATGCCAATGCTGCATGGTGCCAAAATGTGCTGCACGATACAAGATTGTGCTGCACGATAAAGCACAAAATGTTCAAATCCTTGCTCGTAACACCCTTGTATACTACTGTCTTGTCCAGAGAACTTTCAATATTTTTCTGAGAAATCCCATCTCTGAGGCCTCGTATCGTCTTTTCATTTGTTTGTTTACTGTCCATGATTCCTTTCCATAGCTCAGAATTGTCTCTATATAACACCGGTGAACTCCACTTCTCACTTCTAATGACATCGAATTGTTGCATAAGATACTTTTCATTTACTGAAATGCTATTTTGGTCTGAGCTATTCTGCTTTTTATTTCTATGGTGGGTCTTCCATCTTATGTTATTATTGTGCCCAAGTATTTGAGGCGTTGCACTTATTTCAGATTTGTCCTTTTTATTTTTATGCATCATGATGGTGATGATTGTTTCGTCGATATGACCATTACTTCTGTTTTCTTAATATTCAGACTGAGACCTTTCTCACAGATTCTCTGTCACTGCAATTAAGACAGTGTCATCATCAAATTGCAAATTGTTTATGTTGTGATCGTTGACTTAAAATCCACTTATATCTACTATTGATCTCGTATTTTCCTTATAAAGTGAAAAGAAATTGACAACAGAACACAACCTTGTCTTACTCTTTGTTTTATATATTGGAACTGTCCTGTTTGGTTGCTAATTCTTAAGGCTGTTGTTATTTGCCAGTACATGTTTTTATGATTCGCAGATCTTTGCCATCAATGATAATTTCTCCAGCATATTGATTATTTCCACGTGCTTTACTTTATCAAATGCTTTTGTGTATCTATAAAGCACATATATAGATCGTTCTTTACATCTAAAGCTCTTTCTAACAATGTTCTCATGATGTATATTGCATTACTGGTACCCTCTCCTTCCACAAATCCACATTGCCCCTCATTGATTTCTGGTTTTATTTTATTCTTTACACGTCTCATGATGATTCTTAGTAATATTTTCGCCATTTTATCACCATCTCTAAAAATTGAACACTTGTATTCAACATCTACACATGGATACCAACTATCTTCACTTTTACAACCGACTATCTCGAGTCACTCATTTCAGTTGCATCTTTCACCATTCGACTAAGGAATTTTTGTTTTAAAAATGAATTAAAGTGTGTTTATTTTTATGTGTGCGTTAATATTTTGAAAATTATGTTTTTAACTAGGCGTCACGGGTTAAAGGGATGAAACTCAGGCTAAAAAGTCACCGCAAAATAAATTTGGTTATCGTTATTTAACTAGGTGTGTATAAGTTCTTATGTCTTTAAATTCACAAAATAATTTTTAAAAATACTCTGGTTTCCATATACATACTTACGGTTACACATGAATTCTGAATGCGGCGACCAAAAAAAAAGAGATAAAGAGAGCCAGAGGGAAAAGTAAGAGGGATGGATAATGACAGATGAAAATGTCTGACTGAAAATATAACCTTACCTTCTCAGCGTCTTTAGAAAAAGAGCAAAATGGATTAGCTTGACTACATAAGACAGCTTGTTAGTCTGAGAAGTGAAAGTGGAAAATTTTGAAGTCTGAATTTATACTTTTTCCTATCCCACATTTTCTCATTATTTCTTTCTCTCTGAGAAATCTTTATTGTGAGTGAACTTCTGACCGTAGACTTTTCCCTACCCCTTAATTTTCCAAAGTCTATTACAAGGCGTTGCAATGTTATAGCTGCCTTCTCTTGGTCTGTAGCTATTCTTAACCCCGTGGACTGCACTAGTGTTCCAATAGGTACCGTTGTCAGAACCGATAACTTTGTGTAAACAAAATATTCACCAAGAGATTCCTCGCTACTAATCTTTACAATGAGAGTAACCATTTTTTTTTCTTTCATCATAGTAAAGCTACCTATCACCTATTAACCTTTATGAGTTTTTCTTTTTTCTTTTCTTGCAATGAACCACGTGGTATGTGTGAGCTCTGGTTAAAAAGAAACATTGCCCACTCTATCTTATTGAACACATCACCTTCGTTAATCGGCAACATCTGGGGATCAGTGCCTTCTAGTAAAACACATTAATATTTCTATTTATTTTCATTCTTTTCTAATTTCGAATAGTATCCGTCACAAACCATTGTTTTGCCTAGACCCAAAACATAAAGAACCATCGTTTTACTGTATCGTGACAAATCACGTCACGACAGGTGACCACCGCTCAAAGTCAGCGCGTCGAGTACCATGCGTAAAATTGTCAGACTCGGCGTGCGGCCTCCTTTAACACAAAGCTCATTCTCACATCTCTACCTCCTCCGTATCTTTCCTAGATATCACAGTCTCCTTAGGTACCTCTCATCTACTCACCTCGGTCTTCTACAAGGCTACCGACTGCCATCGTTTCCTCCGCTATGACCCTTCTCACCTAACATCCTGTAGGAACTCGCTTCCCTATTCACAGCTTCTTAGACTTCGTCGCCTTTGGCAGGATGATGAAGATTTCCTTCATAATACCCTCCTCATGCTCGACTTTTTCCGCCTACGCCTCTATCCTGAAGCAGCTCTCCTCCCTGCCCTCCGTCGAGTTCTCCACACCTAACGTCAGACTGCTCTCATCCCCCCTCGGACAGAGTAGTGATCGCCCCCACCCATCATCCTCACCACTACGCGGTGATTAGGATCATTCACCGCTACCTCCCTATTCTCCGATCTGACTGCACTACCCGTCTTCTCTTCCCCGACCCCCCATTAGTGGCCTTTAAGCGTGACCGGAACCTTCGTGACTTTCTTGTTAGGAGCCGCTCTCCTGCTTTAGCCATCGGGTACAATCCACTGCAACCGCAGCGTATGCAATACTTGCAACCACGTTCTCCTGACGGATACTGTTTTCTTTCTCAATGGTCCTTTCGAAATCAGAGAGGAATTCACTTGCACATCGCGCAACATAATGTATGCCACCATTTGCAAGCGATGCAAGTACACCTACATTGGTGAATCTGGCGTCGTCTCTTGGTTGGATGCAGTGAACATCTATATAACATCACCCGTGATGCAGACACCCCCTAACTCTAGAGGTCATCGTGGTAAGGCTGATGTCCAGGTCACCGGCCTGTTGTCATGCTCCTCTGACAGCCAGGGTCGATTCACTCTAGAGGATTGCCTGATCGCCCGTTTGGGTTGCCTCGTGGCATCAATGCATCCCTGTGTCTCTGAAGTTCTCTTTTCCTCTCACTCTCTCCTCCAACCTCTGTACTCCACTACCCATTATACATATTCTCTGTTTTTCTGCTTCCAGTTCCAGTTAAATGAAAAGACGATTAGAGGCAACAGAGATGGGATTTCTCAGAAGAATGTTGAAAGTTCCCTGGACAGCTAAAAAGACCAATGCGGACGTTCTCAAAGAGGCCAACACAAAAAGGGAGCTCTTAAAAGAAGCAATCAACATTTTTCGGGCACATCATGAGAAGACGAAAATTGGTATACTAGGTTACAACTGGCAAAATAAAATGAAAGAGAGATCGCGGACGACAAAGAGAGAAAATACTGGATAGCTTGGATGGCATGGAAAACAGTCAACAGCAGAACTGATACGATGCACTGTAGATAGAGGATTGTGGAGGGACATGATCGCCTACGCCAACCGGTATAGCACATGATGATGATGAGTTCACCCCTTCTCTCTCTAACGACTTACAGTAACCCCGTCACTGTTCTTATCCATCTAGTACACCACCTCTCTATGAACTACCTTCTAGTTTACCACTTCCCTTTTACTATGTCTACTCCTAGCATACTACTTCTCTACGTTGGCTGCACCATTTCTCCTTTCACTTCTATATATATCTAGGTCTAATATACCACTTCTCTATTGATCTACTTCTAGCCCACCCCTGCTGTTTCTATTCATTTTTAGTAACCACTTTTCTGCGTCTACCCATCTAGTTTTCCACATATCCCAATATCCACTTTTAATCCTCTTCTAGGACCACACTTGTCAATTCATCAGCAACTTGCATACCACCTCTCTGTGTATCAACTTCAGTTTCACCATTTCTCTACTTGTTTAACTCTCTATGTACTAACGTTTAGCGCACCACTTCTCTATTACTTTACTTTCCACAGATCCCATCTCTATCTATCTACTTCTGGCCCACCACCTCTCCATTAATCCACTTCTAGTACACCCGTTTTTTATTCTTCTCTATATCTCCACTCCCGGTGCACAATTTCTATACTCTCCCAACTTCTAGAATACCATTTGTTCTTTACCATACATTAACCCCCCCCCCCTCCCTCTTTCTCTCTCTCTATTTATATATTTATCTTCTTCTCTACTCATCCACTTCTAGTACACCCATTTTTAACATACCACCTCTCTTTATCTACTCCCAGTTCACCACATTGTCTTCTGGTTCACCATTTCTCTGGTGCTCAGTAGCTTCTTGTCTACAGCTGACTGACCTTGTTTCTACAACTTCGCTAGTTATCTCCACCTGGGTTATCTTCTCTCAGTGTTCCAGTCGCTTGATTATGCCACTTAACTTTGGCCCATCTACCTCTTTCCCTCCCCTGATCGTTTGTTTGCTCCCTGACATGTCTCCCTCGGGCTGGTGTATTGTACTACTGCCTCATCCATTGCCCTACACCTTTTACTTACGAACCTGTCTAGCCGGCACGTCTCTTCCCACCTGTTCTTCTTTTACCCACTTAGCACCTATAGTCCCCGGCCCTTGTTCCTGTTGCCTGGCCAATTTTACGACCCCTGGTCTGTGCCTCGACTGACTGCCCTCATTCATACTACGTGACTGTTTCTCCATGTTGCTTGTCTCCATCTTTCATTTGGATGCATTTTCCCTCCCGGGACAGCCAAGTAACTCCAGCTAAGTCAGTTAAAATATATTTTTATAGATTTTCATATAAAATATAATTGTTACTTTCTTGGTGTCATGGCATGGTAAACAGTCAACAACAGATATGATACGATGCACTGTAGATAGAAGATTGTGGAGGGACATGATCGCCTACGCCAACCGGTATGGCACATGATGATGACCAGTCAAACACCAGTGGATAAAGAGATACAGCGAAGACAATGGCGCTGGATAGGACACGCACTACGGAAGCCTACTGAGAGTATTACACAACAGGCCCTTTTTTTGGAATCCCCAGGGGAAAAGACAAAGAGGAAGACCTAGGAATTCTTGGAGAAGACAGATAGATGCAGAGATGAAGATGATGGGGAAGACATGGAATGACCTTAAAAGAATGGCAAAAAACAGAACGACTTGGAAAGTGTTTGTTGAAGACCTATGCTCCACTGGGAGTTAAAAAGGTAGAAGAAGAAGAAGTCATCATACCTTGGAGGTTGTACCACACCCCACTACTGGCTCCTTGCTACCAGCTTTACCGCAGCACTACAATTAGTTGCCTGTTCCCTATCCGTTTTAATAACGGTTTTTTTCTAGAAGTGAAATAGAAATTATAAATTCAATATGTCTCAAAGACGGTCAGCTAGGAGTCGGGTATAATTCAGAAAGACTAGCGGTGTTTGTATTGTAATTATGCGCTGTTGATTTCATAAATTGAAAGCACTGAGGTTTTAGCTCACGTAATTTACTGGGGGTTTTTTTTTTTTATAAAACAATAAAAAATATCTTAAAATATTTCAGTTGGTTGTATTAAGAAATTAAATATCTCAGTTGGTGTACTAACAAATTAAAACTTTCAAACATAAGCTGGACCCATTCATTGTGAACCAGTGTGTCTCAACTTTGGTACTTCTACCTGGACAAGCCATTGTTCTCAATCGTGAGCGGAGTCGAACAACGAAATTCCACGGTCAGGCCATAGCTACAGGGGGATCATAGGAGGAAGAGGTATGTTTTACAGCACTCAGAAAAACTGACAAATAAACAACAACAGAAGAAAAACAAAGAACAACATATGGTCCGAAGCAGGATCGAACCCGTACTCCTTGACACTGCGCCTTGCCACGAGAAGCCGAACGCTAGAGAACACTGCCACTTAGCTAACTAGAATATTAGCTATTGTAGGCGATGTCTTTCACACATGTGTCTCATCACTAGGATAGGGTTACGATGCCAGCTCGGGAATAAATTGTATTTCTGTTTTCGGACCATATTTTGTTATTTGTTTTTTTCTCTTGTTTATTTGTCAATTTTTCTGAGTTTTTATGCAGAAGTAAACGGTACTAACACCGAGTGAACACGGCAACTCAAAAAGTGGATTAACAAAAAAAATTACACATTTATTATAGTTGGTGTAAGAATTCATTTGACCTACTTTCACATTCATACAAATGGTAAAAAATAATAGCCCTTTGGTTCGAGCTTAATACAACCCAAATTTCCGTTATAATAATTTAAACTGCTGCTGTCGTACATGATCTTCTGTGAGTATTATTGTAAAATTATGTACCAGAAACAGATTAAGTAAATGTGTTATTGCATCATGAATTCGATAAAAGTTATGAAAATGTAAAGAATTAGTACAATGTCAGCTTCCAGGATGTTGAAGAGTTCGGAAACTGGAACGCTAGGGAACACTGCCACTCAGCTAACTAAAAAATTAGTATCGTGGATGATGTCTTTCATGCAGATATTCTCATAACCATAACATAGGGTTACGATCCCAGCTCGGGAATAAATTGTATTTCTGTCTTGGGACCATAAATTGTTCTTTATTTTTCTGTTGTTTATTTGTCAATTTTTCTGAGTGCTGTAAAACATATCTCTTCCTCCTATGATTCGCTCATTTATCGTCTCGGAAGCATCCATCTATAATATGTATTTATTATTATTTGTCTCCAGCCACAAGGGAGTGGTAGCCTGCGGCCGATGACATACCACGGGACGCGGAGGCTGCTCCTGCGGTGGGTAGATTTTAAGTTTAATCTAAGAATTTATCTAGTCATGTACACTTAATATCCTTCGCGTTATATTTATTATTTTAGTGAAGCATTGTATGTAATTTTAATTCGAATTTATGGGTTCTGACACAGTCTATCAATCGAAAAGCGAGTAGTTGCTATATCTACATATATTTACATAGTGCTTAGAGGCGTATCTACATAGTGCTTAATTGTGGGTGTTGTTCATTATGTGTATTTGCAAACATGAATTCAATTGGTTACAATTAGTCTTGTCCTTCGGTCACCATTAGACCCCAGGACGTCCTAACTGCAGCTGGAATTGAATTCATCTTAATTTTAATCATTCCGAATCCGACGATTCCAAGAGGTTGATAATCATTACTGGCTGGACAAATAGTAATCCATCTCGTTTCCAGTACTCATCTTCCACCCGCAGCCCATGTTCAACACACTTCTTCCAGAACGGAATGTAAATTTTTGAGAGAGACTCGCGTGTCAGAACTTCAACATCACACATTTTAAATGACCTGTTCTGTTCTGCAACTTGTCCTTTGACGTGAGCCCAGACAAGTTCGATTGGATTAAGGTGCGCATGATATGCAGGGAGTCGAAGAGAGGTGTGACCGTATTTCTCAATGATTTTGTCAACATGGTACACCTTTTTCTTATTCGTATTCTTCACAAGTTGTAAAAATTCGGGTTTTAAATATGTGTCGTCAAATTTGACATGTTCATTCGCAAGCCATGTCCTAATTTGCTCTTTTGTATTTGATGCAGTAGGCACTTTGTCTTCCTCTGATACGACATTGTGGTATGATGCATTATCCATGACTATGCATGAAGGTCTCTCCAGGATTGGTAAAAGATCGTTCTCCAACCAGTGCTTGAAAATGTTTCCATTCATTTCAGTATGGTAATCCCTATCGTCGGTACTTTTTTATTGGAAAATAAGTCCCGCATCATGGACAAGGCCGTTTTCAGTGCTTCCAGCATGCGTTAATATAATGCACTGGCCTTTGCTGCTCGGAATTGTTTTTTTGAGTTTGCCATTTACTGACTGCCATTCTTTAGCATAGGTGTAGTGTGCGTTGACCCATGATTCGTCCAAATATACAATATCATACCGTTCACTCCGCCGCTCACGGATCTGTATCATGTATTTGCTTCGAGCAATGACCAAGTGTGGTTTTTCACAAATAATATTCCTGCCCCCAACAGTTTTTCTGAAAGTGAAGCCGGCTCCTCGCACAATCTTCCATAGAGTACTTTTAGAAATGTCAATATTGCAGTCTGCATGCAATTTTAATTTCAAATTCATGAGAGGAACAAGTACATTATTAACAAACATTTTCAATATCTCACGTTTTATGACATCCATGTCAAAGCTGTCGACTTTCCTTTTCCTTCCTTGATTGACATGTCTTGTTTAATCCAACGAGAAAATTACGATCTATTAAGACCAAGCGCGAGTTGCGTTCGTCTCTCTGGGTCATGAATATCACAATATAAATGCCCCATCTTGGATTCCCTAAGGAAGTGCTGATATAGTAAAAAAGTAACCTTTTGCATAGTTATAAATTTGCATTTCAAACTCATTGTAATTTAGATATAAATGTTGGTATTTAAAGTCAACAAATTGTCTACTGAGTCTTCACAAAATTAATAAAGATACGCCTTCCCTTCGGTAATTAATGCCAAGGCCGTGGTGCGTCATGTCGTTCAATAAAAATTAAGTTTTGTGCACGGGATTTTCCTGAAGTTAGTGTTTCTGCAATAGCCAAACTATTTTACGTGAACGACCGCACCAAATTAATGTATATATCCTAAAATGGTGTCAAATTCGAACAGGGTGAATTTAATATAGCCTAAAGAAGAAAACTTTTAAACTAGATCAAATTTTTCAGAGCAAAAATTATTTCTATAACGTCATCAATATTCTAAGATTGCATGCAAAATTTGAAAGCAAAATAACAAACGGTTATCACGCAAAACTAATTCAAGTGTGATTATGAATTTCTGAACGGACTGTAGTTGTCAGCTATATATCGGAAAAGATTAGTCAGTAAGTGTCTTTTTCGGCTTACACTGAACCTCATAAAGTTTCTTTTACAATGTTTATTATGGTTGTCTCCTTATACGACACACGCACACTGATCCACAGAAAAGAAAAAAGAGCCACAGGCTCTGTGCAAACACTAAAAAAATCAATAATGGGTTCCATACAAACCAAAAAATTATAAATAATAGTCATTTGGGTCTTCGAGTAGGGTTAACTTTGGAGGTCGGTTGGGAGTTTGGATTAAAGAGTCACCAGTGGTCAGTTTGGTGGGTCAATCAGTTTTCAGGGCAATGATGGTGGTCAGTGGTCAGTTTGGAGCTCAGTGTTCAGTTTGAAGGTCTGTAGTTAGTTTGGGGGTCAGTGGAGGTCACCAGTGGTCAGTGGAGGTTAGTAGTTAGTGGAGGTCACCAGTGGTCAGTTTGGGGAATCAGTGTTTAGTGGATGTCGCCAGAGGTCAGTGGTCAGTTTGGAAGTCAGTGGTCAGTTTTGAAGTCAGTGGTCAGTTTGGAATCAGTGGTCAGTAGAGGCCAGTGATCAACAGAGGTCACCAATGTCCAGTTTGAGGATCAAGGGCCAGTGGAGGTCACCTGTGGCCTGTGGAGGTCAGTGGAGGTCACTAGTGGTTAGTTTGTGGGATCAGTGGTCTGTTCGGGGGGAGGGGGAGAGTCAATAGTCATTTGAAGTCACCAGTGGTCAATTTAGGGATCAGTGGTCAGTTTGGGCGGTCAGCTGTCAGTTGAGGATCAGTGGTCAGTTTTCTAGATCCTTGGTCAGTGGTGGTCACCAGTGGTCAGTTTGATAAATCAGTGATCAGTGGAGGTCACCAGTGGTCAGTTTGAGGGCTCAATGATTAGTTTGGGATCAGTGGTCAGTGGAGGTCACCAGTGATCAATTTGAGGGCTCAATGGTTAGTTTGGGATCAGTGGTCAATAGAGGACACCAGTGGTCATTTGAATGCCCAATGGTTAGTTTGGGATCAGTGGTCAGTGGAGGTCACCAGTGGTCAATTTAGAAAATAAGTGGTCGGTTTTTTGGGGGGAATCAGTGGTAACTTTGGAGGTCAGTAGTCAGTTTAGGGTCAGTGGTCAGTTTGGGGGATCAGTAGTCAGTTTGGGATCAATAGTCGGTTTGAAGGTCAGTGCTCAGTTCGGGATCAGTGGTTAGTGTAAGGTCACCAATAGTCAGTTTGGAAATCAGTGGTCAGATTGGGGAGAGTGTGAGTGAGATCAGTAGTCAGTTTGGTGTGTCAGTCGTCTGTTTGGGCTCAGTGATCAGGTTGGGGATCATTGGTCACTGAAGGTCACTAGTTGTCAGTTTAAGGGATCAGTGGCGAGTTTGAGCGGTTATTAGTCAGTTGTGATCATGCCCCCAGTTTGAGGGGTCAGTGGTGAGTGGAGGTCACCAGTGATTAGTTTTGTGAGATTGGTGGTCAGTTGGCTGATCGGTGGTCAGTTTGTGGGATCATTGCTCAGTTTTGGGGTGTCATGTTAGGGGTCAGTGGCCAGGTTGGGAGTAGTGTGGGCAGTTTGGGTCATTGGTCAGTTTGAGGGTCCCCAGTGGTTATTTTGGGGATCAGTGATCAGGTTGAGGGGGAGGGTCAGTAGTAATATTAAGGGTCAGTGGAAAGGTTGGAGTTCTGTGGTCAGTTTAAACTCAGTGGTCAGGTTGGAGTTCTATGGTCAGTTTAAACTCAGTGGTCAGGTTGGAGTTCTGTGGTCAGTTTAAACTCAGTGGTCAGGTTGGAGTTTTGTGGTCAGTTTAAACTCAGTGGTCAGGTTGGAATATCACCAATGGTCCGTTTGAGTATGAGTGGTTAGGTTATCAGTGATCAGGTTTGAGGGTCAGTGGTCAGCGGTCAGTGTGAGGTAAGTTTGGGGTCACTGGAGGTCAGTTTTCGTATCAGTGGTCCGTTTCAGAGACTGGGAGTTTTTATGCAGAAGTAAAAGGTACTAACACAGAGTGAACACGGCAACTCAAAAAGTTAATTCACAAAAAAATTACATATTTATTATAGTTGATGTAAGAGCCCATTTGACCTACTTTCACATTCATACAAATGATAAAAAAACAATAGCCTCTTAGTTCGAGCATAATAAAACCCAAATTTCACTATAGCTTGTTTCATAACTCGTACCCAAATTTTAAATCGATAGCTTTTTAGCCGCTTGTTGTAAGTTGTTCAAAATTTGCATGTAAATTTATAATGATTAGAACCCAACAGGGAATTAATTTCATTAAAAAAAAACATTTGGTTATTATTGTTGCTTATTTGATTTATAAAAATTTATAACGACCCATTGATGTAGTCAAAACTTAATGTTTACAGTATTTTAAGTTAAAAATAGCGAGTAAAAATCCGTACACGGTAAAATTGGCGTGTTTGCACGCTTTCACGTGGTTTTTTGACACAATTATACATTTGTAAAAAACACGAGAAATTGTGTGTTCCATTTCCGTTCATTCATAGGTAGAGACGTGGAACGATAACATTTATCATGAGTCTTAAAATGAAATTCTGCAGTTTACAAAACATCGCAATCAAAATGTATGACTATTTTTGCAAAGAGGCTAAACGAGGAAGATTATTTCATTCTTTAGAAAACCCTGAGAATAGGACAAGACACATTTTGGATTTATCTAAACGGTCATTTAATCGTTGGATTCAAGCACGTGACCGTCAATATTCAAAATATACAAAATCACAAGGAAAAGCAAAAATGTTGGATAATTTCGACAGTGAACTTATTAGAAGTGAAATTCGCAAAATGTTGGGTATGAATGAAACTGTTACAATAAGAAAATTAAAAGTTTCGCTGAAAAAGAACAACAGTATTGAAATATCAAAGTCTACATTATGGAGGAATGTGAGAGCTGCAGGCTTTACATTCAGAAAGTATTCCAATGGACGAAACATCATCTGTGAGAAGCCACATATAGTAGTCATGAGAAGCAAGTACTTACGTGAAGTAAAAGAGGTGCGCAAGCAAGGTTATGATATTGTGTACTTGGATGAAACTTGGATCAATGCTCACCACACTAACCAAAGGGAATGGCAGTCATCAGATGGAAAGATTAAGAGATTAATACCTAGCAGCAAAGAACAGCGCTTGATAATTGCTCATGCAGGTAGTCGACAACATGGACTAATACTGAATGCAGAGCTCATTTTTCTTTCAAAATCCATAGACAATCGAGATTATCACTCTGAGATGAATGGTCACATATTTAGACATTGGATTGAAAATTCTGTTCTCCCATCACTAGATCGACCATCTTGTCTAATAATGGACAATGCAGCGTACCACAACATTGTTGCACTTGAAGATAAAGTCCCGACGTCATCCAGTACAAAAGATGTTATTAAGATATGACTCACAAAGGAGCACATACAATTTAATAACATGTACTTAAAACCTGAATTACTATCTCTAGTAAAGCAAAACAAAGGACAAAGATTTTTCAAATAGATAAGATTATCCAAGAGCACGGTCATATAAGTTTGAGGCTGCCACCTTACCAAGCTCATTTAAATCCAATAGAACTAATCTGGGCAAAATTAAAAGGACAAGTGGCAGATGAAAATACAACATTCAAAATATGCGATGTAAAGACTCTTGCTAATCTCGCTTTATTAAATATAGACACTATAGACATAGTTCTGTTTAAAATTAAAAAAGCAATTTAATTCATAATCATTTGCATTTTATCAATAAAAAATAAAGAATTTTAAATTTTTTACTCACCCTCGTATATAGTGGAGTATTAATGAAAAGTGCAGCGTCTGCGTTTCGAACAGCAGATGTCAATCGCTTCTCACGTTCAGGCATCCAACAGGTTCGTCAGCTTTGAAGGATCTGTTCAAGGTAACCTACAATATAGTTCAGATCCAACCTACATGACACTAACTTTGTAGGATAATAATATGCAACAGAGATGAAAATATGAGATGCTGCAAGTCATGCTGGCAATATGTATAAGAAGTAACAATAATTCTTGTATTGCGCAATTCGCTTAAGTTAAAAATCAATATTTTTAAATAATATTGAAAATAGTCAGACAATGCTGTGTTCTGTCGTCGCATTTGTTTTCGCTTCACAGTTAAAATAGTATGAGATCAATAGTAGCTATAAAGGGAAATGAAGTCAACAGTCACAACATAAACAATTTGCGATAATATGCGGATGACACAGTCTTAATAGCAGAGACAGAGAATGAACACAAGAAATGATATACGTAATAGTAAAAGAAAGCAACAAGAAAGGTCTTAATCTGAATAATAAGAAAACAGAAGTATTGATGATATCGAAGAAACTATCATACCATGATGCAGCATAACAATAAACAGAACAAATCTTAAACAGGTGCAACACGAGTAGTGTAGAGTGATTTTTTAAATACATGATAGCGTATTCAGACCCGCTAACTATAGTACTATTTAGCGTATCCACTGAAGTAAATCTCGGGTCCAACTTTAGGTACTTAGTGACGCCATTGAAGGTGTTGGCTCTATATAGAAAAAAAAGACAGATATTGATGGATTTATAAGTGTGTAATTTTATTATTTTTAGTGTATTTTTTGGTTTTTCAATACATGAAAGCGATTTCAGAACAGCTAAATATAGTACTATTTAGCAGTTCCACTGAGGTTCAGCGGGTACATCCCCAAGTATTGTTATTGGTGACGTCATTAGGTTACTTGAAGGTGTCTTTATATAGATACAAAAATTAGAAGAAAACTGCTGGTTTTAAAACAATTGATTATTTTTTTTTTATTTCTTTTTAAAGGGCGGGTAAGTCTTGGAAGGACGGGGGACATACAAAGGGGTAGTATAAATGGTTTTATATTATATAGAGAATAATAGACAGAGTCGAATATTTGTGAATTTATTTGTGTGTTTTTTTCTTGTAGTGGTTTTAATTTTTTTTTTTATATGTTTATTTTTGCGCCACCTTATGCGACAGGTGACGACTTACCGTATTTAAGCTGAAGTGGGAGTTGGTGTACATATATAGAGAAAATAGCCTGAAAGTGGTTCCAGTAGCAGCTATTCTGGTGGAGCTGAAGTATTCATAGAGAGTAGTAGACATTTGTTAGTTTTATTTAGTAATGTTATTACTTATTTTTAATCTGTTTTTTTAAGGGGCGGGTATGTATAGGATGCAAGGGGTGGAGGTGTGATAGTGTGACTCATCCATGTAGGATAATGGGAGGAGTAGAGGAAAACGACGATCTGCAGAGGATGAATAAAGAACGACGCGGCGACGATGAAAGATAGAATAATTTTAGACGGTGTAGAATTAAAGTGAAGTCTTGAGGATTAGCAAGGAGACGTTAAGTCTACCAAGTCCGTCGCTGTGTCGTAATCAACTCTTAGATTACGGGTAAAAGACGCGCAGGTGTTCAGCCTGGGCTTGTTGGTCCGGGTAGATGTTTGCTCTGGCCGACACAAGTTGCGTAACGCAACGACGCGGCCACTGCTTTCTGGACACCTGCTGATATGGGATGGCTAGCCCACCCCTGTAACATTGAGTTAAGCCGGAAAAGGGCGTAATCATAAGACCAGGTTATCTTTATGTTCAGCGGTGAGTAACGCTTTGAGTCTCTCTGAGTTGGAGATCAAAGAGGGCCGCACGTGAACAAAGGGCCAAGGGAGGAGTTATATAGTTGTAGGTTTTAGTTGTGAGAAAAGAATGTTTGAGAAGATTGACAGGTTGTCGACTAAAGTGATTAAAGTAATAAACTATGGACATAGTCAAGAAAGGCGGAGTTACAGAAGTAGTGACGGTCAACAGACGTAGGTTAGGCCGTATCAGTGGTCGGGGGGTGTGGTCACCTGGGACTTAAACGTGAGACACAGGGAACTAGGAGATCCAGACCCAGATAGAGATGCAGACATTCGGGTGAGAAACATACAGATGGACACAGACCTTCAGATAGAAGAGACGGTGAAAATATAGTGAAGAAGTAGATACCTGCCTCAAGGCAGATGTTAAGTCAGGACTTAGATGTACAAGTACGTTCAGAGAATATTGTGACAAGAGTTGGACTTAGGAAGTAGAACAGTTTAAAGTATTCCTACTATACCAAGATATTAAGTATTAGTAAGTTCCAAAGGAGATTTTTAGACAACGGACAGAGATAATCACACCGAGAGAAACGTTGATGTACAAGTAAACTTAGAAACGTACAGAACTGAATGAACTTAGATATACTTAAGAATACTATACGATCACAAAGATTACTGACAATTCATCATCGCCGATTGGCTATGTCAAGTAACAACAGATTTTTGTAAAACCACATGTAGAAGTCACTAATAAAGACTTTGTTTATACTTGTTCAAAAAAGGATGATGAGTGTTATATATTTATATGTGTCCCTCTGAAGTCAAGCCAGCGGGAAGCTACGAAAGCTATCAAAGTCTATTAGAAGATTCCTCATCAAGAAGTTACTTGCTAGAAGATAGACTCCTCAACATATATAAAACAAGATAGACTCATCAAGGTCATAAAAGAAGATAGAACTTTATAGATACAGAAACCCTGCCAGATACCTTATCCTTTCTGTTGCACGTGACGCAGGATAATATTCTTTTTTTTTAGAAGGACCTGGAGAGGAGAAAAAAGTAAGAATTTTCTCTTAACCAACTATGACGTCCACTTACGCACTTCCAGCGTAAATTTACGTACTTGCAGCAACGAGTGCCACCGTGCTGCCAAGATATTCTAAGAAAAACACTATAAGTACTAGTACAGGACATATTGTGAAAAAAAAACACTATAGAAGCTGTCAGTTCGAGTGTTAAGACTAATTAGGACAATAAAGACAATAGGGAATTACATTCAGACTTTTTACTATTCCGGATGTGAAAAATTACTTAGTTTAAATACATGTATTTTGTGATTGGTTGAAATAAATGTGACATGCATCGGAGAGCAAAGATAGACAGAGAGAACCATATGTGAAAACTGATGTCCACGTTGAGAACCTGAAAAAGACTAGTTAGTTAATTATTGTTTTAAATTAGTGTATTATTGTGTAGTTGTTAGGTCGTTATAAATGTGTGTTAGGAATTCCAGGACTTCAGAATCATGTAAGTTAGATTTTTCTTATATATTTTAGAGATTTATTTGATATGTTGAACAATGTATGTTAGTGTGAAGTAAATACGTTTTTCTTGATAAGTGTTTGTGGAAGAAAGTAGAAATTCTTTGACTGATCTAAACGTTTTGTAGAGTCATCACCGGTTTAGAAAATAGTTTTAGACAGCAAGAAGTGAGTGCCAGTATCTCAAATTACTCTGGCAATCCATCCAAATTCAGACAATGGATGGCAAAAATTGAAAAGTATGCTCTCATTTTTTTCTATAAATGAGGAAGACAAGAAATTAATAGCTTTTAAAACAAGTAGAGGCAAAGTATCTGACTTCATCCAGAGAAGGCTAAAGAATGAACCTTCAAGCACATGGAAGTCCCTCCAGATAGATTTAAAAACTAGGTATGCTGCTGTAGGAGATGCCTACACTGCTTTCATACTTTTGAGGAAGTTTAAACAAGAAAGAGGAGAGACAATAACTGCATACAGTAATAGACTTTTAGAGCTAGCAGAGGAATCTGGTTTAGAAACCGACAGTTTTGATAGACAATTAACAGAGATTTTTATAGATGGACTAATATCCACAGATCTAAAGCTACACTTAGCGAGGCTTAACCCTGAGACGCTAGATGAAGCAATTAATGTCTCTATTAAAAAAACCGGGTTCAGGAAGAAATTGAATTTAAACCTACCTGAAGAAAGCCCAACCATCAGTGAATGGTTTAATAAAAGAAAAATAGTAGAAAAGCCTAGGGAAGTTAATCAAGCGAGTAATACATGGAGAAATAAGGGACGACTAGGTGAATTGAGTAAAGAAATATATGCAGTGAGAAGGGAAACAAGACATTTTCACGGAAGAAGATTACCACCTCAGGAATCTAGGTGCAGATGGAAGGACAAAAGACAAACTGCTGGACGTAAGAGCTACGAAATAAATAGTGTAGACAGGATTGAAATGAATAAAGTGAATGGTAAATAAAACTTTTGGACACAGCATGTTAACCCAACACCCAGGCGTGGCAGGCAAGATCCCTCTGGAGTCAAAGAGAAGCGCGCAACCAAGCACGTGGATGCGAGAACGCCCAAGTTTTCCAAATCAAACGGCCCAAACATCAAGACAAACAGGCTGTCTAGCCTGAAACAGAACAAATTAATCAGAAAGGAGAAGGCCTTAGAGGCAATGGAACAGAAGTTTGGAGAAACCAGCGACGTAGAGGAATATAGTACAACAGATGAAGAAATAGATACGAAAGATTTAATAAAGTTCAAAAGAACGGTAGAAATTAAAAATAAAACGACACAAACAGAAGGTACTGATAGAGAAGTATTAGTGACACAAGTAAGCTGTGCACAAACACAGACTGTAGAGGTTATAGGACAAACTAAACATAACGATAAAATAACACAAACGAGGGAGGTGAAGAAACAATTTTATAGACGCCTGTGTGGCTACAAACATTCTAGAAGATGTGATTTCAAGACAAGATGCCGAAATAAGAATTATGGAAAAGAGAAATGAAAGAGATGAGTTGAGGCTATTAGAGCTGAAAGACACAGTAAATAGGCTAGAGTGCAAAAACAAGTGTCTGGAAACAAGAATTAAAGAGCTTGAAGCACTTGCAGAACAAAAGTCTGAGACTGACAGACACAGTGAATGTATGATTCGAGAAGTTGATGAGATGAAAGCACAGAATGACCAACTTTTAGGTGAAGTCAAAGTGTCCAAGGATTTAGTTGCAAGTTTAAGAAAGGAGAAATCAGAAGTAGATGACAAGGTAAAGAACCTAATACGAGAGAAGTCTGGCTTAGAGGAAGAGGTAGCGTCTCTAAGGCGAAAGAAATCTGAGATTAAGAAAGAGGTCAATCGAAGGCCAGATGTAGAAAAGAGTAGCGCAACAAAAGGAAGGATAAAGAAGCAAGTAGCTACAGTTGATGTCTATGAGAGACAAGAAGCTAATGTTGATAGTTCTTCAGGTTCAGGAGTGGTGTTCTGGCCACTTGGAACCCCAGAGCGAGACAAGATAATTCAAGAAGGGAGAAGGCGGTGTGATGAACGAGTGAAAACAGATCCTTTTTATGCCCAAAGAATGGGAAGGATGAATGATTATCTGGAACATGTCAAGAAAAGAAATCGCGAGAAACATCCATATTAAGAATTGTAATTATTTTACTTGTGGATGTTGTAACTAATAATGTTGTATGAGTCTACTATCTTTTAGACGAATTTTATATGTATAATGTCAGTGTGAATGGTGAGTATGAGTCTGTAAATGTACTGTTGCCTTAATGAGAAGACAGAACTATATGTATGAAGATGTTAGTGAGTCACCTGAAATAAACAAACAAAATGGTGGTAACCATGATTACATCGGTTTAATTAAGGCTTGAGTCAAGTTGAGAGGACGCTAATTTCAGACGCAGACGTCTTAGCGTACCTAGAGTTAAGAGAACTCAGAATTTACAGAAAATAGAGTATTAATGGAGATAAAAACATAGGAAACTAAGAAGAGACGAGAGAGTTAGTGACCCGAGTTGGAGAGACTCTATCAGTTATCTAGGGATTCCAAGTGTGGAACAGCACCGTGAGATGTACAGATGTATGTATATGTATTCAGTGTGTTGTGGTATTTTGATGGAAGTCTAGACAGACTAGATTCTGTATCAAATTTAAGTCATAATTTTTATTGCTATGTGTTTGTGATTACTCTATGCTGCAATTTTCGGTCTGTCCAAGACTGTGTATGTATGAATTGATCAGAAACATGTTGTGAGATGCACATTATTTTAAAAACAATTTTATGAAAATGTAATATGTTGACGGGGAAAATTGCCTAAAATTCGGAATATATGTGGAGAGGGAACACATAAGAAGACTGTCGACCCGACATGAGTTGACCAGTAAATTAAGCCTGTGGGCTAAGAGATTCTGTAAGAAAGCGTATCGCTATGCAGACAACTTTATTAGCAGTGCCAGAAGAGCACGTGTTCAGAGAGAATAGGGTAACAAACTAGACGGGAAGTGCCACTTTTTCAGAAGCGGCACAGATATGATGCCGAAGAAAGACTAAACGGGTCTTATTATGCAATTAAGAGAGTACAGTACGAAGGCCGAACGAGCCTCAAATATTTCAGAATTGACGTTTCCACAAAAAGTTTTGTATACATGAGACACATATTGTGTCACAAAGATGTTTATTGAATGTCATGATATTGTTGTAGAATTATGAATATTGTATATGTAAACACCAATTACAGAACCTGCCAGTTTAAATTAATAGACGGAAAGGAATGTGGGTTAGACATAGACAAAACAGACGTTGATCTCAATTTAGCTGGCCTAAATTCAGGCTATGTCCAGTGGACGTCACGTTAGTCAGAGGCTTCAAAGCAAAACAATGTGGCATGGCAGAGTCATGTTGTAAGATGATTGTATACATGATGAATTTTTTTTGAGATTCCAGTTTATAGATGTTGAATTTGTATTTCTATTTGTTGCAATAATTGATGTACAAGTATAATTATTGATATGCGAATGAGAAAAGGGAAATTGGTTAGTAGAAAGAGAGCAGTCACAGTATGTTTTTATTTTGAGTTAAATTGATCTATGAATATATCAATTCAACTGAAATGTTGAGGGAGATATATGTGATAGTGTGACTCATCCATGTAGGATAATGGGAGGAGTAGAGGAAAAACGACGATCTGCAGAGGATGAATAAAGAACGACGCGGCGACGATGAAAGATAGAATAATTTTAGACGGTGTAGAATTAAAGTGAAGTCTTGAGGATTAGCAAGGAGACGTTAAGTCTACCAAGTCCGTCGCTGTGTCGTAATCATCTCTTAGATTACGGGTAAAAGACGCGCAGGTGTTCAGCCTGAGCTTGTTGGTCCGGGTAGATGTTTGCTCTGGCCGACACAAGTTGCGTAACACAACGACGCGGCCACTGCTTTCTGGACACCTGCTGATATGGGATGGCTAGCCCACCCCTGTAACATTGAGTTAAGCCGGAAAAGAGCGTAATCATAAGACCAGGTTATCTTTATGTTCAGCGGTGAGTAACGCTTTGGGTCTCTCTGAGTTGGAGATCAAAGAGGGCCGCACGTGAACAAAGGGCCAAGGGAGGAGTTATAGTTGTAGGTTTTAGTTGTGGGAAAAGAATGTTTGAGAAGATTGACAGGTTGTCGACTAAAGTGATTAAAGTAATAAACTATGGACATAGTCAAGAAAGGCGGAGTTACAGAAGTAGTGACGGTCAACAGACGTAGGTTAGGCCGTATCAGTGGTCGGGGGGTGTGGTCAACTGGGACTTAAACGTGAGACACTGAGAACTAGGAGATCCAGACGTAGATAGAGATGCAGACATTCGGGTGAGAAACATACAGATGGACACAGACCTTCAGATAGAAGAGACGGTGAAAATATAGTGAAGAAGTAGATACCTGCCTCAAGGCAGATGTTAGTCAGAATTTAGATGTACAAGTACGTTCAGAGAAGTATAGTCCTACTATACCAAGATATTAAGTATTAGTAAGTTCCAAAGGAGATTTTTAGAGAACGGACAGAGATAATCACACCGAGAGAAACGTGGATGTACAAGTAAACTTAGAAACGTACAGAACTGAATGAACTTAGATATACTTAAGAATACTATACGATCACAAAGATTACTGACAATTCATCATCGCCGATTGGCTATGTCAAGTAACAACAGATTTTTGTAAAACCACATGTAGAAGTCACTAATAAAGACTTTGTTTATACTTGTTCAAAAAAGGATGATGAGTGTTATATATTTATATGTGTCCCTCTGAAGTCAAGCCAGCGGGAAGCTACGAAAGCTATCAAAGTCTATAAGAAGATTCCTCATCAAGAAGTTACTTGCTTGAAGATAGACTCCTCAACATATATAAAACAAGATAGACTCATCAAGGCCATAAAAGAAGAAAGATCATCAAGAAGATAGAACTTTATGGATACAGAAACCCTGCCAGAGAGGCATGCTTAGTTTGATTGAAGGTGACGTTAAATGTGTTTATATAGACAATGGAATTTCTTACCGCACAGAGGTACATAATAGTATAAATAGTTTATATATAAAAAAATAGATAACTATTGATGGATTTATTTGTGTGTAAGGTATTGAATAGCTTTAAGGGTTTGTGTTTTTAATCGGCATGGGATTGTATTGGTGGCAACCGCCAACTAATGTAACAGGTTGTGGTGTAACGAAAAAAGGTTGAAGAGGGCGTTGTTTGTTTATATAGAAAAAAATGATAGAACTTGATGGTTTTATAACATTGTAATGTAATGTATAGAAGAATATTATAGAAGAATAGGTAGAATTGGATGGAAACAAAAGAAAACAAAAGACAAAGTTTTAATACAACTGAAAATAAAAAGAGTACTACTAAACACAATTAAGACAAGACAAGTGAAACTTTTGGGGCATGTTAAAAGACACAACAGCCAACTAAAATTAATATTGGAAGGAAAAATACAAGGTAAAAGAGGCAGAGGCAGACCAAGACTAACATGGACGAGTAATATCAAAAGATGGACAAGTCAATCTATGTCAGCCTGCACCATCAAAGCAATAAACAGAGTAGAATGGCGATCCGTGGTTGCCAACCTTCGTTGCGGAGAAGGCACACGATGATGATGATGAATGTTATGTAGTAATTGAATATCATTGTGTTAATGTAAAATCCATTCGTACTTCGAGGTGTGAGCCCGCAACTTTCTGAGATAATTAGAAAGCCACCATCTTATGTAACACGTGTTGCTTTAATAAACATGGGTTTAATATGGTGTTTGTGTGTGTATATATATACATATATATGGACTTCCGTGGTAAAGATGGTGGATCTAGGTCACGTTCTCTCGATCGCTGCAGAAAGTGCATTCGTTGTCTGATTAATTTCGGTTCTCCATTGCACTTTTCTGCGTTAAAGTAAAAATGATGCTCTACTTATTACATCTGCGTGGCTAAAGCGAAGTCGTACGCCGGCAACAGTCCCTTTTTGACAAATAAAGTGTTGTGAATGAGACCTTCCACCGTCTAGACTTGATCTGCTCTTTACGTCACATTGGTGACGTTCATAACCGTTGTTGGAATTCCTTGATGCAAGTTATTTCCTTGTTACTTATTAATGTAAACTACTTCGTCAGCCGCAATTTTATCTCTTTAGGGAACTTGCACCGTGTTTTGTTCGTCGTAGGCTGCTTTCACTAGAGTAATCAGGAATCTAAAGGGAGCGAAATTGTTGTGTGTACGACATTGTTGTGTGCTACGTCATCGTAATGGCTCATCGTACATCCATAGACCGGCCGTACGCTAATCTTACAGTCTGTTGTTTGATGTGCGACGGGGATAATCTGACGACTAACTGTGTGTCTATATGTTCGGAATTGGAGTCAACAACGATGGCCTAACATCATCACGCGCTATACATATTTTTAAAAATACGACGATCATCAATTTCAAGAGGACATGAACTTCCGGTATATGGTGGATAAGCGGCGGGAACAATTGAAGGCTATGCATGAAAAGTGCTCCTTGTTGAAGTTTCCTCATATTCCAAGTCCGGCTTGTTGCAGGAGCTACTGAGTTTAAGTGCTCTGTGCACACCGTGAGCTGTGTGTCTTATCCGTTTTGATCATGTTTCGATATTCCAATTGTTTACGATGAATGATGAATTCGTATGGCAGGGAACAGTTGGATGTGTTCACCTTCTGCGCGGTTTCGCCTTATGTTTTTTTGCTTGTGCTGAAACTTCTACGATGGGGACTACAGTTACCTTTCTTTGTTTGGGAGATGAGATATTAATTCGATGGCAACGGCAGTTGAGCAATTATGGATTTTAATTCGTTTGCAGTGATACGGGGTCTTCCATAACCAAATAACCAAGGAGTCGTCAGTGGCTGGACACTGCGGAAATTGCTGAGGAGGGGATCTGAGCTCATATGGACATGTTCGGAGTGCAATGATGATGACCCGCAAATAACTCAATAACTCAACATATATACATATATATATATATTTAGTAAAGCAAGCCCACATATGGGAAACAACAGGTAAGAGGAAGATCCAGAGAGACACTGTAAAGAACATTGATGACAGAGGTAAGAGCAGTAGGAATTGGCTCCTTCAAGGAGATGGAGCTGCTTGTACAGAACAGAGACAAATGGCGAGATTTGATAAAATATCTTTAAAAGAATTGAAATTAGCTAGAACAAAAATTCAGATAAGAGAAGGAGTATCGTGGTCTTCGCCCTATGGGCCGGCTACGGCTCGAAAGGTCAACATATTATATATATATATATATATGAAAGTCCGAATTTAACGTCTTTGTTTCTGTGATGTTATTGGGTAATTTTAAGTGTTTGTTTTTTAAGTGGAGTGAGTGGGGCCGATGCAATACTGTGTAAAAATAAGATTAGAAAGATAGAGGACACGCATTATTCAGAATTTCCACTCATACATAAACACACAAAAGGGGTTGTATTAGATAGACGAAACATCAATCACAGTATCTGAATATACATCTTTTTTTTTATTTACGGGAATGTCTCTAACACACACTCAAACACACAGGTAAGATATTGACAAAGGTCATGCTTCAAAATTCGTAACATTAGGTAACTGGTGATAATATGCTCATCACCTCAAATTTTGTAAATATTAATAATAAAAACGGAATTTTTTTCAGTGGAATATTATTAAATGTCTCTACTTTAAGAAAGTTATTTTCTTTTCCTTGACTGCAAGGTTGCAAACCAATACAGCTCTAAGTGACCTGTACATTCATTGTGTCTTTTGTAGAAAACTAAATATCTCCTTTTCATTCAATCTGTTATTATACAGCCTATTACCATCCTTCCCAGAATGTCCAAAGATTGGTCTGCAATATTCATCTATTTTCACGGTCAGCTGCCAGGTTGCTTTCAATCTTTTTCCATTTCATGTGTGATCCGAATCGCTTTAAATCCATGACTTATCCAGCGTTACTTTCAGTCACTATGTGTGTACATACCCCTTCTTTGTGCCATTTGGGCACTTCGTATTTCCTTTTTTTCTTTGTATTAAATTATGTCAATTATGTCATATTCCTGTACTCACAAACGGTGATTTAACATTATATTTTTTAACGCAAACTCATTAAATAAAACTAATAGTTAATTCGTTTATAGAGAAATTTGTAGATGTAAAACAGATCTGTACTTCTATATATTTATTATAAAATAAATTCTGAAACCAAAGAACAGAATAACAACGGTAGAAAACAGGCAGTCTGACCAACATTATGGGATATTTAAGCGATGAAACAAAACAGCAATATGGTTTTGATGTGTCATCAGATTTATATAAATGAAATAGTGAGAAATCAGCCTAGAACCTTCTACAAGTTCTGTCTGTAATTGGTACTTTAGTTAATTTGGTCATGTGTTCCAGCATTAAAAATGCACACGCTTCTTGTATTATACATACAAAAAGTTTGGAAGAAGCTGTATTTTACAATTGTTTGTGGTTAAAAACTGAATAGTGTAGCCCCTGAAACACTCAAAATGCCAATCTGTGATCTACTCACTGCGAGCAATAACTACGAAAATAAAATTCACACATGAACTGTGGCTTCAACTAAAACAGTTTTGGGACCGGTGTCTACAAATTGAAACCATCTGAATAAAATACCTCTTTTCAAAAATCAGTAAAATGTACTAGGCTCAGAAACGCATGCACGAATGCTGCTAAATTTACAAGTTTAGAGCTAAAATGCTACTTCGCTATGAAAAAAACAGCCGTGTTTAAGACACAGATATACTGGTGGTACACTAATTCTTATTGAGTTACGACTGAGGTGAGGTCAGGCAAACAAATGCACACTGACAGTACATAGGTACATAGACGAATTGTTACTTTAGCACGAAAATAGCAGCAAATACAAATTAATTTTTTTAAATAGACTGAAAATGGTATCAATTTGATAACTTATGTTACTTCCGACAAACATATATACATAACCTGAACGATTTCATTAAACATAAAACTGTCGACACCACAAGAGTAGTAACATTAATAGACACTTACTTTTACTTGAATTAAACGGAGTACGCTGAAGAAGAATCAAAACTTTGGCAAAATCTGAGCAAATAGCACTATCTACTATAGGAAGATGTTCAAAGTCAGGAATATGATCCTGTCGCAATCTCAGCTGTCAACCATGTGATATGATCCTATGAAATACAGTACTTTTAACTGGAGAAATGTTGATGCAAATATCATTGAGTTCCATCTACCGGCGCATATTTCCACAGAGAAGCAACAATCTACTGACCTTAAATCGAAAAGTTCTACTCTGATAACCCACCAATCAGTATCGCTGACGGAAAGTTTTACGCAGGAAACCCAGTAATCAACGTCGTAGACATAAAGTTATACTCAGATAATCCACCAATCAGTACCGCTGACGGAAAGTTCTACTCACATAACACACCAATAAATGCCAATTACATAAATTTCTACTCTGTAAACCCACCAACCTGCGTCGCAGATAAAAACTATCTTACAGGAAAACTATCAACTGTCAACAGCCACTGCACATCTGTCTAACAACCGAGCTCTCACTGCACATTACAAACAATAAATCCATTTATACATTACAACATAGCATACACGGGTCAGCCTATACTGATAATCTCTGTTTCTTTAGATGCGTAGCGTTATTTAGGGGCGCTAATCTTAATCACTTACATAAACACGTACTCTCCTGAAACAGTGGCAATGAAATAGTAGTGTGACCGAATATGTAGCCAGGCATATTCCAATGTCGTGTGCCATAGCCAGTAATATTTCTGGGTATGAAAAATCGGTATGTTTTGTAAGCGAGGGTGACCCCCAAAAATTAATCAGCAGAATGAAGATTATCTAGAGACATTAGCGAAACGTGTGTATAGAATCTTACGCGCCAGTTTCAATCACGTTTTCAACAGTTTAAAAGACATGAGTGGCAGTAGTGACCTAATAGGGAAACTCAAATCACCTAAGAGAGCTCCCCGTTAAAGGATTCAACACTAGAAAGTTTGACCTAAACGTAGTAAAACCATGTAATAAGTAAAACCTTAGCTGCAGAGAACAAAGTTGAAAAAAACGAACGAAATAGAAGAATAAGTGAAAGATGAAGTAGAAGTTAAAGTAAAAAACGAAGATGATGATGATGATGAAGAAGATGATGATAAAGAAGAAGAAGACGAAGAAAAAGAACCAAAACAAAACTAAAAAAGTGGTGGCCTCGCCTTTCATGTTTATCGTGAAGCGCAATAATAATTTTATGTGCATCTCCACCCGGCGACTAAAGTTCTTAGATATTATAAATTATCTCGCCCCAGGGTTCTTTTATAGTAGATACTTGGCGGCGTACAAGATTAAAGAGACTAAAGCGTATTTTGTAACGAGTACATCGCCGATCTTAAGAAGTTAGACGAAACCACTCTTCCCCCGCATGAAGCTTTCTATTCATCGTTAAAAAACTGTAATATTTCAGACGAAGAGAATGCAGAGTGTCAGCGCGTCTGGGTAGAGAATAACATGACCACACTCAGAGATCTAGTATTTAACAATGTAAACGATGTGAAACCTATGCTTTTGGCAATCGGTCTTCAGATCAAATTTTACAGCGACCTCGGTGTAGATATGTTTAAGGACGCCATTTCCGTCCCCGGTGTGACATTAAGATACCTCTTTAACACCATACCTAAAAACGTAGTCTTTTCATTATGCGGTAAACGAGAGGCAGAGCTTCGTAAACTCTTAGAGATAATATAGTGACTGGCCTGAGCATAATCTTCCATCGCCACCACGAGAAGTGGTAAAGGTTTATTAGAGGTAATCCTAAAAAAGTAGTAGAACGTTTTAAAGGTTTGGATGCTAATGCGCTATATCTCTGGGCACTGATACAGAAAATGCCCACTGACTTTCCAATTATACGAAAAAAAGAGAACGGGTTTAGGCAGCATAAGGTTAATTATTACGATCAGCAGAATAGAGAGTGGTTGACGTGGGTAGCTCACACGCATAAAATTGATTTGCGAACTCAATACAACGGGGGTGAGGTATCTTTGGGACCTCGTAAGATTAGAGTAGATGGCTTCTGTCACAAGAGTAACCTAACCCAAAATAATCAAGCCTTTCAATTTGTGGGATGTCTGAGCCATGGTCGTAAAGACTGCGTGCTTACTCGCTAGTAACCCCACAAACAAGAAACCCTTGTCCGAGTTATACAAGACCTGCGAATTTCGCGAATATTTAACCAACGACGTTGGAGTTGAAGTAGTTGAGATGTGGGAGTGCCAATGGCAAGAACTAAAGAAAACTGATAGCACCATTATTTCATGTCTTAGACAAGTCTTCCCAAGATCAAAACCATCGTATGCCAGGAAAAAAATTACCCCTAACCGTCGCGAAGATTTTGAAATCTGTTTCAGACGAAACGTTGTTTGGTCTGGTGGAAGGCGATATACATGTCCCCGATCACTTAAAAAAATCATTTTAGCTAAATGATACCCATATTTTAAAATGTAGGCGTGGTAGAGACTATATAGGAGAGTTTATGAAGGATTACACCGTTAAAAATAAATTATTGACGACCCCTCGAAGTACCGTGATAGGTAGTTGTGTCGGGAAAAAAAAATACTTTTGGCCACCCACTTATTAAAATGGTATTGAGATCATTGTCTAGAGGTAACTAACATCTTCCAGGTGATCGAATACCACCCTGTTAGTTGTTTCAAGCAATTTAGGGACACCGGATCCGACGCCAGGCGAAAAGAGGATGTACATTAGACGCAGTCAATTACTAGTGAGACCATGAAGTTGTTAGGAAATTCGGCATACGGGGAAACTCTCATTGATAAAGCGAAACACGCGAACATCGCGTACTGCGAAGGTGATGCTGCCTGCAAGCTTGTTAATTATCCACTATTTAAACATAGGACTGATTTAGGACTAGGAAATATATTCGAGGTGGAGATGTTAGAAAAACGAGTTAGTTCTCTAGTGTATAGGTTATTAACCTTAACTATAACCAAGCTGTGATACGTTTCCTTTCATTACACCCACTGAACCTGTTATCTAATTATATACATGCACAACCTCTTATATTTCGACAACCTTCCATTTAACTTTTGTTTCGTACTAGTGTAATTAAACAAATTATTATGACTGATGAGTAGTATACAAGGGTCCAATTGGGTATTATTTGGCCGTAAATTAACAAAGATATAAGGTAGGCGCATTTCGCGCCTAATGTACACGAGAGACAAGGGGAGTTAATCGGTCGTGCGACGGCGTGACCCCGCGTGCGGTGTGACCCCTCGTGCGGCGGGCGGTGTGACCCCTCGTGCGGTGGGCGGTGTGACCCCTCGGCGCTCCGGCGGTCGGCGTGTTGACCTCTAGTCCCGGTGACCCCGGAAGTGCCCTGTTTATGTCTGGTGTGTGCTGACTTTGGAGTTCTTGATGTACTTGATCGATAGTGATAGGTTAGTACATTATACAACATCAATGAAAAACGATCAATATAAAACAGAAGACAAAGATATATTTTATTCTTTTATTATCTCAATAGGTGTATAACATACAGTGGATAGTATATAAAATTACAAAAATATTTAGTACACTGAGTAAATATATAGTACAAGGATAACATTTATTTATAGCTATGTAGTTGGGTGTCTGCTTAGCGTTGCACCATAAATGAAGCATAAGGGGTGAAACAGTTAGAGATTCTCGGTTAGTCTAAACTGGTAGTGTAAAGAGTTAAATATCTAGAGGCGTAGTCGAGACGTTATCATCAGCTACCTTTCTGTTTATATAGAAATAGGAAAGAGCATTTCTTGTTTGACTGTAGGAAAATATGGAATTATTTAAGACTTTGAATCCTACATTTTTCCCACCCTTGGCCTTTTGCGTGGCGAGAACCTCTAAAAACATATCTTTATCTAATTTGTTGTGTTGCTTGCTTAGCCCTTTACAACTGATTTTATCATAATCCCCACTACAATGGTACGTCTTACTACATAAGCTAACAAGAGCTGTCCCTTCATACTCTAGTTTAAAAAGACCGGGCGTTTGCTTGGTATACGCTTTAACACCCTTACAGTTTATACAATCTGTCTTGCTAATATGTTCATCGCAAAACTCGGCAGGAAACCAGTCTTTATATACGCTATTAAACTCATTCCGCAGACCTGACTTAACTATATCCTCCAACTTAGGCGCACTTAAAGCCAAGTATAAACTATCAGTATCTGTTTCACATAACTGAAAGTTGGACCTATCTACAAACTTATCTAAGAACTCGAAATAAAAATCTAACATACGAAGTTTTGCATATTGATACACGAAGAAACCGATTTGTAGGGGTAAGTCCCAAACCGTTTTCTTTTTCTCCATCTCAATTTCAAAAAGAGCCTCCCCTATTTCAGTCATCTTTTTAAAGCGGGAATTATTTATCATTTTCGATATCTCATCCCCCTGAACGTACGAGACAGCGCTATGATTGGCCTTATTGGTTAGAGTCTTCCCATAGGCTGAGTTTCCCAAGAGCTTCATTGTATCACTTACTATAGATTGATTTTCGTCTAGATCACCAGCCCGCCTAGCGTCAGAAACCATTTCTCCAAACTTTTTAAAACAACTAGACGGTTGATATTCTATCACTTGATAGATTTTTGTTACCTCTAACCCATGATCTAAATACCATTTTAACAGCGGTGTTGCCAACAAAATTTTTTCCTTGACATAACTACCGATTAGAGTGCGACGAGGGGTTGACAACAAATTATGTTTGAGGGCATATTCACCCATAAACGAGCCAATATCATCACGCGTGACGTCAATATTTTTGAAAATTGGAGTCATCTCACTGAAATATTCCTTCAGGCGGTCGGGGACGTGTAGATCACATTCCACTAAATCAAAACATGTCCCATCTGAAACAGAAGTCGGAATCTGTTTATCACTAAGAGGGAGCCCTTCTTTAGAGTAAGAGGGCCTAGCTCGAGGGATGGCTTTAGAAAGGAAAGCCCTAATGGCTGGGTCAGACTTTTTCAGAGCCTGCCACTCACATTCCCACATAACTTCTACTTGGACTTTGACCTCCTCAGTTAGATAGGTGTGTATCTCACATGTTTTTTCAAACAGCTCGAGCAAGGGCTTATTATTAACAGGGTTTCTATCTTTACCTTTGGTGAGGGGGCAGTCTTTGTGACCATGGTACAAACAACCATGAAAATTATAGACTATTCTATTGGATTTATCCCACCCATCCACGGGGATGTTTCTATCACCTAACCGAAACTCCCTCCCGTTAAACTGAGTTTTCAACTCCACCCTTTTTTGGTGAGCGACCCACGTTAGCCACTCTCTACTTTGTTGGACAAAATAGTTATCTTTTTCGACCCTAAACCCAGTCTCCATTCTTCTAATAATTGGATAATCTGTTGGCATCGGGTTCATCAGAGCCCAAAGATACAACGCATTGGCATCGTAACCTTGGATGGATCGGACTAGCTTTCCGCCCCTAATAAAAGTTTTCATTACCTCATGATACCTATGAAAAATTATAGAGGGACCTCCAACGATATTATCTCTAATCATTGTGTGTAGACTAGCCTGTTTGCTCGAACATAAACTAAACATTACACCCCTATCAACGGTCTTAAAAAGATACTTTAAACAAACACCCGGAAACGAAATGGCGTCTTTAAAACAGTCCACACCCCGCTCCCCATAAAAGCGAACCTGTTGCTCTAAGGCTTCTAAAAATGGGACTACATCTTTGTTATTATACCACACCAAAAAGTCCCTAAGGTTCGTCATCTTATTGTCCTTCCAGACCTTTTTACACAGAGCGTACTCCTCCTTGGAAATGTTGGAATTTTTTAATTTGGAAAAGAACGCTTCGTGTGGGGGTAACTCTGTCTCGTTCAACTTTTGAGGGTCGTCTATATATTCATAACAAACGTAACCCTTTGTCTCACTAATCTTATAAGCGGCCAGATATTTACTATAGCTAAACCCAGGGGCTAGATAGTTTATTATATCTAGGAACTTTAACTTCTGCGTTGCAATACACATAAAGTTATTGTTTCTTTTAACTATAAACTTGAACGGTTTTGGTACTTTGTAGGCTACTTCCATTTTAGCTTCCTCTTCTTCGATAACATCAGCTTCTTCCTCTTCTTCGTCTTCTTCTTCTTCGCCCACTTGTGCGGTGGCATCCATGAAGTGCTTTATTAAATAAGGTTTAATGACGTTGATGTCATATTTCCCCGAGTTAAACCCTATTACTGGAAGCTCTTTTAAATATTCATCAAACTTAGCTATTAGCTTGTGTTTGTTCAGTTCATGGAGTTGAGTAAAAATACTGTCAAACCGATCTCGCAACAACGAGTATGCCGTATCAGCGATACCAGTGAGGTAATCAACCATCTGACTAACTATAACCTGTGGGTCACCCTTCGTTATGAAGCATATTGGTCCCTCCCACCCAGGGACATTTGACGCTATAGAGCAGGAGAGGGGGACGTGTTTAGCTACAAAGGTAGTCGAGTGCGTCTCTCGAGGAACATTCCTACTATCAAAATAACATTCATAATCGAATGTCGCCCTGAACGGGTAAATAAAAGACTCTGGAGTACTTATCCCTTCAGCACTGATCGCGTCCCATACACTTTCAGGTGATGAGTAAAATCCACCCTTATATGTCTCTACAGTCATATCCCCATTGCAAGTTTTTTTCGTGCCTATCCATACGCCCAAACTTTTTCCACAATTTCCCACATTTTCCACAAGAAAAACTTTTACTAGCCCTAGAAAGATCGTTTATATAAAAGAAATGGTTTTTGTAAAGTAAAAGACGGAGAGTTTCACTATAACTACTGCCGCTTCTCAGGACAATACGCAAGGCTCGTTCAGAATCAAACTCAAAAATATCTATGTTTACTGAAAAGCAACTTTCTAAGAGAGACATTTCAGCAAGAGTTACACCGGGAAAGTTACTTAACATTAGAGATGGGTTAAACTGTTTGAAAAGTAGTGTCGACGCCTTCCTAACATTATTAAGTGGAGTCCCACGATGGACAGCTAGACAACGGAAGAAACAGAGATTATCCTTGTAAACTTTAGAATTGGAGTCGGTTTGAATGGTATTAATACCATGGTTCGATGCAATGTATGTTGGGATATCTATCAGACACCCTATAGGATAATCTTGAAGTTTATAAATATAAACACTCGTACTGACTAAGGCTTCCAAGTTGTATTTCTTTGTCTCCCTATTTTTGTCTGCATAACCTAATATATCACTTTCATTTAATCTATCTACAAATGTTTCAAAATCATTTCTGTTGTTAACTAACAAGGGTTTGTCTAAACCTGTCGCGTTATTTGAGCTTGCGTGAAAGTAACGCAGCCCCTGTGTCTCTCTATGTCTTAAAACTAGATGATGACTATAATTCACCTTGAAACGCTTTTTCTGGCCTTGGAAGATTGGGGTTACAAGAGTCTTCCAATCTATAGGAGTATCAGGGTTAAGAGTACCCAGAGTGAAAATCTACGCTTTTCGTCGAATTCAGGGGCGTAGTCACCAAAAACGGTCAGGAGGTAAAATCATAAAATTGCCATCATAGATCAAAATCTATTTTTAGAAACTCCACGGGCATTGCGTCAGCGGTCAAAAACTATTTTTAGTAACACATCCGGTATTACCTCAGAGGTCAGTTCTATTTTTAGTAATAGCTCTGGGGTTTCAATTGTATATATCTGAGAAGCTTGTAATCAGATATATGATTACAGTTGTTGCGGGCGGTTGTGGCTCGCGCCTTCAGACACGTAAAAGTAAGTGTTATCTTAGTTCTTTAATATTATAGTATGATACTTTAGTAACCTATTTTCGATAAGTTGCTTTTTTAGTATCCATGTGTTATTTTTGTAACCTAATTTCGCTAGTTTGCGAATCTCATTGTTTACTTTTATTATTTTCTTCTCTTGTAATGTTTACTGTTCTTTATTCTTTAGTTGTAATGTTTCAATTTCTTTTCTACAGATGTCTAACACTTGTCATCTCTGCTCCAAAACTTTCACCCGGAGCCGGGACATAAAACGACACGTTGCTAGTGTACATGTGCGTCAGGAATACAAATGTGCTGTTTGTGAACGAGTTTATAATGGAGCAGACAATCTTGCCAAACATATTAAGACAGAGCATTCTGCATCTCTTGTATCAGTAGTTCCTGCATCACCCGCACGTCCACAAGTATCGACAACCTCACGCAAGCGGGCAGTAAAGAGTTCGACTCAAGAGCCCTCAAAGAGACCAAGACTTATTAATGAAATAGACTCTTTAAATAAGTTACCCGAAGATATTAGGAAGATATATAAGAACAACTGGTTAGCAATTAGAACACATGAACGTAGGAACAAATACATGGAGACGTACACTATATTTCATCAGCCTGATACTCCTATAGATTGGAAGACTCTTGTAACCCCAATCTTCCAAGGCCAGAAAAAGCGTTTCAAGGTGAATTATAGTCATCATCTAGTTTTAAGACATAGAGAGACACAGTGGCTGCGTTACTTTCACGCAAGCTCAAATAACGCGACAGGTTTAGACAAACCCTTGTTAGTTAACAACATAAATGATTTTGAAACATTTGTAGATAGATTAAATGAAAGTGATATATTAGGTTATGCAGACAAAAATAGGGAGACAAAGAAATACAACTTGGAAGCCTTAGTCAGTACGAGTGTTTATATTTATAAACTTCAAGATTATCCTATAGGGTGTCTGATAGATATCCCAACATACATTGCATCGAACCATGGTATTAATACCATTCAAACCGACTCCAATTCTAAAGTTTACAAGGATAATCTCTGTTTCTTCCGTTGTCTAGCTGTCCATCGTGGGACTCCACTTAATAATGTTAGGAAGGCGTCGACACTACTTTTCAAACAGTTTAACCCATCTCTAATGTTAAGTAACTTTCCCGGTGTAACTCTTGCTGAAATGTCTCTCTTAGAAAGTTGCTTTTCAGTAAACATAGATATTTTTGAGTTTGATTCTGAACGAGCCTTGCGTATTTCCTGAGAAGCGGCAGTAGTTATAGTGAAACTCTCCGTCTTTTACTTTACAAAAACCATTTCTTTTATATAAACGATCTTTCTAGGGCTAGTAAAAGTTTTTCTTGTGGAAAATGTGGGAAATTGTGGAAAAAGTTTGGGCGTATGGATAGGCACGAAAAAAACTTGCAATGGGGATATGACTGTAGAGACATATAAGGGTGGATTTTACTCATCACCTGAAAGTGTATGGGACGCGATCAGTGCTGAAGGGATAAGTACTCCAGAGTCTTTTATTTACCCGTTCAGGGCGACATTCGATTATGAATGTTATTTTGATAGTAGGAATGTTCCTCGAGAGACGCACTCGACTACCTTTGTAGCTAAACACGTCCCCCTCTCCTGCTCTATAGCGTCAAATGTCCCTGGGTGGGAGGGACCAATATGCTTCATAACGAAGGGTGACCCACAGGTTATAGTTAGTCAGATGGTTGATTACCTCACTGGTATCGCTGATACGGCATACTCGTTGTTGCGAGATCGGTTTGACAGTATTTTTACTCAACTCCATGAACTGAACAAACACAAGCTAATAGCTAAGTTTGATGAATATTTAAAAGAGCTTCCAGTAATAGGGTTTAACTCGGGGAAATATGACATCAACGTCATTAAACCTTATTTAATAAAGCACTTCATGGATGCCACCGCACAAGTGGGCGAAGAAGAAGAAGACGAAGAAGAGGAAGAAGCTGATGTTATCGAAGAAGAGGAAGCTAAAATGGAAGTAGCCTACAAAGTACCAAAACCGTTCAAGTTTATAGTTAAAAGAAACAATAACTTTATGTGTATTGCAACGCAGAAGTTAAAGTTCCTAGATATAATAAACTATCTAGCCCCTGGGTTTAGCTATAGTAAATATCTGGCCGCTTATAAGATTAGTGAGACAAAGGGTTACGTTTGTTATGAATATATAGACGACCCTCAAAAGTTGAACGAGACAGAGTTACCCCCACACGAAGCGTTCTTTTCCAAATTAAAAAATTCCAACATTTCCAAGGAGGAGTACGCTCTGTGTAAAAAGGTCTGGAAGGACAATAAGATGACGAACCTTAGGGACTTTTTGGTGTGGTATAATAACAAAGATGTAGTCCCATTTTTAGAAGCCTTAGAGCAACAGGTTCGCTTTTATGGGGAGCGGGGTGTGGACTGTTTTAAAGACGCCATTTCGGTTCCGGGTGTTTGTTTAAAGTATCTTTTTAAGACCATTGATAGGGGTGTAATGTTTAGTTTATGTTCGAGCAAACAGGCTAGTCTACACACAATGATTGGAGATAATATCGTTGGAGGTCCCTCTATAATTTTTCATAGGTATCATGAGGTAATGAAAACTTTTATTAGGGGGGAAAGCTAGTCGGATCCATCCAAGGTTACGATGCCAATGCGTTGTATCTTTGGGCTCTGATGAACCCGATGCCAACAGATTATCCAATTATTAGAAGAATGGAGACTGGGTTTAGGGTCGAAAAAGATAACTATTATGTCCAACAAAGTAGAGAGTGGCTAACGTGGGTCGCTCACCAAAAAGGGGTGGAGTTGAAAACTCAGTTTAACGGGAGGGAATTTCGGTTAGGTGATAGAAACATCCCCGTGGATGGGTGGGATAAATCCAATAGAATAGTCTATAATTTTCATGGTTGTTTGTACCATGGTCACAAAGACTGCCCCCTCACCAAAGGTAAAGATAGAAACCCTGTTAATAATAAGCCCTTGCTCGAGCTGTTTGAAAAAAACATGTGAGATACACACCTATCTAACTGAGGAGGTCAAAGTCCCAGAAGAAGTTAGGTGGGAATGTGAGTGGCAGGCTCTGAAAAAGTCTGACCCAGCCATTAGGGCTTTCCTTTCTAAAGCCATCCCTCGAGCTAGGCCCTCTTACTCTAAAGAAGGGCTCCCTCTTAGTGATAAACATATTCTGACTTCTGTTTCAGATGGGACATGTTTTGGTTTAGTGGAATGTGATCTACACGTCCCCGACCGCCTGAAGGAATATTTCAGTGAGATGACTCCAATTTTCAAAAATATTGACGTCACGCGTGATGATATTGGCTCGTTTATGGGTGAATATGCCCTCAAACATAATTTGTTGTCAACCCCTCGTCGCACTCAAATCGGTAGTTATGTCAAGGAAAAAATTTTGTTGGCAACACCGCTGTTAAAATGGTATTTAGATCATGGGTTAGAGGTAACAAAAATCTATCAAGTGATAGAATATCAACCGTCTAGTTGTTTTAAAAAGTTTGGAGAAATGGTTTCTGACGCTAGGCGGGCTGGTGATCTAGACGAAAATCAATCTATAGTAAGTGATACAATGTAGCTCTTGGGAAACTCAGCCTATGGGAAGACTCTAACCAATAAGGCCAATCATAGCGCTGTCTCGTACGTTCAGGGGGATGAGATATCGAAAATGATAAATAATTCCCGCTTTAAAAAGATGACTGAAATAGGGGAGGCTCTTTTTGAAATTGAGATGGAGAAAAAGAAAACGGTTTGGGACTTACCCCTACAAATCGGTTTCTTCGTGTATCAATATGCAAAACTTCGTATGTTAGATTTTTATTTCGAGTTCTTAGATAAGTTTGTAGATAGGTCCAACTTTCAGTTATGTGAAACAGATACTGATAGTTTATACTTGGCTTTAAGTGCGCCTAAGTTGGAGGATATAGTTAAGTCAGGTCTGCGGAATGAGTTTAATAGCGTATATAAAGACTGGTTTCCTGCCGAGTTTTGCGATGAACATATTAGCAAGACAGATTGTATAAACTGTAAGGGTGTTAAAGCGTATACCAAGCAAACGCCCGGTCTTTTTAAACTAGAGTATGAAGGGACAGCTCTTGTTAGCTTATGTAGTAAGACGTACCATTGTAGTGGGGATTATGATAAAATCAGTTGTAAAGGGCTAAGCAAGCAACACAACAAATTAGATAAAGATATGTTTTTAGAGGTTCTCGCCACGCAAAAGGCCAAGGGTGGGAAAAATGTAGGATTCAAAGTCTTAAATAATTCCATATTTTCCTACAGTCAAACAAGAAATGCTCTTTCCTATTTCTATATAAACAGAAAGGTAGCTGATGATAACGTCTCGACTACGCCTCTAGATATTTAACTCTTTACACTACCAGTTTAGACTAACCGAGAATCTCTAACTGTTTCACCCCTTATGCTTCATTTATGGTGCAACGCTAAGCAGACACCCAACTACATAGCTATAAATAAATGTTATCCTTGTACTATATATTTACTCAGTGTACTAAATATTTTTGTAATTTTATATACTATCCACTGTATGTTATACACCTATTGAGATAATAAAAGAATAAAATATATCTTTGTCTTCTGTTTTATATTGATCGTTTTTCATTGATGTTGTATAATGTACTAACCTATCACTATCGATCAAGTACATCAAGAACTCCAAAGTCAGCACACACCAGACATAAACAGGGCACTTCCGGGGTCACCGGGACTAGAGGTCAACACGCCGACCGCCGGAGCGCCGAGGGGTCACACCGCCCACCGCACGAGGGGTCACACCGCACGCGGGGTCACGCCGTCGCACGACCGATTAACTCCCCTTGTCTCTCGTGTACATTAGGCGCGAAATGCGCCTACTATATATCTTTGTTAATTTACGGCCAAATAATATCCAAAAGGACCCTTGTATACTACTCTGATGATCTTATGTGGTTTTTTTTTTTTTACTTGTAACGTTTTAGTGTACTAAATGTTAATATCGTTTTTTTACTACTGTCTATATCACACTAACACACCACCTCTAATACCATCGACTATCTCCCATCATAACCTCTATACATACAACTATCGATCCAGAAAGGTCAGTTCACACACTCTAATCTACACCCTCATAACTAACACACACACACACCAATTCCATACTTTCCACCTACCAGTTGACAACCTTTTTTCATATACACTACCTACATCATCCAAGGTGGTGCAGTTCCTCTATATATCCATTGTTATTGTCAGCTGTGGGTGGAGCTCTCAGTGGAGTAATTCCTATATAACATATGTACAGATGTGGGAAATGCACAGGACTTCGACAACCACAAATCCACGTCACTCCTTCGGATGAAAGAGATGGGAGTTAAGATGGGCACATCCAGAAATGAGAAACTTAGTGGGCGTGTAAGAAGATTATCAAACAACACAGAACTGGAGTCAGTTGCTGGACACTACGGGACTAGCCTAGGAAGGGATCTGAGCACCCATGGATATGTTCGGTGTGCAATGATGATGACCCGCAAAAGCTCAATAACTCAATAACATCAACTCCTCCAGAATAGCTGCTACTGGAACCACCTTCTGGCTATTTTCCCTATATATGTACACCAACTTCCACTTCAGCTTAAAGACGGTACGCCGTCATCTCTGACATAAAGTGGAGCAAAAGTAAATGTATTTTTAAAAAATTAAAACCACTACAAGAAAAAACACACAAATAAATTTACAGATATCCGACTCTTCTATTATTCTCAATATAAAACCATTTAGACTACCCCTTTGTATGTCCCCCGTCCTTCCAAGACTTACCCGCCCTTAAAAATTTTTTAAAATAATCAATAGTTTTAAAACCATCAGTTTCCTTCTATTTTTTTTTATCTATATAAAGACACCTTTAAGAAACCTAATGACGTCACCAAGTACAATACTAGGTGCTGGACCCTCTATTTACCTCTGTGGAAAAGCTTAATATCACTATATTTTGTGGTTCTGTAACCGCTTTCATGTTGGTTTCAAAACCAAAAAAATACACTAAAAATGATTTATAACATTACACACTAATAAATCCATCAATATCTGTCTTTTTTTCTCTATAAGTAACCAACACTTTCAATGACGTCACAAATTACCTCAAGTTGGACCCGATATCTACCTCAGTGGACCCGCAAAATAGTATTACAGTTACGGCCTGGACTTGCTTTCATGTACTTAAAAAACCATTCAATATAATTGACGTTTTTAACACCTGGGCACAATAATAACATCAGATGGAAGATGAACCACAGAAATAAAAAGCCGAATAGCTTTATAATAGCTTTATATATATATAGGCCAAAATAGTATTTCAGGAAATGAAAAACATCTTATGGAACATATCTATGTAAATAGAAATGAGAAAAAGAGTTTATCGATGCTATATAGAGTTAATTATGCTTCCTATGGAAGCGAATCTTGGGCAGTAGACAAACAAATGAAAAGACGATTGAAGGCCACTGAGATGGGATTTCTCAGAAGAATGTTGAAAGTTCCCTGGACAGCTAAAAACACCAACGAGGAAATTCTCAAAGAGGTCAATATAAAAAGGGAGCCCATAAGAAACATTAGAAAGAAACAATCAACATTTTTGGGCACATCCTGAGAAGACGAAAGTTGGAGTACTTGGTTTAAAAAGCAAAATGCAGGGAAAGAGAGATCGTTGAGGACAAAGAGAGAAAACACTGGATAGCTTGGTGTCATGACATTGAAAACGGTCAACACTAAAACTGATACGATGCACGGTAGATGGAAGATTGTGGAAGTTCATGATCGCCTACGCCAACAAGCACATGATGATGATGCATCTTTTGTTTATTTCAGTTTTACATTTTCCATCACTGGTTATAGCATGTCCAAGGTTGTTGTAGTTATGAACTGTCTCTAGGTCTATTCTTTCAAATTTTGATACCTACTTGTAGGTTTTGAGTATTTTCTTTGATTATGATCACAGTTTTAGTCTTTTTTTGATATTCATATCTAATCCATGGACAACATGACAACAGACAAGAAAATCAATGGAGGCTGAAGATGTGTAGTTTTACAGAAGAATGTTGAGAATACCATGGACTGGGGTAGGACCATGGATTATCTTTCCATTAATGTTTTGGCCTGGTATTGATGTGATGTTTTTAAAGATTTGCTCAGTTTATAGATTGAACAAGCTTGGTTGATAGGATGCATCCCTGTCTTACTCCTCTTTTTATATCGATGGTGTAGAGTCCTTTTTGTTATATTTTATTATTGCTGTGTGCTCCCAGTATAAATGACATATTAGTTATATGTCTGTGTCATCTAGATGTATATCCTTTAGGCAATCTATAAATTGAAAAGGGTGTATTCTATCAAAAGTTTGGATTGGTTATTTGGTTATGGAAGGCCCCGGTATCACTGCAAACGAATTAAAATCCATAATTGCTCAACCGCCCGTGCCAGCGTAATCATCCGAATCTCATCTCCCAAACAGAGAAAGGTAACTGTAGTCCCCATCGTAGCAGTTTCAGCACATGCCAAAAGATATAAGGCGAAACCGTGCAGAAAGTGAACACATCCAACTGTTCCCTGCCATACGAATTCATCATTCATCGTAAACAATAGGAATATCGAAACATGATCAAAACGGATGAGACACACAGCTCACGGTGTGCACAGAGCACTTAACTCAGTAGCTCCTGCAACAAGCCGGACTAGAAATATGAGGAAACTGCAACGAGGAACACGTTTCATGCATAGCCTTCAATTGTTCCCGCCGCCTATCCACCATATACCGGAAGTTCACGTCCTCTTGAAAATGATGATCGTTGTATTTTTAAAAAATGTATAGCGCTTGATGATGTTAGGCCATCGTTGTTGACTTCAATTCCAAACATATAGACACACAGTTAGTCGTCAGATTATCCCCGTCGCACATCAAACAACAGACTGTAAGATTAGCGTAAGGCCGGTCTATGGATGTACGATGAGCCATTACGATGACGTAGCACACAACAATGTCGTACACACAACAATTTCGCTCCCTTTAGATTCCTGATTACTCTAGTGAAAGCAGCCTACGACGAACAAAACACGGTGCAAATTCCCTAAAGAGATTGCAGCTGAAGAAGTAGTTTACATTAATGAGTAACATGTAAATAATTTGCATCAAGGAATTCCAACAACGATCATGAACAACACCATTGTGACGTAAAACGCAGATCAAGTCTAGACGTTAGAAAGTCTCATTCACAACACTTGATCTGTCAAAAGGGACTGTTGCCGTCGTGCGACTTCGCTTTAGCGGCGCATATGTAATAAGTGGATCATCATTTTTTACTTTAACGCAGAAAAGTGCAATGGAGAACCGAAATTAAAAGTTTGGGTGTAGTCTATGAAGCAGGCATATATTGGTTTGTTTTATTTTGTGTACTTTTCGAATAACGTTCTCATGCAGAATATGACTTCTGACTTCTTTTGTCCCAGTATTTTTCCTACATAAATTTGCTGCTTAACTAATTCAATAAGTATTTTATTCTGCAATAAAATAAATGTTTTTAGTATAGTTGTTATGTATCCAGTACGGTATATGTCGTTGGTAAATGGTCTGTGATCATTTAAATGCTAAAACCTTCTAGTGCCTGTATCATCTCTATCTATATGCTATCAGGTCATGCTGCTTTACCCTTTTTCATTGTTTGTATAGCTTTTTCCACTTCAGATTTTAAGAATTGTTGGCCTGATGTACATTTTATAATTGGTTTCTTGTTCCTTTGATCATGAAATAGTTCTGTTATAAATTCCTGCCATCTACCTATTATATCTTTATTGTCTGTTAGCATTTTTCCTTTTTTGTCTGCAATGCCACAGGTTTCTGTGGTTTTTAAATTTTTATTAGTCATTCTCTGTGTAAAAAAAGTAAAGTACCCCCGTCACGCCAAGTGGCGTATAGGGAAATATGGTGTTAGTGACCATAAATTTTACAGACCTTCTGCACATGATTTTTGAGGTAATGTGGTCGATATTACGCCCGTGCGGCTTTACTTTCCCAGAAAAAAATCCGGTACCCATTAAAGGCTGGGTGAACCTGGAAGCCGTCGATTGGGATCGAACCCTACCTCTTGTCCTTTGTAGTCCAGTTCACTAACCACTGAGCTATCGCGGCTCCCTCATTCTCTGTGTGCATTCCTCTTAAGTCTTGTTTACTTTCCATAGTTTAGATTTCTAGGCATTTTTGAGTGAGCCAGCCTTCCTTTGCCTATTTGCACATTTTGTGTATTTCATTATCTATTTTCTTGTATTGGGCAGTGTTCTTTGCTTGTCTCCTTTCTTCAATTTTTTAAAAGATGGTGTAAATTATCCATTTTTGATTTTTGTTCTTTTCTTTTTTTTTTGGGTAAAGTGTCACAAGTTCCTTGTATTCTTTTCTTTATGCATTACCATTTGATTGTAACTTTTTCATCAGGATTTTCTCTTCTGTACTGCTCAATTACTTCTTCTACCAACTTCTGATATGTTTTTTTATTTGTATTTTACAAGTATCTTTAACATCTTTTTGATTGAAAGCTGTTATATCTAGTGGTATTGATGAATTAGACTTTTGCTTGTTTCTCTTTAGTTTGATTTTCATCTGAATAATTACATAATTGTGATCTGAGTTAATATCTGCTTCTGTATAAGCTTTGGCTTTCTTAGCGCTGTTACGGCACCTATCTTTTATCATTATGTAGTTTATTTGATTCATTTTCCTATCTCTAGGGCTTTTCCACGTTTTCTTTAATCTTCCAAAAAGTTCAAATAGTAATAATACTTTACAACAGCTCCACTCTCTATGTTACTTATCCCCAATGAACGATAATCTCAGCCTTAGCATCTCCATTATATTTGTAATTCAAGTATTCTTTTCAAAGCTGTCAGCGTTTGAATTCATTAAAGAGCCTACTGCAGTGCTCACTGCTGATCTTCTAATTCCATAACTTTAAATATATACTTATTTGAGTATTCTAAAAAATACTGACATAATTTAATTATCCTGTTCTATACTTACTTTATCGAGCTGTGAGTTCCTTTCCTCCAAGTATACACAGCAAAAATGTCAGTCTGTGTCATTCTTTCACACTCAACAGTTTGTCCCTACGACTTCATTATTAAAACATAATTACCCCGCTATTGCACATTCTGATAATATACCCATAAACCGGCACAGCCTGGATGCCACACAAATCAATAAATTCAAGATTCAACTCCTGGTGGTTTCTGCATAACGATCTCAAGAGGTACCCAGCTGTATGTATAACCAGCTATGCCAGCTCCAGGAGAAAATTCTGTACTGTTTCTGCTCTCTCGTCTTGCACTGTCCCCTAAGAGAAGATGACGCTACAGCACATAAAAATATACAGCTTACATTCGAGCCATGAAATTTTTCCTTGTATTTTGTATTTACTGTACCGTTTTCGCACATTGTCACATGCTATCTAATGACAGCAAGTATGTGCTATTCATGTATGACCCTTCAACGTCCTCGTTCTATGAGGTAACAAATAATAATACATAAATATTATTATATGGGGAACTTCCGAGGCGTTCCCCATATAATAATACTTATGTATTATTATTTGTTACCAGTATATAACCACTGGAAACTACTATTCGTGCTGTTTCGTCCAATAAATGTTTGTCTACAACACAAGTATTCAGCCCTACTGGGAGATACTTGCATTAATAGGAAAGTACAAATATACAATTTATTTCCGGTCTGAGATCGTTACCCTATGCTATAGTCATTGAGAGCGCCTTTCGTGGAAGACACTACTACAATAGCCAATTTTTTAGTTGGCTGAGTGGCAGTGTGCCAAGCGTTCGGCCTCTCGTGGCAAGGCGCGGTGCCAGGGAGTACGGGTTCGATCCCACTTCGGACCATATATTGTTCTTCGTTTTTTTCTGTTGTTGTTTGTCTGTTAATTTTTCCGAGTGCTAACACATACTTATTTGTTCTATTATTCCTCGTTCTATGAGGCCAGTATGCGCATCCGTCGACCAAAAACATAAGCTTTAAAAAGCTACATTATATACAAGTGTCATGTATATACAAGGGATTTACAGGTACACTGCCAATATACACTCGATACACCTTCTTTTCTACTTTTTCTCTTTACAATTATTCATTTTTCTTGTTCTCCTTCTTTTAATTTTCTTTCCTTCTACCTTTGCACATTTCATACCGGTTCTGATTATTTTTTCTTATTGTTCTTGAGTCTAGGGTCCAAGTCTGGCTGTGGTTACGTAAAGTTGGAATGAAGATTGTATTGTGGAGTGCCCGTTTTGTCTATAGAGTTATTTCCTTGTTAAGCAGTAGTGGTACTAGTTTTCCGATGATTTGACAAGCTTTGTTGCATCTTGAGTCAATTTTATTGCATGTGAATTGTCGTTAGACACTAGACTTCCTATATATATATATATATATATATATATATATATATATATATATATATATTTAGCTCTTAAAATACACGAAATAGCCGCAATTGCTTTGTTTTGTGGTTACAGCAACCGCCGTCATTGGGGGTGGTCAACATAACGTTAATTTCAGGAAATAGAAAAAAAAGGCATTTTAATTGAAAACGGGACAAAACTTATATTTTTATTAAACGAAGGGACGGCCAATAAAAACGTACAGCTATTTTCTAATTTAATATTTTCTAAAACGAGAAACTTAGTGGGGTATAAGAAGACTTATCAACCAACACAGAACTGGAGTTGTCAGTCGCTGGACATTGCGGTGCTTGCTGAGGAGGGAATCCTATGAACATGTTCGGAGTGCAAAGATGATGACCCGCAAATAACTCAATAACAATAACGGCCAGAAAATACATATAAAAGAAACAAAAAACACATTGTTTAACACGGTACATATGGTCAGCCTATTTTAATGGGTAATATGATTGGTACCTAAATTATAGTTTAATAACAACACGAAAGAAAAGCCATTACATGTCAAGTCAATTAAATGTAGAACTAATCATGTGTTTAGAGAATGTTATAAATAAATGTTTAATACATTATATTATCGCCGCTTAATTTATATACATTTGGTATTTTCTAAAATATCAATATTGAGTTTATTTCAAACTATTTAGTGCAAACAATTGCTAAAATTATTTCTATGTTATCATCAGAAACATCATCACCAAGTATCATGCATTCCGGCGTAGGTGATCATGTCTCTCCACAACTTTCGATCACGACAGTTATTTATCATTTCTGTTGAAGACCTTCTGCCAAGCCATTCTCTTAAGCTGTATGGTATATTTTCTCTTTACTTCCCTTTATCTTTTCGTCCCTCAATTTTTCCAGTTCTTAAAATATATTCCAGCTGTTCACTTTTCAATACATGCCCAAAATATGATGACTGCTTTTTCCTAATAGCGGATATTAGCTCTCTTTTTTAATTTGGCCTTTTTTAGAACGTTTTCATTACTCTTTTTAGCTGTCCATGGTATTCTCTACATTCTTCTGTAAAACCAAATGTATGGTCTCCACTGATTTTCTTGTCTGTTGTCCTATTGTTTATGATTCACATCCATATGTTAAGACTGGTTCTACATAACATTTAAGAACTCTTTATCTTGTTTCTATTGTCAAAAATTGTTTGCACAGTATCTTCCTCTTTTTTGGAAAGCTACTTTTGCCTGAGCCATACTGCATCTCACCTCTGTTGTACATTTACCATCGGAGGTTAAGGTTGTACACATATATTTAAATTCATTTACTTGTATTAATACTGTTCCTCTTGTCTTTATTGTGCATTGTGGTGCAGTCTTTTTAATTGTTGCTACCATTACTTCTTTATTTTTACTATTATGGCTGAGTCCTTTATTTTTGCTATCCTTCACTACAATGTTTAACATTTCTTGTTACTCATTTTCACTCTTAACGATTAAGATTGTATATTCAGCATACCTTACATTATTTATATTATGACTTTCGATTGTCATTCCAAGCATACCTTTTATGGATATTAAAATAATCTCACTTTACATATTAAATAAATCTAATGACAGCACACAACCTTGTCTAACACCATGAGTTATGCTTTCTAAAATTTTGATAATTTCTTGGTGCTTTACTTTGTCAAATGCTATTGTATAATCTATGAAACATAGGTATAGATCTGTTTTCACCTCTATGACTTTTTCTACTAAAGATTTTATGATGTATTTGGCATTGTTCATTCCTTACCTCCAACAAAACCACTCTTCTCATCATTAATTTCTGGACTGACTTTGTTTCGCACTCTTCATTTGATTAATCTTAGTAATATCTTGGTCATGTGACTCATAAGTCTTATTGTGCAATGATAATCGCATTCAATCGCACCAGATTTCTTTGGTGGGGCTATGAATATTGATTTCAGCAGGTCGTCTGGTATATATCTGCTGTTGTAGATATCATTCAAAACAATTTTTAAAAATTAAAAAAGATAATAAATATTGAACATTCAGAGTATGTGTCTAAATGTTCATATAGTGTGTTATACGTATCATCGCGCTCAAATTATATGGATATGAACAATGATTTTTATAAATTCTAACTCTCGATGAATCGAAATTGGTAAGGGGTCTTGGTAAGGAACGGTAATGTAAGGAACTTAACAATTACAAATAACTGACAAATACGTAAGATCGTAGCTGTAATATTATTATAAAATACTAATCTTCCTCTACCTATCGACTCCCCGTGGAGCATAGGTCTTCAACAAACACTTTCCTAGCCGTTCTGTTTCTTGCCATTCTTTTAAGATCGTACCACATCTTCCCCATTATCTTCATCTCTGTTTCCATTTGTCTTCTCCTAGAATATTTTGGTCTTCCTCTCTGTCTTTTTTCCTTGGGAATTCCAAAAAAGGGTCTGTTGTGTAATGCTCTCAGTTGGTTTCCTGCAGTGTGTCCTATCCAGCGCCATCGGTTTCAGTGTATCTCTTTATCCACTAGTATTTGAGTGGTACATTTCCATAATTCTATCTCAGTGGTTTTGTCCTCCAATTTCTATCCATTATTAGAGTTGAATATTTTTATTTTTGTATTTAACCTAATTTTCCATAGGTTTTCCAGTGCAATGAATGATCCTCTTGCTTTTAATATCCTTTTTTGGATCGTCCTCTGCCCCTCTCTCTTTGTCTATATTACTGCCCAGATATATGTAAGATTGTACTTCTAGTAAATATATTTCTCCTCTTACTATTTGGTTATTGCCAACTTGCATTAGTTCTCATTTTTGTGGTCTTATCTCTATTTATTTTCAGTCCCAGCTGTTGTGATATCTCATCGAGTATGTTCATTATATCTCGCATCTGTTGATGATTATGTGGTAGGAGAGCTATGTCATCAGCAAAGTCTAAATCATTAAGTTTCTTGGTCATTGATCAATAGATTCCATTTCTGTTGTTCCTAGTTGTTTTCATAACCCAGAGATTGGAGGCTTCCTACCTTGGTTAATTGGTTATTTGGCTATGGAAGGCCCCGGTATCACTGCAAACGAATTAAAATCCATAATTGCTCAACCGCCCGTGCCAGCGTAATCATCCGAATTAATATCTCATCTCCCAAATAAAGAAAGGTAAATGTAGTCCCCATCGTAGCAGTCTCAGCACATGCCAAAAGACATAAGGAGAAACTGCGCAGAAAGTGAACACAGCCAACTGTTCCCTGTCATGCGATGAATATCATCATTCATCGTAAACAATAGGAATATCGAAACCTGATCAAAACGGATGAGACACACAGCTCACGGTGTGCACAGAGCACTTAACTCAGTAGCTCCTGCAACAAGTCTTACTTCTGATCTTATTTAAAATGCTTCTTAGTGCACAAAAACCACTACATTTAATTCCTTCAAACAATGCTCTTATCAGGCTAATAAACTTTATGGGGAGTCCGTAATGACTCAGAAACTTCCAAAGCAATTCTCTGTCTAAACTATCAAATGTCTTTTCGAAATCTATGAATCCGACATAAAGAGGGAACTGTAGCTCTAATCTTTGTTCAACTACTATACGTAAGGTAGTTATTTGATCAACGCATGATCTGATTCTCCTAAAACCTGCTTGTTCATCTCTTAAATGTTTCTCTAAGGCCACTTTTAGTCTCTCCAGAATGATTGTGTTTAGTATTTTTCCTGGCACTGACAGTAGCATAATTCCCTATAATTTGTGCACTTTGTAAACTTTCTTTCTTTAGTAGTTTGAAAATATAACATTTTTTCTAGTCTTTACGTATTTCTTCATTTTCCCATATTTTATCTATGCAACATCTTTGAAGAGGTGTTAATATCAGTTGTGAAGGCTTCTGAAGGAATTTCTTAATAAAATAAAATACTATATTAAATATTATAATAGCAATCAGTTTTAGTCGCCGAAATGCAAATCTTCAGTAGCAGATAGATTGCCGACAAAAATAATCTAAACAGGAGGAGAGTTTAGCAGTAGATGGTTACACAGGATTTTCAATGCAGCATGGGTACAACAAGGGTGTCCGGTTAGCGCAATCGATAGGCGGTTGGCTTACCACGGCAACAGCCGGGGTTCGTACCCTGGCGAGGACACCTGGGTTTTACTAATTCCCTAAAAATTAGTGGGAGCCGCGATAGCTCAGTGGTTAGTGAACTGGACTACTACGGACAAGGGTAGGGTTCGATCCCAACCGACGGCTCCGGGTTCACCCAGCCTTAAATGGGTACCAGATTTTTTCTGGGAAAGTAAAAGCAGCACGGGCGTAATACCGACCACATTACCCCAAAAGTCATGTGCTGAAGGTCTGTAAAATATAGGGTCACTAACACCATATTTCCCTATACGCCACTTGGCGTGACGGGGGGTACTTTACTTTTTTTATGGGTACAACAACAAACACATACCGACTAGCAACTGGTAATAATAATTCCCGTTTTGAAGAATAGAGGGAAAAAATGCTCATAATAACGTGACATATCACTACAAAATGTATGCCAATATTATAGAAACAAGATTAAGACCTATTATAGATCCTCAGTTTTCACTCAGGCAACAAGTAGAATATAATAATATAGAATATATAATGAATCGATGAATAGTGTTTGTGGACAAGAGAAAGCTTTCGATAAGGCCGATAGAAACATCATGGATAACACTGGCTCACTACGGAGTAAATGACCACCTTATTAGATGCTGCAAGAGCTTATATAGTAACTGCAGAAGTGTAATCAAAACGAATAAAGGAACAAAACAAAAACATTCGCAGTAATATCTGGAGTATGTCAAGGGTGCGTATTGTCACTACTCGTGTTTATCACTTACTTTGAGAAAATATGCAATGATACCAAATCACAAAGTGAAGATATATATTAACTACTCTTTTTTTCTGATGATCAGGCTCTAAGAGCTTTCAAAGAAACAGAACTTCAACAATATCTGCTGTCCTTGAATAAAGAATGTAAAATGAATAACTTGAAAATAAGCACATGAAAAAAGAAGGAATATTAATTTTTTTAAAAAAAAAGACATTAAACAGGGCTATAGAACACCAAGTTATAAAACAAACTTTAAATATTTGGGAACAATGTTCTCTGAAGATAGTGAAATCAATAAAGAAATAGTCATCTGAAGCAGCAAGGCAAAACAAATATTTGGTCAGCTATACCCCATATTTCAACACAAAACAACACCTGTTACTTTCAAGAAACATTTTATACAAAGTATATTTATTCCCACATTGTGCCACCAATGCTAAACATGGCCACTGACGTCTAAACATAACAGAAAACTAGTCAATACAGAGATGCGATGTCTGAGTAAAGGTGGAGTACCCAGAAACGACAGAATCAGAAATTATATAAGAGAAAGAGTAGGCATTGAGTCAATCCTAAGCTACATACAGAAACAACACATAAACTGGTTTGCCCATCAAGAAAGAATGCCGTGTGATTCCTTAACATACAAAGCGTATATTATAAGTAGAAAGGAAGTGGCAGACCCTGAGTAAAATGGACAGACAGCATCAAAGAAACGTTACAACAGCATCGATTGACAATGATTTAACTCCCCAAAAGGAGGAGAATCAGAACATTGTATCTCTCTCGATACCCATAATGGTACAATAGCACGAAGAAAGAACTAAGAAAGAAGAAAGAACTAGTTTTCTCTAAATGTTTATGATAGTGACTGTATTACTATGGAACTGCATAATTAGTATGAACTATTTTTTATTCTTATTGGTATCATTTTTATTTACTATTAAAAATTAGGTTTGTGTGGTTTATATTATAACTGTATTGGGTTTCAATGATGTCTTTCAAATAACTCACATGTCTACTTTTAAGCAGGTAGGACCAATTAGATAAAATGCAAGTTTTAAATGAAAAATGCGGTCTAATATAACCTAAGAGTTTAATCGGAGAGTGAACGGATCGTGCATCGCCAAGTAGGTTAAAACCCAATGACCAGCTATATAGCTACTTTTAGGACTAAGGTTTAGTGTCTAGTCAAGAATATCTAATCTTTTTCCAGGTAGAACTTTTTAAGGTGTAATCTGAAAACTTATGCATATGATCCATATATTTTTAATAATGTGTTATTTGTAGTTTAATTGATCGGTGCTTAATCACACCTCATATAAAAATAGGTTTAGATTGTGTATTTGGGTGGATACTCTCTAAATTTTGTTCTTCCAAGTTTGCGTATTATATAAGATAGATTATTTAAGAAATATGTCGAGAACACTTTTAATAGTACTTTGATTGATACCTTTAGATTGTGTAGTTGGGTGAATGAGCCCGTAATTGTTTTCAGACTTTTAAAATCATATTTGATCTATTTTTAATTATTAGTTAACTATGCGTAGACCATGCGCTAATAGTTATCTAATTTATCAATTTATTAATACCACTTAAAGAAGCGTTAAAAAAATATTGTATTTAGACTGTGTAATTAGTACTGCTTATAAGAACCAAAAAATGTAATTCAGGTACAGCTCACAATGTTGTATTAAGTGAGGTTTTCTTTTTTCATGATTAACTTCATGAAAAAAAAAACATTGCTGAAGATTACAATAACAAATTCAAAGAACTAGGGCCTTCTAGTATGCATTTAGGAGCTTGTGAAAGATAGTCAACACTTTTCCTTAGGTTGCGCTTATTCTAAAGTGCTTGTTGGAACAATCAAATGACATTCGCGCTGTTGTCGAGATTGTGGTTAAAGATAAATCTCTGTAAGAATCTATAATAATGTACTCATGGCTAAGTGGTGCTCAGTTCCAAACAGATGATAAGAAATGACCATGATGGTTGTTACTTTCTGGTTACACTCATCCATGAACAGCCATTGCGGTCTCATCACTCTAGTAATACCTAACTTGACTTTCAACTTCTTAGCCAGACATAAAATGTACATACAACTATAAAATTCTTAAATCTGAAGTAGAAAAAGCTATAAAAGCAATGAAAAAGATAAAGGCAGCAGGACCTGACAATATGCAGATAGAGATAATACAGGCACTTGAAGATTTTAACATCGAAGTGATCACAGACATATGCAATGACATATACCATACAGGATACATACGAAACGAACTAAAAACATCAACTTTCATTGCATTGACGATACAGACATACGACTAATATGTAATTTGTACTGGGAGCAAACATCAATAATAAAATATAACAATGAGAACTCTACACTCATGGACATAAAAAGAGGAGTAAGACAAGGATGCATCCAATCACCAAGCTTGTTCAATCTATACACTGAGCAAATCTTTAAAAACATCTCAGAGATGCCAGGCCTAAACATTAATGGAAAGATAATCAAAAACCTAAGATATGCTGATGATACTGTTCTATCTATCTATCTATTGACCTTTCGAGCCGTAACCGGCCCATAGGGCGTAGACCAAGATACACCTTCTCCTATATGAATTTTTGTTCTAGCAGTTTTCTTTTAAAGATATTTTATCAAATCTCGCCATCTGTCTCTGTTCTGTGCAAGCAGTTCTATCTCATTGAGGGAGCCGATTCCTGCTGCTCTTGCCTCTCTCATCAATGTTCTTCTCAGTGTCTCCCTGGGTCTTCCTCTTTTTCTTTTACCTGTTGTTTCCCATATGAGGGCTTGCTTTGCTATTCGATTATTATCTCTTCTCATCACATGTCCAACGTATGACCATCGTCTTTTCTTTATTACTGAAGATATTAGTGGTTGATTGGCGATTTCTCTAATTTCCTCGTTTGTTTTGAATTCGTTCCATTCTATACCAAGTATTTTCCTTAGACATTTATTTTCGAATGCGTTCAACTTTGTTTCTATATCTCTTGTTGTTTTCCAGCTTTCACACGCATACGTAAGGGTTGATAGTACATTTGATTTGAATAGCCTAAGTTTTGTGTTTGTGCTAATGAGTTTTGATTTCCACAACTTTTCAAGGCTTCTGAAAGACATTGCTGCTTTAGCCAGTCTGATTCTAATTTCTTTGCTCGTATCCCCTTCTCGATCAATGTGACTTCCAAGATACTATTCTACTAGCAGAAAATCATAAAGACCTACAACAATTGCTTAATGTAATAAACATAACAAGCAAAAAATATGGACTAGATATGAATATCAAAAAGACTAAAACTATGATCATAAACAAAGGAAATTCGTTTGGTTCTATTTAACGTGTACACAATAACGATCACGGAACAACAGCTGGGTGGGAGGGGAAGAACTATGACTTTTGATGATGATATTCTGGTATATCGACAGGGAAGAGACAGACGGGGAACCGCTTCCACAATGCAAGACGAACTCGATCGCATTTCTTCCTGGTGTTGGGTATCAGGTGCCGTGGTTAATCCTAATAAAGCATCAGTTTTATGGTTCTCCCTTAACAATCATATCGTTAATACGACCACACCGGGAGTACGAATGGGAGTTGATGAGGTGACCAGGGACAAGTTGATGACATACCTTGGAGTTAAGTTTGATCACAGCCTGTGTTTTCGGGACCACGTCGACCATGTGATAACAAAATCCTGCAAAGGATTAGCCGCCTTGAAGGTCATGGCAGCTGCCAACATCGAGCAGAGGCTACTTACTCTTCTGTTCCAGGGATTAGTCCTCGCACCTATCGAATATGCCCTGGGAATTCTTACTGTCAGTACGACTCAAATTGATAGGCTGGACTAAATACAAAATGAAGCCATGCGCATTATCCTGGGATGTACGAGGGGCATCCCTGTGTAGCAATGAGGTATCTTCTTGACTTTCCAACCATGGATGACAGAATCAAGATCTGGAGAGCACGAGCACTCCTGAAGATTAGTACAGATACAGAGCATCCATTGCACCACGTGCTCAACACAGAGAAAGGTGACAGGCTAAAAAGAGGTAAATCATGGGTGGGCCGAGCAGAAGATGTCATCAAAAAGGTCTGTGGGCTTACCAATATCAGCGTTGGTGAGGAGTGGATACCGGTGCCTACGTCATTCAAGGGGACTCTCTCGTGTATTGTCACACTCGACAGGAAAAGTATGGAACAGAACCCGGTCGTGGATAATGCTGAGGTCAACGGTATCATCTGTGATAACACCAATGAGAAAGATGCAGTCATCTATACAGACGGATCTGTAAGACGACACCAAAGAAGTGCATGGGCATTTACAGCACGCTCGGAGGGCAGAATAGTCTACGAAGACAGTGGTGCATACGTCGTGACCACGAGTAGCATGACAATGGAGGCGATGGCAGTGACCAAGGCATTCAAATGGTTAGAGTCACAAGACTACACCCACGCATGTATACTGAGTGATTCGATGAGCATGATAAAAAAGTGGAGGCGGGCTCTGTACGCATGCAATGGGTAGAGTCGTTGCAGAAATCCAAAATACGTACGGTCACCTTTGTCTATGTCCCTGGACATGCGGGAGTACGGGGAAATGAAAGGGCAGACAGGTTGGCTAGCTGCGCTGTCGTTGAGGACGGGCAACCAATGGATCGGGCGGACATCATCAATGCCCTCCAAGATGTGGGAAGAGCACATGACTTCGACAAACACAGATCCACGTCACTTTTTCGGATGATGGAAATGGGAGTTAAGATGGGCACAGCAAGAAATGACAAACTTAGTGGCCGTGTAAGAAGACTTATCAACCAACATAGAACTGGAGTCGTCAGTCGCTGGACACTGAGGGAATTGCATTGCTGAGGAGGGGATTTGAGCACATATGGACATGTTCGGAGTGCAATGATGATGACCCGCAAATAACTAAATAACTCAAAAGAAAATTCTCAAGACCTACAATTAAATATCACAGTGGAGGGAATACATCTGGAGACAGTCCAGAGCTACAACTACCTGGGACATACTATAACCAATGATGGAAAATGCAAAATTGAAATAAACAAAAGAATAGGTATGGTAAAAAGTAATTTTAATGCCATTAAAAATATACTAACAACAAAACAAATATCAGCAGGGTTGAAACTAAGAATGGCAAAATGTCACATCTTCTCAGTATTCCTGTATGGTGCAGAAACATGTACATTAGACAAGAAAACAGAACAGAAAATTGAAGCCTTTGAATTGTGGATTTATAAAAGAATAGATAGAATTGGATGGAAAGATACGAAAACAAACGATGAAGTTTTAAAACAACTGAAAATAAAAAGAGAACTACTAAATACAATTAAGACAAGACAAATGAAATTTTTGCGGCATGTTAAAAGACACAACAGCCTACTAAAAATAATATTGGAAGGGAAAATACAAGGTAAAAGAGGCAGAGGCAGACCAAGACTAACATGGACGAGTAACATCAAAAGATGGACAAGTCGATCTATGACAGCCTGCACCATAAAAGCAAGAAACAGAGTAGAATGGCGCTCCATGGTAGCCAGCCTTCGTTGCGGAGAAGGCACTCGATGATGATGATGAGTTTCCATAATTCATGCATTGATTTTCACAATTTTGTCTTGAAGATAAATTTGTTCTGTCCTATCACTACATAAATGAACGTATCTGTGTCTTCTTTGCACAATAATCTTTTCAACTCTTCCTCGAGTTGTTTCAACAAATTTCGCTCTTTTAAATTTCATTTAGGTTGATGTTGACTTTAAATGTAAGACCAAAATATTTACATCACAACAAATTTCTTGTGTGATCATAACAAGGTAATTTTTTTTTTTTGCTGTGATCCTATATATGCCAGTACTTTCTTTAATCTACTCGCCATATTGCTGCTGCAAGTTAACTCATTGCATTATAGAGTGTTTATGTGTGTATAAATATATATATATATATATATATATATATATATATGTATATATATATATATATACACATATATAAACACAGATAAGCTTTCATGTACGTTGCCTTCGCAAGATTACGAACATCAAATAGCAGGACAAAGTAACTAACTAATGTCTTACAACGAGCCAAACTCCCATCGATCATGGAAACACTTAGGATTCATAGACTAAGGTGACTTGGCCATGTAAGAAGAATGGCAAACAATCGTATTCCCAAACAGATATTGCATGGCGAACTTAAGGACGGAAGGAGACCAAAGGGCAGACCAGTGCTGAGATATAAGGATGTTTTACAGGGCTTCCTTGAGGGAATTTTCTATAAGTGAAAAGAACTGGAAAAATGTGGCTGCGGATCGTAGCATATGGAGAGCAAACATAAAAAATAGCACAGCAACTTTCGAGACAGTGCTGATGTCAAATTCATAAGATAAAAGGCGCAAGAGAAAGAGACAAAGCTGGGTACCGCGGGTACACTTTGCTCGTTCTTTGGATGGATATGTCTGTCCAGCATTGACAAAATTCAGCCACGAGAAAAGATGTTCAGTAAGGCAGCACACAGTATGAGACATTAATGCTTTACCAAACTACTGACTTATCATGATTGCTTAATACCAACCATCTGTCAAAACGCCAAAGGCCATGTACATATATACACTGCTCAATGTCTATCGACTATTACTGAGATGTCATTAATGTTTTTTGCATGGATTTCCTCTTTATCCCATTTAAGCCTATTTTTCGACATCACTAGATGATATGATGTTTACTTTAAATTGTTTATGTTTCATTTTCATCAAATGTCCGTCGAATAATTCTGGAGGCTCATCAATCACCCTGACATGCGGCTACATTTATTAAATTTAACTATATATTTTTTTCCCGTATGATATAATTACTGCGCCAAGTATTTGACTCGCTACACTTGTTCAACTTGTTTCAAATTTGTCTCACCTTTTCATACTGCATGATGGAGAGGATTGTTTCTTTGATATCACCAATGCTTATTTTTTCTTACTGCTGAGGCTGAGAAATTCCATGTTTTATTTTCTAACTATGTATATCCTTTCTTGTAGCTTATTCCCTGTCTCTACTATTAATATCTTTAGTAAAAAGAGTCATAGAAGTGAAAACAAATCTATACCTACGTTTCATAGATTATACCAAAGCATTAAACAAAGTAAAGCACCTAGAAATAATGAACATTTTAGAAACCATAAACGTAGACAGCAAAGACCTACGAATAATAAAGAACATGAACTGGCAACAAACAACCACCATAAGGACCGGAAAACAATTCGGAATATTGTAACAAATAAAACACGGTGTTAGACAAGGTTGTATGCTGTCACTAGATTTATTTAATATGTATAGTGAGGTTATTTTAAGATCCATTTTAAGGGACATGCTGGAATAACAATCGGAGGTCATAATAGAAATAATCTAAGCTAAGCTGATGATACAGTCTTAATCGCTAAGAGTGAAAATGAGTTACAAGAAATGTTGGACATTATAGTGAAAGAAAGCAAAAATAAAGGACTCAGCCTTAATAGTAAAAATAAAGAAGTAATGGTAGCAACAAAGAAAAAGACTTCACCACAATGTACAATAAAGACAAGTGGAACAATATTAAAACAAGTAAATGAATTTAAATATCTGTGAACAATGTTAACCTCCGATGGTAGATGTACAACAGAGGTGAGAGGCAGAATGGCTCAGGCAAAAGTAGCTTTCCAAAAAATGAGGAAGATACTGTGCGAACCATTTTTGACAATAGAAACAAGAAAAATAGTTCTCAAATGTTATGTAGAGCGAGTCTTAACATTTGGATGTGAGTCATGTAATCTTAATGCCATGAAAAATTTACTAACATCAAAACAAATAACACAAGGGCTAAAATTAAGAATAACAAAATGCTATATCTTCTCGTTCTTAACATTCCTGTATGATGCAGAAACATGAACATTAGATAAGAAAACAGAACAGAAAAGTGAAGCCTATGAAATGTGGATTTATAGAAGAATAGGAAGATCTACATGGAAAGAAAAGAAAACACACGATGAAGTTTTAAACCAACTAAAATGTAAAGAGAACTAAAAACATAACAGAAACAAGAAAAATTAGATTTTTGGGGCATGCTAAAGGACACAGCAGCTTACTAAAAGTAATCTTGGAAGGGAAAATACAAGGTAAAAGAGACAGAGGCAGACCAAGACTAACATGAACGAGTAACACCAAAAGATGGACAAGTCAGTCTATGACAACCTGCACTATCAAAGCAAGAGACAGAGCAGAATATCGCTCCATGGTAGCCAACCTTCGATGCGGAGATGGCACTCAGTAATTATATATATATATATATATATATATATATATATATATATATATATATATATATATATATATATATATATAGACCTTTCGAGCCGAAGCAGGCCCATTTGGGCAAAGACCAAGATACTCTTTTTCTTATCTAAATTTTTATTCTAGCAGTTTTCAATCTTTGTAAAGATCTTTTATCAAATCTGGCCATTTGTCTCTGTTCTGTGCAAGCAACTCTATCTCATTGAGTAGCCGATTCCTGCTGCTCTTGCCTCTCTCATCAATGTTCTTCTCAGTGTCTATCTGGGTCAGCCTCTTTCCTCTTACTTGTTGTTTCCCAGATTAGGGCCTGCTTTGTTTTTTTGGTTATTATCTCTCCTAATCATATGCCCAACATATGACCATCGTCTATTCTTGATTAATGAAGATAGTGGTTGATTGGCGATTTCTCTAACTTCCTCGTTTGTTTTGAATTCGTTCCACACTATACAAAGTATTTTCCTTAGACATTTATTTTCGAATGCATTCAACTTTGTTTCTATGTCTCTTGTTGTTTTCCAGATCTCACATGCATACTTAAGGGTAGATAGTACGTTTGATTTTAATACTCTTAAGTTTTGTGTTTGTGCCCATGAGTTTTGATTTCCACAACTTTTCAAGGCTTCTGAAAGACATTGCTGCTTTAGCTACTCTGATTGCAATTTCTTTACTTGTATCCCCTTCCCGATCAATGGGACTTCCAAGATTACAATGATTATATGTATATATATATATATATATATATATATATATATATATATATATATATTCCCATTTATCATTATTTGAATCAATCAAGCCACTTCCCCTGTTGGGCATTGCAAAATCTCACCCCTCTCATTTCCATTGCAATTAAAAACATCTGTCCACTCCAGCCAATCACTAACCGCGCTTTCTGTATTCGAAATCGCATCTCTCTAGACTGTCCGATTCCTCGATACTCTGGCATTATAGATTGTGAAGCCATGCGGGTTGGACCGATATTCTCTAGCGCTGGTTCTTGTGCCAATTTTGCAGGCTGGCTTGAAATCAATCATGTGAATGTTGGACTATTGATCGTTACCAGCATTCCACTTTTCCGATGAGCGTCAGTAAGAAATAGGACAATTTTACGATATAATTTTACTGCTTAGAAGTCGTACAGCCATTGTAAACATAGTGTGTTGCCAAGATCTTGCGAGCTGCATAATTCTACAGGAACTTTCTATGAGCTTCTGACAACTGTCAATTGATTCTGGAGACTTGCTGGTGCATTGTTTTTGTTATTTCATGTTGATGGCTAGCAGTCATCTGGTATAATTTCATCTTCTGTATGGTGTATTTTTTGTAAAGATCATTATTTATTATATATCAATCATCTACATTTTTTGACTCGACGATTATGACAAACAATACATACATTTGTACTATTATTTAGGCAGTGTTTACTACATTTCTTACGAACTGATAAGTGGTTTATTGATTTATCGGTGTGTTGAGAGTGTATTGTTTTCTTTTAATATTACATATCTATTGATACACATTAATAAACTATGTATTAGCTTATTTCCAATCTTATGGAAATATATGTAGGCTTTAGTCATTGGTTATGAACGATGTTCCGCTTTAAACCCCAAATGTTACATAAGTAACCCCATTGACAATGCTTCGTGCAATGCAGCTAATTTGCAAAGTTGTGTCATTCTTGAGACCTGAGAATAGAGATCCCAGCAAAACTCTAACTATGTATATAACTACATTATCATCATGTTCCATACCGCTTGGCGTAGGTGATCATGTCCTTCTACAATCTTCTATCTACAGTGCATCGTGTCAGTTTATTTAGTTTACTGTTTTCCATGCCATGACACCAAGCTATCCAGTATCCTCTCTTTTTCGTCCGCGATCTATCTTTCCTTCTTCTATTTTGCCAGTTGTAACCAAGTATTCCAACTTTCCTCTTCTCATGATGTGCCAAAAAATGTTGATTGTTTCTTTCTGATGTTTTTTATGAGTTCCTTTTTTGTGTTGGCCTCTTTGAGAATTTCCTCATTGGTCGTTTTAGCTGTCCAGGGAACTTTCAACATTCTTCTGAGAAATCCCATCTCTGTGGCCTCTAATCGTCTTTTCATTTGTTTGTATACGTCCATGATTCGCTTCCATAGGCCACAATTGGTTCTATTTAGCACCGATAGCTACAACAATTCTAAGAAATACACAAGTGCCAGTTAATGAACAAAGACATTTTGTCATGTATTTCCTCTCTATTAATATTTATGATAGATAAGCAAATTGTCATACAAAGTTATTTTTGTTCAATCAAATTCATTTATCAAGGACATAAGAGCACAATTACCGGAAAGCAATTGGAATTCACTTTACATGCAAAACAGTTCAAAACCAGTCTTCCTCTTATCTTAATTGGGGGGGGGGAGTGTGCATATAACCTTTCATCTGGTTAAAAGACAGCTCAGAGCTTCCACAGCTCGCCCTCAAAGGGTGTAGCCAATAGAAGTGGATCTCCTACACTTCACTACTCAATAGCAGCAATGCTATGGGTCTACCAACATTAGATGAAGCAAAACAGTATGTTAGTACGTCATTCAGTACTTTTTTTTCATCTTTTTTATGCAGAGAATTATTGAAATAGCGTTGCAGCATTCATTTGTTTATGGTTGTGATGTAAAATATCTGAGTGGATTTTTCTTTATTTTTGTCATACAATTTTATGATAATTTATAACGATGCGTAACATTCGCAAATATAACATGTTCTGTGGGAACACATTTTTGGTATTCAATGGTCGAATTCATAAAACCACATTATAACATTTTATTAGTTATAACTTTAAAAGACTATTTAAGTTAAAATACTATTTTCAATAAAAATTAAAACTATTATCATTCAAATAAACAAAGGAAATGAAAGCCTTCATGCTCTGTACGGTCAAGAAGAAATAACAATAGTCTTGTTGTCTGCAAAGAATAGTTAATAGTTTTACAAATAAATTATTGTTTTGCTTTGTGCAATAATAATCAATGAGATATAGAGCCAACTTGTTACTAACCACACTACATGTGAGATCAGGTCATCTGTGAAGTAGTAGTATTGAATATAATATACACTGAACAACCTTTTGATTTTTGCTGCCTGGTAGATACGAAGAAAATTGATTTGACGACTGTAATTACTATTTACACCGATATGTGTCGTGAAGTGAAGCATAACATGATACCATATACTTCGTTGCTAGCCGGCATATTTTGTGCAAACAGCAACATATTTGGTCACATAATGTATAATATCCATTTCTAAACGTTAGACCACCTGCAAATGACTTTATTTCGCAAAATAAAAAAGAAGAAATTGAATTGTAAATATTTGGCACAGTTTATAATGACAATTCAAGTTATGCTTCCATTCAACCGCATAGAGAAGTCATCACAATGCACACTAAAAGAATGCTCTGGAATAGAATTAGCTTAATATATCTTATAATTTTTTGCCTTTTCAGCCATGGAATGTTAACTATAGCTCGTTTAAATCACGTGCCCAACTTCAAAACGCTATTGCTCACAAACCGTTTGTTAAATACTGTTGAAATTTTCCAAATGTTATTAGAATGCAAAAGACCTTTTA